>CM038147.1:385196976-385510932 GCA_021437245.1 Aegilops speltoides | reverse complement strand
CCATGAAGATGTGGCAGCAGTCCTACTTCTACGTCGAGAACGTGGACCCGGCTGCCGACTTCCTCAACCTGCTGGCCTACGAGGCCGACCCCCCCACCGGGGCTCGGCCCACCTAGGGGTACAAGCCGAAACCGGTGTCGGCGGACGCGGCAGCTGCCATTGGCCGACTCCTGGGGCTCCAGGAGTCGGAGGGCCTCGTGGCCTCCGACCTCCTCGTCGCCTTCGTCGAGTGCCGGGTCCTCCTGCTGCAGATCCGCCCTCATTCGATCTTCCGGATGGGCGGACACCGCGATCCGTTCCGGCTATGCACGAAAGGGATGCTGCCCGCTGAAGTCGCACCAATGGTAAACGAGATCTCCGACCTCAAAGTGTCAGAGGCAGAGTGGCGATATGGGAAGCGGCCGTACTCTCGCCACAATCCGCCGCCCGCTGTAAGTTTCTTCATTTTGTCCTTTGAACTATTTCTTTCAGCTTCCTTTCTCTTCATGACGCAGCTCTTTCTTGGTTGCAGATTTACATGTCCGAGGCAACGACCGCCTTCCTGGGGCCGGGTGATGTCCTCCAGCTGGACAGGGCGGAGAGCGATTTGGACGACCCTGACTTGGGGGCGGCCGCCCTGGCTGACGACGCGACAGGCGTCGGTGCCAGAGCGGACGGCGGTGGTGGAGTAGGTGGCTCCGAGGAAGGCGACGGCGTGGGGACTTGGCCCGACGACGAAGACGAAGACGAACCGCGCCCTGCCCGGAGCTCCGCCACCACCGGCGCCGGCCCCTCTACTGGACCGCTCGCCCATGGCGGCAAGCGCAAGCAGAAACAGGGCACGACCCTATTCGGCAGGGTCCCGAAGAAGCCCAAGAACCCGGCCGCGGCAACCAGGCAGAAAGAAGCCGCAGCCAAGGTGGCCCAATATCAGAGGCAGCCAAAGGTGCCTGTTATGGTGTCGGTGTAAGTATCCTTCCCTCACTTCTTGTCTTCTTGTCAATCTAGCGTGAGAGCCTTCCAACCTGTCTTCTTGTTTCAGGGCCCCGCTAACCCTCGAGAAGTCGAGCGCCGCCTCGGTCCTTAGGTCGGCAACGACCTCCTTGACCAGCCGGCGGTCGACCCGGCCGCCGACCTCCGGGAGCCAAAAGAGCGGAATACGCGATAGGGGCGCGAGGAAGAGGCCGACCGCCTGGCCAAGGAGCAGGCGGACAAGGCCGCAACATCCGCTAAGAGAGTGCTGGCGTAGGCGGAAGCCCAAGCCGCGGAGATGGAGCGGCTCGAGGAGGCCATACGCTGCCAAGAGCCGCTGCTCGTGGCGCCCCTGAACACCGCGCCGCCTCCGCCTGAATTCCAGGCAATGGCCAGAGGATCCGGCGACGACCACCCGATCCGGGAGCGAGAGGGCAGCGACGTAGCCATGCCGGACGTCTTCGTGCCGCCGCCCCTGCCCCTGTCATCTCCGCCAGCCGGCAAGCCACGGGACGAGCAGCCGGTTGCGCCGCCGATGCTGCCGGTCGAAAATATGGTGGTGACAGACCTGATTCGTATGGTCCACAGACCCACACGCCGCCGTCTGGAGAAGGCGGCCTCAGCACCGCGGCCGCAGGAGATCGGCGCCGCAAGCTCATCGGCCCCCGACACCGAGGCGACCAGTGCCGCACCCGTGGGTTGGGTACACGGTGGCGGGACGGGCGTCCTGAACCAGGCGTCTCTTGACGTCCAGGCCAAGCTCCGGGCAGAAGCGGAGGCCCTCAAGCGCTGCAACGAGGCCTTCTTGGAGTCGCGAACCGCCATCCGTGTAAGTTGTCTTTGGCTTTCTTCTTCGGATGATCCTCTTGCTTCTCTCGTGGGGGCGCGCAAGCGGACCCACTGGTAGTCCGAGTTCCGGGCCACCGCCGAGCAGCGGTCGGAACTTTATCTCTTGCATTGTCGATCGCTGACTTCATCTCGATGTCTCTTCAGAGGACTATCACAATCTTCGCGGACCGCCACAACCTGTGGTTCGGGAGCTGGAGACGTAGATGGCCCATCTGTCTGAGAGCCGGTGTAAGTTTCTATCTTATTTTCTTTGCGGGGGCACGCTGGCGCACCCGTGGGCTGTAGTCCCGAGGTTCGGGCCGACTGTCGAGCTGTCGGGCCGAATCTCCTCGCTTGTCTCTCTTTCCTCAACAACTACTTTTTCCGCTGGGAGGGGGAGGGGAGCGATGGCGCACTGCTGGATGTAGTCCCGAGACTGGCCGATCGCGAGCGATCGGGTCGAATATCCTCAGTTGTTTCTTTCCTTTGTCTTGTCTACTTGATTGATGCCTTTTTCTTCTCTTTCTTCAGAGGCCAATGCCGCCCTGCAGCAGCAGCTGGGCAAAGCCAACACTGCCCTGGGTGGCAAGGAGGCGGAGCAAGCTGGCGGAGGAGCGGGACCGCCTGGTCGCCCAACTTGCCGAGCAGGCGGAAACCCTCAAGGCGGCTCAGCTGAAGGTGAAGACGACGGAGACCAACCTCCTCGCCGAGTTTGAGATCGAGCGCTCTGCCTGGGCCGACAAGGAGGCCCAGATGACGGCCTACTTCAGGAGCATCAAAGACTTGGTCGATGGTAAGCCTCATTCTCTTGGTTTCTTGTTTTGAGCCATCGGCCCTTGCTTATAGCCTTGGCCTTTTTCTTCTTCCGCCCGGACAGACTTCTTCCCGGGCCATTCTGTAGCCGCAATCCAAATGATCAAGGCCCAGCGCGAGGAGCGAAGGGCGGAGGGTGTGCAAATCACCGCTGATGCTCCCTGGACTCTTGGCGGACAGGTCCTCAGCATTCAGGCCTGGCTTCGGCCTGCTCACCGCACGCTACGCCGCCTCCAGCGCATCGGAGCCCGGGCGGTCTCCGCCCTCTGGCCAGCCTTGCTGGCTCCGTGCACCCCAAGTCGGACTGTCGACTGGCTGGAGGTGGCGGTTGGCTGCCTGGAAGCCTGGAAAGGCTCAGCAACCCGGGCAGGGGTGCGCCGAGCCTTAGAATTCATCAAGGTGTGGTACCCTGGGCTAGATCTAGCCCAGTTGGCCACGTTCCGGCGGGAGGCGCAGGAGGAGCTGGCGGCGGTGGAAGCTGAGCTCGTCAACAGGGTGGCGGCGATCGCCGACTTCACCGACACCAGTGTCTTTGTCCCGGAGGTGGTCGAGGAAGGCGGCGAAGCTCCACAAGAGTGGCTCGGGTTAAACCCGAAGGACAGCGAAGATTCAGCTGAAGTCATGGACTCTAGCGACGAAGAGGAAGACAGGGAGGAGGAAGAGGAGGAGGAGGAGGAGGAAGACGAGGAGAGCGACGTCGACCTGCCGGAGGTCGGGCGATACCAGCCCAGCCCGACCGGGCCTCAAGCAACGAGCCACGACCGGGTGCCGCCCGCATCGAGGCGCCGGTGGGGCGACCAGCCGCCCGTTCCTCCGACGGACGCCATCGACTACATCCTCCAAAGACTCCAACGCCCACTTTGCCATCGGTGATTCCTCCGTTCGGATGGAGCCGCCTGCCGCGCTAGGTGGTGTAGCTGACTCCAGCGTCCAGCCAGAGTCCTCGGCCACGCCATCTGGCACTGTCTAGTCGGGTCCTTCTGCTGCACCAACCGGCACTGCCCTGCCGGAGTCTTCTGCTGCTCCTTAGGCTTTTATCTACTTACTGCTTACTGCTCTGAACATTTTGTTAAATTCGCGCAACTCCACCCGTGGGGTGTATATCAAAACTCTGTTTGAATGCCGGCCAGAGGCCATTATCCATGTAAATATTTATCATTGCTTATGCTTGTTGTGTCGACCTCCAGCCTTTTTTCCCTTTTTCTCCTTGGTTTTTTCCGTTGCCGCCAACCCTTGGCTATGCTCTTACCAGCCGGTCAGCCGCTTTGCGGATTGTGGCTGATTTGAGCACTCTAGCCATTTGTGAGGGGGGATAGGACTTAGCCATTCGGAGTTTTTGGTAATAAAAGCGGAGGCCGGCCGTCCGGCTGCCAAGCAGCCAGACGGCTAGGTGCGATGCCGCCCTCTACTATATGCGTTTTCTTCCTTAGTCATTCTTTCATGTGGGGCACTGCCTTGCAACCTTTTCCCGCCATACAGTCGCTCTGCGAGCTGTGGCTTCTGACAAAGGAAGTTTTTGGTGCCGGCACACTACTTGTCCGGCTGCAGGAGGCGGCATATTGTAGAAGGCGGCGAGGCTCCGGGCCAACTGGTCGAACCCGGTGCCAGGCGGAAGAAATAAAACTATACATTCTCATAGGCATGACACTTATCATATAGATAAAAGAGGGCAGTCCCCGAGCTCTTCTCGGGGGACCCGGAGTCTTTATACATAGTACAAAAGGTAGCGTGATACATCGCTTTCAACCTGTAAAACCTTCAAGGAGGTTTATGCTCCATGGCCTCTCCGTCTCTTTGCCTGAATCATCTCTCTTGCGTGCTCTGGGCTTCTAGGCGTTGATCAGATAGTAGGCATCATTGCCCAACACCTTACTGATGATGAAGGGGCCTTCCCAAGGTGCCGAGAGCTTGTGCTGTCTGGCTATTCGCTGGATCAGCCAGAGCACAAGGTCTCCCTCCAGGAAGGATCTTGGCTTCACCTTGCGGTTGTAGTATCGATGCAGACTCTGCTGGTAGATGGCCGACCGGCTAAGTGCCAACAGCCGGCCTTCCTCCAGCAAGTCGACGCTGTCTTCTCGCGCCTCCTTGGCGTCCGCCTTGGTGTACATGGTGACTCTTGGGGAGTCGAACTCAATATCTGTCGGGATGACGGCTTCGGCACCGTAGATGAGGGAGAAGGGCGTGAAGCCCGTTGACTTGTTCGGAGTTGTGCGCAGGCTCCAGAGGACGGCCGGCAGCTCGTCGAGCCAGCAGCCGGCCGAACGCTCCAGAGGCTCGACCAGTCGGGGCTTGAGGCCGGACAAAATGAGGCCGTTTGCATGCTCCACTTGGCCATTTGACTGTGGGTGGGCAACGGACACTAAGTCCAGGCGGATGCCCTGTGTTGCACAGAAATGAGCCAAGGCTCCTTTGGCAAAGTTGGTGCCGTTGTCGGTGATGATGCTGTGTGGGATGCCGTATCGCGTGGTGATGTCGGCGATGAAGGTCACGGCAGTCGGCCCATTCCGCTTCTTGATTGGTTTTGCCTCTATCCACTTGGTGAACTTGTCCACAGCAACAAGCAAGTGAGTCATGCCACCGCGGGCCGTCTTGAATGGTCCTACCATATCCAGTCCCCAAACAGCAAAGGGCCAGGCTATGGGAATGGTCTTGAGTGCAGAAGCCGGCAGGTGTGGCTTCGAGTGGGACATCTGACACCCTTGACACTTCTGAACTAGCTCTTTGGCCTCTTTCAGGGAAGTCGGCCAGAAGAACCCATGGCAGAAAGCCTTGGCCAAAAGTGATCTTGAAGCCGCGTGGTGGCCGTACTCACCCTAGTGGATATCCCTGAGTATTGCTTGGCCTTGGTCCGACTCCACGCAACGCTGATAAACCCCTGTGATGCTTCATCGCACCAGCTCTCTGTTGACTATGGTGTAGGCTGCTGCTCGCCTCTGCACTTGTCGGTCTGAGATCTCATCAGTCGGCAGCTCTTTATTCACCAAGAACTTGAGGATTGGCTGAGCCCATGAGGGCGCCGCAATTTCTGCGACTGTGACTATTGCAACTTGTATGAGGGCGGTTGGGCCGGGAGGCGGCGGGTTGGCAGCTGCTTCCGCCTGTTGTGTTGAAGAAGTCCCCGGGCCAACTGCTGAAGTGCCCGGGACGTCTGCAGAAGTCCCCGGGCCGGGCTCTCAAGTCAGCGGGCTGGGTGTGGCTGTAGCAGTCCCCGGGCTGCCTGTCGAAATCCCCGTGCCGGCCTTTGGGATTGTCAAGTCGGATCCGACTGCTTCGGGGGGGGGCACAAAGATGGAGTCTGAATCAGGAGACAGCTTGACAGACGGCTTCAGAAGGCGGCATAGGGCGACGCCGGCTGGTATTGCTTGTCGGGTGGAGCCAGTTCGTGCCAAGGCATCTGCTTGCTCGTTGTCATTTCTTGGCACGTGAAGGAACTCGCATCCATCAAAGTATCCGCTAAGTTGCTGTACGAGGAAGCGGTAGCTTGCCATGTTTGTATCCTTGGCGTCCCAGTCGCGTGACGACTGCTGGACCACCAAGTCGGAGTCACCATAACATGGGATCCGGCGAATGCCGAGTTCCTCGGCAAGCCAGAGCCCATGTATGAGTGCCTCATATTCTGCTACGTTGTTGGAGGTGGTGAAGTGGACTTGCAACACGTATTTGAGCTTGTCGCCCTTGGGAGAGGTGAGGACGACGCCGGCTCCTAGACCAGTGCGCATTTTTGAACCATCAAAATGCAACCGCCAATGGGTGGAGTCTGGTGCAGGCGGCAAATATTGGGTCTCGGCCCAATCGACGAGGAAGTCGGCCAGCACTTGTGATTTGATGGCGGTGGGAGGCTGGTAGTAGATGGTGTAAGGGGCCAGACCAATAGCCCACTTGGCCACTCGGCAGAGGCAACTCGGCTCCCAATGATCAACGCCCTCGCAGGAATTGCGCAGCTCGGTCCAGCGCGTGAGGTAGTCGCGAGTTGACTCCGTGGGCCCTTGGATGCACAAGGAGAGTTGTCGGGGCTTGGGAGCCTGCTTGTAGGTGCTGGTGAAGTTGCGGATGAAGACCTCATTGAAATCAACCCAGCCGTTGATGCTGCAGGGCTTCAGGCTGTTGAGCCACGTCCGGGCAGTGCCTTGAAGCATGAGCTGGACGTATTTCACGGCAAGACGCTTGTTGCCGTTTGCTATACTGACGGCCGTGGAGTAATCGACCAGCCAGTCCTCCGGCTTCACGGAGCCGGTGTACTTGGGTGTGTCTCGTGGGAGGGTGAACCCCTTGGGGAAGGGCTCATCGCATCTTCTTCTTCAAGCGCCAGGGATCGGTTCAGACGATCAATCCGATGGCGAGCATCGTTCTCTCCGACTCCCTCTCGGCGTCCAAGGCGGTAGCCGAGTGTCGGGTGCGTGACAGGAGGCGGAGTGGGGTACCTCGCTCCACGAGGCGGGGGAGGTGGCGGGTCGCCTCGCTGCTCTACCGCACGAGGGCGGCCGTCCTCGTCCCGTTCGATGGAGAGGCGCGTTCGGCTGCGGCTGGCAGCCCGCTCATTGCCCATTCCTCCGCGGGCGCCACCAGTCGGCGTCCGGGAAGTCGCCCCATGATCTTGGCGTGGGGGCGGCTCGTTGTTTTGTCGGGCTGGGACTTCAGCGCGGCAGGCGGCCTCGTGCTACGCGGCAGCCGCGTCCAGCAGCTGCTGGACTCGCTCTGACATGTGGCGGCACTCGTCGCCTTCGTATTTGTCCAGCTCATCCGTTACCGCCTGGGCGGCCCAGATGTTCTCTGCAGGCGTGGCGTAGACGGGGCGCTCTGCCCCAAACACGTTGGCGATGGTTGCGCCACGCTGCCAAACTGTGCCGAGGTGACTAGGCCCCTCAGGAGCCGGTGTGCCGCCTACGGCCCAGTCCATCTCGCGCCGGTAGGCGTCCGAAAGCCGGCGCATGCTGGCTAGGCGGCCAGCATTTTTGAGAAGCTGGAGGCGGCGTGCCTCCAGCGCCTTAGTGTCCGCGCCCTCGGGAATGGGCGCCGTGAGGTCGCGCAGAGTGGCGTCGAGGGGATCTTGAGCACGCCCATCCGAGTGCTCTCCACTGTTGATGATGAGTACCTCCGTGACGGTGCTCCCGCCACTGTGCTCGCGAGGAGGTGGCTCGTCATAGACCACCACGTTAGTGGGGAACGCGTCGAGGGACGCCGTGTCGGAGTCAACGATTATCGTATCGGTCGAGCCGACGGACTCCAGGTCCACAGCAGGCTCGCTGGTGACATGGAGCTAGTCGACGAGGCTGACGAGGCGGCTCTCAGGGCATCTAGTGCCCGCATCGGAGGGCGGCTCATCAGAGAGGTCGATCTCGCCGACAAGGTCAGCGAGGCTGCTCGCCGTGCAGGCGATCTCCACGCCGTGCAGTGCGTTAGGGCTGACACCGTCGGGCGTGCTGGGCTGGCTTCACTCGCCAGGAAGGAATAGGGTTCCCATCCAGAGTAGATCTCCGGGAGACGGTGCACCTCGCCCCACAGTGGGCGCCAAATGTCGGGGGTTGGGTGCGACATATGCCAATGGATGGCTTATCATGGTGGGAGCGAGTAGAATGTCGCCGGTGCTTGGAAGCGGAATAAGGCGTAGACATGTACGCCGGTGAACTTTACCCAGGTTGGGGGCTCTCCATGGAGATAATACCCCTACTCCTGCTCTGCGGGGTCTCTGCATGATCACTAAGGCACTAGTGCTACAAGTCGCTCCTTGAGCTGTGTCTAGAGGTAGGAGAAGGCAAGGCTAGCTCTTCCCTACCCTAGGTATCTGGCTACTTTTATCAGGGTTGGAACCGTTTGCATGGGTGGCCTGGGGGGTTTATATAGGCCTACCCCTGTGGGTACAATGGTAATTGTGCAGGTCTTTGGGCCGGTGTCGGTGTCTCCACCTCGGCTTCTCCGCCGACTGTTGGAGCCCGCTGCCTGGTTGGTGGCTGCTTACTGTAGCCGTGTCGTTGGTGACGGGGGATTGGTCATCTTAGTGTGGCTACAGTCCCGCCGCCTAGTGGGAGGCCACTGTAGCCACACCTGGTCTTATCAGCTTAACGGCGTACTTGCCTCGGGGCAAGGGACGGCTGCCTGCTGGAGGCCGGCCCCTCTCGAATCCGTCTGGTTGAGCTTCCGCCGTCTTTCATGGGGTCACTGCCCGATAGGGCCCGCCATCGGTAGGCCGTACCTACAGGCCGTCGTGGGGAACAGGGCTCCGCCTGCCCGGAACGACGTCAGGGGAGATATGGCACAGTGCCCCGTCGTGCGGAGATCTCCGTCTGTACAGAGAACTGTACGCCTATCTCGAGCGTTGGAGGCGACGTGCTTCAATATAGCCATTCTTTGACTTGTACTCTTAATGGGGGCTCGGCCGCTCCGTAGTCGTGAGGTGGCCGCTGCTGTGCCGCCCTCTCGGAGGCGGCCGTCCTGGCTTGATCACTCGAGCATCATAGACTTGGGTCGGCCGCCCTGTGGCAGCCGGCCGCTGAGCCAGCCGGCACGAGAGGGCGGAGCTTCAGCTTGGGGTCCAGCGAGGCGGAGCTGGCCCAAAGTCTTGATAAATCCAGGGACTCGGGTGAGCCTACTCGTGGCCCATTACTCCGACACGTGTTCATCGGGGCTAGCCTGCCCGTCCTCCCATCCGGCCTGTTCGAAGCTTGGCTGGGCGGGATTGTTTTCGTCTTCGGCATCATCCGGAGTGCTATTATCTCTTGTGCCGGTATCACTGTTTCTACCCTGGCATGGTTTAGAGCGGCGCCACAGACGTCGGCGCTTCGGCTGTTTCTCATGAGGATTATCCTTCGTTGCATCCTTTTGATCCTCGCCATTGTTTTCTTTGGGTGTGTCCACCATATATATGTCATATGATGAGGTGGCTGTCCAGCGCCCTATGGGCGGTGGTTCCTATTCTTCTCCAGCATCGTCGTCCATACCGTGGATGTCTTCGGAGCTGAAATCAAGCTTGTCGGCTAAGTCATCGATAGTGGCTATTAAGTGGGTGGTGAGTGGGTAATGAATTCCTTCATCGTCCGCTTCCCACTCATGCTGGACATAGTTCGGCCAAGAGTCTCCCGACAAGGAGAGAGATTTTAATGACTTTAGCACGTCGCCCAAGGGCGAGTGCTGGAAGATGTCTGTGGAGCTGAACTCCAAGATTGGTGCCTAGTTAGATCCGATGGGCGCGGATACACGCGGTTCGGAGCCTATGGCCGGAGACGTGTCCGAGGGTCCGATGACACAGACCTCATTGGAAGTGAAATCAGTGTTCGGCTCTATCGCTGTTGAGTGTGTGGCTTCAATGGCGGGGTCCATCCTCCCGTACTCGGATGGCACGATCTGCACTGGATCTAAAGCCAGGGCAGCTGCAGGTGAGATCTCCTGAACACCGTCCGATGGCAGATCTAGGTCATGCTCATCGTGGCTGTAGGGTGCACCTGTCATGGGTTCGAATCCGTCGAAGATCAAGTCTCCGGGGATGTCGGCTGTCTAGTTCATGCTTGAACTCGACACGATGGCTGGGCATAGCTATCGATCTGCTCGGATGGCTGCGAGTTGGGTATGATCGCGGCCGCCGAATACGAAGAACTGTCCGGGGGAGGAAAACCTCACCCTGGACCGCGTTGTTGTAGATGATTGAAGGAGCCATCAAACCTTATGGTGACGACATAGTGGAACTCTCAATGAAAGCAGCAATGTCGGTGTCAAAACCGGCGGATCTCGGGTAGGGGTCCCGAACTGTGCGTCTAAGGCTAATGGTAACAGGAGGCGGGGGACACGATGTTTACCCAGGTGAAAGTGCAACTATCCCTAGGGTGTTTTGGTAATTCATAACAACATATAGCTCATTGAGCTAATGCTATTCCAAGACTATTGTTTCAGGAAAGCTCAATGAATGGCATGGCATGGATGATGAAAGTGGATCCCTCAAAATACTAATGACAAAGGATTGGCTCAAGCTCAAAAGCTCAAGACTCTTCATTTTACATTTTAGTGATCCAAGATCACATTGAGTCTATAGGAGAAGCCAATACTATCAAGGAGGGATGAGGTGTTGCTTAATGAGCCTCTTGCTTCATGTGCTTGGTGATATGCTCCAAAACCTCAAGTACTTTCTCACATCCACAAATGACCTAAACCTAAAGCCAAAATCGGTCACACCGATCTTTTCTATCCGGCGCCACTGAGTTCTAATGTCACAGCCACTGCCACAAACCCTAGGCAAATCGGTCCTACCGATAGGGATCTCGGTCTCACCGAGATGGGATTGTAATCTCTCTGTTTCACTTCGTAACGTTTCGGTCTAACCGAAGTGAGCGATCGGTCCCACCGAGATTGCAATGTAAACTCTCTGTTCCCTTTTGTAACATTTTGGTCTCACCGAAAAGAGCAAATCGGTCCCACCGAGTTTACCTGATCAACTCTCTGGAAAGCTTATTACCAAAATCGGTCTCACCGAGTTTGTGTAATCGGTCTTACCGAGATTACGTTATGCCCTAACCCTAACCGAATCGGTCCTACCGAGTTGCATGTCAGTCCCAACGAAAATCCTAACGGTCACTAGGTTTACTAAATCTGTCTGACCGAGTCTGTTGAATCGGTCCCACCGAGTTCGGTAAATTGTGTGTAACGGTTAGATTTTGTGTGGAGGCTATATATACCCCTCCACCTCCTCTTAATTCGTGGAGAGAGCCATCAGAACAAACCTACACTTCCAACTTACCTTTTCTGAGAGAGAACTACCTACTCATGTGTTGAGGCCAAGATATTCCATTCCTACCATATGAATCTTGATCTCTAGCCTTCCCCAAGTTGCTTTTCACTCAAATCTTCTTTCCACCAGATCCAAATCCTATGAGAGAGAGTTGAGTGTTGGGGAGACTATCATTTGAAGCACAAGAGCAAGGAGTTCATCATCAACGCACCATTTGTTACTTCTTGGAGAGTGTTGTCTCCTAGATTGGCTAGCTGTCACTTGGGAGCCTCCGACAAGATTGTGGAGTTGAACCAAGGAGTTTGTAAGGGCAAGGAGATCGCCTACTTCATGAATATCTACCGCTAGTGAGGCAAGTCCCTCGTGGGCGACGGCCATGGTGGGATAGACAAGGTTGCTTCTTCGTGGACCCTTCGTGGGTGGAGCCCTCCGTGGAATCGCGCAACCGTTACCATTCGTTGGTTGATGTCTCCATCAACGTGGATGTACGATAGCACCACCTATCGGAACCACGCCAAAAACATCCGTGTCTCCAATTGCGTTTGAATCCTCCAAACCCTTCCCCTTACTTTCTTGCAAGTTGCATGCTTTAATTTCCGCTGCCTATATACTCTTTGCATGCTTGCTTTAATTGTGTGATGATTGCTTGACTTGTCCTAAGATAGCTAAAATCTGCCAAACTCTAAAATTGGGAAAAAGGTTAAGTTTTTAATTGGTCAAGTAGTCTAATCACCCCCCTCTAGACATACTTCAAGGTCCTACAAGTGGTATCAGAGCTTTGGTCTCTATTTGCTTTGATTTCCATAGCTTTTGGTGGTCATAGCCTTGGTTTCACAACCTAGGAGAGTATGGCATCTAGTGAGGGAAATTATCACTATAGAGGTCCTTACTTTGATGGTACTAATTTTGCTAGTTGGAAGCATAAGATGAAAATGCATATTCTCGGACATAACCCCGTGTCACGACCGGTTTTTCGGGTAATAAATTTCCAGAAAAGACCGTCGTGCTCATCAGCCCCATGATTACTGTTAGCTGATGAGGCTCCCAACTTGATACAGAAATTCCAAGCAAAATACAAAAATATGTGGTACAAGACCATTCTGGCCTGTGAGTACAACAAATGGTTTCTAGTGGTTGATGGCGGAAGCGGTTTATGGATCATCAGTGTCTATGGGACTCCATTTCCCACAGGAACAGCTGACCAGGTTAACTCCTATCTTCCCGAGGCTGCTATCTCCGTTGCTTAGGTTCCGGGGCTGTCATCACGTCGCTCCTCTCCGTGCAAGAAAATCTGGCCAAGACAATAGCCAGGGACAAGCCAGTGAGTACTTTGAATGTACTCGCAAACATTATGAACACAGGTATAACATAACAATGGTGTGCTGAAAAATATTTTATGCTCATGACGTTAGTCACAAAATTAAGTCTCTGATGCATGCAAGCTCGTTATTTATGAATGTGCAATAACATAGTAGTATTAAAATTTATGAAGTAAATAACAAGAAATGCACACGGTCAAGCGCCTTAGCGACACCACATAAAGGGCTTTAAAAGAAATGCCACAGTCGGGCGTCTGGGCGACACCGCCTAAAGGGCTTTAAAAGAAATGCCACAGTCGGGCGTCTGGGCGACACCGCCTAAAGGGCTTTAAAATAAATGCCACAGTCGAGCGTCTGGGCGACACCGCATAAAGGGCTTTAAAAGAAATGCCATAGTCGAGCGTCTGGGCGACACCGCATAAAGGGCTTTAAAAGAAATGCCACAGTCGGGCGTCTTAGCGACACCGCATAAAGGGCTTTTAAAATAACAATCATAGCGAATATCCCGGAGGTAGAACCATCCCAGAGATACTCGATAATAACAATAATATCACGGGTTAGTCAATGATAATAATAATCATAATCATCATAAGTCACAAGTCACAATCCATGTTGCTCCATTAAAGCTATGACTTCACCTCCAAGACCGACACTAAGACCGACACTTGACCCATCCTGCATCGTAGTCCTTAAACATGGACACGGCTATTCAATAGGTTTTAATCTCTGCAGAGGGTGTACTCTTTACCCACGAGTAACGGATTCCTTTAGTCCATCGGGACTAATTCCGCCACGGTCTTTTAAATGAAAACACACCGACTTGCACACACCAGCTTAACTCACTCGTGTGTCCGAATCACCCACGACACTTGTCAAGCAAACTCTAAGTGGGAGGCTACAACCTCGCGTAGCATGGGATCAAATTTATATCGCGCCTAAGGGGTGGCCTCCTCTCGGTCCCAACCGAAACACCCATGCCCCCCGACCGATGGTGGCTTTAATCCATGGCCATGGTACCTCATCCCGCCCCTCATGCAGTGTGTGCTAGAAAGGGGTTGACAAATTACTGAACTGCACCCTACCCGTGGCAGGGACAAGTGGTAGCATGAAACAAGTGTGGGGTTCTTCGAACAAGACTCGATCTACATATCGACTCAGAGGTTTATAATTTCTGCATGACATGTATAACAAATATATTTCAACCATTCCAATCAACACTCATTATATCTTACTATGCCATACCGACATACCCGTCCCGACGGAGACCGCGACAAGCTCACACCTACCCAAGGCGAGGCTTTCCTGGATTCCTTTCCGCATGCATGCAAGACACATGAGGATGATTATCATCACAAGTGTGTTTATTTCCAACAGCATGGAAATCACTAATATGCACTCATGCATATGATCATATCACATGAAATGACAAGTCCTTCAAATGCGGTGGTGTTAAAATGCATCAACGATCACACCAAAATATTATGCCGGATTCAGAATGCTTGCCTTCAATGAGTGGTAAGGTGGGGTGCACTTCAAAACTTTTGAAAGTTTCTCCTCTCTTCAAAAATCCTATTTTAGCAATATAAAGAATTAACACACAAAATAAAAACAGCACCAAAAGTTGTTTTGAAATTTTTTCAAATAAACCTTAAAATAAACTAGACAATATTTGAGAGAGGTGGGAAAAGAATTAATTCATTTGGAGTCATATTTTATAAGATATAGCCAGCCAAACATTTGGTCAAAATCTGTTTTTAATAAAAACAGAAAAAGAAAACGGTTCGTCTGGACTACGTCTTCTGAGACTGGTCGCGTACTTACCGGAATTACGCTTCCACCAGAGAAAAACGTTTTGGTCGGGTTGCGCCACTAGTGGCTTGGGTTGGCTCACCGACAGGTGGTCCCCACCTGTCGGGTTCATCTTCTTCCCCCGTGCGCGCCTCGACAGAGACACGGGCCGTTTCCAACGGCGATCCCCGGCAACACAAGCCACCATTCGACGCGCTCGCGATATGGGGGTGATCGGGAGGAGGAACCGCATCTATCTGCAGTGTTTGGGGGCACGGGGAAGCTTGAGGGTGAGAGCACCTTCCTCCATGGCGGAGGGGAAGCTTCGGGAGGGAAGTGGTTTTGGGGTGGCGGTGGTTCCCGATCCAAATTGAGCAGGGGGAGGAGTTCACGGGAGGAAGAGAGGACTTCAGGTGAAGAGAGTGGAGAGGGGAGGCCTTGGCTGCGCCGAACGGAGCTGGACATGGCGGTGGCCAACCGACCGGAGAGGTTGAAGATGACCTGTCCCTTCAAATGGTGGCGATGGGGGCACTAGTGAGACGGTGTGAGGCTACCTGAGGGCTCGAAGACGCTCGGGGCTTCCTTATAAAGCGTGGCTAGGTCGGTCCGAGATGGCCGGAGATAAGAACGGCGGCGAACCGCCTCTCTGTGCTGCATGGCAACGTGGAGGCGACGAGGGCTTGCGGACAAGGCTGCGGATGAGCTCGGGCTGTGCCAGGGGCCAGGTGGCGAGCGGGGAAGGCTCGGACGGCGCCGACATGAGCAGGGGCTGTCGGGCGACGACGGCGGCTAGCTCTTGGCCTGCCAGGGCGTGGCGAGGGGCGGCTTGGCGTGTTGCGGTGAGAAGCGGAGCGCTTGGCATGGTGCTGCAGAGCGGGACAAAACCGTGGGGGCCAGCGTGTCGGCTCGGCGCATGTGTGTGCCAAACGCACGCTCTGCTCGTGCTCTGGGCGTGCACGGGACGTGCTCGACGTAATGCCAGATCATGCTATAGAGCTTGGGTGAGGCTGGCATTTAGCAGATCTAGGTTAGGAGTAACGGGGAGTCTAGTGGACATGCTTGTTTGATCAGAGGTGCAAGTTCACAGTGCAATGCCAAAATTCATGTCAAAACAGATCATGCCCGTAAGGTGTTTGACAAATTGCTAAGGGCACTTAGGCATTTCTTGGAGTGGCCAAAACTTCCAGCGTGGGGTCTCTTTAGATGCACGAGAGGGTTCACTCTCTTGGAATTAGGGGTTTGGTAAGGTGTAGTACAAGCAGGAGAAAGCTCATGCGTAAAGGAGCAAGTTAGAAGATGGTTGCAGTACAAATCATCAAGTTAGACCAGAATGAAAAAGAGGATGATTCACTCAAATTTTTCAAAGAACATAGCTGGTTTTTTGCACAGAACTGAATAATATGCTCCTACTGACATCCCATAATTTTGGTGGAGGCTAGAAAGAATTATTTAAAAGGGTTGTAGTGCAAAGTTGCTTTCTGGACCAGAGAAGAAAATTGGGTGTAGAGCTCAAAATATTTCAAGAATAAAAGATATTTTTGTATAAAAGTGATTTAAAAACATCACATGACATCTCCAAATTTTGGTGGGATTTTTAGATAAATATATCAAATGGTTGTAGTTCAAATAGGGCCATATAACCTTGAAAACCCATTTTTCAAGAAAATAAAGATCAAGCAATTTAATTATGTAATTAGTTCTACTAATAAAAGAAAAGTTTTTCTTGAGAGGTTAAACAAGTCCAATAACATATTTGAGAAGTTTTCTCTATGGGGAAAACTCCATAATAGCAAGGGAGAAAAAGTTTCAAAAGTCAAAAGGGAGCCCAGAAAATAAAAGTTTTAATTTCTTGGCAAAATTTTAATTAATAAAACAAGGTCAAAATTTTGGGGTGTCACAACACTACCCCCCTTAAAAGAAAATCTCTTCCTCGAGATTTGTTAAGAGTTGTTTTGAAAAAAATATCTTTCCGGTGAGCTGGAACCAAAAGATTTATCCATAGCACAAACTTGCGTCGTTGAGGTTGGCAGCTACGCCCGGGATAAAAAAATGCAATCATACTCATGCATGGCTACTATTAAAAACAGGAGTGCACAAGGCAAAGATCTAATTATGGTGACACAGGTCACAAGATTGCAAGGCGAGGTCATTCTAAGGCTCGGTATCATTCGAGCGATTTTAGTCTACCTCGCTCATATCTTAGCGGGCATGCCTCGCGGATGTCGAGGTTTCTCCATGGTTTTTGTTTCACCGTTGGAAATTAGCTGGAGAGGGTTGAGAGGCTGCAGGCTCGGGGTAGCGACGATGACCATCGCGGGGATTGTTGGCCACAATCCTGTTGGAGTGTGCTTCCCAAGGACGATGAAGTACTTCTGGGGTCATCAAGGTATTTTGGTTGATGGCCGGGGCTGTGCTGTGTTGAGGCTAGCGTGCCCTTTTTATAGAAAAAGGGAATGAAGTCTTCCCTCGCATGCTTGCGAATAAGACAGATTACTGGCACGCGACCGACGGGCTCGGCTGATAGGTTGGGCACCGACTGCCAAAAGTGTCGGGGTCTCTGTGTGGCCATCTTGCACGAGAAGCTTGGCTGGGGTTTGGTTATGGCCTGGTGGTTGGTTTGCCTAAGTTTTCCGACCTGGCTAAGATAGGATTAGCCAATGGTCAGCCTGGCTCTGATACCAAGTCTGTCACGACCGGTTTTTCGGGTAATAAATTTCCAGAAAAGACCGTCGTGCTCATCAGCCCCTGTGATTCTTGTTAATGATGAGGCTCCCAACTTGATACTGAAATTCCAAGCAAAATACAAAATATGTGGTACAAGACCATTCGGCCTGTGAGTACAACAAATGGTTTCTAGTGGTTGATGGCGAAGCGGTTTATGGATCATCGGTGTCTATGGGACTCCATTTCCCACAGAACAGTGACCAGGTTAACTCCTATCTTCCCGAGGCTGCTATCTCCGCTGCTTAGGTTCCGGGGCTGTCATCACGCCGCTCCTCTCCGTGCAAGAAAATCTGCCAAGACAATAGCGAGGGACAAGCCAATGAGTACTTTGAATGTACTCGCAAACATTATGAACACAGTATAACATAACAATGGTGTGCTGAAAAATATTTTATGCTCATGACGTTAGTCACAAAATTAAGTCTCTGATGCATGCAAGCTCGTTATTTATGAATGTGCAATAACATAGTAGTATTAAAATTTATGGAGTAAATAACAAGAAATGCCACAGTCGGGCGTCTTAGCGACACCACATAAAGGGCTTTAAAAGAAATGCCACAGTCGGGCGTCTGGGCGACACCGCCTAAAGGGCTTTAAAAGAAATGCCACAGTCGGGCGTCTGGGCGACACCGCCTAAAGGGCTTTAAAAGAAATGCCACAGTCAGGCGTCTGGGCGACACCGCATAAAGGGCTCTAAAAGAAATGCCACAGTCGGGCGTCTGGGCGACACCGCATAAAGGGCTTTAAAAGAAATGCCACAGTCGGGCGTCTTAGCGACACCGCATAAAGGGCTTTTAAAATAACAATCATAGCGAATATCCCGGAGGTAGAACCATCCCAGAGATACTCGATAATAACAATAATATCACGGGTTAGTCAACGATAATAATAATCATAATCATCATAAGTCACAACTCACAATCCATGTTGTTCCATTACAGTTAATGACTTCACCTCCAAGACCGACACTAAGACCGACACTTGACCCATCCCAGACTGTAGTCCTTAACCATGGACACGGCTATTCGAATAGGTTTTAATCTCTGCAGAGGGTGTACTCTTTACCCACGAGTAACGGATTCCTTTAGTCCATCGGGACTAATTCCGCTTACGGTCTTTTAAATGAAAACACACCTGACTTGCACACACCAGCTTAACTCACTCGTGTCCGAATCACCCACGACACTTGTCAAGCAAACTCTATGGAGAGGCTACAACCTCGTAGCATGGGATCAAATTTATATCGCGCGCCTAAGGGGTGGCCTCCTCTCGGTCCCAACCGAAACACCCATGCCCCCGACCGGATGATCGGCTTTAATCCACGGCCATGGTACCTCATCCCGCCCCTCATGACGGTGTGTGCTAGAAAGGGGTTGACAAATTACTGAACCGTACCCTACCTGTGGCAGGGACAAGTGGTAGCACGAAACAAGTGTGGGGGTTACTGGAACAAGACTCGATCTACGGTCGACTCAGGAGGTTTATAGTTTCCTGCATGACATGTATAACAAATATATTTCAACCATTCCAATCAACACTCATTATATCTTACTATGCTATACCGGACATACCCGTCCCGACGGAGACCGGCGACAAGCTCACACCTACCCAAGGCAGAGGCTTTCCCGGATTCCTTTCCGGCATGCATGCAAGACACATGAGGATGATTATCATCACAAGTGTGTTTATTTCCAACAGCATGGAAATCACTAATATGCACTCATGCATATGATCATATCACATGAAATGACAAGTCCTTCGAAATGCGGTGGTGTTAAAAATGCATCAACGATCACACCAAAATATTATGCCGGGATTCAGAATGCTTGCCTTCAATGAGTGGTAAGGTGGGGTGCACTTCAAAACTTTTGAAAGTTTCTCCTCTCTTCAAAAATCCTATTTTAGCAATATAAAGAATTAACACACAAAATAAAAACAGCACCAAAAGTTGTTTTGAAATTTTTTCAAATAAACCTTAAAATAAACTAGACAATATTTGAGAGAGGTGGGAAAAAGAATTAATTCATTTGGAGTCATATTTTAAAAGATATAGCCAGTCAAACATTTGGTCAAAATCTGTTTTTAATAAAAACAGAAAAAGAAAACGGTTCGTCTGGACTACGTCTTCTGAGACTGGTCGCGTACTTACCGGAAATACGCTTCCACCAGAGAAAAACGTTTCTGTCGGGTTGCGCCACTAGTGGCTTGGGTTGGCTCACCGACAGGTGGTCCCCACCTGTCGGGTTCATCTTCTTCCCCCGTGCGCGCCTCGACAGAGACACGGGCCGTTTCCAACGGCGATCCCCGGCGACACAAGCCACCATTCGACGCGCTCGCGATATGGGGGTGATCGGGAGGAGGAACCGCATCCATCTGCAGTGGTTGGGGCGCGGGGAAGCTTGAGGGTGAGAGCACCTTCCTCCATGGTGGAGGGAAGCTTCGGGAGGGAAGTGGTTTTGGGGTGGCGGTGGTTCCCGATCCAAATTGAGCAGGGGGAGGAGTTCACGGGAGGAAGAGAGGACTTCTGGTGAAGAGAGTGGAGAGGGGAGGCCTTGGCTGCTTGAACGGAGCGGGACATGGCGGTGGCCAAACTGACCGGAGAGGTTGAAGATGACCTGCCCCCTTCAAATGGTGGCGATGGGGGCACTAGTGAGACGGTGTGAGGCTACCTGAGGGCTCGAAGACGCTCGGGGCTTCCTTATAAAGCGTGGCTAGGTCGGTCCGAGATGGCCGGAGATAAGAACGGCGGCGAACCGCCTCTCTGTGCTGCAGGGCAACGTGGCGGCGACGAGGGCTTGCGGACAAGGCTGCGGATGAGCTCGGGCTGTGCCAGGGGCCAGGTGGCGAGCGGGGAAGGCTCGGACGGCGCCGACATGAACAGGGGCTGTCGGGCGACGGCGGCGGCTAGCTCTTGGCCTGCCAGGGCGTGGCGAGGGGCGGCTTGGCGTGTTGCGGTGAGAAGGGGAGCGCTTGGCGTGGTGCTGCAGAGCGGGACAAAACCGTGGGGGCCAGCGTGTCGGCTCGGCGCATGTGCGTGCAGAACGCACGCGCGCTGCTTTCGCTTCTGGCGTGCACGGGACGTGCTCGACGTAATGCCAGATCATGCTACAGAGCTTGGGTGAGGCTGGCATTTAGCAGATCTAGGTTAGGAGTAACGGGGAGTCTAGTGGACATGCTTGTTTGATCAGAGGTGCAAGTTCACAGTGCAATGCCAAAATTCATGTCAAAACAGATCATGCCCGTAAGGTGTTTGACAAATTGCTAAGGGCACTTAGGCATTTCTTGGAGTGGCCAAAACTTCCAGCGTGGGGTCTCTTTAGATGCACGAGAGGGTGAGGTTAGTTTGTTAAAAGGAGAAACTTGTTAGTGCAAAACTTTGAGAAAACCAAATCTGGTCAGAAAGAAAAGTACATGGTTTTATGGACTAAAACTACTCTAATGGGTTCACTCTCTTGGAATTAGGGGTTTGGTAAGGTGTAGTACAAGCAGGAGAAAGCTCATGCGTAAAGGAGCAAGTTAGAAGATGGTTGCAGTACAAATCATCAAGTTAGACCAGAATGAAAAAGAGGATGATTCACTCAAATTTTTCAAAGAACATAGCTGGTTTTTGCACAGAACTGAATAATATGCTCCTACTGACATCCCATAATTTTGGTGGAGGCTAGAAAGAATTATTTAAAAGGGTTGTAGTGCAAAGTTGCTTTCTGGACCAGAGAAGAAAATTGGGTGTAGAGATCAAAATATTTCAAGAATAAAAGATATTTTTGTATAAAAGTGATTTAAAAACATCACATGACATCTCCAAATTTTGGTGGGATTTTTAGATAAATATATCAAATGGTTGTAGTTCAAATAGGGCCATATAACCTTGAAAACCCATTTTCAAGAAAATAAAGATCAAGCAATTTAATTATGTAATTAGTTCTACTAATAAAAGAAAAGTTTTTCTTGAGAGGTTAAACAAGTCCAATAACATATTTGAAAAGTTTTCTATGGGGAAAACTCCATAATAGCAAGGAGAAAAAGTTTCAAAAGTCAAAAGGAGCCCGTAAAATAAAAGTTTTAATTTCCGCAAAATTTTAATTAATAAAACAAGGTCAAAATTTTGGGGTGTCACAACACTACCCCCCTTAAAAGAAAATCTCGTCCTCGAGATTTGTTAAGAGTTGTTTTGAAAAAAATATCTTTCCGGTGAGCTGGAACCAAAAGATTTATCCATAGCACAAACTTGCGTCGTTGAGGTTGGCAGCTACGCCCGGGATAAAAAATGCAATCATACTCATGCATGGCTACTATTAAAAACAGGAGTGCACAAGCAGACAGCATCTAATTATGGTGACACAGGGTCACAAGATTGCAAGGCGAGGTCATTCTAAGGCTCGGTATCATTCGAGCGATTTTAGTCTACCTCGTTCATATCTAAGCGGGCATGCCTCGCGGATGTCGAGGTTTCTCCATGGTTTTTGTTTCACCGTTGGAAATTAGCTGGAGAGGGTTGAGAGGCTGCAGGCTCGGGGTAGCGACGATGACCATCGCGGGGATTGTTGGCCACAATCCTGTTGGAGTGTGCTTCCCAAGGACGACGAAGTACTTCTGGGGTCATCAAGGTATTTTGGTTGATGGCCGGGGCTGTGCTGTGTTGAGGCTAGCGTGCCCTTTTTATAGAAAAAGGGAATGAAGTCTTCCCTCGCACGCTTGCGAATAAGACAGATTACTGGCACGCGACCGACGGGCTCGGCTGATAGGTTGGGCACCGACTGCCAAAAGTGTCGGGGTCTCTGTGTGGCCATCTTGCACGAGAAGCTTGGCTGGGGTTTGGTTATGGCCTGGTGGTTGGTTTGCCTAAGTTTTTCGACCTGGCTAAGATAGGATTAGCCAATGGTGAGCCTAGCTCTGATACCAAGTCTGTCACGACCGGTTTTTTGGGTAATAAATTTCCAGAAAAGACCGTCGTGCTCATCAGCCCCATGATTACTGTTAGCTGATGAGGCTCCCAACTTGATATAGAAATTCCAAGCAAAATACAAAAATATGTGGTACAAGACCATTCTGGCCTATGAGTACAACAAATGGTTTCTAGTGGTTGATGGCGGAAGCGGTTTATGGATCATCAGTGTCTATGGGACTCCATTTCCCACGTGAACAGTGACTGTGTTAACTCCTATCTTCCCGAGGCTGCTATCTCCGTTGCTTAGGTTCCGGGGCTGTCATCACGTCGCTCCTCTCCGTGCAAGAAAATCTGGCCAAGACAATAGCCAGGGACAAGCCAGTGAGTACTTTGAATGTACTCGCAAACATTATGAACACAGGTATAACATAACAATGGTGTGCTGAAAAATATTTTATGCTCATGACGTTAGTCACAAAATTAAGTCTCTGATGCATGCAAGCTCGTTATTTATGAATGTGCAATAACATAGTAGTATTAAAATTTATGAAGTAAATAACAAGAAATGCCACGATCAAGCGCCTTAGCGACACCACATAAAGGGCTTTAAAAGAAATGCCACGGTCGGCGTCTGGCGACACCGCCTAAAGGGCTTTAAAAGAAATGCCACGATCGGGCGTCTGGCGACACCGCCTAAAGGGCTTTAAAAGAAATGCCACAGTCGGGCGTCTGGGCGACACCGCATAAAGGGCTTTAAAAGAAATGCCACAGTCGGGCGTCTGGGCGACACCGCATAAAGGGCTTTAAAAGAAATGCCATATCAGGCGCCTTAGCGACATCGCATAAAGGGCTTTTAAAATAACAATCATAGCGAATATCCCGGAGGTAGAACCATCCCAGAGATACTCGATAATAACAATAAGATCACGGGTTAGTCAACGATAATAATAATCATAATCATCATAAGTCACAAGTCACAATCCATGTTGTTCAAGTTCTGGTTAACAGCTTCACCTCCGAAGACCGACACTAAGACCGACACTTGACCCATCCCAGACTGTAGTCCTTAACCATGGACACGGCTATTCGAATAGGTTTTAATCTCTGCAGAGGGTGTACTCTTTACCCACGAGTAACGGATTCCTTTAGTCCATCGGGACTAATTCCGCTTACGGTCTTTTAAATGAAAACACACCTGACTTGCACACACCAGCTTAACTCACTCGTGTCTGGAATCACACACGACACTTGTCAAGCAAACTCTAAGTGGGGAGGCTACAACCTCGCGTAGCATGGGATCAAATTTATATCAAGCGCTCTAAGGGGTGGCCTCCTCTCGGTCCCAACCGAAACACCCATGCCCCCGACGGATGGTGGCTTTAATCCATGGCCATGGTACCCTCATCCCGGCCCCTCATGCAGTGTGTGCTAGAAAGGGGTTGACAAATTACTGAACCGTACCCTACCTGTGGCAGGGACAAGTGGTAGCACGAAACAAGTGTGGGGGTTACTGGAACAAGACTCGATCTACAATCGACTCAGGAGGTTTATAGTTTCCTGCATGACATGTATAACAAATATATTTCAACCATTCCAATCAACACTCATTATATCTTACTGTGCCATACCGGACATACCCGTCCCGACGGAGACCGGCGACAAGCTCACACCTACCCAAGGCAGAGGCTTTCCCGGATTCCTTTCCGGCATGCATGCAAGACACATGAGGATGATTATCATCACAAGTGTGTTTATTTCCAACAGCATGGAAATCACTAATATGCACTCATGCATATGATCATATCACATGAAATGACAAGTCCTTCGAAATGCGGTGGTGTTAAAAATGCATCAACAATCACACCAAAATATTATGCCGGGATTCAGAATGCTTGCCTTCAATGAGTGGTAAGGTGGGGTGCACTTCAAAACTTTTGAAAGTTTCTCCTCTCTTCAAAAATCCTATTTTAGCAATATAAAGAATTAACACACAAAATAAAAACAGCACCAAAAGTTGTTTTGAAAAATTTTCAAATAAACTAGACAATATTTGAGAGAGGTGGGAAAAAGAATTAATTCATTTGGAGTCATATTTTAAAAGATATAGCCACCAAACATTTGTCAAAATCTGTTTTAATAAAAATGTAAAAAGAAAACGGTTCGTCTCGACTACGTCTTCGAGACTGGTCGCAGACTTACCGGAAATACGCTTCCACCAGAGAAAACGTTTGGTCGGGTTGCGCCACTAGTGGCTTGTTGGCTCACCGATGTGTGGTCCCCACTGTCGGGTTCATCTTCTTCCCCCGTGCGCGCCTCGACAGAGACACGGGCCGTTTCCAACGGCGATCCCCGGCGACACAAGCCACCATTCGACGCGCTCGCGATATGGGGGTGATCGGGAGGAGGAACCGCATCCATCTGCAGTGTTTGGGGGCGCGGGGAAGCTTGAGGGTGAGAGCACCTTCCTCCATGGTGGAGGGGAAGCTTCGGGAGGGAAGTGGTTTTAGGGTGGCGGTGGTTCCCGATCCAAATTGAGCAGGGGGAGGAGTTCACGGGAGGAAGAGAGGACTTCTGGTGAAGAGAGTGGAGAGGGGGAGGCCTTGGCTGCGCCGAACGGAGCCGGGACATGGCGGTGGCCAAACTGACCGGAGAGGTTGAAGATGACCTGCCCCCTTCAAATGGTGGCGATGGGGGCACTAGTGAGACGGTGTGAGGCTACCTGAGGGCTCGAAGACGCTCGGGGCTTCCTTATAAAGCGTGGCTAGGTCGGTCCGAGATGGCCGGAGATAAGAACGGCGGCGAACCGCCTCTCTGTGCTGCAGGGCAACGTGGCGGCGACGAGGGCTTGCGGACAAGGCTGCGGATGAGCTCGGGTTGTGCCAGGGGCAGTGGCGAAGCGGGAAGGTTTTGACGGCGCCGACATGAGCAGGGCTGTCGGGCGACGGCGCGGGTTAGCTCTTTGCCTGCCGGGCGTGGCGAGGGCGGCTTGGCGTGTTGCGGTGAGAAGGGAGCGCTTGGCGTGGTGCTGCAGAGGGACAAAACCGGGGGGCAGCGTGTCGGCTCGGCAAGACAAAGCGTGCTAAACGCACGCTCTCAAGGCTCGGGCGTGCACGGACGTGCTCGATGTAATGCCGATCATGCTCTGAGCTTGGGTGAGGCTGGCATTTAGCAGATCTAGGTTAGGAGTAACGGGGAGTCTAGTGGACATGCTTGTTTGATCAGAGGTGCAAGTTCACAGTGCAATGCCAAAATTCATGTCAAAACAGATCATGCCCGTAAGGTGTTTGACAAATTGCTAAGGGCACTTAGGCATTTCTTGGAGTGGCCAAAACTTCCAGCGTGGGGTCTCTTTAGATGCACGAGAGGGCGGTGAGGTTAGTTTGTTAAAAGGAGAAACTTGTTAGTGGAAAACTTTGAGAAAACCAAATCTGGTCAGAAAGAAAAGTACATGGTTTCATGGACTAAAACTACTCTAACGGGTTCACTCTCTTGGAATTAGGGGTTTGGTAAGGTGTAGTACAAGCAGGAGAAAGCTCATGTGTAAAGGAGCAAGTTAGAAGATGGTTGCAGTACAAATCATCAAGTTAGACCAGAATGAAAAAGAGGATGATTCACTCAAATTTTTCAAAGAACATAGCTGGTTTTTTGCACAGAACTGAATAATATGCTCCTACTGACATCCTATAATTTTGGTGGAGGCTAGAAAGAATTATTTAAAAGGGTTGTAGTGCAAAGTTGCTTTCTGGACCAGAGAAGAAAATTGGGTGTAGAGCTCAAAATATTTCAAGAATAAAAGATATTTTTGTATAAAAGTGATTTAAAAACATCACATGACATCTCCAAATTTTGGTGGGATTTTTAGATAAATATATCAAATGTTTGTAGTTCAAATAGGGCCATATAACCTTGAAAACCCATTTTTCAAGAAAATAAAGATCAAGCAATTTAATTATGTAATTAGTTCTACTAATAAAAGAAAAGTTTTTCTTGAGAGGTTAAACAAGTCCAATAACATATTTGAAAAGTTTTCTCTATGGGGAAAACTCCATAATAGCAAGGGAGAAAAAGTTTCAAAAGTCAAAAGGGAGCCCAGAAAATAAAAGTTTTAATTTCCTGGCAAAATTTTAATTAATAAAACAAGGTCAAAATTTTGGGGTGTCACACCCCGCCGTTTGGGAAATTATTTGTATTGGCTTGCAGGGTGAATTCTTTGATGGGAGAGAGCCGAACCATGAAGATAATGTGGAAGAATTGAAGATGCTGCAATACAACGCTCAAGCTTGTGATATCATCTTCAACGGACTGTGCCCTGAAGAATTCAACAAAATCAGCCGTCTTGAGAATGCAAAGGAAATTTGGGATACTTTGATTGATATGCATGAAGGTACCGACTCCGTCAAGGAATCCAAGTTGGATGTGCTCCAAAGTCAGCTTGACAAGTTCAAAATGAAGGATGGTGAAGGTGTCGCTAAAATGTACTCTAGGCTTGCACTTATCACAAATGAGATTGCCGGCTTAGGGAGTGAAGAGATGACTGACAGATTCATCATCAAGAAGATCCTAAGAGCATTGGATGGAAAGTATGATACCATGTGCACATTGATCCAAATGATGCCAAACTACAAAGATCTCAAGCCAACGGAAGTCATTGGAAGAATTGTTGCTCATGAGATGTCACTTAAGGATAAGGAGGAACTTCACAACAATTCAAGTGGTGCTTACAAAGCCTCAAGTGAAGCCCCCACATCAACAAGTGAGAAACAAACCTTCAATGAAGAATTGAGCTTAATGGTGAAGAACTTCAACAAATTCTACAAGAGTAGAAGCAAAGAAAGAAGCTCCAAGTCAAGGTCTTACAATGACAAAAGATCTTCTAGTCAAGAGCGCAATTGCTACAATTGTGGGAGACCCGGACACTATTCCAATGAGTGTACGGCACCCTACAAAAGAAGAGAAGATTCTCCAAAAAGAAGAAGCAAAAGAGAAGAATCACCACCGAGAGAGAGGAGGAGTAGAGATGATCATTATGAACGAAGACCCTTATGGAGAAGCAAGGATTCGAAAAGGAAGGACAAGTCATCAAGGAGCTACACAAAATGAAGACATCAAGCTCATGTTGGTGAATGGGTCTCCGGCTCCGACTCCGACAATCACTCTGAGAGAAGCTATCACTCCGACTCCGAATATGCTCAATATGAAGGTGTTGCCGGTCTAGCACTTGTGTCAACCAACTCCTACGACATATTTGATTCACCAAATGAAGGAATTGGAAGATGCTTCATGGCCAAAGGTCCAAAGGTAACACATCCTGAGTATGTTGATTTCGATAGTGATGAAGACGACTTACTTGTGGATGATGATTTACTTGTTGACAACTCTAGTGATGAATACTATCATGAAACGTCAATTAATCATGCTAATCAAGATAAAACGAATGACAATGATAAGGAGAAGATTGAGCTTCTAACTAAAGAACAAAACACTCTTAAGTTAGCTCATGAAACTATCTTCGAAGATCATCGAGAACTTTTAAGGGCTCATGAGAAGTTATGCTTTGAAAAGCTCAATCTTGAGCAAGAGCATGAGTTCTTAAAGGCCATCAATGATGATCTCCGTAAGAAAAGTTCTTCTTACATTGCCAAGCATTTACTCTTATCTACTTCCATGCCTCAAGTCAAGTCTAGTAACAAGTACAAGAAAGATCCTTCCTTTAGTAGTAACAATAACAATGTCAAATCCAATATTGTTGCCTCTAGTAGTTCTCTTGATTCCAATAATGATTCTCTTAGCCAAGTTACACTTTAGAAAGAAAATAGCTTATTGAAGGGAATTATAGAGAAAGGTGTTTACAAGAGCCTTGCCGGGAGTAAGCAATTCGAGGAAATTGTACGCAAGCAAGGAAGGCACCGGAAGAATCAAGGTGTTGGTTTTGAACGAAAGTTCAATGCCAATCGAGTTGACTGGGAAGAAGATCAATACCCCAAGACGAAGTTTGTTCCTCAACAAGAGAAGTACGATCCTACTTCCTTCAAAGGAACACAAGCACAAGATGATCTTCCACCACAAGACCACAAGAACAAAGGCAAGGACAAGCTTCAAGAAGAGATTGATGCATTTGAAGAAGCACCTAAGACCTCGGTCAAGTGGGTTCCCAAGACTACGTCAAGTTCTACTTCATCAAGTACAACTACAACTCCAAGGATTCCCATCAAGTTGATGTGGATCCCCAAGAAGAAGAACTAGAGAGTTCTTGAGGGTGACTCCGCCAACATTCTTCACTCATATCATTATGGAAAGAACAAGTGCAATCAACTTCCACATCTTGCACTAATTCAAGGAGTCACAAACCCTCATGTTGGTAAGGTAAGGGACAAGGTAAACTAATAATTTCATGGACATCATCTTGTGTGTTCTTCACTCTATGTCTATGGATATTCTTGTTTGTTCCTTGTGGGACTAACCCATGTAGGTAAGTTGAAAGTGCAACTCACTCCAAAGGATTGCTCCAAATGATCTACATCAACATTGAGCATCCACATCTTCAACACCTACATGAAGTCATCATCGACAAAACCCAAGGTTAGTTCATCCCTCTAAAAGGGGATCTCACATCTAGGGGGAGCTTAACTCTAAGAATTGAGTAAAAGCAACTCTAATGGTGTGAACATGTGACGCCCCCGATTTAATCGTACACTAATCATGCACGCAAACGTGTACGATCAAGATCAGGGACTCACGGGAAGATATCACAACACAACTCTAAAAGTAAAATAAGTCATACAAGCATCATAATACAAGCCAGGGGCCTCGAGGGCTCGAATATAAGTACTCGATCATAGACGAGTCAGCGGAAGCAACAATATCTGAGTACAGACATAAGTTAAACAAGTTGCCATAAGATGGCTAGCACAAACTGGGATACAAATCGAAGAGGCGCAGGCCTCCCGCTGGGATCCTCCTAAACTACTCACAGTGGTCGTCGCCGCAGCACACGCACGTAGTAGTAGGCACCTCCCAGTAGTAGTAGTCGCCGCCGACGGTGGCGTCTGGCTCCTGGGCTCCAACATCTGGTTGCGACAACCAGAAAGAAAGGAAAAGGGGGAAGAAAGCAACCGTGAGTACTCATCCAAAGTACTCGCAAGCAAGGAGCTACACTACATATGCATGGGTATATGTGTAAGGAGGCCATATCGGTGGACCTGAACTGCAGAATGCCGTAATAAGAGGGGATAGCTAATCTCGTCAAGACTACGCTCGCAGCCTCCGCCTTGCAAAGATGTAGAAGAGAGTAGATTGAAGTCCTCCAAGTAGCATCTCCAAGTAGCATCTCCAAGTAGCATCTCTAGTAGCATCGCATAGCATAATCCTACCCGCAATCCTCTCCTCGTTGCCTGTTAGAGAGCGATCACCGGTTGTATCTCGCACTTGGAAGGGTGTGTTTTATTAAGTATCCGGTTCTAGTTGTCATAAGGTCAAGGTACAACTCCGGTCGTCCTTTACCGAGGGACACGGCTATTCAATAGATTAACTCACTGCAGGGTGCACCACATAACCCAACACGCTTGATCCCATTTGGCCGACACACTTTCTCGGTCATGCCCGCCTCGGAAGATCAACACGCCGCAGCCCCACCTAGGCACAACAGAGCGGTCAAGACGCCGGTCTAAACCTAAGCGCCACAGGGTCGGGCCCATCGCCTTAGCACACCAAGACGTTATAACGCGGCCGAAGCGTAACTAGCCCCTTAATACAAGTGCAAGCTTACGTTCCAATCCGCGCCGCCACTCGATTCGACGCCAAGAAGGCTTGGCCGATACCACGACGCCGGGATACCCATAACTACTCCCACGTAGATGGTTAGTGCGATAGACCAAATGGCCGACTCGGATCAAATACCAAGATCTCGTTAAGCGTGTTATTATGAAGCAATCATGACGCCGACGAGGCCAGCCCACCTCTCACCTAGGCGGTCTCAACCTGCCTGTCGCTCCGACACAAAGATCCACACAGAGGGCCGTCGGGACAAAGGTCCTTTCAGCCCCAATGCGGAATCACTCATGGTACTCTTCGAGCGCACCGACTTTAGTCACCATCTGTAGTATGTATGTATGTATAGTATATACCCGTGATCACCTCCCGAGTGATCACGACCCAATAGTATAGCAAGGAAGACTAATAAGAATGTAGGGCCAATGATGATAAACTAGCATCCTATACTAAGTATTTAGGATTGCAGGTAAGGTATCAACAGATGTAGCAACAATGTCAGGCTATGCATCAGAATAGGATTATCGAAAAGCAGTAACATACTACACTACTCTAATGCAAGCAGATAGAGGAGAATAGGCGATATATGGTGATCAAGGGGGGCTTGCCTGGTTGCTCTGGCAAGAGAGAGGGTCGTCAACACCGTAGTCGAACCGGGCAAAGGCAGCAGTGTCGGTCTCGTAGTCTACCGAGAGAGAAGAGGGGAAGAAACAATGAATACAATGCAAACAGGTGCATATCGATGCATGACAAGACAAGTAACGATGCTAGGTGTACCCAATCGCGGTAGTAGGTGATACCGACGAGGGGAAACATCCGGAAAGTATTCGGTGTTCCGCGATTTTCGATTGGTGAACCGGAGGGGAAAGTTGCGTGTTCGATATGTTAGGGGTGTGTGGTGGATGAACGGGCTGCGATCCGGTTTGTCTCGCTGCTCGAGCAACTTTCATGTAGAAAGTATTTTCATCCGAAGTTACGGATTAAAAGATATGATTTTCTAAAGATTTAAATTATTTTCGATTTTAATTAATTATTTAATCCCAACATTATCCAAAACAGTGTGTGATGACGTAGGCATGACATCGAGTGATGTCAGCAGGTCAACTGGTCGGTTGACGATCAAATCTGCAGTGTGGGTCCGATGGGACCCACATGTCATTGTCGAGGCATTAACAGAGTTTTGAAACTAATTAAATGGGTTAATTAGCGGTAGGGCCCGAGAGTCGGTGAGACATTAGGTATTAATTAATTTATTTAATTAATTAGCAGTTTATCTATTTGTTTTATTTGTTTTATTGGATGGGCCCGCATGTCGCTGGCGATAGCTGCCACATCGGCAGCCGACCGGGTCAACCCACCAACTAGGACCCGCAGGCCCATCGGCGATGGTTCGGGTGGCCCTGTGCCAACCACGAGGCGGCGGCGTTTGCGCGCCGGGCGACGCCTTAACGCGGCGGGGCACCCGGCTTGTCGGGATTTCGCCACACGGCGCCGTTCGCGCGCGCGCAACCTAATCGAACGCCACTCGATGCCGCGTCGAACGGGTGGTGGTATGGTCGACTTGGCCGAATCGCACCGGCGACGAGCGGAGGCGGCGGCATCGCTCGGGACATCATCGATCGCGCCAGAAGCACCAAACCGCGCACAACAACTTGCATTCAACCGCAGTGGCATTCGCGTCGCTTGGCGGTGGCGCTGAACTAAATGGTTGCGGAAACACGGCCGGCGACGAAGCTCGCGGCAAGGCTGGTGCTACTGGCGGCAGCTAGCTAGGGCGCGAGCTAGGGGAGGTAGAGGGCGAGGGGGAAGGCATCTCACCTAGCGGCACGCACGATGGCCGTGAATGGATTAGTAGCTGCAGGGCGTTGCGGAGATGAAGAAGATCGTGGCGAAGCTAGTCGGGCAGAGGAGGAAGACGGCGGCGACGGGGGGCGCAGGGCGCCCGGCGCCCCTGCGCCCCGACGGGAGCCGAGTCGATGGAGGCGGAGCGAAGCGGACACGCCGGAGTGGCTTGGAGGTCGCAGCTGCCGCGAAGTTTACGGGCGGCGAGGCCATGGTGGCGCGCGGTTGCCGTGGGGAACGAGGGGAGCGCGCGGATCTCGAGAGGGGGGGGCGCAGAACCGAGGGAGTGGGGGCGAGGGGGAGGAGACCGAGGCGCGGCGTCGGGCGCCTTATCCACCACGACGCCGGGCGAAGCGGGTGCGGGGGACGCGCTACTGTTCACCCGGTCGGGAAACAGGGGAGGGGACGCGTCAGGGAGGCTGGGCTGGCTGGGCCTGCCAAGGCTCTGGGCCGAGGGTTAGGCGGCCTGGTCAGGGGCTTCCTTTTTTTTTTTTTTGTAATTTCTTTCTTTTATTTATTTTCCTTTTCTGTTTTATTTAGTTTTAGGGCATTTAGGCATTTTATAAAAAGGTGTTTGCTTCACCATAATTACTAAGGTAATATTTGGCAACCCCTAACATTTTCGCTTTGACTTTGAAAACTTAGGTGTTTGTCACTAATTCATATTTTGAATTTGCAATGATTTTGAACTTCCACTTGATTAGCAATAAAGAATACGTATGACATGGCATCATTAGAAGAGTTTTATCTGTAGCCTAATTATCCAAGCGTTACAAATCTCCTCCACTACAAGAAATCTCGCCCCGAGATTTAGGAGGTAGAAGGAAACAGTCTTTGGGTATTCATCACGCAGCGATCCTCACGCTCCCAAGTGGCTTCATCTTCGTAATGGTGCAACCATCGACTTTGAGGAACTTGATCGCTTTCCGGCGCAGCGGCGCTCAGCTTGGTCGAGAATGCGGACCGGATGCTCTTTATAGGAGAGATCTGTTGCAATTCGAGCACTTCATGATCCACTCCTCGGATTGGGTCCTTGAAGCGATGGCGGAGCTGTGATACATGGAACGCATCGTGAACTCGAGAAAGGTTCGCGGAAGCTCCAGCTTGATATGCCACTTTTCCACGCTTTCGAGAATAGTGAATGGGCCAATATAGCGAGGAGCTAGCTTGCCCTTGATCCCGGCGGTGAGCACCCTTCATTGGTGTGACTCAAGATAAGTTTTTCGCCAAAGTTGATAGACCATGTCCTTATGTTTACGGTCATAATTACTCTTTTGGCGGATCGAGCAGTTTTGAGATTCTCGCGAATAATGCGGACTTGTTCTTCGCATGTTGGATAATATCCGACCAAAGAGTGGACGCTCCCGCTTCGACCAGTTCGAGGGTTCGCACTTTCGCCCATATAACACTTCAAGGGGGCCATCTTCGACTAGCTTGATAGCTATTATTATAAGAGAACTCAGCATAAGGGAGAGATTCTCCCATTTCTTGTCAAGGAAATAACACAAGCTCAAGCATGTCTTCGAGAACTTGGTTGACACGCTCAACCTGCCCTTGCGATCGAGGATGAAAAGCAGTCTTGAAAGATGATGAGTGCCCATAGCTTCTTGGAAACTTGACCGGAATCTTGAAGTGAATAAGCTGCCACGGTCCGAACTGATTACCAATGGAATACCGTGAAGCGAGACAATTCGGACATGTAGAGGTTTGCCACCGACTAGCAAAGTGATCGCTTCCTTGACAGCCGTAAAATGCGAACTTTAGAAAGCCGGTCAATGACGACAAGAATAGCATCATTACCTTTTTGTGATTTGGGAAATCCAAAGGACGAAGTCCATTTCAACATGGTCCCATTTCCATTCAGGAATAGAGATAGGTTGCGAGTTCCAGCGAGCCTTTCATGTTCTCGCTTTGATACGACGGCAAACGCCACACTCAAAGAACATAGCGAGCAATGTCTTGCTTCATGTTAGACCACCGTAATCTCTCGATTTAATGTCTTGGTACATCTTTGTACTACCGGGATGGATACATAGAGGTGTATCATGAGCTTCTTTCATAACCTTCGAGGCATATCCAGGTTTTCCTCTTACTCGGAACTACTAGGCGACCTTTGAAGAATAAGGTGCCATCATCAAGAATAGTGAAGAATGAGGGCTTTCCTTCTTTGAGGTCGCGCTTAATCTTGTGGACTTCATCGTCACATTTCGCATCCATTTGATGGTGTCCACAAGATCTGGTTTCGCAACTGTGGTATTGAGAGAACCCCGGGAACAACATGGAGGTTCATCTTGCTAAACTCCTTAGGAGGGGAGCGAGCGCACCGGAGGAACAATATGGAGGTTCAGCTTTCAAATTCTTCAACAAGTGAGGGCTGAACCTTGTGAATCTGGAGGTGGTTGCAAGAAGACTTATGCTCAAGGCATCAGCCATTACATTAGCCTTGCTCGGTGTATAGGAAATACCCAAGTCAAAGTCTGCGACAATCTCCATCCATCTCTCGCCGACGGAGGTTCAGGTCCGCTGAGTAAACAGATACTTCAGACTTTGGTGGTCAATGAAGATCTCGCAACGACACGAGAAGGTAATGTCGCCATCGCTTCAAATGCATGAATGACAGAAGAAGCTCGAGGTCGTGAACTGGGTAGTTCTTCGTGAGGGCGCAATTGCCGAGAGGCATAAGCAATAACTTTGCGGTCTTGCATTAGGACACAGCCTAATCCTTGACGAGAAGCGTCGCAGTAAATGAGGAAGTCCTTCTTAGTATCAGGAGGAGCTAGTACTGGGGCAGAAATCAACTTGTCTTTGAGTGCCTGGAAACTTTCCTGACATTTATCTGTCCATTGGAACTTGACGCCCTTATGCAACAGGTTAGTCAGGGGCCTGGCAATCTTGGAGAAGTTCTCGATTTAATCGACGGCAATAGTGGCAAGTAGACCGAGAAAACTTCGACTTGCTTGACATTCTTCGGAGGAGTCCAATCGAGAATAGCCTGAACTCGCTCAGGTTGACGGCAATACCATCCTTAGAGATGACATGTCCAAGATAGGTTACTTCGAAAGCCGTAACTCACATTTGGAGAACTTGGCGTAAAGTCGATGCTCTCGTAGCTTTTCCAAAGACAAGACTAAGATGTTCAAAGATGTTCTTCTTCATTCTTGAATATACAAGGATATCATCCAGATAAACCACGCATTTAACTTGTCGAGGTAATCCATGAATATATAGTTCATCACGAGAGAAGGTGGTGGAGCATTGGTTAAGCGAAAGACATGATGGTGTACTCATATGAACCATAACGAGTCACGAAGGCAGTCTTTGGGATATCCTCTTCACGAACACGGATCTGGTGGTAACCCAACCTCAAGTCGAGTTTAGAGAACACTGACGAACCAGCCAGTTGATCATATAGATCATTGATCCGTGGAAGAGGATATTTGTTCTGAATGGTAGCTTGGTTAATAGGATGGTAGTCTTGGACCAATCGGTTTGTCCCATCTTTCTTCTTGACAAAGAGAGAAGGTGCTCCCCAAGGAGAGCAACTTGGGCGAATGAAACCACTTTGAAGAGATTTATCGATTTCCTCCTTAAGCTCGAGGAGTTCATGCGGCGGCATCTTGTAGGGTCGCTTGGCTATAGGAGTGGTGCCTGGTTTCAAGTCGATGACGAATTCGACAGCTCTAGCAGGGGGAATCCCTGGAAGTTCTTCAGGAAAGACGTCGAGGAAGTCACGAACGACAGGAATGTTTTCAATGCCCTCGAGTGGTGCGGCGTTCAATGCATTCAATGCATAGATCCTTGCCTTGGCATTCTGAACTAGACGAGCATTGTAGCTAATTATTTCATCAGAAGGGTGTAGCAGATGGACGGTCTTGGTGGCGCAAACGATAGAAGCAAAGATGCGCTTTTAACCAATTCATTCCTGAATGAGATCAATGCTACAGACTTCAAAGACGATGGGAGAGGCAAGGAATTCTAGTCCTTCGATCTCAACGGGACATCATGACTAACCATAGAGGTTTGACATTGGCCCGCAGGGTGTGTACCACTAGTGGAGTGTTCATCTCCTCAGATTTAATGCCATGCATTAATGCAAATTCTGCCGATATGAATGAATGCGATGCTCTCAGATCAAATAAAACGGAAGCCGGTACTGAATTTACGAGGAGTGTACCCATCACAAGAGAGTGCTGGTCTTGAGCTTCGTTCAGATCAACATGGTTGGCATGGACACGACCGTATGACTTGGCATTGTTGTTACGGGGCTGGATGTTTCCACGGCCAGTTGCTGGAAGGGCTAGTTGATTCTGATTCTGGTTGCATTCCCTAGCACGGTGCCCTGGTTGACCACACTTGTAGCACAGACCATTATTGGGAGTGGGAACAGGAGCTCGGGGTGGTGGAGCTGGAAGCCTTGGCTGCCTAGATGGTGCAGTAGGCAGACGAGGTGCAGCATAGGTCTGTCTTGGGGCACGTGCATTTGGACGGTACATGCTGTTCGGGATCCATATCTTGCGCTTCTGCGAGGACGGGCCCGAAGATGAGCCCGTGTCACGGTTGCGCCTCTAAGAGCTCTGATGTTCCTGCAGACCAGTCTCGACATTGATGGCCTTGTTCACCAAGGTGGCGAAATCGGCAAAGTCATGCACTAGAAGTGCGAGCTTGATGTCAACTTGAAGGCCTTCACGGAACTTCTCCTGTCTACGTGCATCAGTTGCAATGTCTTCTTCAGAATAGCGGGACAAGTCCAGAAACTCCCGCTGATAAGCTTCCACAGTTTTGTTGCCTTGGGTGAGGTTGCGGAATTCACGCTTCTTCCCGCCCATGATCCCCGAGGAATGAAGCGGCACGGAAGGCAGCTTGAAAGTCCGCCAGTGATGATTGTTCCAACGGGCGTAGTATGCTGTGGCTGTCCCACCATTGTGTTGCGGGTCCCTTCGTAAAGAAGGAAGCAAAGGTGACATAGCGGGCAGGGCTACTTCAGCAGACTCCATCTCATAGGTGATGTCACGAAGCTACCATCAAGATCCAACGGCTGAGTTGAGCTGCGGTACACAGTTGGGTTGAGGCGCATGAAATCTCGCAGAGTCACTTGGGCTGGCTGCTCGCTCATATTGGGGCGAGGAATCGAGCCATCACATTCTCCATGAACCGGCGATTCATCTCGAGCTGTTGGACCATACCAGCCATGTACTCAGGTGGGGGTGGGAAGTCGCCACCACGACCACGACCAGCTGGTCTAACCATCCTGCTAAATATAACAGGGGTAGTTCAGCATTGAGAAATTTGCATAAACAAGAATCATCCATGATGAAACATGCATAAAGAAAGGGGCACGACAGATACTACATAGTAGTCGGCATATCTTACAAAAGGGTCGGACATAGAGTTCAAGACACGAGTTCAAGACATAGACTAAGTCATCATAGGCGGCACGCAGCTCATGGCGAATGCAACTAATACTAATCAAGAAGACTACATCAGTCCTGTGGAGGTATGTGGAGGTAGTCGAGTCCGACATCCGATAGTGAGGCAACGGATAGTTCACGTCGGCGACACGGGGCCGCGGATACTCGTGTGGAACCCGACGCCAGTGGCGAAGAGGACCAAGTCGCGGAGAGTAGCCTCCCACCTTCGCCAACCGACACCGCCGGGCATCACGGTCCCGGGGGTAGATCGCAGAACGCGGTAGCTGTCTAGATAGAACAAAGGGTGCAACAGCGCCGAGCCTCAGAAGGTGCCGACGAGTGGTGTACAACTCGTGGCGAAGAGCTCGGTTAGCTCGGTCCAACCCATCGCATGCGTAACCAGTCTCGATGGTGGAAAGGCTCTCGAGTGACGGTGGAGTAGGCAGCAGTAGTATCCCTCCGCACCAACATCGGATGCGATAGCAATGTGCCCGAAAGGGAAGTGTCCAACGCCGATACTTCCACGAAGACGTGTTAGGGCAGCATAGGCAGCATCGTGAATCGCCATCTCGATGGTCACCCAACACCATGAGCGTGTGCAGCACGGTAGTGGAGTTATACTCCGAGAGTAGAGGTGGACGATGGCACGGCATCGCTTCTCGTTAAAGTCTGGTACTCCTCATAGACGGTGTACTCAGGTGCCAGCGATAACCCAGATAGGTCATCATCTCAGCTAGCACAAAGCAGTGATCCCGAGGCACCAATGGTCGCCGTGTGGCGCATTTACCTGCCTCGTGGGTTCCATCTGAAAACAAAGATGTTTCAATGGAGTCAAATGACAATGTGGGTACTAATCAAAATACTATCCTACTGAATAACTATGGCTTATCCAACTTTGGGGTGAACGAGGTAACGGGATCCTAATGTTAGAGTTAGTAAATTCGCTTAACCCGAGTAGAAGAGAGTTTGAGTCCCGAGTAAAGGTCGAGAAGTAAAAGATCCTACTACCACCCAATGGCGACGTGGCCCGTAAGGCTCACAGCCAAGTTAGTAAAAGTTTTGTAGTGACTAGACTCGACTTCGCCAAGGAGTGTGGAAGGGGATTCTACAGCAATCGGCTCGACACCAACTTTGACGCCCCGATTTAATCAGACACTAATCATGCACGCAAACGCGTAACGATCAAGATCGAGGACTCATGGGAAGATATCACAACACAACTCTAAAAGTAAAATAAGTCATACAAGCATCATAATACAAGCCGGGGGCCTCGAGGGCTCGAATATAAGTACTCGATCATAGACGAAGTCAGCGGAAGCAACAATATCTCGAGTACGACATAAGTTAAACAAGTTGCCATAAGATGGCTAGCACAAACCGATACAAATCGAAGAGGCGCAGCCTCCGCTCGATCCTCCTAAACTACTCCCCGGTCGCCGCCGCAGACTCGCACGTAGTAGTAGGCACCTCCAGTAGTAGTCGCCGCCGACGGTGGCGTCGCTCTGGGCTCCAACATCTGGTTGCGACAACCGTAAAGAAAGGAAAAGGGGAAAAGGGGAAGAAAGCAACCGTGAGTACTCATCCAAAGTACTCGCAAGCAAGGAGCTACACTACATATGCATGGGTATATGTGTAAGGAGGCCATATCAAGGGGTGAATCTGCAGAATGCCGTAATAAGAGGGGATAGCTAATCCTGTCAAGACTACGCTCGCAGCCTCCGCCTTGCAAAGATGTAGAAGAGAGTAGATTGAAGTCCTCCAAGTAGCATCTCCAAGTAGCATCTCCAAGTAGCATCTCCAAGAGCATCGCATAGCATAATCCTACCCGCAATCCTCTCCTCGTCGCCTGTTAGAGAGCGATCACCGGGTTGTATCCGCACTTGGAAGGGTGTGTTTTATTAAGTATCCGGTTCTAGTTGTCATAAGGTCAAGGTACAACTCCGGTCGCCCTTTACCGAGGGACACGGCTATTCAATAGATTAACTTCCTGCATGGGTGCACCACATAACCCAACACGCTTGATCCCATTTGGCCGGACACACTTTCTGGGTCATGCCCGCCTCGGAAGATCAACACGCCGCAGCCCCACCTAGGCACAACAGAGCGGTCAAGACGGTCTAAACCTAAGCGCGACAGGGTCCGCCCATCGCCTTAGCACACCAAGACGTTCTGTAACGCGGCCGAAGCGTAACTAGCCCCTTAATACAAGTGCAAGCTTACGTTCCAATCCGCGCGCGCCACTCGATTGTCGACGCCAAGAAGGCTTCGCCGATACCACGACGCCGGGATACCCATAACTACTCCCACGAGATGGTTAGTGCGTATAGACCAAATGGCCGACTCGGATCAAATACCAAGATCTCGTTAAGCGTGTTATTATGAAGCAATCATGACGACGCCCAGGCCAGGCCCACCTCTCACCTAGGCGGTCTCAACCTGCCTGTCGCTCCGACACAAAGATCCACACAGAGGGCCGTCGGGACAAAGGTCCTTTCAGCCCCAATCCGTGAATCACTCATGGTACTCTTCGGCAGACCGACTTTAGTCACCATCGTAGTATGTATGTATGTATAGTATATACCCGTGATCACCTCCCGAGTGATCACGCCCAATAGTATAGCAAGGCGGACTAACAAGAATGTAGGGCCAATGATGATAAACTAGCATCCTATACTAAGTATTTAGGATTGCGTAAGGTATCAACAGATGTAGCAACAATGTCAGGCTATGCATCAGAATAGGATTATCGAAAAGCAGTAACATACTACACTACTCTAATGCAAGCAGTATAGAGGAGAATAGGCGATATATGGTGATCAAGGGGGGGGGGGCTTGCCTGGTTGCTCTGGCAAGAGAGAGGGGTCGTCAACACCGTAGTCGAACTGGGCAGCAGCAGCGTCGGTCTCGTAGTCTACCAGAGAGAAGAGGGGGAAGAAACAATGAATACAATGCAAACAGGTGCATATCGATGCATGACAAGACAAGTAACGATGCTAGGTGTACCCAATCGCGGTAGTAGGTGATACCGACGAAGGGGGAAACATCCGGGAAAGTATTCCCGGTGTTCCGCGTTTTCGGACTGGTGAACCGGAGGGGGAAAGTTGCGTGTTCGATATGTTAGGGGTGTGTGGTGGATGAACGGGCTGCGTATTCGGGTTTGTCTCGTCGTTCTGAGCAACTTTCATGTAGAAAGTATTTTCATCCGAGTTACGGATTAAAAGATATGATTTTCTAAAGATTTAAATTATTTTCTGATTTTAATTATTTATTTAATCCCAACATTATCCAAAACAGTGTGTGATGATGTAGGCATGACATCAGAGTGATGTCAGCAGGTCAACTGGTCGGTTGACCAGTCAAACTGCACAGTGGGTCCAAAGGGGACCCACATGTCATTGTCAGGGGCATTAACAGAGTTTTGAAACTAATTAAATGGGTTAATTAGCAGGTAGGGCCCAGTAGTCAGTGAGACATTAGGTTTTAATTAATTTATTTAATTAATTAGCAGTTTATCTATTTGTTTTTATTTGTTTTATTGGATGGGCCCGCATGTCAGTGGCGAGAGCTGCCACATCGCAGCCGATCGGGTCAACCCGACCAACTAGGACCCGCAGGCCCATCGGCGATGGCTCGGGTGGCCCTGTGCCAACCACGAGGCGGCGGCGGCGTTTATCGCCGGGCGACGCCGTAACGCGCGGGGCACCGAGCCGTCGGGATTCGCTACACGGCGCCGTCAAGCGCCGCCGCAACCTAATCGAACGCCACTTGATGCCGCGTATTTAACGGGTGGTGGTATGGCGGACTTGGCGGAATCGGCACCGGCGACGAAGCGAGGCGGCGGCATCGTTCGACATCATCGGGATCGCGCCAGAAGCACCAAACCGCGCGCAACAACGCGTTCGAACCGCAGTGGCATTCCGCTTCGTTTGGCGGTGGCGCTGAACCAAATGGTTGCCGGAAACACGGCCGGCGACGAGCTCTGGCGGCAGCGCGCTCGGGTGCTATGGCGGCAGCTAGCTAGGGCGCGAGCTAGGGGAGGTAGAGGGCAGAGGGGGGAAGGCAGCTCACCTAGCGGCACGCACGATGGCCGGTGAATGGATTAGTAGCTGCAGGGGCGTTGCCGGAGATGAAGAAGATCGGCGCGGTTAGTCGGGCAGAGGAGGAAGACGGCGGCGACGGGCGCGCAGGGCGTCCGCGCCCCTGCGTCTGACGGGAGCCGAGTCGCGGAGGCGGAGCGAGCGGACACGCGGAGTGGCTTGGACGCCGCAGCGCCGCGAAGTTTCTGGCGGCGAGGCCATGGTGGCGCGCGTTGCCGTGGGGAACGAGGGGAGCGCGGATCTCGAGAGGGGGGGGGCGGCAGAACCGAGGGGAGTGGGGGCGAGTGGGAGGAGAGACCGAGGGCGCGGCGTCGGCGCCTTATCCACACACGACGCCATGGGCGGGTGCGGCGGGGACGCGCCCTGTTCCGACCCGGGTCGGGGAAACAGGGGAAGGGGACGCGGTGCGGGAGCTGGGCCGGCTGGGCCGGCCAAGCTGGCTGCGGGCCAGAGGGGTTGGGCGCCCTGGTCCAGGGGGCTTCCCCCCTTTTTTTGTTTTTTTGTAATTTCTTTCTTTTATTTATTTTCCCTTTTCTGTTTTATTTAGTTTTAGGGCATTTAGGCATTTTATAAAAAGGTGTTTGCTTCACCATAATTACCGGTGTAATATTTGGCAACCCCCGAACATTTTCGCTTTGACTTTCGAAAACTTAGGGTGTTTGTCACTAATTCATATTTTGAATTTGCAATGATTTTGAACTTCCACTTGATTAGTAACAGTAACACAGATGACATGGCATCATTAGAAGAGTTTTACTGTAGCCTAATTATCCGGGCGTTACAGAACACATCAATGCATTATGTAAAAGTGGTAACCCCACTTGAGCTTAAACGATGAGTATGACCTATGATCAAATGTTTTCATTTGACTCCTAAGTCAATATACTCATATATAGATGACCTAGTCATCGCCAATTGTTTGATAGATGCTAGAATTGGTTGTGCATGTTTCGCCACATATTTCATTTGCCATCTTATTGTGTGAGCATGTTGGTGCATATTTTACCCATTCAAGGACATCCACTTGTTGTTTTGAGTGATTGGCCTCGTTTTCTTTTTGCCAAGTGGATGGACAAGAATGCCTCAAAACCTTCTCTAGCTATCTATGCTTTTCTCGTCTCAAAATCTTTTCATGTTACATCACAAAATTTGATCAAGTCAGATTCGAACCACTCTGTGTGAGGAGCACTCGGAGTCCCCGATTCGTCATAGACTTAAAATTCCAAAACTTCTTTGTGATTCTCGGTCTGACCGATTCCTCCATTTCAGTCCTACCGAGATCACTAAGTCGATCTAGGTTTTCAATCTCGATGCAACCGATTTGAAATTTTCGGTCACACTAAGTTGCTGTAACTGTACACAGTTATGCATCTCGGTGCCACCGAGTTGTTCCACTCGGTCACACCGAAAGGGTCGGGCTATATATAGTCACGGGCAAAAATTTGGAAATTTCTCCAACCTCTTCGCCCAAGCAATAGCTCGCTCGCCATCGGGGTCTCCGGATCGACTCCGTCGCCAGCCGCCTCCTGTCGCTGGTCTCTGCCGCCGTCAACGGATTTCACCCCCGCCGTTGCTGCCGTAGCGAGTTCATAGCCAAGCTAGGGTATGGACTCGATCACTATGCTATCCTCGTCCGATTCCTAGCACATTGTGTTCTTAATGATTCTTGCCACGATTGAAACACTCCTATCTAGTCAATGCAATCATTAGATTAGATGAGATTTGAAAATTTAGGGTTAGGTTTCCACCGAAACCATCTCGGACCCACCGAGTTGAAAAACTGGGTCCCACCGATTTGGCTAACGCCATTGCACTAGTAACTCTCGGTCTGACCGAGAATTGCTAATCGGTGAGACCGATTTTAGGACTTTGTGAAACCCTAGCAGTCTCGGTGCCACCAAACTGTGACTCGGTCCAACCAAGTTCGTCAGTTTAGGTTCCAAAACTGCTTCAGTATCATCGAGTTTGAAAATCGGTTGATCCGAAATGCTTTCTGTGGAAAACTAAAACTGAATTTTTGAATCATTCTTTTGCAAAAAATCTCTGCATTTTGTGATGCTCATCCATTCTATCCCATCTATAACTCTTCACAGGTTCAGCAGTCAGTGATTTGCAGCATGTCAGACCAAAGTGATAGTCAGAACAGGTCGGAAGAGCACAATCACATGAGTGAGGGCACTAGTCCCTCTAGCACTTCAAATGAAGGCAGCAGGAGCACCCCAAGTAATCTGCCTAAAGCTGCCACAAGGACAGGGAAGAAGAGAACCTCAGATTCTGAGGATGAGGATTATAGAGCAGAAGAGGATGAGGCTACCTCCAAGAAGGTAGTGCTCAAAAAGGAGTATGCCTCAGCATAGAACACTAAACCTGGACTCAATAGGAAGTTTCCGCCAAGAGGACACCTATCTTTGAAAGTCGAGGATCTACTCAAGTGCCGTAAAAGTCCGAACCCAAAGAGGCACTCGCAAAGAGAGTCACAACTTCCAAACCCAAGAAAGTTCCCCACCGGAGAAACTATGAAGTTTACCATTGAATCAAGATGAAGCTGCTGCTCAGGATAAGAAGAAGAAAAGAACCAGAACCACTACTGCCTAGGTTCTTGGAAATCCCTCAATGAGGAGAGACTCTGAAGAGGAAGAAGAGGTTGCTGCACCAGCACCCAAGGCACAAAATCTTATGGGTGATGCAATTAAGTCAGGGGCTGCAACATCAAAGCCCAAGGAAGCACCCAAAGCTGCCCCCAAGCCCAATCTTGCACCAAAGAGGAATACCAGGAGTATTCCAGCTGCTGAGAAGAACAAGGCCCCAAAGGCTCAAGTTCTCGATGAGGAAGATGAAGAAGGACAAGTACTGAGGAAGCTCAAGCCCAAGATACCAGACCACAATGATGCCCATCCTGTGGCTAAGGACATGAAGATCAGAAGAGACTCAGGGCTGAGGCTATGGAGGATGATAGATCCATATGCCACAAGGAGAAGGACTGCTGTTGATTATAGGTTCCATTCAAAGGAACAGCAGGACTCCTATGAGACAATCTTGTTGGACAAGAAGCCCATAGTGTGTGATATGAGGTGGGTCGACTGGACCTACATGAAAGATAACGAAGAACACTATCCTGGAGTGCAAGATAGTTTTGCTGCTTGTGGAGTTGCAGATTTTGTTGGGCAAAAGCTCACAACTGGAATGATGAACTCATTATGCAATTCTACTCCACAGCACACTTCTATCCAGATGGGAGGATAGTTTGGATGTCTGAAGGTACAAGGTACCAGTCAACCATTGAGGAATGGGCAAAACTGATCAATGCCCCAAAGGAGAATGAAGATGACTTGGATATCTATGCCAAGAAAAATATGGACCACAATTCCATGGCACACATGTACAAGGAGATCCCAGACAAAGCTATAGAGACACATAAGTTTGGATCAGTCCACTTTCTTCTGTCAGGGCTGCCAACTATCAACTGGATCCTAAGGCACACTCTGTTGCCTAAGTCTGGTGACCACAACATGATTAGAGGGCATGCAATCAACATGTTGCATTTGTTTGATGTGACACAAAAATTCAAGGTCATGAGCCTTATGGTAGAGACCATTAAGAGGACTGCAGCAGACCAAAAGAGAAGCTGTGGATATGCCCCTCAGATTCAGGAGTTGATTAACTCAAAGATGGGCACAGGAAAATATCTATTGGATAAGGAACATTTTCCTCTCTATCCAGACTTTGAGGACAATCAGATTGTCATGAATGAGAATGAACCATCATCAGTACAAGCTCACGAGAAGAAGGAGAAGGCAAGGAAAGAGAAGGCTGCCAAGATGCCAACTCAAGAGGAGGCATCTAAGTACTTTTTGAAGAACAAGCAGGAGCAGCTTGGTTACTTGATAGCATCAACACTGAGGATTGAGAAGGGATTGGCCACCCTCACGCAGAATCAGGAGAGCTTGGAAAGAATCATGGAACAAAAATTCCATGATGTAGATGTCAAAGTAACTGAGATTCAGTCTGTTGTGGAGCAGCTACATGATGACATGCAGGAGAAGGGCAAGACTACCACTAATGTATTTGCCAGAGTGCCTAGAGCTCAGAGGTCAGCTGCAGTGCCTGTGATAGACACCAGAGCCACATCATCTGCACCAGCTACAGCTCCTACAGCTCCAGTGCAACCAGCTCCAGCACCAACTCCTCCAGCACCCTCTACTTCAATTGAAGCCTTTGTTGTTTGAGTTATCCGGACACCACCATCTAAAGATCAAGCCTGAGAGTCGATCTAGCACTATGCATTTTCAATGAACTTTTTGGTAACTTGTTGCCAAAGGGGGAGAAAAATGTATAGATCATAGGCTTCGAGAGAGAGAGTGTTGCTTTTGTTCTCTATTGCTTTGGTGGTTAAACTTTGTTTGCTTTTTATCGTTTGAGATACTATGCTGTTTTGTGAGACATTGATGATCATGTGTTTGATCATAAGATACACTTATGCATGTTTGATGATATTATCTTATCTTATCCATATGTGATCATTCACTTTGCTTGGTGATGAGTGCATGTATTCAATCTTTATCATTTTTAGCGCTCCACCAAGATGTATGTGACATGGAAGAGTAACCCATGAGCCTAATTCCTTGTGCATTTGCAGTCCAAAGCAAATCTTAAACTATGCACAAATTTAGGGGGAGCTCTTGCTTATCACATACTTCTCAAAGCGATGATGTTTTTCAATCTCATTATCATTTGTCGAAGCTTTGATCTATATGTTGTCATCAATTACCAAAAAGGGGGAGATTGAAAGTGCAACTATCCCTAGGTGGTTTTGGTAATTCCTAACAACATATAGCTCATTGAGCTAATGCTATTCCAAGACTATTATTTCAGGAAAGCTCAATGAATGGCATGGCATGGATGATGAAAGTGGATCCCTCAAAATACTAATGACAAAGTATTGGCTCAAGCTCAAAAGCTCAAGACTCTTCATTTTACATTTTAGTGATCCAAGATCACATTGAGTCTATAGGAAAAGCCAATACTATCAAGGAGGGATGAGGTGTTGCTTAATGAGCCTCTTGCTTTATGTGCTTGGTGATATGCTCCAAAAACCCTCAAGTACTTTCTCACATCCACAAATCACCTAAACCTAAAGCCAAAATCGGTCACACCGATATTTTCTATCCGGCGCCACCGAGTTCTAATGTCATAGCCACTGCCACAAACCCTAGGCAAATCGGTCCTACCGATAGGGATCTCGGTCCACCGAGATGGGATTGTAATCTCTCTGTTTCCCTTCGTAACGTTTCGGTCTAACCGAAGTGAGTGATCAGTCCCACCGAGATTGCAATGTAAACTCTCTGTTTCCCTTTTGTAACATTTCGGTCTCACCGAAAAGAGCAAATCGTTCCCACCGAGTTTACCTGATCAACTCTCTGGAAATCTTATTACCAAAATCGGTCTCACCGAGTTTGTGTAATCGGTCTTACCGAGATTACGTTATGCCCTAACCCTAACCGAATCGATCCTACCGAGTTGCATGTCAGTCCCACCGAAAATCCTAACGGTCACTAGTTTTACTAAATCGGTCCGACCGAGTCTGTTGAATCAGTCCCACCGAGTTTGGTAAATTGTGTGTAACGGTTAGATTTTGTGTGGAGGCTATATATACCCCTCCACCTCCTCTTCATTTGTGGAGAGAGCCATCAGAACAAACCAACACTTCCAACTTACCGTTTCTGAGAGAGAACTACCTACTCATGTGTTGAGGCCAAGATATTCCATTCCTACCATATGAATCTTGATCTCTATCCTTCCCCAAGTTGCTTTCCACTCAAATATTCTTTCCACCAGATCCAAATCCTATGAGAGAGAGTTGAGTGTTGGGGAGACTATCATTTGAAGCACAAGAGCAAGGAGTTCATCATCAACGCACCATTTGTTACTGCTTTGCGAGTTTTGTCTCCTAGATTGGCTAGGTGTCACTTGGGAGCATCCGACAAGATTGTGGAGTTGAACCAAGGAGTTTGTAAGGGCAAGGAGATCGCCTACTTCGTGAAGATCTACCGCTAGTGAGGCAAGTCCTTCGTGGGCGACGGCCATGGTGGGATAGACAAGGTTGCTTCTTCGTGGACCCTTCGTGGGTGGAGCCTCCGTGGACTCGCAAGAACTGCTACCCTTCGTGGGTTGAAGTCTCCATCAACGTGGATGTACGATAGCACCACCTATCGGAATCACGCCAAAAACATCCGTGTCTCCAATTGCGTTTGAATCCTCCAAACCCTTCCCCTTACTTTCTTGCAAGTTGCATGCTTTAATTTCCGCTGCCTATATACTCTTTGCATGCTTGCTTGAATTGTGTGATGATTGCTTGACTTGTCCTAAGATAGCTAAAATCTGCCAAACTCTAAAATTGGGAAAAGGTTAAGTTTTTAATTGGTCAAGTAGTCTAATCACCCCCCCCCCTCTAGACATACTTTAAGGTCCTACACTAGGTTCGGGCCCTCTCTATGGAGGTAATACCCTACTTTCTGCTTGATTGATCTTGATAATATGAGTATTACAAGAGTTGATCTACCACGAGATCATAGAGGCTAAACTCTAGAAGCTAGCCTATGATTATGATTGTTCTTGTCCTACGGACTAAACCCTCCGGTTTATATAGACACCGGAGGGGGCTAGGGTTACACAGAGTCGGTTACAGAGAAGGGAATCTACATATCCGAATTGCCAAGCTTGCCTTCCACGCAAAGGAGAGTCCCACCCAGACATGGGACGAAGTCTCCAATCTTGTATCTTCATAGTCCAATAGTCTGACATAAGCATATTGTCCGGCTGTCCAAGGACCCCCTAATCCAGGACTCCCTCACAGGGAGACATGACTAGAGCGCTCGATGTATCGGTGTGTGTGGGGGGGGGGGGAGGGGGTGGGGGAGGGGTATGCAGAGGCCTAACTATAGATGTAGAACGACTCGTATATGTGTTGAGAAGAAGAGACCCAACTATGTCTTGAGGGAGATCGGTCGACATCCATACATAACTGAAGGACGCGAAATAGGATGGGAGAGAGAGAAGGAGAGAGAGAGAGGAGAGACAGGGAGGGAGAGGGGTAGAGTGCTGGATGGGTGATGGAGTTGCTTCTCGAAGATGGTGGGAGAGGCCTACTAGACAAACTGAGGGTGGAACTGCAATATTATCAATAAGAGTGGGGATGTGTTTTTGTGTGTGCCTGTACATGATAGATCTGTCGGGCCGCATCCATGGATGATGAAGGGGAACCATGTGTTTGGTAAGAAAACCTAACTAGATCGGTAGATCAATTGTTGTTTGTCGGGGATGGGATAGACATAACTAATGAGGTAGATCGATCGACACGTGGGGAAAAACGAGTTATAAGGACCTAGCTAGCTATATGTATATTGGGAGATCGGTCGGTGTACGTCCATTTATTAGAGGAAAATAAGGCCCAGCGAGACGGATGGACAAAGAGAATGGAGCTAGGAGGTGGTGCGAGAGGCCCAGCTACTAGCTACATAGGGGGAGGAGTGTGCAGTTGTGAGATCGATGAAAAGAGGGGCGAGAGTTTACACGTGGGACCGTATGAGAGACACGAGGCAAGGACACATAAAGGAGGAGATTGAAGGTGCGTGTGTATGTTGTAGGCAGACATCGCTGGAGAGGTTTATCGATCAGTGTGTGTCGGAAAGGAGTTGTGGAGACTGTGGAAGAACGACCTAAAGAAAAAAAATTGAATGTGCGCGATGGATAGAATGCTGAGGGAGGGGGAGGGCGAGGAGGGCGTGTGCATGCACGAGAGAAAGTTAGTGGTAGCTACAAAGGTTAGAGGATTGTGTGGGTGTAAGTGACTAACAAAGATCATAATTTGATATGAAAGTGGATTCATATATTTGAATAGGAGATCATAGTGTTTTAAACATATGCATGCATGAATATAGCGGTGATACACGTGTTGTGGTTTTGCACATGTTATACCATAATGTGATAATGCATGGCATTTGCAACTCACAGCTAAATGTCGAACAATCTAAACCATACTATACATCAAACAATCTCACATTTTATTTGAATTTGTGATAATGTGCGGCGTTTGCAGCTTACAACTAAATATCGAACAATCTAAAAAATACTATATATCGAACATTCTCACATTTTATTTGAATTTTTGGTAACGTGTGGTGTTTGCAACTCACATCTAAATACTTATAGGCGTAGGGGGCGGGGCACCATACATAATGTGATAAACACATTATACATATGAGACATGGTTGAGATTATGAAGATCTAGCTAGAGCTTGAAATGTACTGTGATTTGAAATCAACATAAAGTGGATTCAAAAAATCGAGTTCGAGTTCATATAGTACACATAGTTCATATGTAACTCGAGACTAATCATGTGGTGTGCTGTGAAGATAATACACAAACGATGGTTTAACTTGACAATAATGACGATTGTAGAAAGAAACGAATTCAAATGCTTTGACTTGACAACAATCATTATTGTAGATATTATTCAAATAGAGAAACGAATTCAAATTTAGTTCATATTGAAGCAGTAGTATATACGTTTGGAATGCACTAAAACGTTCATTTGAGTAGTAGGTTGCATGCATTATACATGTAGCGAAATATTTTAATTGAACATAACATGAATTCAAAGTTTTGAATGACATTTGTAGTGCGAATTGGTTTGGTACAGTACACGTTAGGCTTGTCCGAAAATTTCAACCCACGCCTTGTTAGCCCGAAATATTTAAGATATATCTTTATCTCGTTGTGCTCCGACAACACCCTCCATCTCAACCTGCGCCTTGCTATTCCAAAATTACAACGCGCGTGAAAAGTACCACCTCGTGTGAAATCCCGACACGTGAAATGCCCGTGATACCCCTGAACCGAAAGAACTGGGGTACTTTCGTAACTTACCCCACATTTCGGACAAGCGCGTCCCTAAGCCATGGTTCCCCACTCCCATCCCATCTGCCCACCCATTCGTACACCGAGGCCGCGAAAAACCACGAAGCCCCACACCCTCCTCCATCCGCCACCCAGCCGGAGCCTCTTCCCCGATGACGTTGTCCACAACAACACCTCGACGTCCCTCATCCATCGTACCGGATGAGATCCGTCATCGATCTCATCGTCTTGCCGGTTCAGCCACCCCGTCCTCCACCTCCAAGGGGCTGCCCCGATGTTCCCCTCGTCTTTCGTTCCACCTCCATTCCCACACCGCCGTCCTCACCTGCACCACCGGAAGAGCAGCATCATCACCGTTTCCTCGGATGAAGCTGCGGCCTAATCGGCTCCACCAAAGAGGTTGTACAATAATCGCCGCATTTTCTTCTTGATTCGATCTCACGATGCTGCCGGCGCTCGGTCCCAAGCCGACACGGCGTGACTCCATCCACGGCGGCGTCGCCGGCCACTTCCTCCACGGCGTCGCTCCCTCGGTGGCGATGTCCACATCAGTAGGAGCCGCTGCTACTTTAGCTCTCGCTCGCATTGCTGCTCTGCTCTTGCTCTCGGTCCCTTGCTTGGTCTGCTCTTGCTATTGCTCTTGCTCGCTCTGCTTCTCTTGCTCTTGCTATTGCTTGCGATGCTGCTCCAATTTAGCTACACTTCAGTCGACTGAATCGACTTTTGGGTTAGTCGATTTTCAGGGGGTGGGGGGGGGGGCTCGCCGGAGTTAAGGAAGAACCAGAAGCAACGGGGAGGGGGGCTCGCCGGAGAGGTACCCCAATATCTATGTTAGGGTTCAGGGTGGGGGCGGTGGTCGCCGACAGTGGTGGGGCGGTGGCGTGGGGATCGCCAGAGAAAAAGATTGGCACGGGGGGTCTAGAGGGATGGCCGGGACGGCGGCAGACCGGCGGTGGGGAGTGTTTTCGGGGCGGGCGGGGCGGCGCATTGCCGGCCACGGGCGGCTGTTTGGCCGGTGGTGGCTGGCGGCACAGGGGGGTGGAGGTTGAAGATGAACTGCAGGCCCTTGATTCCGTATCCAATGGGTGCAAAATCGACTGACCAGAGATGAAAAAGTCAGTCGACTGACGTGTAGCCTCACCTCTAGTGTGTTCAGTTTCGACAGTAAAATTCAGTTTCGACAGCAAAATTCAGTTTCGACAGTTAAGTTTAGAGTCGGCAGGTAAATTCAGTTTCGATAGTTAAGTTCAGAGATGAGCGGCTGATGTATTTTACATCTAGCACAAAATATGTATTTTACATTATCTATTGGAGATGCTATTAGAATTCCACTCGGGTTAACATTGTCTCTCTTGCCCTGCTTCAGCCTCAACGTTGTACAACTCACCGGAGCTCCTCCAACGATGAAACCCTCCATCACAGCAGAGTAGTACCTCTGGCTCCATCTCCAGACGCCTAAGATCTTCTTCCCCTCCTCTGACAGCCAAGTCAGCCGGAGCGTCCTCACCAGCCAACCCAATCTCGCTAAGATCGACATGGCTTCGCCAAAGAGGTTGTACACATGTTGCATCTCTTTTTTACTCTACATGTTATATATATTGTCCACTGAGCACATGTAGTAACGTGAAATATGATTATTTTATCCTACTATATGACCTGCAATGAGGTACTAGGCAACTTAGCTATCCGTGATGGACTCTCTTGAACGCCATCATTATTTATCTCTGCGCGTTTGAGCTGTGCATTTGTCGATGGGCCTGGGAGCTGAGCTAGTAGGGCAGTGGCCTGGGTCCAAAGTAATAGAACTAGCAAAAAACATTTTTTCAGTGTAGGCTTTTCCTTGCTCAAGCCTGCCTACTAGAATCGCCAGTGCTTGAAAGGAAAAGTGAATGAAAAACATAGGAATTAGAAAGTTTCCTATGGTACTACTTTTCATGATTTTGGTGCAAAGGAATGGAGCATAGGAAAACTATAGGATTTGTTCCTTTAGTGTTTCCTTGAAACAAAAACCGTAGGAATTCTAATTTCCACTTGTCCTCCTTTTCGTATTCCTATTAATGAAGCACAAGACTAAGAGATAGTAGCATAATAGCATTATAACCGTATATTTTCTTGTGGTTTGACTTAATCTCACCATGCTTCTTTGCATCCTGTGATCTTCCAATTCTGGTGAATCAAACACCCAGATTTGCAGAAATCCTATGTTTTTAAATTCTCTGTTTTGCACGTGCATTCCTATCCTATTCCTGTCTATTTCCTATCCCTGCATTGTGAGAATCCTCAAATTCAAACAAGCCCTTACACAATTACTTCTGTTACAGATATGTGTCAAAGAAAACCTTGTGTGGTTTGTCCCGCTCTGGCCAGTGTTCCACCCAGCTCACCGCTCCAATGACGGAAGGGTTCACCATGGCAGGGATCTACTCTCCAGCCTGTCTTTCGCCGCCTCAGATCTTCTTCCCCGCCGCCGGCAGCCACGACAACTGCATTACCATCATCAACTCGGCAAATGACCTTGAGGACTACACGGTTCCGCAAGAGAGGTCGCACTCTTCCATGTCTGCTTAGGTTATGCATAGCTTAATATGATGACATGCTACATTATCATCGTGTTCACCTATTAGACTCTAAGTCATGTCCAAACTAATGCTGAAACTTGAGTTTTTAAATGGTTGTGGGGTACATATTGGGGTAGCAATCAGTACTATCTGTCTACTACCTGGTTAATCTCGGGTGTCTACTATGAGTTTCATGTTGGGTGCAAACAAACATTAAAGGAGCCATTATCTGTATTTTTTAACTAAAGCTATTATCTGCCTGCTACCATTGGTTTTGGGTCTATCCACAGTTTGCTACCATCACTCTAGATTTGTGCATGCACTCCTTACATAATATCACTATGTTTTATTCCTATGCATGTTAGTTATTGTACACAATGGAACTAATCATGTAGAGCAAAAGAGACGAGGCTTGCGTGGCAATAAAATTTCATGCAGACGTCGCTCCATGGTGGGTGGAAAGGCAGCCCCCACCACCCATTTTAAATCGTAATCAAGAGGAAGATAACTATTCTCAGGGGGATTCAGAAGGAGAAGACCACTCCTATTTACCCCAAGAGGTCTTCGCTCTAACTTGGCATGCTGATGTTGGTAATATCATGCATATGGCGCCTTGCATTACTTACTGTATACATCAAAGATGTCATCTTCTTAGTTTAGACATGCTTTGTGTCAATGCCATCTGTTTAGTTTCTTTATCATATATGTGAATCATGCAATGCCATCTTGTTTAGCCAGGCATCATATATGAATTTTGCAATGCCACCCTGGTTAGCCAGTCATCTTATATGTGAATTATATCATGCCATCATTTTTTTATTACGTGTTAAATTTGTCAACAATTTTAGTACATCCAATTACTCTTCCTGTGCATCAGCCATTCAGCACGGCCATGAAAAAATCTAGAGTGGAAACAAGGTCTTCAGAGCAGACAATGCTATCTGACGAAGCGCATGTCTTGCTGGTTACAGATAGCTCCTCAGAGGAGGATTCAGAGATAGATGACTAGTCCTATTTTCCCCCCGAGGTGCATATGGTATCTTGCATTGCTATGTCATTTGCTTAGTTTAGACATGCTTTGTGTGAATGCCACCTGTTTAGTGTCTAATTACCTTATATGTGAATTATGCAATGACATCTTGTTGCAAGACATTATATATGTGAATTATGCAATGTTATCTTGTTGCAAGGCATTATATATGTGAATTATGCAATGCCATGCTGTTTAGCCAAGCGTCATATATGTGAATTATATCATGTCGTCCTTTTTTTGTATTTCTCATTGCTTTTGTAGACAATGTTTGTATATTTAACTACTCTTCCTGTGCATCAGCCATTTGAATTGGTGATGGAGAAATCTGGAGTGAAAACAAGGTCTTCAGAGCAGACAATGCTACCTGCTAAAGCAGATATCTTGCTGGTTATAGATAGCTCTTCAGAGGAGGATTCAGAGGCAGATGACCAGTCCTATTATCCCCTGAGGTGTATGCTCAAACTTGACAGGGTTATATTACTCATATCATGCATATGTTGTATTGCAATGCTTAGTTTTTACATCATATACACAATATTGAATGCCATCTCCTTAGTTGACACATCATATATGCGATTGCCCTCTGCTCACTTCCTTTGTATATAAATCATATATTTGAATTATATCATGCCATGATGTTTACATAGACAGCATATATCTGAATTATGGCATGCCAACCCATTTTCTAAAGACATAATATAGTTATATCATCTCATCCTGTTTACGTAGTCATCATATTTAAATTATGTCATTCTATCCGTGAATTATATCATGCCATCATGTTTCCATCGACGACATGTTTGTGATTTATGGCATACCAACCACTTTAATAGACACATCGTATAGTTATATCATGTCATCATGTTTACATAGTCATCATATTTTGAAGTATGTCATTCTATCCTATTTAGTTGGCCATCATACATGTGAAATTGTGTCATGCTATCCTGTTTAATTAGCCATCATATATGTGAAATTATGTCCTGCTATTCTGTTTGGTTAGACAACATAAATGTGAATTATTTCATGCACTGTTTTCTTCCCTACTATCCATTGCACCTGTCTATCTTACAATGTATGTACATTCAATTACTTTTCTTGTTTATCAGCCATTTCAATTGGAGGGGGTGATGGCAGTATCTGTGGGAGTAAAAAAACGGTCTTCAGAAAAGATCGTTGTCAGGACCCCGACTCAATGCCACATCGATCTAGCATGTAACACCTCATATCACTTTGCGGCCTCACGCACGGTATTCCCACGGGTGTCGCCTTACCTTTGCCCGGGACCGTTTGAGCCTTTTGGCACACGATATGATAGTGTCGCTAGCATCCATATGATAAGGAGCCCGGCTGACATGGCTAGTCGTAAACCCAAAGTGGCACAGACTTACAGGACAGCATCCATGACCCAACATCGAACGTGTCGGTCATCACGCGAGTGAATCCAGGCTGTAGCACTGGGCTAGCAGACTCGGTGAACCGGTCAGAAGGGCTAACAGACTCCGGTATTCATCGTGTGACATTTCCCGAAGGATGTACCTGAGAACGAAGAAGGACACATGCCGCCAGCCTAAGTGTTCCGGAGTAGTAGCAAGCTACCATGGCTCAAAGTGGAGACACTAGGAGACATTTCCGTAAGAGAGGCTACTAAAGATAAACAACTAGATAGTCGATCCCACACATACCAAGCATTTCAATAACATACACACAAGTATGCTCGATATGTGCAGATACAACATGGCATCACAACATGACTCTACGACTCGGTATTTATTCATTAGGCCCGAGGAGCGAGATATTACAAACAGGGTCTCATGACCCAACATTTGAGCATACAAATCAAGGCACAAGCGAAGCTAACATGTCCGAATACTGACGTCTACAAATGAAAAAGGCCGAGAAGCCCGACTATCTACGAGATCCGCCGAGGGCACAAGATCGTAGCTGAGGTAACAAGCTAAACGTCAAGTCCACGCGGAACTACTAGTGAGACGGAAATCTCGCAAAAACGTAAAATAGGCAAACGTGAGTACAAATGTACCCAGAAGACTTACATCGAACTAACTACATATGCATCATTATCAACAAAGGGTAGTGGGGTTTAACTGCAGCAAGCCAGCTTTGACTCGGTGGCTATCTTGAACTACGACTGCAAGTAACTCTTTTGAGGTGGCGCACACGAGTCCACATATTCACCATATCAATACTCCACTATGGATCCGCTCCCGCCTCCCTACGAGAACGCCATCCATAGCACTCACGCTTATCTTGCGCATTTTAGAGTATCCACTTTCACTTGCCTATGAACTGCATAAGGGTCCAAGTTTCCATATCCGAGGAATCCGGCTATTCAATAGATAATGATAACCTGCAGGGTGTACTTCTTCACACACGCCTCGCCACTTATCGCCTCAGACACGTCATGTACCTCGGCAACCTTCAAGCGGAAGCCAGGCGAGGAGTCGGCCACGCCTACCTAAACACTCAAGTCTCTCGTCCGGGTTTATCGCCTATTCGGGTTCCATCCGCAAGGAGATCCGCCGGGTGTCGCCACGGCCCCAAACGATGTGTGCAGGTTCCCAAGTCCACCATCCGGTGCCACTTGGTACACCGGCCATCAGTGTTTAGTCTGTCCCAAGCCCACCTGCACTGGGTGCCACTTGGTAGACTACTAACACTACCTACAAACACCGAAACTAGTTGCAACTCCCGGACAGAGAACAAGGTGATTAAGAAGCCGAGAGGGCACTTAAGCATTCCAATGCGTGGTAGTAGCTGTTCATGGATCACAAACACGTAACTCAGTTCTCGAGGACGGCTGCAATGAGACAACCCACCATGTACTCCTACATGGCCTCTCACCGCTACCTTTACCAAATCGTGTTCACACATTTAGCTCTCAACAAGAGGACATGTTCACACACCTCCGATTCATTCCCGATGAATCGACTGACACAACTCTAAGCAATAGCAGGCATGATGACAAGCATGAATGAGTAGGCACATCAGGGCTCAAACAACTCCTACTCATGCTAGTGGGTTTCATCTATTTACTGTGGCAATGACAGGTCATGCAGAGGATAAAGGGGTTCAACTACCGCAGCAAGTAACAGTTGTATCGTTGTTGTCCTAATGCAGTAAAAGAGAGCAGGAGCGAGAGAGTGGGATTGTATCGGAATGAACAAGGGGGTTTTGCTTGCCTGGCACTTCTGAAGATAATATAGTTCTTCATCGGTGTCATCGAACTCATCGTCGAAACATCGTCTACCGAGAGGGGACAGTTACCGGCAACAGAGAAGAAATACAATCAATGCAATGCATAATATGATGCATGCTATGACATGGCATTATGAATGTGTTTTGGGCTAATGCAAGCTAGTACAGCAAGTTAAATGGAGTTGGTTTGAACCCTAGGTTCAAATTCAAACTCCATATGTGATTATTCAAATGCCATTTAAATGATTTGTGCTAAACAGCAGCTATAAGTTGTTCTAACATGCATGAAAATGGTACAGATGGTTAGACTGGATTTTTCTGATCATTTTTCATATATAATTTATTTGATTTGGAGCTACGGTTGAATTTCTATGAATTTTAGAAGTTTTGGTCATTTTCTGAAAATAAATAAATCAAATAGATTTATTTAAAATCCAGAAAAAGCATTACTACGTCAGCCTGACGTCAGAATGACGTCATCAAGTCAACAGCGTCAGCCCAGGTCAAACCTGACGCTGGGACCCACTGGTCAGTGACTAGGCTAATTAACAGAGACTGTTAGTGCTAATTTATTCCTAGCTAAAAGTGTTAGTGGGGCCTGGGCCCACATGTCAGTGGCGGTGAGGTGGTAATTAAGTGGGGGTTTAATTCCTAACGACAGACACGTCGGCAGTCGCCGGAGTTTCGCTGGCGGCGAGCAAAACGACGGCGGCGCGGCTCGGGATTGCGCTACGGGCAGGGGTTTGGCGCGCTGAGGCCACCAAGGCATAGCCCTTGCTCGGCCGCATCGAGGGATGCACGCAGCAGCGGCTCCGGTGGGCTAAATCGACGGCGGCAGCGACTTGCGCGGCGGCCGGAGTTCGGGAGTGCTTGGAATCGGCGTTGTGGTGCACGGTGGAACGAACGGGTGGGCTAGTTTGGTTCCTGGGAGCAGCACGAGCGCGATGACGTGCTCAGGGGCAAGCTGAGCTTGCTCTAGCCACGGTGACGACTTCGCCGGCGGCGTGAAGCTCGCGGCACGGCGGATAGAGATGCTACGGCGAGCTACATGCCATGGGGATAAGGGGAGACGGTGAAGGAGCTCACTGGGGGGTCGAAGAGCAGCTCCGTGGGCTCGGGGAGGCGCTCGGGGCGGCGAATCGACGGGCGGCGATCGTCGGGGCAGAGGACGATGATGAGCTCGATGGCGACGTTCTGGCCGTTCGGGCGCCGTGTGACTTGGTGAAGAGGAAGAGGTCGTCGTGGCGGAGCTTATGGACTCATCGGCAGGGCGAGGGGTGGTCGGTGGCCGTGGCTACGGTGAGCGGGCGGCGGCAATGATCGGGTGCGCGAGAGAGGAGAGCCAGAAGGAGAGGGAGGAACGAGAGAGGGGGAGGCAGAGGGGTTGCGTGGCGCCCTCGAGGCGACGGGAGACAGCAGAGAGGCAGGAGGTGGGCACGGGCGTGTGTGCGCCTGGCGAGCACACGCCTTCGGCGCTTTTCGGGCGCTGGTGGAGACGACGATCGGCAGCGCCGATCACTGGGCCGAGGCGGATGGGCCGCCAGGTAAGTGGCCCTGGTTAGTCCTCTCTCTCTTGTTTCAATTAGTTTGCTTTCTATTTCTCTGTAAATGTTGGGCTTTATTAAAAATACCAGAACCTATTCAAAAATCATGTAACTACTTGAGAGAACTGTTTGGAATATTTCCAACAGCCATCATTTCAGTTCATGATTATTTGAGCATTTAAATTATTTATAGCATTTAAATGCCCAAATTCAAATACTTTATGAATTAATTCAAAATCCAAAATGGACCTAGAAATATGTGCACCATTTTTGGCAGAGGTTTTAAACCAATCCAAAAATGATGAACTTTTCTGAAGGGCTTTCTGGGTTCATGGAAAATATTTTTATATTGATCCTAATTGCATTTCATTTGGTGCGAGGGTTTGTCATCCCCATTTCAAGTTAAATAAAATTTAAACATGATGCACACATGAAGCTGGCCTAGTGCAATACCAGAAGCTAGGGATGTGACAACTCACCCCCACTAAGCAAGAATCTCGACCCGAGATTCAAGACGTGAGGTAAGAAGACAGAGGGGACACAAAGCTAACACGATCCTCATGATCCAACTTGCACTTCTTGAAGATGTTGAATCGATCACCATCTTTGACTTGATGTCTTCCTCTAAGAACTCGAACTAACATGACAAGAAGAGGAAAGGAAAACTCTAGAAGAATTGATCTTCTCGAAGACCGAACAACTCAGGATCAGCTCATGGGGTGAGACATTGAAGCATCTCTCGAGCTGAGACATGAAACACACATCTAGAGGGATGGAGTGGAACAAATGATGAGGGTTCACTAGGTAGACAATAATTCCACGCTTAAAAAGGTGGTGAACGGTTGTCAATGTAGCGAGGAGTTGAGTTGCCATGATACCATAACGATGCACCCTAGGGAAGGTGACTCGTAGAAATATCCCCTTAAGTGGCAAAAAGAATTACATTTGATTCAAAGATCATTGAAACTCTTTATACCAGCTTAAGGCAAATCACAAACGATCGTTTGACGAAGTTGGAGTGAACGACATACTCGGGCTAGAATGGATGATGTGGACTACCTTGTTGAAGACAACGCGATGGATGATTTTGCTTATCATCGGAAATGGATAGGACCCAGGGTAGGACCACTTCTGAAGATGACCCTGAACAACAATTGCTGAGAAGGGCAGTCCAAGGGGGATTGGCACAAGGCGGTGCAAGCTGGGAACAAAATGCAAATGTCGGGAATGTTCCAACCATCATATCTGCCTGTGATTCAGATCTGGTTGGTGTCAGAACAATCCAGACTCATCGAGTCTAGAAAGAAAAATGAAAGTTTGCAACACAAACCGACGAGATGATGTTGCGTGATTCTCGGGAAATGAACTACGATAGCAAGCTCCAAAACATGAGCTGGTTCTGCTACAAACCTGTGAACACGCTGTCCCAGACAAGCATGACCACGTAGTAGGCTTATAATAAAACACTACCGAGTTCAGGTGGGGAACCATCATCTAGGGTAACGAAGTCTTGTGCATGACCTAGGATTTGCACAACATCTCATTTTCCTTGAACAAATCAATCAGTGGCTTGGTGTGCCAGGAACACATATGGAGTGGAGGTAATTAATCTACCAAACCATAGAATACTTCGCACGTATGCATGACTGATTTGGGATGATTCCAAGGAAAGCAACATCGACTTTCTCGAATCCACGGCGGCAACTTGCACCAAATGCACATGAATTAGAGGAAGTCACTTCTTTTATCCGGACATATGCTTCATGAGATAGTATGAAGAAAATGCTCTCAAAAGTTTCCAACACTAGCTTAATGTTCAACAAAATCATGGAGGAGATAAAAATGTTGCTGATGGACTCAACAACAATTCATCCAGGTTTCTATGAAGATGGAATTCCATAATTATGAGATCAAGTGATAGCATTGGTTAGAACCAAAAGATGTAATGGTGTATGCCCGAGGAAACAACCACGAGTAAGACAACATTACAAACATCGTTGGTTCTGGATTGATTTGATGATAGCCCATACTCAAATCAAAGTTTCGATAAGACAATAGATCCAACAACTGACCACGAGGATCAATCGATGAATATATCATCTTTCTTCAACACTCACAAACGTAAAGATATCCCTTTGGAATGAACTAAACTTGGCAAAGCTTTTATCTTCCAACTCTCCAAGTTGTTGTTTAACTTAACCAACTAGCTCGGGGTATCCAACATGACTCTTGGAGAAGGGTGGTTTACAAGAAACCAACTTGATCACGAGCTCAACATAGTAGTCAGGAGACAACCTGGTGATACTTCCGAGAAGATATTCAGAATATCACGAACCACTGATATGTTACTAAGCTCGGGAACAATCTTGCCTTTCAGGGCAAGACGATATGATCACAAGAGCGAGGGACTGGCACAATCCTAACTCATGGATCGAAGAGTGCACCAGGAAATAAGGACTAGGTAGCACAATCAGTCTTAGAATGATGATTCAAGAACCAATACACTAAGAATGAAATTATTGTCCATTAACTACCAAGCAACACAGTTGCTAGGAGTATTGAGTTCACACATCATGATTCACCTGTCGGCATTCCGGTTGCAATAACACGGAACCGAGAAATGAAAATGATGGCGAGAAGTATCACTGCGTCAAGAATTCATAAGAGGTGGTGCAATTCTCATGACAATCCTCACATAAAGAAGGTAATACTTCAAGGTAGAATGACGAAGCTGGATTGGCATTTTGATCCGAGGAGCACAACTATTTCGACCCAATCCTGGATATGGATGAGGTACTGGAGTTTGTTTTTCCTAGTCATTCCAGAATAGAATGGCTTGACGGACCACAAGAGTAATAGGCATCGATGAACGAAGGCACGCATACTCTTGACTAGCAATTGATAGACGAAGGTCAGAAAACAACTAAAGAGGAACAACTCAAAGGAACATATGATTTTCTGAGTTGTGGATGCATAGGTTAATATGTCGAACCAAGTTCAACAGGTTTCTTCCAGATAACCCATGCAGAAAGGTAGAACTGGCAGAATCACAATTATGAATGGAGAACCCATCGAGAGCACTCCGGTTGTGATCTTTTGATCCAACAAACATCTGCCGTAAGTGGTTCATAGTATTTGGAAGAAGGAAATACCACGGACCTCGAGGACTATCGCAAGGTTACTAATAACCTAAAGGAACTAGCAAATACTATCAACAGGATGTAAGTAGGGTGAATCTCGGGTTCAAGAACCCAGGAATAGAATACCTACTACTAAATGGCATCATGGGATGCTTTCGAGAATGAAAGGCCATAGTCATCACACTCGGATACAATTCATGGCTAGATTACTAGATGATCCCCTAAGACACCTAGGGTCATACTAATAACTCCAACATATATGTCGAGGCAATAGAGTACCTCAACTCAGCAATTAGTGTGATTAACCTAGCCCAAAGGAACATCAAGACCAGAGAGAAAGGATTTGCAAGTGCATCAGATTGTTTAGAAACCTGGGATGACTCGGACAGCATAACGGCTGTAATTGCTCAAAAGATTGGAGACATGCTACAAAAATGGTGGCATAGCCATTCAAAAGCACAATATCAAGATTCCGAGACCAACTATGAGCACACGAAAGTAGTAGAAACTGAACTGAGGTTTGAAACTAACAATTCAATAAGTCTATGGATTAGTAACACGTCATCCTGATAGATAGATGAGAAGGCCTAGTTCTTAATCCCCGTAGAAGAGAAGAGGATGATTTCGGATCGAAGGGCATAAGGTAAAGGAGTAAAAAGAGCCTTACGCTCCATCCCACAATCAATTCCCTACATATAACTAAAGCATTTCTAGACTCAACTTGACCAGTTTGGCTTGGTAATCCTACAGCAAATCAAGCTCGATACCAAAGCTGTCAGACCCGACTCAATGCCACATCGATCTAGCATGTAACACCTCATATCACTTTGCGGCCTCACGCACGGTATTCCCACGGTGTCGCCTTACCTTTGCCGGGACCGTTTAGCGCTTTTGGCACACGATATGATAGTGTCGCTACCATCCATATGATAAGGAGCCCGGCTGACATGGCTAGTCATAAACCCAAAGTGGCACAGACTTACAGGACAGCATCCATGACCAAAGATCGAGCGTGTCGGTCATCGCCGAGTGAATCCAGTCTGTAGCACTGGGCTAGCAGACTCCGTGAACCGGGCTGTGAAGGGCTAAGGACTCCGGTATTCATCGCGTGACATTTCCCGAAGGGACAGACACAGGAACGAAGAAGGACACATGCCGGCCAGCCTAAGTGTTCCGGAGCAGTAGCAAGCTACCATGGCTCAGTGGAGACACTAGGAGACATTTCCCGGTAAGAGAGGCTACTAAAGATAAACAACTAGATAGTCAGATCCCACACATACCAAGCATTTCAATAACATACACACAGTATGCTCGATATGTGCAGATACAACATGGCATCACAACATGACTCTACGACTCAAGTATTTATTCATTAGGCTCCGAGGAGCGAGATATTACAAACAGGGGTCTCATGACCCAACATTCAGAGCATACAAATCAAGGCACAAGCGGAAGCTAACATGTCTGAATACAGACGTCTACAAATGAAAAAGGCTGAGAAGCCTGAGTATCTACCAGATCCTGCCGAGGGCACAAGATCGTAGCTGAGGTAACAAGCTAAACGTCGAAGTCCACGCGGAACTACTAGTGAGACGGAAATCTCTGCAAAAACGTAAAATAGGCAAACGTGAGTACAAATGTACCCAGCAAGACTTACATCAGAACTAACTACATATGCATCATTATCAACAAAGGGGTAGTGGGGTTTAACTGCAGCAAGCCAGCTTTGACTCGGTGGCTATCCTGAACTACGACTGCAAGTAACTCTTTTGAGGTGGCGCACACGAGTCCACATATTCACCATATCAATACTCCACTATGGATCCGCTCCCGTCTCCCTACGAGAACGCCATCCATAGCACTCACGCTTATCTTGCGCATTTTAGAGTATCCACTTTCACTTGCCTATGAACTGTATAAGGGTCCAAGTTTCCATATCCGAGGAATCCGCTATTCAATAGATAATGATAACCTGCAGGGTGTACTTCTTCACACACGCTCTCGCCACTTATCGCCTCAGACACGCCATGTACCTCGGCAACCTTCAAGCGGAAGCCAGGCGAGGAGTCGGCCACGCCTACCTAAACACTCAAGTCTCTCGTCCGGGTTTATCGCCTATTCGGGTTCCATCCGCAAGGAGATCCGCCGGGTGTCGCCACGGCCCCAAACGATGTGTGCAGGTTCCCAAGTCCACCATCCGGTGCCACTTGGTACACCGGCCATTGTGTTTAGTCTGTCCCAAGCCCACCTGCACGGGTGCCACTTGGTAGACTACTAACACTACCTACAAACACCGAAACTAGTTGCAACTCCCGGACAGAGAACAAGGTGATTAAGAAGCCGAGAGGGCACTTAAGCATTCCAATGCGTGGTAGTAGCTGTTCATGGATCACAAACACGTAACTCAGTTCCGAGGACGGCTGCAATGAGACAACCCACCATGTACTCCTACATGGCCTCTCACCGCTACCTTTACCAAATCGTGTTCACACATTTAGCTCTCAACAAGAGGACATGTTCACACACCTCCGATTCATTCCCGATGAATCGGACTGACACAACTCTAAGCAATAGCAGGCATGACAGACAAGCATGAATGAGTAGGCACATCAGGCTCAAACAACTCCTACTCATGCTAGTGGGTTTCATCTATTTATCGTGGCAATGACAGTCATGCAGAGGATAAAGGGGTTCAACTACCGCAGCAAATAACAGCTTGTATCGTTGTTGTCCTAATGCAGAAAAGAGAGCGGGAGGCGAGAGAGTGGGATTGTATCGAATGAACAAGGGGTTTTGCTTGCTCGGCACTTCAAGATAATATAGTTCTTCATCGGTGTCATCGAACTCATCGTCAAACATCGCTCACCGAGAGGGGACGAGCACGCAACAGAGAAGAAATACAATCAATGCAATGCATAATATGATGCATGCTATGACATGGCATTATGAATGTGTTTTGGGCTAATGCAAGCTAGTACTGACAAGTTAAATGGAGTTGGTTTGAACCCTAGGTTCAAATTCAAACTCCATATGTGATTATTCAAATGCCATTTAAATGATTTGTGCTAAACAGCAGCTATAAGTTGTTCTAACATGCATGAAAATGGTACAGATGGTTAGACTGGATTTTTCGATCATTTTCATATATAATTTATTTGATTTGGAGCTACGGTTGAATTTCTATGAATTTTAGAAGTTTTGGTCATTTTTCAAAATAAATAAATCAAATAGATTTATTTAAAATCCGAAAAAAGCATTATCACGTCGACCGACGTCGTAATGACGTCATCAAGTCAACAGCGTCAGCCCAGGTCAAACCTCGACGGGACCCATCGGTCGATGACTAGGCTAATTAACAGAGACTGTTAGTGCTAATTTAATCCTAGCTAAAAGTGTTAGTGGGGCCTGGGCCCACATGTCAGTGGCGGTGAGGTGGTAATTAAGTGGGGGTTTAATTCCTAACGACAGACACGTCGGCAGTCGCCGGAGTTTCGCCGGCGGCGAGCAAAACGACGGCGGCGCGGCTCGGGATTGCGCTTACGCGGGTTTTGGCTACCGAGGCCACCAAGGCATAGCCCTTGCTCGGCCGCATCGAGGATGCACGCAGCAGCGGCCGGTGGGCTAATCGACGGCGGCGGCGACGACTTGCGGGCGGAGTTCGGAGTGCTTGGAATCGGCGTTGTGGTGCACGGTGGAATGAACGGGTGGGCTAGTTTGGCTCGGGAGCAAGACTGGCGCGATGACGTGCTTTCGAGGCAAGCTGAGCTTGTTTCTAGCCACGATGACGATTTCGCCGGCGGCGTGAAGCTTCGCGGCACGGCGGATAGAGATGCTACGGCGAGCTACATGCCATGGGGATAAGGGGAGACGGTGAAGGAGCTCACTGGGGGGTCGAAGAGCAGCTCCGTGGGCTCGGGGAGGCGCTCGGGGCGGCGAATCGACGGGCGGCGATCGTCGGGGTAGAGGACGATGATGAGCTCGATGGCGACATTCCTGGCCGTTCGGCGCCGTGTGACTTGGTGAAGAGGAAGAGGTCATCGCGGCGGAGCTTATGGACTCATCGGCAGGGCGAGGGGTGGTCGGTGGCCGTGGCTACGGTGAACGGCGGCGGCGGCGTGATCGGGTGCGCGAGAGAGGAGAGCCAGAAGGGAGAGGAGGAACCAGAGAGGGGGAGGCAGAGGGGGTTGCGTGGAGCCTCGTGGCGACGGGAGACAGCAGAGAGGCAGGAGGTGGCATGGGCGCGTGTGTGCGCACGGCGAAGCACACTTCGGCGCCTCGGGCGCTGGTGGAGACGACGACGGCGCGCCCGATCGGTGAGCAGATCTTGGATGGGCCGCTGTAAGTGGCCTGGTTAGTCCTCTCTCTCTTGTTTCAATTAGTTTGCTTTCTATTTCTCTGTAAATGTTGGGCTTTATTAAAAATACCAGAACCTATTCAAAAATCATGTAACTACTTGAGAGAACTGTTTGGAATATTTCCAACAGCCATCATTTCAGTTCATGATTATTTGAGCATTTAAATTATTTATAGCATTTAAATGCCCAAATTCAAATACTTTATGAATTAATTCAAAAATCCAAAATGGACCTAGAAATATGTGCACCATTTTTGGCAGAGGTTTTAAACCAATCCAAAAATGATGAACTTTTCTGAAGGGCTTTCTGGGTTCATGGAAAATATTTTTATATTGATCCTAATTGCATTTCATTTGGTGCGAGGGTTTGTCATCCCCATTTCAAGTTAAATAAAATTTAAACATGATGCACACATGAAGCTGGCCTAGTGCAATACCAGAAGCTAGGGATGTGACAATCGTGCTACCTGTCGATGCAGATAGAACCACGGTTGTACTTGCCCAAGAACCAGCCCACCACACATAACCCAGACTCACGCAGATTGTACCCCTACCCAGTTGGATAGAGAACCGGATACACCCCTTCTAACCCCAACCCCAGCAGATAGTAACTCAGTTCCCATTGACACAGCACCGTGTCCACCACAGAGCACCCAAACACGAGCAGTTAGTAAGGTAACTGCAGTGCCCAAAGCACGAGGACCACCACTCCGAACCCCAAGTCAACGCTTAAAGCAGAAGAAGAATTGTTCTTAGGTCAGGTTCTGTAGCTATGGTTCATACTACTTTGCTCTTGCATCACTGTATTTACTCATACCAACTAATTTCAAATTTGAAGGATGCAACTGAAACTCCAATGGCGCAACAGGTATGTTTTAAACCTGTTTCTTTAACGTGTTTGCTGTTGTAACTTGGTCCATGTTGATTTTAGTTTCAATTGATTAAACAGTTATGTTCTCATGCCATGCACATTACAAGTGTTGTTATTGTTGTGTAGTTTCCCACACTTATATTCTGTCTATGCTGCTTTGTCTTAAATAGATATGATTCGAACTGTATCTATCTTGATTTGGCAACATAAACTAGAATGATATAGACCATACAGTGACCATACTACATAGATATATGTTTGTTTCATGTTGTTATCATGTCCACCTTACTATGAACTGGTTTACCAAAATGAGTTTCATATACTACATTGTAAACCTGTGATGTGTTTGTTTGTTTCTCTTTTAGAATGCAGATAAAATATTGGAGAAGAGTACCCCGTTATGCAATGGTAAAGGAAGTAATCCAGATAAGGTTCAAGATAGTGAGACATCCCTGTTGGTCTCCAACAAAGCTGATAAAAACTATATTGAAGACACTGAGACAACCCCAAAGTCCTGTCTTGATGTAGTGTTCGAGTTACTGGCTACTACTGCTGGCACCAACTCTTCGAACTCGTTGCCTGAATCAGTTTGGCTTCTTGAGTCTCAACTTCAAGTTGAAAGACATCGATCAGATGTTATGCGACAAGAAGCCGAAGGACTGAGGAAGTCCCTGCAGAATTCAGATGCATAATTTTTGGTGCAACAACAAGTGCTGGAGGATTTAAGCGCCAAACAAGAGAAAGTTAATAAGCTTGCTAAGCATCTTGCCAGCATTATGGGTACCCAGGATATTGTTTCTTGAGCTCTTATAAAGTGGTTTTAGTTCTGGACTTCTTTTGCTGCGGCATTTATATGCTACTTTGTTCCCTATATTTGCACTGGTGGCGAACTTTGATGCCCTATGGATGTAATATGTGTAATAGCCGTGATAGCCTAGCGTAAGTTGCTTGCTTATTTATTTCCTTATTGTCTTGTTTATTTCTTTTCTTGTAGTCAGTGCAGTTATTTTTCCGCGGTTTGCTAGTGGCCGCAATAACCTATTTTTAAAAACTAGGCCACAATAACCATGGGCTACATATTTACTGTAGTTACCATGGCCCTCCTACGGGCCGTAGAAACAATGGGCCTTCTAAGGGCCGTAGAAACAATGGGGCTTCTACGGGTCGTAGACACAATGGGCCTTATACGGGTCGTAGACACAATGGGCCTTCTACGGGCCATATCATCAATGGGCCTTCCACGGGTCGTATGATCGGTTGGCCAAACATGGGCCAATAACAGACCACGTTATGGCCGTAAATGGGCTAGAGTTCGAATCGTTCGTTCATGGGCCAACATAATGGGCCGTCGTTAATCGGCCGTATTTGATGACGCTATCTAAATGGCCCAACATATTAATGGGCCAGAAACGGGCCGACTATAACCACGGGCTGAATTTGGCCCACAAACAGATAATAACAGTAATGGGCCGTAAGTAAACGAATGCTGGAAATGAGCCCAAGAATAAATGGGCCCTGAGAAGACCGAAAGATAACATGGGCTGGAAACGGACCAACGGAATAATGGGCCGTTAATGGGTATAAACTGATGCACTATTCATTACGGGCCAGTTTCACCTCGTGCCGTTAATGGGTATAAAGTGATACATTGTTCACTACGGGCCAGTTTCACCACAGGCCGTTAATGGGTCAAGAGTTACTAAGGGCCTCATATGGGCTGAAAGACGTCATGGGCCATACATGGGCCGGAAGTTAAAATGGGCTGGAATTATATTGGAAGACCCAGATGATGCTACTGGGCCTATTCAGATAGGTCGTAACGGGCCCTGGGTTAGCGGGTTTAAATGGGCTATATGCGAATAGGCCTTTAACAGGCTTTCCATGGGCCGGCCCGCCACCTTTTGACCAAGTCAAACGGGCCGTCCTTTTCACAGGAATGGGCCTCTCTTGGGCCGTGCCACGTGTCGACGTATCATAGGCGTCTTCTGTCCAATGAGTGGATGACATCTGTCCCAATGGTGAGCCGACATGTGTTTCCTCCAGCCAATGATGATTTTACACGTGGAAAATCCCCATTGGCCGGAGCTGTTAACGGGTTATCGGATCCAAAATCGGACCCGATAGCTTAACAACATTCCGTTACGGTGGATGCCACGTGTCGGTCACCCTTGATGAAAGCTCTTCTGCGATGCGCGATTTATCGTCATGGAAGTGGACACTTCCGTGATGATAATTTTGGTAATGTCATGGAACACTTCTACGACAACACAGGTATGACTATCTTGATTCTATCATAAAATCGTCATGGATGTACATGCATGACAGAAAACGTGACCTACTGTGACAAACACGTATCATCACGGAAGTGTATTGTTTTGTAGTGGTAATGCATAAACTAGGGTTTAAGGTTCTGCTACCCTAGCAACCCATCATCTAATAACTACTCCACAATGCATTCCCTCAGGCCCAAATATGGTGAAGTGTCATGTATTCGACGTTCACATGATACCACTAAGGTAATCACAACATACATATCATCAAAATATCGAACACATATCAAGTTCACATGATTACTTGCAACATGACTTCTCCCGTGACCTGAAGAACAAAAGTAACTACTCATAAATGATATACATGCTCAAGATCAGAGGGGTATTAAATAGAATAATGGATCTGAACATATAATCTTCCAACAAATAAACCATGTAGTAATCAACTACAAGATGTAATCAACACTACTTGTCACCCACAGGTACCAATCTGATGTTCTGGTACAATGGTTGAACACAAGATATGAACTAGGGTTTGAGAGGAGATGGTGTTGTTGAAGATGTTGATGGAGATTGGCCTCCCAAAGATGAGAGGGTTGTTGGTGATGACAATGGCTTTGATCTCCCACTCCAGGAGAGAAGTTCCCCGGCGGAATCGCTTTGCCGGAGGGCAAAAGTGCTCCAACCCAAGTTCCGCCTCGAGACGGTGGCACTCCGTCCCGAAAGTCCTTTCCTTATATTTTTTCTAGGTCAAAATGACTTATATACTAGAAGATGGGCACCGGAGGTGGTGATGCGGAGCATCCCACGATCATCCCCATGGACGTGCCTACATCTCCCACGACACCACTTGGACCTATAACAAGAGCTCGAGCAAAGGCTATCGAACATAAGGTGAACTCGCTCCTCTCCGAACTCCCACTCCCTACTTATGAGACATGGCTACTACCTCATGCGAAGACCCTATGTGTGATCAGGTGTTTGGAGGAGAGTCACGGATCAGCTACACCCAATGGACAAGACGGCGTGGACACCAAGTTCAACGGACAAGAAGAAGGCCCACACGAAACTCCCAGTCATCGGACGACCGACACCGACCGGATGTCCGACGCTTGCAAGCTCCAAACGACCAGCCAAGTCCTAGCCTTCGCACGCTATAGCGACCGTGCGACCGACGCCTACTGGACGTCCGACACCTCCCAACGCCCGGACGACCGAGCCTCACCGGACGACCGGCACCACCACTCCTGAGCCAAAACATCGGAAGAACAGAGACTTCCGGACGACCGGATGACCGGACGACCGACAATTACTGACCAGTACCAAAACGTCAGACGCCCGACCGGCACCGGACGTCCGAACCGTCGTGAGCCTTCGGACGACCGGTGACCGTCGGACGTCCGATGCCTGTGCGTTCGCCCGTGTGTTAGGCCGAAGCCACTTACCCTTTCGTTCACTTAGAATATAAATGGACCTCTCCCACCTCCTAGATAGGGTTAGCATTGTGATAGCTCATTTGTGAGATAGAGCCTCACTCATCCATCCGGATCTACTCCATCGCGAGGGACCGACACCTCTTCGGAGAAGATCCACTTGGATTCAAGACCTCCTATTGGAGAAGACCATCTTCAAGACCTCCTCACGGAGAAGAACCGGTTACCCTATGTATCGTCCCTTGTTGGATTCAGATCTTGTACCCTCTTGTGTTTCGAGGATCTAGCGCATGTGTGACTTTATTCTTGTTGGTTGAGTGTTCTCTCGTGTTTTTCCCTCATTCCCCTCCTCGTGTTCTTCATGTTCTTGGTAGGATTCCCCTCCAACAGTGAAAGATCGGCCTCTAGGGTTCTACCCTACATCATCTTGGTATCATGAGCCACGTTGATCACATTTTTGGAGCCCCTACCTTTTGTTTTCTAGCTTGATTTTGTTGTTTTTGTCCTAAATTCGAAAATCCCCACCAAAAATAGCCCCATATTTTTGTTGTGATTTGTTGGTGTGATGAAGTTTTGTCGGATTTGATCTCTGGATTTGTGTTGCCACATGTGGATCTAACTTTCCCCCATCTTCTCCACCATTTCCATCCACAAAATCACTCGGATTTGACCTCTCCACCATCCTCCACTACGAAAAGGAGATGTTCATCCTGTGCCCGAAATCGCCCAGGCATCAGACATCCGACCGACACCGGACGTCTGACGACTTCTGATCGTCCAACCACCATCGGTCGTCCGACCATTCCTGACGAAACTGAATATTTTCAGTTCGGTGTCCCCACCGCTCCACCACCACTCCCGCATACACACTTGCCTATCACCACCGCTTTCCGCAACCACTATCGCTCACCTATTTCGCATTCCAACAAGTTTTGACACTTTTTATTCTTTGAGAATTTGAGTTGTGGTTCCCGTGTCCTATTGTGTTTCGGCTATATAGGTACGGTTCAACATCAACATCACCATCACTCATCTTTGCAAAGGACTCATCATCGCCAAGGACGGTAACCTCGACGACATCTTTGTCATTTCCATGCCATTGCATTGGTAACCACATATCCTTACTTTTGTGTTGCTTACCCAGCGAGACTAGCAATTGAGTATTGCCGGCAACATGACTTTTGCACATTAGTGATCATACACCATAGCATATATACATTATTATAGTGGTGCATATCTTGGTATTATCATTTGTGTCACAAAGTTGTCTTCGCATACACAATTGCTATCTTGGTTCGTAAAGTTTTGCATGAGAAAAGGGCTCAAAAGTGAAAGAGCTAAAAAAGCTTTTAAGCAAGAAGGGAAAGATAAGCAAAGAGCTTATAAGCAAGAACCATAACATCATACTACATTAAGATTGCCATATCCGATCATCTTGGATCATACCATCGGAACACCATACATATAGCATACTTGTGATAGTAGTTGTTGCATTTTTTCCTAGTAGGTTGTGCAAAAGTTCCGTATCCGCCTATTGTGCAATCGTGCTAGCGTCTCTCTAGCGTTGTGCAACAAGAGCATTTTCGTGGACTCCACATTTTGGCTCATTTTTGGTTTGCACAGTGTGTTTTCGTGTACCATACCTTGCTATTGGTCTACTTGTTGCATTTGCAAATTTGTGAATCTTTTCCAACCTTATTGAAACTCACTAACAATTGCATCGAATTTTGTGCCACCATCCTAACCAAGCCCCACCATAAGCTTTTACTTGTGTAGGTGTGAGAACCGACAAGAATTGGTACCAATTGTGCTATTTCCTTGTCGACATTTGAGTGATCATTGATCCATCTTCAACACCGGTCAAGGTACATTTGGTATAAGTTCTTCTCCTTCTCCCACTCACATATTTCTTTCAAATGATGGATAGGCCATGTTCTTCTACCAACCCACTCTTCATCGAGCAAGACGATGACATGTCATCCTATGTCACCAAGAGCCGCCTCTCTGGTGCTCAACGGGCGTTCCATCAAGAGCAGCAAGCATTGAGCGACCGCATCGACAATCTCGCCACCGACTTGCGACTCTCCGAGCAACGAACAAGAGACTACTTCAAGAACAAGCTCGACGCTCACAAACAAGAGAACGATGCAAGAATGGATGAGATCCATGCCTTGTTGGTGAACCGCCATCCTTCCACTTCTTAATACTCAAGACGGAGCCGCTCAAGTCGACACACCGACGACACCTTCTCCGTCTCAAGTACACCGACATCGAACACTCTTCGACGAGCCGCGCATCAAGACCGTCATGCATCTCGCAATCCTCTACACGGCAATCATTCACAAGAGCAAGTCGATGAGCAAGCACATCGTCATCAACCAAACCAAGTTACTCTTGAACAAGCTCAAGAACGACAACGTCAACGTCACCAAGAGGAAGAGTGAGCGCGACAACATCAAGATGAACAAGACGTCGAGGCTCAACGTCTTCGACGTGAAGCACAAGCTCTTGAGGCGCAACGTCCCTTCAAGAATCAAGTCAAGCCATTGCCAAACTCAACCGCGATAGGCACAATCAAGAGGAAGCACTTTGAGAAGAAATCCAAGAGCAGAACTACCAACCAAGAGTGCATCATCAAGTCCCTCAAGCTCCTCCATAAGCTCGACAAGCTCCTCCACAACCTCAAGTTCAATAAGAGCAAGATCACTATGCAAATCCTCCACACCAAGAGCAACATGAGGTTGATAATCCTCCACGTCAAGGACGTCATCATCACCCTCGACCCCAAGACAATGAAGAGCAACATTATGGCAAGCTAAAGTTCACCATGCCCAAGTTCAATGGAAGCAATGATCCTGAAGAGTACCTATCATGGGTATTGAAGGTTGACAAAATCTTTCGCTTTCACAACTATGAGGAAGAGAAGAAGATCGCTATGGCATCACTTGAGTTCCAAGACTATGTGCTGATATGGTAGGAACAAGTCCTTGAGCGCCGAGAAGCAAGAGGCGAACCACCAATCACCACTTGGGCTCAAATGAAAGATGTCATGCGCGCACGTTTTGTGCCAACCTACTACAACCGCGATCTCTTCAATAATCTCCAACTACTCAAGCAAGGAACAAAGAGTGTTGAAGAATACTACAAGGAAATGGAGATAGCCATGATAAGAGTCAATGTCACGGAAGATGATGAGAAAACTACGGCACGTTTCTTGAATGGCCTAGATCATCCCATCAAAAAGATTGCCGACTTCCAACCCTACTCCAACCTCATTGAGCTCATGCATCAAGCTACCAAAGCAGAATGTCAAGTGCAAGATGACTTCAAGTATGCCAAGTACTCGTCCAGGAGCTATGGCTTCTCCAACAACCAAGCTTCAATGACTCCAACTACTTCTACCTCAACCAAGCCATCTACAAGAAACGGCGACAATTCGATTTACAAGAAAACTTTGACAACCTCAAGTCATCCTCCTCCTCCTACAAGCAACTTCAAGCCGCGTGCTTCATCATCTACTCCAACCGATGAGACCGTCAAGACAAGATCCTTAAAGTGTTTCACTTGCGGAGGCCGAGGCCACAAGTCCTTTCAATGTACAAACAAGTGCACCATGATCCTCAACAACGACAGAACCTATGACTCCATGAGTGAAGAGGAAATGGAAGCCCTTGAGCAAGTGGCCATGCGCTGGTGCGTGAACAAAGATGAAGATGATCAAGTCATTTGTGATGAGGATTTGAGCCCCGCTCTCGTTGTCTCCAAAGTCTTGACTCTTCAACATCAACAAGATGAAGATGAAAGATGCCACATCTTCCACACAAAAGCCGTCATCAATGGAAGGTCCGTCAAGTTCATCATCGATGGAGGTAGTTGTCACAACTTGGCAAGAACTATGCTCCAAGCTCCAATTGGTCAAGATGAAGCACCCACACCCATACAAGGTCCAATGGCTAAGTGATTCTGGCACTATACGAGTTGAGCATACGGTCCAAGTCTCCTTCAAATTCGGAGCATATGAAGACACTTTGGAGTGTGATGTCATCCCGATGTCCGTTTGCCACCTCCTTCTTGGTCGACCATGGCAATTTGACCGCGGCGTCATACACAATGGGAGTACCAATCACTATAGCTTCAAGATGAAAGGGAAGGAATATGTCCTAATCTCTCCTAGTGAAGTAATTGCCGACAAGCAACCCACCCATCATGGAGAAAAGAGTGAGAAAGTGATCCACCCAAAAGAGAGTGAGAGCCACAAACCAAAACTGAGTGCCTCCATGATGAGCGACAAGAAAAACTTCATCCTATTTGCCACCAAAAGTGAGATGAGAGAAGTGTGTGAGAACCCATCGAGTGTTATGCACTTTGTCTTGTGTTCAAGGACGAGGCACAAAAACTAACACCTCTCACGATCTACCTTTAGTGTTGTCTTATCTTTTGCAAGAATTCCAAGATGTTCTCCCTAATGAGCTACCTCCAGGTCTACCTCCACTACGAGGCATTGAGCACCGAATCGACCTCATCCCCGAAGCACCTCTACCTAACAAAGCTCCCTACCGCGTCAACCCCGAAGAATCTAAGGATGTGACACCCCGGATCCGATGCGCCAGGTGTCTGCCAGTTATTCGTTGTTGTTGCCATGTCATGTGCTTGCGTGTTGCACTTTGCCATGTCATCATTTGCATTTTATTATGTCATCATGTGCTTTTCATTTTGCATACGTGTTCGTCTCATGCATCCGAGCATTTTCCCCGTTGTCCGTTTTGCAATCCGGCGCTCCTATGTCCCCCGGCGTCCCCCTTTTGCCTCTTCTCTTGTGCGGGTGTTAAACTTTCTCGGAATGGCCCGAGGATTGCCAAGCGGCCTTGGTATATCACCGTGAACCGCTGTCAAGTTTCGTGCCATTTGGAGGTCGTTTGGTACTCCAACGGTTAACCGGGTAACCGCAAAGCCCTCTTTTGTTTCAGCCCAACACCCCTTCCAAAGTGGCCCAAAACCCATCTAACTCCTCTCCATGCTCTCGGTCGTTCGATCACGATCGTGTGGGCGAAAACCGCTCCTCATTTGGACTCTCCTAGCTCCCTCTACCTATAAATATGTGCCCCTCCCGAAATTCCCGCAGTCCAACCCTAGCCCCGCTACTCTCCGCGCCGCCGGACACGTCCGGACGGAGCCGGACATGTCCGCCGGCCACCTCGCTCCGACCAATGGCGTCGCGCCACGTCACCCCGCCGCCGTCGCCAGCCTATCGTGCGCCGCCACCTCACCGCCCCTCTCTCTCTCCACCATGGGCCCGTCGAGCCAGATCCGGCCCGCCGGTGCCATCGCGCCGCCGCGCCGCCCGCGGCGCGCGCCGCCGCCGCCGTCGAGCTCCGGCCACGAGCCTCGCCGACCCGACCCGCCGCCGCCTCCTCGCCGCTCGCCGTCGCCTCGCCGGCGGCCGCCGCCGAACTTTCCTTCGCGCCGCCCGTCGCCTCGGCCCCGCCGCCGGCCAGCGCCAGCAGCGCCCGCTCCGCCGTCGCCGCGACCGCCCGCTCCGCGCCGCCTCGGTCTGCGGCTGCGCAAGCTCCCAGCCAGCCCGCCGCCTCGACCCCTCGACGCGGCCTCCTCCGCCCTCTGCCGCGCCTTGCCGTCTCCGGCCAGATCCGGGCAGCGCCGCCGGATCCGGCAACCCGACCCGGCGGCCGTCCCCGAGTCTCCCTCGCCCTCTCCGGCGCCGTTTCCGGCGAGCCCGCCGTGCCTCGGTTTCCGTGCCAGCGCAGAGGTTGCCCCCGAATTCTTCTAAGTCCCTAGATTTCAGTAAATTTCATGCATTTTCATCGCATCACATCTTCTCACCCGTAGCTCCGTTTTGCGCGTATAATATGTCAAATTGTTCGCCTCGACGAGTACATCATTTCGTTCCATTGCATCATTTGCATTTGAGCTCATCTTGATGCCCGAAATGCTGTTGGAAGAAGGCTTCAGATCGTTAGTTCCAGAATCTTATCAGCTCGAGCTCTTTTGTCATTTTTGCCATGATTTATGTGTGCATCCTATGAGTATGAGCTCTACATGAATGTTGGACTAGACCATGCCATCTTTCCAGAGGTGTTGACTATGTATTTTTGTGAGTTGTGTGCTGAGTGTATCAAGCTTGTAAAGTAGGGTAGTTGCTGTTGTTGTTTTGCTAGACAGATTCTGTTATAATTTGATGCCATGTTAACATGCTTCCACTAATCATTCTATGCATAATATGGAGATGCTCTATAAACATGTTTTGATATAAATGTCTTTATCTATCCATTCATGCCCTTGGTTGGAATTATAGCCTGCTGGAACATGTTCATTTCTTGCTCCAAAGTTGCTTGAAAATGTTTCCTGACAGATTGTTTGCATGAGGGTCAATTTTCACGAGGTCGTTGTAGTTGATCCGTGTATGCGATGACCTTGCTCTTGCCATGCTTAGCTTCATAAACATGCCTTCTTACTGTTGGTTGCCTTTCCATGCCATGTATTGCTCTGTAGTGATTGTTTCGAGCTCACGAACATGCCTACTAATTGTTGTTCCTGCCATGTATAAATCTGTAATAAAACTTGCCATGTTTACATGGGTGCCATCATATTTTCCGTGCCTTTTTGGCTCATGGTCAGTAAGGGTCTTTTGATATATGATATTAGTAGTTTCATGCCATGCCTTTGTTTGCCATGATATGTTCCTGTAACATGTTGTTTGATAGCTCTAAACATTGCAACTTTGATGATATTTACGCTAAAGTCTGAAATTGTTATTACTTGCAATATCTCCATGTGTTTTTGAGCATGTTCTAGTTGTTTCTGGAGATAGCTCAGTGTTCATGTATTGTTATGCTTTACGTGTACTTCATGACCATGCCTTTTGTTATTATGTTGGGGTGCTGTAGCATGTTGTTTTGATGCTTGTAAGATGCCTAGAAGCTGTTTTGGACAGATTGTTGTTATGACTTGTATAGTGTGCATGTGTTGAACCGTTGCTCCGTTTTGAGTGTGCTCTATATGAAACTTGCTTGTTTTTGCATGTAGCTTCATATTATCATGTTGCATCCTTGTTTTGGTGTGTTTGCTTGATGTTTGGGTGCATTTTGCATCAATGCCATGTTTAACTTGTCTTGCTCATATCTTCTAGCCCGTAGCTCCGAATCTAATGAACTTTATATGTAACTTGACTAGAATTTCGTGTAGATTCTCTTGGTGCATCTTAACTTGCTGTTTAACAACTTGAACATAAGGTTTATTCAGTTCTGGACCAATTTCGAAATATGCATATGAGGACTTACCGAAATTGTTATATGTTGTTCCCGGCCTCATTTAAACTTGCCTTGATGTGTTGTTCTTGTTTGCATCATCTTTTGCCATGAGTAGCTTCATGTAGCTTGGTCATGCATCATGCTTGTTGTGCATCATGTCTTGCTCATGTGTGGTGTGTTTACCGTGTTGTGTGCTTCTTCTTGTTAGTTCCTGTTTCGTTGCGATCGTGGGGATCCGTTCATCTTCTTCATGGACTCGTTCTTCTTCCTTGCGGGATCTCAGGCAAGATGACCGCTACCCTGGATCTCACTACTATCATTGCTATGCTAGTTGCCTCGTTCTTCGCTATGCTGCGCTACCTATTACCAGTTTGTCCAGCCATCCCATATTGCCATGAACCTCTAACCTTTGACACCATTCCTATGCAAACCGTTGTTTGGCTATGTTACCGCTTTTGCTCAGCCCCTCTTATAGCGTTGCTAGTTGCAGGTGAAGTTGAAGATTTCTCCATGGTGGACAGGGTTTATGTTGGGATATCACAATATCTCTTATATTATTAATGCATCTATATACTTGGTAAAGGGTGGAAGGCTCGGCCTTATGCCTAGTGTTTTGTTCCACTCTTGCCGCCCTAGTTTCCGTCATACCGGTGTTATGTTCCCGGATTTTGCGTCCCTTACGCGGTCGGGTGATTTATGGGACCCCCTTGACAGTTCGCTTTGAATAAAACTTGTCCAGCAAGGCCCAACATTGCCTCTTACCATTTGCCTCACCACCACCTATCTTTTCCCTTGGGAGTCGCTCTCTCGAGGGTCATCTTTATTTTAGCCCCCCCCGGGCCAGTGCTTGTCTAAGTGTTGGTCCGAACCGAGCCGCCTGCGGGGCCACCTCGTGGCAACTCGAGGGCTGGTTTTACTCGTAGCCTGTCTCATCCGGTGTTGCCCTGAGAACGAGATATGTGCAGCTCCTATCGGGATTGTCGGCGCATCGGGCGGCTTTGCTGGTCTTGTTTTACCATTGTCGAAATGTCTTGATGTACCGGGATTCCGAGACTGATCGGGTCTTCCTGGGTGAAGGTCTATTCCTTCGATGATCGCGAGAGCTTGTCATGGGCTAAGTTGGGACACCCTGCAGGTATAAACTTTCGAGAGCCGTGCCCGCGGTTATGTGGCGATGGGAATTTGTTAATGTCCGGTTGTAGACAACTTGACACTTGATCCGAATTAAAACGCATCAACCGAGTGTGTAGCCGTGATGGTCTCTTCTCGGAGTCCGGAAGTGAACACGGTTTCGAGTTATGATTGGCGTAAGTAGGTGTTCGGGATCACCTCTTGATCATTGCTAGTTGACGACCGTTCCGCTTGTTTCTCTTCTCGCTCTCATTTGCGTATGTTAGCCACCATATCATGCTTAGTCGCTGCTGCAACCTCACCACTTTACCCTTCCTTTCCCATTAAGCTTTGCTAGTCTTGATACCCATGGTAATGGGATTCTTTGAGTCCTCGTGGCTCACCGGATACTTCCAAAACCAGTTTGCGGTGCCTATGTTACGAAAGCGGTGACGCAAACAAGCTCAAGGAGGAGCTCGATGAAGACCTTGCCCTTTGTGTTGTTTCGTTCTAGTTGATCGATAGTGGAGCCCAGGTTGGGGTCGATCGGGGTCCTTTGTCGCATTTGGGGTTCTTCTTTTATTTTGGTTCCGTAGTCGGACCTTGATTGTATCTGGATGATGTAATGTTCTATTCATGTATTTGTGTGAAGTGGCGATTGTAAGCCAACTATGTATCTTTGTCCCTTATGTATTACATGGGTTGGGTGAAGATTACCTCACTTGCGACATTGCTTTCAATGCGGTTATGTCTCTAAGTCATGCTTCGACACGTGGGAGATATAGCCGCATCGAGGGCGTTACAAGTTGGTATCAGAACCCAACCTTCGCGGTTACACGGATGGTTGCGGACAGGTGCGCGGTCATGTTGTTCATGACGTTTGTGACCCGTCGTGGCACACGGCATGGCACATGTACCGGACTAGATGCACAGACGGTTGTGCCAAGAGGGAACGTTCCTGTGGCCCGACGAGGACGTTGGTTCCTCTGAGTGTGGGTGTATGTAATAGCCTGGCTTATTAGGGATGATAGACTACTCATATCAATAAGGAATTCCTTCTTTTCCGGGATCCCATTCGGACAGAACTCCAAAGTTAAGCGTGCTCAGCTTGGAGTAGTTTCAGGATGGGTGACCGACCGAAGTTGCTCCGAGTGCGCACGAGTGAGGACAAAGTGCGCAGAAAAGACTAGTATTGATCTGTGGGGCCAGTCTAGATCCCGCCAGGAGTAACGACCACCGGCGGGTGTGTCCGGGGCGTTACAAGTTGGTAATCAGAGCCTTCCCCGACCTTAGGAGCCCCATTGCTTGATCGTTTTTAGCGGCCGAGTTGTGTCTAGAAAAATGTTTTGAGTCATTTAGGATTATATATATCGGAGAGTTTAGAATTCTTTTACTCCCGGTCCTTCGACCTTCTGGTGAGGTATCCTGACGTAGAGTTTTGACTCTTCTCTTCTTAAATTTCACTAAAAAATTTTAGGATCACGCGGGTATCTTGGAATCGTTCCGATATTCTTATGACGAGAACATTGTCTTGGTTGCCTCCTGACATTTAGGGGTTGTGGCAGTGTCCCGGGGAGTTGAGCTCCGAGGTGTTGTCGTCATAATTTTATCGTTGCGATTCTGGAATACCGAGTTTAGTCGCCGACATCAAAAATCTCTTTTATGCAGTTGTTGGTGAGATAACCCGCTAACCCAAGATTGAGGTGAGTACGGAGTATTGCCATGACTCGTATAACGGATGCTTTTCAAGGTTGAGGTAGACGATTTCGAAGGTTTCTTGGTTATGTGTTGACGGATGGATACAATTTGGATGTAGGGATTGTTAGGTTGTGTGAGATATATTGCTCCCTGTATCCCCAACACCAGATTGCATAACCGTAAAGTTTCGGAGTTTCATAGGTGGGAATTCAAGTAGCTCTTAGGATATCTTTCCGACGGATGTATGATATGAAATTGGGGTTCGACGTCTAGTGGTCCGCCTATTCACGGTTGGTTTTACAAAGATGGTCTCGTTGTGTCTTAAAGAGTCCTTGGCTATGCCGACTGGGACGCTTCAGATGTCATGTGCCTTGCCTTGTACATGATGGTGCTGTACGATTGAGCCCGTGTAGGCCCCACCACGAAAACTTCGGACGAAATCTCTATCATATGTTTGTTCTGGCTTATTCTGCAAGCCAAATCCTTTGTTTTTGTTTTAATTGTGGTATTCGAGTTGCTTCAATGTCAAGTGTTGGTTCCATACCTTTCTGAAATGGTGTTCTCGTACTCCGATGTGAATACCAATCCTTCTCGACAATCGAGATTGTCATGTCAATCCTTTTCAACCGGCGTGTTTCTTTTCAAGTGGATCCGATCACTTCAACATCAGCAAGACCAATTATCATTTCTTCTCAACGGTGTTTGTTTCATCCGTCTTCAAGTTGCCTTTGTTTATCCCGCCCTCCCACCCTTTTCTTCAAGGACACAGATTTCTTTACCAAATATCCTTTTATTTTTGTGAAGTTTTCTCCATTCTTTTCTGTCAATGTTCTTATCCGGTGATTTCCCATGAAGATGCTCACGAGCTTCAAGTTCATCATCCTTCATTGTTGTTTCTTCTCCGGTGGATCCAATTCAAGTTTTTAGTGTTCATCATATACCTTTTTCCACATTTCAATGTCTTCTCATACCGGTGCACCTCATTATCATTCTTCTTCTCGCTAGTTGTTATTCCGGAGTGCTCAAGATATCTCGAAGATTCGTGTTTCCACTCTGCGTTCGTTCAAGCTCTTTCGAGATTGGTATCTCATTCAAGCCATTTTATTCAACCGGTGCAACATCTCTTTTAAATCTTTTCAACGGTGTTCTTTTGAGTGGGCCCTAACCCACAGGTCTTTTCCCAGGATCTTACCTGACTCTTCTATTTTCCCAGAGCTATACTAAATTCTTCTTCAAGTTTGACGTAAGAATGAGTTATCATCAGTTAAATGCTTTTCTCCAAGATCTTTCAAATTCTTTTCATAGTTGGCTCAACCTCTTCGCTTTTGATTCTTCCGGTGTGCCCCAATAATTCTTGGTGGTGTTTCTCGTTGTCATTCTCATCATTTGAAGACCGAAGAAGAGTTTCTCTTTAATCTTGCTCTATTCTCTTCAAGATTCATGGTGCTAGCTTGTTGCCATCCTCTCATATTTGTTTTCGATTGTGAGAATTCTTTAAACCCATCCGGAGCATTTCATGAGTTGCTTCCATTTCTTTCCTCCGAAGGCCATCATGTCATAATTCTTCATTCTCAGATTTGAGCTTTCATTCTCCAAATCTTACCGGTGCATCGTTCAAATATCCTCTAGTCAGTTCTTGATCTCTTTGTTCTCATGTATCTATTTTGTCTCAAGCACCTTCGTTCATTTGCTAATGCTATCGGTGATGCACCCCTACTTCGATCATTTTCAATTCTAACGGTGGTTCTTTCAAGATCTCTCTTCCTTGCTCATCATATCAATTCATTTGTTGTTCAAATCCTACCGGTGGATCGTTGAAGACTTTTCTCAAGTTTACGCCATATCTCTCTTAATCCTTTCTACGAGAATAAGTAGTATGCCAAATCCGTTGATTGTCATCAATTTAATTGGTGAGGGATAAGCATAACATAATTCTTATTCTTGTTCATCCAAGTTATATCTCTATCATCTGGTGAAGCAATTTTCATCTCTTCATTGATCTCAACCAATCAATTGTTTCCATTAGTGGCCGGTTGTCACCTCATAATCTCGAGATGTTTTCCATAAGCCACAACAAGCTTGTGCTTCTCGTTGTTGATTTTCCAACAACTCCGTTCAATTCTTCTTTGCAAGGGTGCTTTCCGAGTTCACGTATGGTAGAAGTTGGCATTTTCTTCTCCGTTCTTTTATTCCAATGATCTATCTTCTTTTCGTTCTTCCGGAGGCATTGTGATGTTGCTCTTTTCACTCATCACCTCGTTTGTGAGGATCGTGTTCTTTCTCTTGCTTATCCATTTAACCGGAGTGTTGTATCATCTCTTCAAAATCTTTTCATCTCATCAAGTTTTCTTCTCTTTTCAACCAGAGTGCTGCCCGAATTCTTTTCCCATCATCTTGTTTTAACCGGAGTGGTTTCGAATCCTATCTTGTCCATTAAACTTTTGATTCATGTCCTTGCAACCTTTAAATTCTCGTAATACTCCTTGTTCCTCTTTTCTAACGGATTGTTTGCAATCTCGCTCATCTCTTTTGTACTCTTTCTTTTATATTGCTCAACCTCTCAAGGTTCGTGGTTTCACTTATTTCTCAAAGAAGCAACTTAGTTTTACCTCTTCCCTTCCTCTTTCCTTTTCCCTCCGGTGCCATCCTAGATCTCGGGACGAGATCCTCTCGTAGTGGTGGAGTGTTGTGACACCCCGGATCCGATGCGCCAGGTGTCTGCCAGTTATTCGTTGTTGTTGCCATGTCATGTGCTTGCGTGTTGCACTTTGCCATGTCATCATTTGCATTTTATTATGTCATCATGTGCTTTTCATTTTGCATACGTGTTCGTCTCATGCATCCGAGCATTTTCCCCGTTGTCCGTTTTGCAATCCGGCGCTCCTATGTCCCCCGGCGTCCCCCTTTTGCCTCTTCTCTTGTGCGGGTGTTAAACTTTCTCGGAATGGCCCGAGGATTGCCAAGCGGCCTTGGTATATCACCGGTAGACCGCCTGTCAAGTTTCGTGCCATTTGGAGGTCGTTTGGTACTCCAACGGTTAACCGGGTAACCATGAAAGCCCTCTTTGTTTCAGCCCAACACCCTTCCAAAGTGGCCCAAAACCCATCTAACTCCTCTCCATGCTCTCGGTCGTTCGATCACGATCGTGTGGTAACCGCTCCTCATTTGGACTCTCCTAGCTCCCTCTACCTATAAATATGTGCCCTCCGAAATTCCCGGATCCAACCCTAGCCCGCTCTCTCTCGCGCCACGGACACGTCCGGACGGAGGCGGACATGTCCGCTGCCACCTCGCTCCGACCAATGGCGTCGCGCCCGTCACCCGCCGCCGTCGCCAGCCTATCGTGCGCCGCCACCTCACCGCCCTCTCTCTCCACCATGGCCCGTCGAGCCAGATCCCGCCCCGCCCCGGCGCGCCGCCCGCCCCGCCGGCGCCGCCGCCGCCCGCCCATAGCGCCCGCCGCCATTGCCGTCGAGCTCCGGCCACGGAGCCTCGCCGAGCCCGACCCGCCGCCGCCTCCTCGCCCGCTCCGCCGTCGCCTCGCCGGCGACCGCCGCCGAACTTTCCCGCTTCGCCGCCCGTCGCCTCGGCCCCGCCCGCCGGCGCGCGCCAGCGCCCGCTCCGCCGTCGCCGCGACCGCCCGCTCCGCGCCGCCTCGGTGCGGCTGCGCAGCTCCCAGCCCAGCCGTGGCTGCCTCGGCCCCTCCGTGGCGGCCTCCGCCTCTCCGCCAAGGCGCCGTCTCGGCCAGATCCGGGCGGCGCCGCCCGGATCCGGCGACCCCGACCCGCCGGCGGCCGTCCCCGAGTCTCCCTCGCCCTCTCCGGCGCCGTTTCCGGCGAGCCCGCCGTGCCTCGGTTTCCGTGCCAGCGCAGAGGTTGCCCCCGAATTCTTCTAAGTCCCTAGATTTCAGTAAATTTCATGCATTTTCATCGCATCACATCTTCTCACCCGTAGCTCCGTTTTTATGCGTATAATATGTCAAATTGTTCGCCTCGACGAGTACATCATTTCGTTCCATTGCATCATTTGCATTTGAGCTCATCTTGATGCCCGAAATGCTGTTGGAAGAAGGCTTCAGATCGTTAGTTCCAGAATCTTATCAGCTCGAGCTCTTTTGTCATTTTTGCCATGATTTATGTGTGCATCCTATGAGTATGAGCTCTACATGAATGTTGGACTAGACCATGCCATATTTCCAGAGGTGTTGACTATGTATTTTTGTGAGTTGTGTGCTGAGTGTATCAAGCTTGTAAAGTAGGGTAGTTGCTGTTGTTGTTTTGCTAGACAGATTCTGTTATAATTTGATGCCATGTTAACATGCTTCCACTAATCATTCTATGCATAATCTGGAGATGCTCTATAAACATGTTTTGATATACATGTCTTTCTCTATCCGTTCATGCCCTTGGTTGGAATTATAGCCTGCTGGAACATGTTCATTTCTTGCTCCAAAGTTGCTTGAAAATGTTTCCTGACAGATTGTTTGCATGAGAGTCAATTTTCACGAGGTCGTTGTAGTTGATCCGTGTATGCGATGACCTTGCTCTTGCCATGCTTAGCTTCATAAACATGCCTTCTTACTGTTGGTTGCCTTGCCATGCCATGTATTGCTCTGTAGTGATTGTTTCGAGCTCACGAACATGCCTACTAATTGTTATTCCTGCCATGTATAAATCTGTAATAAAACTTGCCATGTTTACATGGGTGCCATCATATTTTCCGTGCCTTTTTGGCTGATGGTCAGTAAGGGTCTTTTGATATATGATATTAGTAGTTTCATGCCATGCCTTTGTTTGCCATGATATGTTCCTGTAACATGTTGTTTGATAGCTCTAAACATTGCAACCTGATGATATTTCTGCTAAAGTCTGAAATTGTTATTACTTGCAATATCTCCATGTGTTTTTGAGCATGTTCTAGTTGTTTCTGGAGATAGCTCAGTGTTCATGTATTGTTATGCTTTACGTGTACTTCATGACCATGCCTTTTGTTATTATGTTGGGGTGCTGTAGCATGTTGTTTTGATGCTTGTAAGATGCCTAGAAGCTGTTTTGGACAGATTGTTGTTATGACTTGTATAGTGTGCATGTGTTGAACCGTTGCTCCGTTTTGAGTGTGCTCTATATGAAACTTGCTTGTTTTTGCATGTAGCTTCATATTATCATGTTGCATCCTTGTTTTGGTGTGTTTGCTTGATGTTTGGGTGCATTTTGCATCAATGCCATGTTTAACTTGTCTTGCTCATATCTTCTAGCCCGTAGCTCCGAATCTAATGAACATTATATGTAACTTGACTAGAATTTCGTGTAGATTCTCTTGGTGCATCTTAACTTGCTGTTTAACAACTTGAACATAAGGTTTATTCAGTTCTGGACCAATTTCGAAATATGCATATGAGGACTTACCGGAATTGTTATATGTTGTTCCCGGCCTCATTTAAACTTGCCTTGATGTGTTGTTCTTGTTTGCATCATCTTTTGCCATGAGTAGCTTCATGTAGCTTGGTCATGCATCATGCTTGTTGTGCATCATGTCTTGCTCATGTGTGGTGTGTTTACCGTGTTGTGTGCTTCTTCTTGTTAGTTCCTCGCTTTGCGATCGTGGGGATCCGTTCATCTTCTTCATGGACTCGTTCTTCTTCCTTGCGGGATCTCAGGCAAGATGACCGCTACCCTGGATCTCACTACTATCATTGCTATGCTAGTTGCCTCGTTCTTCGCTATGCTGCGCTACCTATTACCTGTTTGTCCAGCCATCCCATATTGCCATGAACCTCTAACCTTTGACACCATTCCTATGCAAACCGTTGTTTGGCTATGTTACCGCTTTTGCTCAGCCCCTCTTATAGCGTTGCTAGTTGCAGGTGAAGTTGAAGATTTCTCCATGGTGGACAGGGTTTATGTTGGGATATCACAATATCTCTTATATTATTAATGCATCTATATACTTGGTAAAGGGTGGAAGGCTCGGCCTTATGCCTGGTGTTTTGTTCCACTCTTGCCGCCCTAGTTTCCGTCATACCGGTGTTATGTTCCCGGATTTTGCGTCCCTTACGCGGTCGGGTGATTTATGGGACCCCTTGACAGTTCGCTTTGAATAAAACTTGTCCAAAGAAGGCCCAACATTGCCTCTTACCATTTGCCTCACCACCACCTATCTTTTCCCTTGGGAGTCGCTCTCTCGAGGGTCATCTTTATTTTAGCCCCGGGCGGTGCTTGTCTAAGTGTTGGTGCGAACCGAGCCGCTCATGGGCCACCTCGTGGCAACTCGAGGGCTGGTTTTACTCGTAGCCTGTCTCATCCGGTGTTGCCACGAGAACGAGATATGTGCAGCTCCTATCGGGATTGTCGGCGATCGGGCGGCTTTGCTGGTCTTGTTTTACCATTGTCGAAATGTCTTGATGTACTGGGATTCCGAGACCGATCGGGTCTTCTGGGTGAAGGTCTATTCTTCGATGATCGCGAGAGCTTGTCATGGGCTAAGTTGGGACACCCTGCAGGTATAAACTTTCGAGAGCCGTGCCGCGGTTATGTGGCAGATGGGAATTTGTTAATGTCGGTTGTAGACAACTTGACACTTGATCCGAATTAAAACGCATCAACCGAGTGTGTAGCCGTGATGGTCTCTTCTCGGCGGAGTCCGGAAGTGAACACGGTTTCGAGTTATGATTGGCGTAAGTAGGTGTTCGGGATCACCTCTTGATCATTGCTAGTTGACGACCGTTCCGCTTGTTTCTCTTCTCGCTCTCATTTGCGTATGTTAGCCACCATATCATGCTTAGCCGCTGCTGCAACCTCACCACTTTACCCCTTCCTTTCCCATTAAGCTTTGCTAGTCTTGATACCCATGGTAATGGGATTCTTTGAGTCCTCGTGGCTCACGGATACTTCAAAACCAGTTTGCGGTGCCTATGTTACTGGCGGTGGCGCAAACAAGCTCAAGGAGGAGCTCGATGAAGACCTTGCCCTTTGTGTTGTTTCGTTCTAGTTGATCAGTAGTGGAGCCCAGTTGGGGTCGATCGGGGTCCTTTGTCGCATTTGGGGTTCTTCTTTTATTTTGGTTCCGTAGTCGGACCTTGATTGTATCTGGATGATGTAATGTTCTATTCATGTATTTGTGTGAAGTGGCGATTGTAAGCCAACTATGTATCTTTGTCCCTTATGTATTACATGGGTTGGGTGAAGATTACCTCACTTGCGACATTGCTTTCAATGCGGTTATGTCTCTAAGTCGTGCTTCGACACGTGGGAGATATAGCCGCATCGAGGGCGTTACAAAGGAGATCCAAAGGCAAGTACTACAACTCATCGACAACGAACATGTACGTGAAAGCTTATGCCCTTGTGCCGTTCCGGTTATACTTGTGCCCAAGTAAGATGGTAGTTTTCGCATATGCTCCGATTGTAGACCAATTAATGCTATCACTGTTTGTTATAGGCATCCCATTCCTCGCCTAGATGATATGCTAGATGAGCTTAGCGGTGCCACCATTTTCTCAAAAATTGATCTTAAAAGTGGCTATTATCAAATCCGCATACAAGAAGGTGACGAATGGAAAACCGCTTTCAAAACAAAATTTGGCTTGTACGAGTGGTTGGTTATGCCTATGGGTTAATCGGGAGCTCCCGGTACTTTCATGCGTCTTATGCATTTTGTGCTTCGTCCTTACATTGGAGTGTTTGTTGTGGTCTACTTCGATGACATACTTGTTTTTAGAAAATCCATGAAAGATCATCTGAAGCATGTTAGGGCTGTTTTGCAAACTCTTTGCAAGGAACGTCTTTATGCCAACATGAAAAAGTGCACGTTTGGTGTTAACAAGCTTGTTTTCTTGGGTTCCGTTGTTTCCTCAAAGGGTGTCCATGTTGATGAATCTAAAATTGAAGCAATTAAAACATGGCTCCAACACACTAACTTGCAACAAGTGTGTAGATTTCTTAGCCTTGCGGGTTTCTATCTTCGCTTTGTGAAATATTTTAGCACTATCGCCGCACCTTTGCACGCCTTGAGTAAGAAAAATGTTCCTTTTGTTTGGGGACCTTTGCAATCTACTTCTTTTGATGAGCTCAAATCTTTGCTTACTCATGATCTGATTCTTGCTTACCAACTTTGACAAAACTTTTGAGGTTCATTGCGATGCTAGCGGTAATGGCATTGGTGGAGTTTTGATGCAAGAAAAATGTGATATTGCACATTTTAGTGAAAAACTCTGCGGTGCTCACCTTAACTATCCCATCTATGACAAATAATTGTATGCTTTAGAACGTGTGTTACATGTTTGGGAACATTATCTTAGACCGCATGAGTTTGTCATACATACCGATCATGAAACACTTAAGTACCTTAAAGGACAAAATAAGTTGAACAAGTGTCACGCAAAATGGAGTGAATTTATTGAATCTTTCCCCTATGTGATCAAGTACATTAAGGTTAAGGAAAATGTAGTGGCGGATGCCCTTTCCCGCATATGCACGCTTGTAACTAAGCTTGAATTGAATGTTATTGGCTTTGAGCACATAAAAGACTTGTATGCGAATGATCCTACCTTTGCTACTCCTTATGCGAAGTGTTTGACGCATACATCTTGGGAACGATATTACATCAAGGATAATTATCTTATGAGAGCTAACAAACTTTGCATTCCCGAGTCTTCTCTTTGTTTGCTCATTTTGCAAGAGGCTCATGGAGGCGGACTCATGGGACACTTTGGACGCGACAAGACATTTGCCATGCTCTCCAAGAACTATTTTTGGCCCAAGATGTTTTGCGATGTCTCATGCTTCACCACCCGATGCTCTACATGTCGCAAAGCTAAGTCTAAAGCTCAATACAATGCTCTTTACATGCCTCTTCCTATTCCTTATCAACCTTGGGAAGACATTAGCATGGACTTTGTACTTGCTTTGCCTAGAACTCAAAATGGCAAGGATTCCGTGTTTGTTGTTGTGGACCGATTTTCCAAGATGGCACATTTCATTCCATGCAACAAGATAGATGATGCTTCACATATTGCAAATATCTTTTGTAGGGAAATCTTGCGACTACATGGAGTACCCAAAACGACTATCAAGTTCTTGAGTTACTTTTGGAAAACTCTATGTGCCAAGCACAGAATCAAGCTCTTGTTCTCTTCGGCATACCATCCTCAAACCGATGGCCAAACGGAGGTGACGAACAGTACACTCTCCTCTCTACTTCGCGTGTTGATCAAGAGGAACATCAAGGAGTGGGAGGAGTGCATACCCATCACCGAGTATGCCTACAACCGTGCAAGACATTCGACAACCGGCAAGTCCCCTTTCGAGGTCGTCTACGGCTTCAACCCGTTGTCCCCATTGGACATTCTACCTCTTCCACTACAAAAGCACACCAACATGGATGCGAGTTCACGAGCAAGCTACCTCAAGAAGATGCATGAAGATACAAGGAACACCATCAAGCGCCAAGTACAACGACTCACGACCAAGCTCAACGTCAACAAGCAACCCATGATATTCAACATTGGAGATCTCGTGTGGCTACACCTTCGCAAGGACCGCTTCCCCAATGAACGCAAGTCCAAACTTCTACATTGAGCCGATGGACCCTTCAAGGTGCTAGCACGCTACAACAACAACGCTTACAAGATTGACCTCCCACGATACAAGTACAACGTGAGCGACATCTTCAACGTCAAAGACCTCTCGCCATATCATCCTAATGAAGCTTTCAATCCGAGGTCGGATATTTCCCAAGGGGGGAGATGATGCGGAGCATCCCACGTTCATCCCCATGGGCGTGCCTACATATCCCACAACATCACTTGGACCTATGACAAGAGCTCGAGCAAAGGCTATCGAAGATAAGGTGGACTCGCCCCTCTCCGAACTCCCACTCCCTAGTTATGAGACATGGCTTCTACATGCGGAGAACCTATGTGTGATCAGGTGTTTGGAGGAGAGTCACGGATCAGCTACACCCAATAGACAAGACGGCGAGGATACCAAGTTCAATGGACAAGAAGAAGGCCCGCTCGAAACTCCCAGTCATCGGACGACCAACGCCAACCGGACGTCCGATGCCTAGAAGCTCCAAACGACCAGCCAAGTCCCAGCCTTCGCACGCTACAACGCTCGGACGACCGACGCCGATCGGACGTCTGACACCTCCCAGCGCCCGGACGACCGAGCCTCTCCGGACAACCGGCACCACCACTCCCGAGCCAAAACATCAGAAGAATGGAGACTTTCGGACGACCGACCACGATCGGATGACCGACAATTACTGACCAGTACCGAAACGTCGGACGCCCGACCAGCACCGGACGTCCGGACCCTCGTGAGCTTCGGACGATCGATGACCGTCGGACGTCCGATGCATGTGCGTCCGCCCGTGTGGTGGGCAGAAGCTACTTACCCTTTCGTCCACTTAGACTATAAATAGACCTCTCCCACCTCCTAGCTAGGGTTAGGGTTGTGATATCTCATTTGTGAGATAGAGCCTTGCTCATCCATCCGGATCTACTCCATCGCGAGGGACCGACACGTCTTCGGGGAAGATCCACTTGGATTCAAGACCTCCTCTCGGAGAAGACCATCGTCAAGACCTCCTCACGGAGAAGAACCGGGTACCCTATGTATCGTCCCTTGTTGGATTCGGATCTTGTACCCTTTTATGTTTCGAGGATCGACCGCATGTGTGACTTTATTCTTGTTGGTTGAGTATTCTCTCATGTTTTTTCCGCGTTACCCTCCTTGTGTTCTTCGTGTTCTTGGTAGCATTCCCCTCCAAACGTGAAAGATCGGCCTCTAGGGTTCTACCCTACATCAGGTGGGCTGGGCTGAGCACAACCCACCAGGGGCACCTGGGGGCCTAGCGTGCCCTAGTGTCTTGTGCTCACCAGGTGGCCCTCCCTTCGATAGTTATTTGCGCTAGTATTTTTTATATATTCCAAAATAATTCTTCGTAATTTTTTAGCTCATTTGGAGATGTGCAGAATAGGTAACTCTGACGTAGCTTTTTTAGGTCCAGAATTCCAGCTGCCGGCATCCTCCCTCTTTGTGTAAACCTTGTATATTATGAGAGAAAAGGCATTAGAATTACTCCATAAAGCATTATTATGCATAGAAACATTATAAATAACAGTAGGAAATCATGATGGAAAAAGGACATATCGGGCCATTGATGGAATACTAGTATCCTATACTAAGCATTTAGGAATGCAGGTAAATGTATCAACAGTAGTAGCAAACACAAGCTATGCAACAATATAGGATCAAGCCGATGAAATAGTAACAGCTACACTAGTCTAATGCAAACAATATAGAGAAGTGGTCGGTGGTATCGGGATGATCAACGAGGTTTTGCTTGCCTGGAAGCTTTGCCGAGAAGGAGGGGTCGTCGGGAGTGTAGTCAACAATAGGAGTAGCGATGTCAGTCTCGAAGTCTACCGAAGAGAAGAGGGGGAAGAAACAATGAATACATTGCAAACCGATGCATGACAATGCATGAGGCAATAAGCGGTGCCATAGGTGACCTAAGGCAGCACTACGTGATACCGGCGAAGGGGGAAACATCCGGGAAAGTATTCCCGGTGTTAGGCATTTTCGGACAGATGAAACTGAGGGGGACGGTTCTAGGTTTGCTATGCTAGGGGCGCGTGACAGATGAACAGAGTGCGTATTCGGAATCATCACATTTTTCTAAGCAACTTACATGTATAAAGTATTTTATCCGAGTTACGGATTATTTTATATTAATATTCAAAGTTTTATTCAATTTCTAAAATTTTGGAATTTATTATTAATTCGAAAATTAAATAGAGTAAGGCTATGGGTACACATAAGTGTACCCAGAAGTGTGCACGAGGCTGACTGGTAACGACAGGGGGCTGAGTCAGTAGCCCAGTGAGCAGCCAAAGTTTGGCTGTTGACTAGTCAACCTAACCAGTGGGTCCCCACTGTCATAGAGACATCGGCTAACTAAAGTTAACTAGACTAATTGGGTAATTAGGGTAATTAAGTTTAATTAAACCAAATTAATTAAGTTAAGTAATTCATGAATTAATTAATTAATCCTTTTAATTATTATTTATTCTAATTATTTATATTTCTTTTTTATTTTCGTTTTTACTTTTCAGGGGCAGGCCCCATATGTCGGTGGCTCGGCCGGTTAACGGGCGCGGGCTAATCAGGGGGTGGAGCGGAGCCCGACTGGTGGGTTGTGCCCACGTCGATGACCCCCCCGCACCGCCTCTTCGCCCTATAAATACTAAAATATTCTAGAAACCCTAGGGGAGTCGACGAAACACAATTCCAGCCGCCACAAGTTCTAGAACCACGAGATCCAATCTAGACACCATCACGGAGGGGTTCATCATCCTCATTGGTGCCTCTCCGATGATGCATGAGTAGTTCATCATAGACCTACAGGTTTGTAGGCAGTAGCTAGATGGCTTCTTCTCTCTTTTTGATTCTCAATACAACGGTCTCTTGGAGATCTATTTGATGTAACTCTTTTTGCGGTGTGTTTCTTGGGATCCGATGAACTCTGAGTTTATGATCGGATTTATACCCATGAATATTATTTGAATCTTCTTTTGATCTCTTATATGCATGATTACTTATATCCTCGTATTTCTTCTTCGAATCTTTTGCTTAGTTAGGCCAATTAGATCAATTTTTCTTGCCATGGGAAGAGGTGCTTTGCGATGGGTTCGATCGTGCGCTGTTCTTTCCCAATGACAGAAGGGGCAGCAAGACATGCATGTATCGTTGCTATTAAGGATAACAAGATGGGCTCTAGTCCTACATGAATAGATCTCGTCTATATCATGTCATCGTCTTACTTCATTACTTCGTTTCTCCATGAACTTAATTCACTAGATGCATGCTGGATAGCCACTGGTATGCGTCGGTGCTATACAAACGTTTTTAAACCCCTTTCCACGACGGCATTTGGAACTGTAGCCAAGTGAGTGTGGGCGATAGGGGGGTCCTTCCCACACGACCCAGAAATCGTCAAGGATAGGCCCTCCTAGGACACCAAATGAGTTCGTGTGTGATCGGGTGACCATGGAAACCCAATCATTTTCGTAGGTATGTACATCCCACATGGTGAATCCCAGAAAACATTTTCGTAGGTATGTACATCCCACACGGTGAATCCCAGAAAAAAATTCTGCAGGTATGTATATCACACACAGTCAATCCAAGGAATACGTTTCTGTTCTTATGTACATCCCACATAGTCAATCCAGGGAAAACCTTTCTGTCCGTATGTACATCCCAAACAGGTTTATGTATAGGCTTGTGTGTGATACATGTAATTATCACACACACTCTTCCTTGGTTAACCGTTTGCTTTTATCAACTACATCACACATGATTTGCTGAAGAAAACTGTGTGGCGTTGGGCTATCCATCACAAGCGCTTTTACTTCTAGAACTGTTTGCAAAGTTCCATGACCCATTTCGCAGATTTATTAGTTTACAATTAATAATTCTAGTATTACACAAATTCACATTTCTTATCAAACATCCGTTTGCCAATTTCATACCAGGCACATAGATATATTTTAACATCACAGTACGATAGCTATCGGAAAATAGCACAGTACAACATAAAGATAGTTCAACTTCATAAGAACAATATTAGATCAATATATTCATTTCCCTAATCGAGATCATCCAGGCTCGCCTTATCCACCTCCACTTTCAGTTCAATAAGAACCTGTTTTGCATAGGCCAACTAGGAAAGTGCCTCCTCCTTCGCCAACACCATCTTAGCAAAGTCTGATTTAAAAAATCTGAGCTCCTTCAGAATTGACAACACTATCTCGAAGCTTACCTCTGTTCTGTTCCTGATACATGCTCCAGAGCTTTGGCAGGCACATCTTCAAAGACTGTATCCACTCTTGATCAACCCACTCGAAGTAAGAACACTTCCATTCATCCTATAATATTTAAAACTAGATTAGTAACAATTGTAGGGAAAATGGGTTTATAGCAACATAGAAAATCACTAATACTTATTTTGAAAAAATGAAGAAATAGGTTAATTATGACATATCTTCTCAAAAAGATCAATGTGCAAATGAATTAATTGCTACTGACACAACAACCAAATTCTGAAACATCAGAAGCTATAATTAACTACAAACAACGCTACAAGTTCTTACTCATGTACTATAAATAACAAATTGAACATATTAAGAGGAAGGTAAATATAACTGCAACAGCATAGCAACAGTGTTTGGATGACAGCAAATTGATACTAACAGGTGTGTACATGCACAAATTTAGTAACATAGAAAGAATAGCACTAAGGCGTCCACTATGTATGCCAAAACCGGTGTAAAGACAACTGTTGCTACATCTCGCACCGGTGCCCTGCACTGGCGAGCCGATGCAGCAGAAGAAAATCAGGGACCCAAACTCCGGAGCACCTAGTTGCTCGACTTCCAGTTCCTTCGTGCCATAAAGATTTAGTATTTTACTGCTTGGCTGCTCAGATGTGTGGACAAGTTGGCTCCACAAACTACTGAAGTGATGCCAAATAATTTTCTAATGGCACCGCTGATGAGATGGCAACACTGTTAGATACTAGGTACGAACTGTGACACTGTCTTAGGATGCATTTGGTTGAAGATGTGGTATGAATGGGTTGGTACCATGATTGTGTCTGAATCACATCTAACAAATGATTCGTAACAACGAAAGAGGGTCTAACCTTCTCTACACATGCCAGAAACTTCCTCTCACTATCCACAGATTCAAACGCAACTAGCTTCACCTATGGAGATTGATGGTGACAACGAGCAGACAGATCTTCATCCACCCCGCTCCATTCGTTGCAACTGATGGTCCTAGGGAACTACAAGAGGAAGAAATGACTCAAATCGACCGCCGGGTAAAAATCCTTCAGTCAAAGTCATAGCCCGAGAGAGAGAGAGAGAAGAGAGGCATACCCGGGTGGTGACTAGTCGTCGGAGGAGGAGGACCGCTGGAGAGGTCTTTGAAGATGGCCATGGCGACCCTGGCAGTAGGATGCGAGACAGCGAGAGCGAGGAAGCAAGTGAGGAAGCGGCTATAGCTTAGGAATGAAGGAAGGGGGAAACAGGGGAAATGTGACTTATGGTCAGGGAGAAAAGGGGATGGGGAGGGGGGAGGGTAAATATTTCGGCGGTAGGCCAAAAATTTCGAAATGTGGAGGGAAACTTTGTGCGTGGTGCCGCCGGACACCATTCACTTTGAACAACAGTGTGCATCGCAAACGATTCTTCTGCTTAACGAGCATGGGATGAATTTGATAATTGAAATTTTGGTGGTAATTTCCCCGCGTACGTCATTGCATAATTTAACATCGCTTGCTAATTTGGGCACACAAAAGAGCGTACAGCACACAGACCAGACATAGTGAATCGAGCAATTTTACTAATTAAATAGAGATAAGTCACCTAAACATTGCTCTAACAAAAGACCAGCATTAAAAACAAAGCCTAAGTACGAATAATTTTAACAAACCCACCGCCGCGCCGGCCTATGCATCACCGGTGTGAGATGAGATGTCGATGACTTGTCCTGGTGACATGCCGCCATTGGTGGACTCCGCGTCCCCCCTGCTGAAGTCGACCGCGTCTTCATCCTCGTCCTCTGCGCCGCCCTCAAGGTTGTAGTACTCGTAGTAGTGGTTGTGCCAGAGCTCGCATTGGTACTCCACCGCCGATTCCTCGACGGACAGACTCTTCTCTACCTCGACCTGGGCCACGTGCAACTCCTCCTCCCGGCACTCCTTGATCTTCGCCGCCTCCTGCATCTCCAGCTCCCGCTCGACGATCTCATGAGGAAGTAGGTGCTCCATGGCCACCGCCGCCTTTTCGAACGTGGGTTGCATGCTAGATTCCGAGGTGGCCTGGAATATCTTGGCATGGATGGCCTCGACCTGGGCCAGGGCGACATCGGCGGCACAAACGGAAGCCCGAGCGCTCTCGGCGTTTGCAGCCGCCATCGCAGCAGCAGCTGCAGCCGTCTCAGCTGCTGCAGCTTCCCTGTCGGCTGCCACAGACGCCCTCTCGGTGGAAGAGGCCGCGCTCAATGCGGATGTCGCGGCACTCTCGGCGTAGGCGGCCGCACTCTCGGCTTGAGCGGCGGTGCTTTCGGGGGGGCGGCCATCGACGGGCCTTCACAAAGCGTTTCCACGACGTCATCTTTGCAAGAAGGGGATGCAGGAATGGGGATCAGGATTTGTGGATTTGGGGGTTACCAGCACTGGATCAGACGAGCCGGCGAAGCTTAAGGAGGAAGACTTAAATAGACCCCAAATTTTTCATCGCAAACGATTCCTACAAAACAACTGTGTGTGATGTTGTAGATATTTGTTTTAGCTGCGAAAGACGAATTTGGAGTAAAGTGGCAACGGATGGTGTTTTAAATGTACGAGAAAATTTGTAGTACTAATACAACTGTCATGTCAAATTTTGGAAAATTTCAGGGGTCATTTGACCTTTTAAGACATTTAAGTGATTTTCTAGCCATTTAATGACCGTAATTGAAATTTGAACTACATGTACATGCAGCAGCTAACCAAAACGGTTTGAAAAGTCATATTTTGTGTACTTGTGTGCGATTTAATTCCACGTGCAGTAAATTGGAAGGAATTTTCAAACATATTGGTCTAACGGCTTTGACACAATTAAGCATGGAGTGCCATGGCATTTAAATTCCAAAAATTAAAAATATGAAATCTTGCTTGATGTAATGTCATAACACCAAGATGATGTGGTACAAAAATTTTCTGTTTGAGAAAAGTTTGGACACACACCTCTCACAAACTAGAGCAACTCACTAGAAGGCTCGTGGTTTCGAGAGGGAACAATGCATGTTTGCTGACGAACGGCAGATAGCTTCCTCTTACGGCCTTCAAAAATTTTCTACATGTAATGTGCACTAATACTAACTGTCATGTGAAAATTTGGAAAATTTCAGGGGTCATTTGACCTTTTGAAGAAATTTAAGTGATTTTTTAGCCATTTAATGACCGTAATTCAAATTTGAAATAGATGTACATGCAACCGCTAACCATAACGGTTTGAAAAATCATGTTTGTGTACTTGTGTGCGAGTTAATTCCATTTGCAATAAATTAGAAGGAATTTTCAAACATATTGGTCTCACGACATGGACACATGCATGGAGTGCCATGGCATTTTAATTCCAAAATATAAAAAAGTGATCAGGAAAATGTGATACTTTGCTTGATTTGATGTCATGCCAGCAAGATGATGTGGTACAAAAATTTGCCTGTTTGATGAAAGTTTGGACACACACCCCTCACAAACCGGACCAAATCACTAGAAGTCTCGTGGTTTCGAGAGGGAACAATGCATGGTTGATGACGAACAGCAGATAGCTTCCTCTTACGGCCTTCAAATTTTTTCTACGTGTAATGTGCACTGATACAAACTGTCATGTGAAAATTTGGAAAATTTCAGGGGGCATTTGACCTTTTGAAGAAATTTAAGTGATTTACTAGCCATTTAATGACCATAATTCTAATTTGAACTAGATGTACATGCAACGGCTAACCATTACTGTTTGAAAAATCATATTTGTTTACTTGTGTGCGAGTTAATTCCATGTGTAGTAAATTAGAAGGAATTTTCAAAAATATTGGTCTCACGGCATGGACACATGTACATGCATGGAGTGCCATGGCATTTTAATTCCAAAAAATTAAAAAATGATCAAGAAAACATGAAACCTTGCTTGATGTAATGTCATGCCACCAAGATGATGTGGTACAAAAATTGGCCTGTTTGACAAAAGTTTGGACACACACCCCTCACAAACCGGAGCAACTCACTAGAAGGCTCGTGGTTCCGGGAGGGAATAATGCATGTTTGATGACGAACGGCAGATAGCTTCCTCTTATGGCCTTCAAAATTTTTCTACGTGTAATGTGCACTGATACAAACTGTCATGTGAAAATGTGGAAAATTTTAGGGGTCATTTGACCTTTTGAAGACATTTAAGTGATTTCCTAGCCATTAAATGACCGTAATTCAAATTTGAACTAGATGTACATGCAATGGCTAACCATAACGGTTTGAAAAATCATATTTGTGTACTTGTGTGCGAGTTCAAAAATCATCAGACGATGTAATAATCTGGTGTTCAAAAAAGAAAATGTAAAATCTGGCAAAACAACCGGCCCCACACGATTAGCACTCTATTTCGCGCCTCGAGTTTTGGAAGGTGAGTGGCGGGCTTTATTAATCAGACACTATTCTGCTTTGGGAACCGTCAGCTATTATGTTCACAGACGGATTTTGCTGGGGGAATCGTGTGTAATTCACACTATATTACTCGTAACTTCCGGCGACCGACGCGTGTACTATTCCCGGCGATCTAGATTCCAACCACCAATAAATACTACCTTTCTCACATTGTCCCACCTACATTCTCATCTAGATCCTCCCCTTGCTCGCCCTCTCTCTCTATATATACCTCTCTCAAATCTCTGCCATGGCGCTGCCGGTCTGCCCACGTGTCGACGAGGAGTCGCCACCCCCCGAGGAGGCTCACTCGAAGAGCAGCGACGAGGACACCTACGCGTCGTCGGACGAAGTTGCACCGGAACCCCCAACTTTGGATTGGTTTTGGGGCCACTACGATCTTTGTCTTTGGAAGTCGCTGCCGACGGCTGAGAAAGCCAGGCAAGTGGCTTTCAAGAAGGAGATGGCGGAGGAGGATGCCAGGTACCAGGCGGCCTGTGAAGCCTGTGATGTCGCCTGGAGAAAGGAGGCGGCGGAGCTTTGGGGCAGGCGCGTCATCGTGCGGAGGAGGTGTATGAAGACAAGTACTTCGCGAGGAAGGCCAGAGGCGCTAGGCGCCTCATCGCTGCATGGAGCTAGGCCGATAAGCTTTAGCGTGCCACCGACGAGGAGCTCAAGTGGGCGCCCAACAAAATGGCAAGATCGTTCGCGCGCGTCCTCCTGCAAGAGGCAGATCGGCACGTCAAGCGCTGCGAGGTGGAGGAGGCGGAGTACTGCCTCTGCTCTGGGAAGACGCCACACACCAAGGAGATGTTGGCGAGGGGCTGCCGGAATACTGGCCCCAGGAGGGATTATTAGTTTTAGTATTGTTCATTTCAATTTTATGCATTGTACCTAGTAGTTAAGTATCATCTCATATATGTGATGATTTTATATATATATTCTGTGATGAACTAATGAACAATTAATATTGTACAGATTATGAATTCCATTTTCTATCTGTTTTTGTATACTAATTTGAATCTATCTGTTATCATCAACATATACAGAATGGAAAGCATATAAACACACATTGGAACAGAACATATAAGAACGGAAAATAGAGTACACACATTGAAACAAAGCAATAGTATGATTGCTATGAATACATAGCTATCCACGTCAAAATGACTCAACAAAATAAAACGCGTCCATGAGACCATGACCAGCAGCCCTTGCCTACGGTAGCTCTTGGCTCTGCCTGAACTCGTACAGGCATTCGTCCAAGCGATCGACACGCTCGCGGTACATCTAGAGCGCGATCTCGAGCTCCAAGTTGGCTATTTATTGGAGATCACCACCTCAAGGATGCGACAGCCATGTTCCTCTACTACGCCCAGGTGGACACCTGGGCCAAGGAGGCGGTCGAGCCTACCGACTAGCGCGTTGGCATCGAGCGGGTCACGGACAAGGAGAACGGTATGGCCCATGCGAATGGCATGGTGGGCGTTCGGTGCATGTACAACGCGGTTGGCCTCTGGTGCAAGTACGACGCAGAGGGCCTATGCCCACTCCTGGCGAGGAATGGGGGTACTGACGGGAACTGCGACATCCTGTCGACAGCAGGCAAGTGCCAATGGATCTGCTCTTGTTGTGCGGCACGCCGCGCCGCTCACTCTGCGGCGCTCCAACGCTCTCGCTCTGCGGCGAGCCGTAGCCCATCGGCGCGGACGCGCCTAGCTTGCTCTACGGCGCGCCATCGATCATGTTGTGCGGGAGCTGCAGCCTCTCGGCGCTGACATGCCTATCTTGATCCATGACGCTGAAGCGCCATGCGCCAAAGGTCTGCTCAACCCTGGCGATGACGCGCATCACGGCGTCATCCATCGCGTTGCCGGGGAGCGTCGCGGCCTCGAAGGGCCGTGGCGCCATCTGGTTTTCCTCGTCGACAAGGTTGATGGCAGAGGCGGCGTTTTGGTGCGTTGGCACGCTTGGAAAAGGTGGATGTGATACAGGCTATGCTTGTTGCCTCCGTGCGTCGCGCCGCACCTAGGTTAATGTGCAATATTGCTGGGTGGCGGGAAACAGGTGAGGAAATGGTGGGAAATGTTGGTGTGTTCATAGAACGCCATCAATTAATGGAAACTTACAATATAAAGGAACATCAAGCTAGCACAAGAAGTAGATGATGATGAGATGAACACGGACCACACTATGGAACCTGTCGCTGATGAATTCATCAATCACAAACGGTTGAACACTAGCAAGCGTTTGCCCACAACACACATGGTTATTCCATCACAAACAGATCGGATGGACCAACTGTATGCCACGTATACACATTGTCAAAAAGTAATGCAGTAGACCTTCTTTAACATATGTTAAAAAATAAAATAAAAATAAAAACAAGGACCTCGAGGTTAAATTAGCTGAGGGAATTTGACTGATATGACCCATCTTATCAGTTAATTTAACATCAACACAACTTCCCATCCAGTCACCCATCTGATGGCTGCTCCAGCCCGAGCACACTTAACTTGACAGTTCTCTTAGATGAGCTACTGGTGGTACAACTAGTCCTTGTTGATATAGGATGCCTCTTCACATCCTTACGGCGTATCCGGATGACCGCCCGTCCCCTAATGGCCAATACGTGTTGTGTAGACAGAGCATATCACATACGTCTTATTTGAAGCAATCGACTGTGTTATTATTGGTCTTTGCACACATTTCTAATTACATACTTGTTTGCCGCGTATCACACACATCTTGTTATATTGAACCGTTTCTGTTCTCTTGTGTCAATGCAAACAGTTCATCCAAGTGAACCGCATGATGTATATCGCACACACACCTTGATCTAACTGACCGTTTCTTTTGTGTTGCCTAATCACACACAGTTCATCCGAGTGAACCGTATGTTGTGTATCGCACATGCCTTCATCTGGCTGCCTGTTTCTTTTGTTCCTCCTCATCGCAAACAGTAAATTGAACTGAATCGTATGCCCTGCATCGCACACACAACTAAAATCTGAACCGTGTTTGATGCAGACGTCATTGCAAACATTTTGCACATTTTAGACGGTTCTCTGACACCACCGTTTGCGATTATTGCATCGCACACAGTTTCTTGAAGGGTCTCTGATCATAGATCTCAAAACAAATGTAGCACAATGCATGTCATGGTAGTATGTGGTGGTGATATGCTCTAACGCATCCCTCGGCATTTTAAAAGAAGAGGGAAAACATCCGAGAATGTTTTCCTAGAGCTAGGTGATTTTTGGTATTTTTGTCCAGAGGGGGGAATGTCGATGTTCGATATGTTAGAGGGGTGTGACAGGCATGCGGATAGTGTAAACGGATTTGTTTTATCTTTTTGAGCAACATTCATATATAAATTATTTTAATCTGAGTTATATTTTATTTTATATGAATTTTCAAAGTTATAAATTTCTAATTTCTTGGAAATAATTTAATACAAATTTGTTTTAATATTAAATTGCTATCAGTACACAAAATTGTACCTAGGGATGTGCTATACAGGCTCACAGGTTGGGTCCAGTAAGCAGTTGACTAGTCAACTGGGTCCTGGGATCCACATGTCATAGGCATAGTAGGTAATTAACTTTGTTAAAATAGGTTCATTAGCTTAAATAACTAATTAACAATTTAATTTTATTAGTTATATTTTTATTATGTTATTTTTTATTTTATTTCTTTTTCTTATTTCCTTTCTTATTCTTCTTATTCTTTTTTTAAACAAGGTCGGGTGGCCCCACGTGCAGTGGCCCAGCCGGCCTCCTCATGTGGGTGGGCATGCATGGGCTCAGAGGGCGTCGACGGCCACGCCCAGGAGGGTGCGCGGCAGCCAAGCAAGCGAGGGTGAGGGGGGCTGGTAGCGGCGGCAGTGGTAGCAGGGACGGGGCTAGGGTGGCGCGAGCGCGGTCGGGCGGAGGAAAGCGCGAAGAGTAGGTGCGGCAAGGCAGAGCGACTTCGGCAGGTAGCGGCGGCTGGGGGGGCACTGTAGCGGGCGGTTGCAGTGCGGCGTGCATGACGGGAGGAGGAGCAGCGACAGTGGACGGGCGAAGCGGTAGTAGTAGGGCGCGGCCCGGGCGGGTAGTGGCCAGGCGCTGTCTAGCCTTGGCGCCGGCGAGGGACGGGGACAGGTGGCTGACGCAGTGTGGGGGCCAGCTGGTGCGGCCGAGCCTGGCATGAGGCACGGCCTGGCGTCCGGGGGCACGACCAGTGGCGTGATACGTCTCCAACGTATCTATATTTTTTTATTGTTCCATGCTATTATATTACCCGTTTTGGATGTTTATGGGCTTTATTTTACACATTTATATCATTTTTGGGACCAACCTACTAACCGGAGGCCCAGCCCGTATTGCTGTTTTTTTTTGCCTATTTCAGTATTTCGAAGAAAAGGAATATCAAAGGGAATACAAACAGAATGAAACCTTCGGGAGCATGATTTTTGGAACGAACGTGATCCAAAGGACTTGGAGTGCAAGTCAAGAAGCAGCCGAGGTGGCCACGAGACAGGAGGGCGCGCCTACCCCCTCTGGGCGCGCCGCTATCTCGTGGGACCCTCGGACGGCCACCGACGTACTTCTTGCACCTATATAAGCCTACGTACCCCGAAAATATCCAGCGAGCCAACAAAACACAATTTCCACCACCGTAACCTTCTGTATCCGCGAGATCCCATCTTGGAGCCTTCGCCGGCGCTCTGTCGGAGGGGGAATCGACCATGGAGGGCTTCTACATCAACACCATAGCCCCTCCGATGAGTTGTGTGTAGTTTACCACAGACCTTCGGGTCCGTAGTTATTAGATAGATGGCTTCTTCTCTCTTGTTGGATCTCAATACAATGTTCTCCCCCTCTCTTGTGGAGATCTATTCGATGTAAAAACTCTTTTTGCGGTGTGTTTGTCGAGATCCGATGAATTGTGGGTTTATGATCAACTTTATCTCTGAGAAATATTTGAATCTCCTCTGAATTCTTTTATGTATGAATGAGTTATCTTTGCAAGTCTCTTCGAATTATCAGTTTGGTTTGGCCTACTAGATTAATCTTTCTTGCCATGGGGGAAGTGCTTAGCTTTGGGTTCAATCTTGCGGTGTCCTTTGCCGGATGTTAGGGCAGCAAGGCACGTATTGTATTGTTGCCATCGAGGATAAAAAGATGGGGTTTATATCATATTGCTTGAGTTTATCCCTCTACATCATGTTATCTTGCTTAATGTGTTACTCTGTTCTTTATGAACTTAATACTCTAGATGCAGGCAGGAGTCGGTCGATGTGTGGAGTAATAGTAGTAGATGCAGGCAGGAGTCGGTCTACTTGTTGCGGACGTGATGCCTATATACACGATCATGCCTAGATAATCTCATAATTATTCGCTTTTCTATCGATTGCTCGACAGTAATTTGTTCACCCACCATAATACTTATGCTATCTTGAGAGAAGCCACTAGTGAAACCTATGGCCCCCGGGTCTATCTTTTATCATATAAGCTTTCAATCTACTTTTATTTGCATCTTTACTTTTTGCATCTATATTATAAAATACCAAAAATATATTTATCTTATCATATTATCTCTATCGATCTCACTTTATGAAGTGGCCATGAAGGATTGACAACCCCTTTATTGCGTTGGTTACGAGTTCTTTGTTCGTTTGTGTAGTTGCGTGGGACTTTTCAGAGCCTCCTCTTTGGATTGATACCTTGGTTCTCAAAACCGAGGGAAATACTTACGCTACTATTGCTGCATCACCCTTTCCTCTTCAAGGAAAACCAACACAAGCTCAAGACGTAGCAGGAAGGATTTCTGGCGCCGTTGCCGGGGAGTTCTTCGCTCAAGTCAATACTTACCAAGTACCCATCACAAACTCATCTCCCTCGCATTTACATTATTTGCCATTTGCCTCTCGTTTTCCTCTCCCCCACTTCACCCTGCCGTTTTATTCGCCCTCTCTTTTCCAATCTTCTCCCCTCTTTCGTTTGCCTTTTTCCGATTGCTCGTGTGTTAGATTGTTTACCTTGTCGTTATGGCTAGTCCTCCTATCCTTATTATTACTCCCGAACATGAAATTCTCAATTTTAAGCAAAGGGAGGGAGAAAATTTAAAAGATGCTTGGCATAGAATTTGCAATGCTCAAAATAGATCTACTAGGAAGCTTTCTACTTCCGTTCTCCTCCGCAATTTTTATGTAGGCATCACTCCTTGGAATAGATGTGTTCTTGATACTGTTGCCGGAGGTGATTTCTTGAGTAGCCATACGTTTGATGGTTATAATGCTATGTTACATTTGTTTGGCCCGCCACCTCTTTTGGTTAATGGAACTGTTTTAACTTTAGAACACGTTATGCAACGGCTTGATATTATTGAAAATAAAATTGCCACTGTTGAGTTGATTGAAAATTTGGATAAAAAGATTCATAATCATATTACCCAATATGGATCTAGGGTTGGAGTTACTTTGAAAAATCTTAAAGAGAAAGAACCTATAGTTAATGAAAAAATAGATCTAGATTTTGCTAGAATCGGTAAACTTGAGGATATATTTACGAACTTAGGTTCGGCATTTTCTCCCATGAAAAAGACTCCAAAACCCCTACCAAAACCACCAAGTTTATTTATGTTCCTAAAAATAAGGGTGAATCTTCTAGTAAGGGAGACGCGGATCTCAAATCCATAAGTGTTCATCCCAATAGTCTCTCTATCGTTAAGGAACCTTTTGCTACAAACGAATTTCTTGAATTTTTGCCCAATGGTTTAATCATTGCTAAAAAGGGAGAAACCCCTAAAGATTATAAGTGCTCTACTTATGAATTGAGTGCCAAAGATGGCACTACTTAGATCTATCTTCGCTTTTATGCCTAGCTAGGGGCGTTAAACGATAGCGCTAATTGGGAGGGAACCCAATTTTATTTGTGTTTTTTGTTTTTGTTCCTGTTTAGTAATAAATTTTGCATCTACCTTCTGTTTATATGTGTTTTTATCTTTTAATTAGTGTTTGTGCCAATTAGGACCTATAGGATAACCTATGATGATAGTTGATTTGATTCTGCTGAAAAACAGAAACTTTGGGCGCACGAAATTAGTTTTGTTAAATCACAGAAACGTGATTTTGCGTTGATTATTTTTGCTGATGATCAATAGATAAGTTTTCCAGGACTTCCTATTTTGGTGGGATTTGTAGAGTTACAAAAGTTTGCGTTAGTTACAGATTTCTACAGGCTGTTCTGTTTTTGACAGATTCTGTTTTTCGTGTGTTGTTTGCTTATTTTGATGCATCTATGGCTAGTAAAATAGTTTATAAACCATAGAGAAGTTGGAATACAGTAGATTTAACACCAAAAATAAATAAAGAATGAGTTCATTACAGTACCTTATGTGGTGGTTTTGTTTTCTTTCACTAACGGAGCTTATAAGATTTCCTGTTGAGTTTTGTGTTGTGAAGTTTTCAAGTTTTGGGTAAAGCTTTGATGGACTATGGAATAATGAGTGGCAAGAGCCTAAGCTTGGGGATGCCCATGGCGCCCCAAGATATTCAAGGATAACCAAAAGCCTAAGCTTGGAGATGCCCCGGGAAGGCATCGCCTCTTTCGTCTTCGTTCATTGGTAACTTTACTTGGAGCTATATTTTTATTCGCCACATGATATGTGTTTTGCTTGGAGCGTCGTCTATTATATTAGTCTTTGCTTTTTAGTTTACCAAAATCATCCTTGCTGTACACACCTTTTGGGAGAAGCCCACTTGATTAGAATTTGCTAGAATACTCTATGTGCTTCACTTATATCTTTTAAGCTTGATAGTTTTTGCTCTAGTGCTTCACTTATATCTTTTAGAGCACAGCGGTGGATTAATTTTGAAGAAATTGCTAGTCTCTCATGCTTCACTTATATCTTTTTGAGAGTCTTTTAGAACAGCATGGTATTTGCAATGGTTACAAATTTGGTCCTAGAATGATGAGCATCCAAGTTGGGTATAATAAAAACTATCATAGGAAGTGAATTGGATGCTATGATTTATTTGATGCTTGATGATTGTTTTGAGATATAAAGGTAGTAATGTTAGGGTCATGCTAGTGGGTAATTATGAAATTGAGAAATACTTTTGTTGAAGTTGGAAAGTCCCATAGCATGCACGTATGGTAAAAGTTGTGTGACAAATTTGTTGCATGAGGTGCTCTTTTGATTGTCTTCCTTATGAGTGGCATTCGGGGACGAGCGATGGTCTTTTCATACCAATCTATCCCTCTTGGGGCATGCGTAGTAGTACTTTGCTTAGAGGGCTAAGTAGACTTTTGCAATAAGTATATGAGTTCTTTATGACTAATGTGAGTCCATGGATATACGCACACTCACCCTTCCACTTTGCTAGCCTCTATTATTACTGCGCAACTTTCGCCGGTATCATGAACCCATTATTTACCTTCCTCAAAACAGCCACCATACCTACCTATTATGGCATTTCCATAGCCATTCCGAGATATATTGCCATGCAACTTTCCACCGTTCCGTTTATTATGACACGTTCCATCATTGTCATATTGCTCTTTGCATGATCATGTAGTTGACATCGTATTTGTGGCAAGGCCACCTTCATAATTTTCATACATGTCGCTCTTGATTCATTGCATATCCCGGTACACCGCTGGAGGCATTCATATAGAGTCATATCTTGTTCTAGCTTTGAGTTGTAATTCTTGAGTTGTAAATCAATAAAAGTGTGATGATCTTCATTATTAGAGCATTGTCTCAGTGAGGAAAGGATGATGAAGACTATGATTCCCCCACAAGTCGGGATGAGACTTCGGACTTTACAAAAAAAGGAAAAAGAAAAAAGGGGGAGAGAAAGGCCAAAAAGCAAAAAAAAAGGCCAAAGAAAAAAAGAGAAAAAAAAAGAAAAAGAAAAAAAAATAAAATGAGAGAAAAAGAGAGAAGGGACAATGCTACTATCTCTTTTTCCACACTTGTGCTTCAAAGTAGCACCATGATATTCATGATAGGGAGTCTCCTATGTTGTCACTTTCATATACTAAGTGGGATTTTTTTCATTATAGAACTTGGCTTGTATAATCCAATGATGGGCTTCCTCAAAATGTCGTAGGTCTTCATGAGCAAGCGAGTTGGATTCACACCCACTTAGTTTCTTTTGTTGAGCTTTCATATATTTATAGCTCTAGTGCATCCGTTGCATGGCAATCCCTACTCACTCACATTGATATCTATTGATGGGCATCTCCATAGCCCGTTGATACGCCTAGTTGATGTGAGACTATCTCCTCCCTCTTTTTGTCCTCACAACCACCATCTTTTACCACCTTAGTGCTATGTTCATGGCTTGCGCTCATGTATTGCGTAAGAGTTGAAAAAAAGTTGAAGCGAATTAAAAAGTATGAAACATTTGCTCGGCTCGTCATCGGGGTTGTGCATGATGGGAGTATTTTATGTAATGAAAATGAAGCATGGCCTAACTATATGATTTTGTAGGGATAAGCTTTCTTTGGCTATGCTATTTTGATAGGACATGATTATTTGTTAGTATGCTTTGAAGTATTATTATTTTTATGTTTTATAAGCTTTTATCTTGAATCATTTGGATCTGAACATTCATGCCACAATAAAGAAAATTACATTGAGAAATATGCTAGGTAGCATTCCACATCAAAAATTCTGTTTTTATCATTTACCTACTCGAGGACGAGCAGGAATTAAGCTTGGGGATGTTTGATACGTCTCCAACTTATCTATAATTTTTTATTGTTCCATGCTATTATATTACCCCTTTTGGATGTTTATGGGCTTTATTTTACACATTTATATCATTTTTTGGACCAACCTACTAACCAGAGGCCCAGCCCGTATTGCTAGTTTTTTTGCCTATATTAGTATTTCAAAGAAAAGGAATATCAAACGGAGTCTAAACGGAATGTAATCTTCGGGAGCGTGATTTTTGGAACGAACGTGATCCAGAGGACTTGGAATGCAAGTCAAGAAGCAGCCGAGGCGGCCACCAGACAGGAGGGCCTGCCCACCCCCTCTGGGCGTGCCCCCCTATCTCATGGGCCCCTCGGATGGCCACCGACGTACTTCTTCCTCCTATATAATCCTACGTACCCCGAAAATATCCAGGGAGCCAACGAAACAGAATTTCCACCACCGTAACCTTTTGTATCCGCAAGATCCCATCTTGGAGCCTTCGCCCGGCGCTCCGTCGGAGGGGGAATCGACCACGGAGGGCTTCTACATCAACACCATAGCCCCTCCGATGAGTTGTGAGTAGTTTACCACAGACCTTCGGGTCCGTAGTTATTAGCTAGATGGCTTCTTCTCTCTTTTTGGATCTCAATACAATGTTCTCCCCCTCTCTTGTGGAGATCTATTCGATGTAAACTCTTTTTGCGGTCTGTTTGTCGAGATCCGATGAATTGTGGGTTTATGATCAAGTTTATCTATGAGACATATTTGAATCTGCTTTGAATTCTTTTATGTATGATTGAGTTATCTTTGCAAGTCTCTTTGAATTATCAGTTTGGTTTGGCCTACTGGATTGATCTTTCTTGCCATGGGAGAAGTGCTTAGCTTTGGGTTCAATCTTGCGGTGTCCTTTCCCAGTGACAGCAAGGGCAGCAAGGCATGTATTGTATTGTTGACATCAAGGATAAAAAGATGGGGTTTATATCATATTGCTTGAGCTTATCCCTCTATATCATGTCATCTTGCTTAATGCGTTACTCTGTTCTTTATGAACTTAGTACTCTAGATGCAGACACGAGTCGGTCAATGTGTGGAGTAATAGTAGTAGATGCAGGCAGGAGTCGGTCTACTTGTCGCGGACGTGAAGAATATATACATGATCATGACTAGATAATTTCATAATTATTCGCTTTTCTATCAATTGCTCGACAGTAATTTGTTCACCCACCATAATACTTATGCTATCTTGAGAGAAGCCACTAGTGAAACCTATGGCCCCCAGGTCTATCTTTTATCATATAAGCTTTCAATCTACTTTTATTTCCATCTTTACTTTTTGCATCTATATTATGAAATACAAAAAACATATTTATCTTATCATATTATCTCTATCAGATCTCACTTTCGCAAGTGGCCGTGAAGGGATTGACAACCCCTTTATTGTGTTGGTTACGAGTTCTTTGTTCGTTTGTGTGGGTGCGTGGGACTTTTGAGGAGCCTCCTACTGGATTGATACCTTGGTTCTCAAAAACTGAGGGAAATACTTACGCTACTATTGCCGCATCACCCTTTCCTCTTCAAGGAAAACCAACACAAGCTCAAGACGTAGCATGGCGCGGGTCCAGCGGGGAGAGCAGAACATGGGGAGGGCTCACCCCCGATGCAGGGAGGTGTAGCAGTGAGGCTCGGGGTGGTCCGGCGCGGCAGGAAGGCGAGGTGGCGTCGGGGCAGCGACGGCGGTTTCGGACGGGCGGCGTGTCTACGAGCTTCGGGCGCGCTCGGGAGGGAGAGGCGCAACGCGAACGGGAGGGGGAGAGGCTGGACTAGGGTTTCACGGGGGGGGGGGGGTAAGGTTATATGCGACGGGGGAGGCCGAATGGCCGCCACGATCCCCCCATTCCTGTAGCAAAAGGGGACAAGCGTGTGGGGGGGGGCTGGCTGGGCCGACCCAGCCACTTGGGCCAGGTGGCCTACTGGTTTCCCCCCTTTCCTCATTTTTTTTATTTTCCTTTTTCTTTTTTGTTATTTTATTTCTTTACTGTTTTTCTTTAATTAGAGCTAGCAATTCATTTTTGTTAAACAGTGCAAATTAGCACATAAATATTAGGTAATATTCAGGGCTAGTCCAACAAGTTTCAAATATTTTTGAATAGTTTACATATTTCTTTAAATTGAGAAGAACCATTTAATTGCTTTATGGGCCAGTTAAAAATAGCTTAGGGTCATTTTAATATTCTGAAAAATGTTGATTCTTTCATGACAATTCGTTAGTGAGTATTTGCAACCAAACCCACATTTTTATTTTTCCATTTGAAAAATTTAAATATTTGACTTTAATTTAAATTTGAATTTGAATCGGGTTTGGATCAAAGTGAGGTTTAGCAAACTTAATTGTGATGACATGGCACCATTAGCAAGGGATAACTGTCGCTTAATTATAAGGGTGTTACAGAGGGCCTAGTCCAATTCATGAGAGATCGGATCCGAAATCAAGGTCGGTCCGAGGTAGGACTCGCTCCGAGTTTAGGATGTGAGATAGTGTCCGAGGATAAAGCCATGGTGACCATGGAGTTTACCAGCCTATCCGGCTCCCAACTAGAGAGGGCGAGGATGCCACGGGAGTCAGCGGTGTATTCCAAGCTCATGAATCTGATGATCTGATCAGGTGCTAAGTTTTCGACCTGGACAAGGCAGTCGGTCGAATAGGTGTGAAGGACGATGTCGTCGAACGCAAAAAGCCGGCTGGGGACAAAGATGTTACCGCAACCGATGTTAGGGTTGATCTATAGACGAGCCATTGATACCTTTTGACTACACAACGGGACCTGCATGGGCCACCAATGTCAGTGCTAAAACAGGCGGATCTCGGGTAGGGGGCCCCGAGCTGGTGATCTAGGAACGATGGTAATAGGGGGAAAACATGAGGCGATGTTTACCCAGGTTTGGGTCCTCTCGAAGAGGTAAACCCTACGTCCTGCTTGATTATATTGATTTGATGGAGTATCGAGTACATGATGATCTACCTCGAGACCATATGTTGTGTTCTAAACCCTAAGGCTGACAATTGTGTCTCCAAATACTAAACCCCATGGCTTATATACACACACCAGGGGTATCTAGGTTACACATATGGTCGGTTGCCAATCATGCCGGCTAGTGAGCTATCCTTGAAGTGCACGCCAAGTCTTCATAGGTTTCCATTTAGAATACGACGTGGGTCACAGCTTCTGGAGTCCTTCCTTGTGGAGATCAGCGAGCCGTAAGCTCGACCCATGGAGAGTGAATCGTATAGGTTAGCACCCCCTAGTCTAGGACACCGTTACCTATGTTCAAAGGACAACTACGCAATCGTCTTTTTATCCCTAGCGGCGACAACACAATGCAAGACTTTTACACTTTCTGTCACTGTGGTAGATTACTTGCAAGATTGAACACAACTATCATACACAACTCCCTCTTGGAGATCAAACCCCCTAACTTGGCAAGAGAAAGAAAAACAGATCAAAGAGCATATATAAATAAGAATTATGTTAAAAAGAAACCAAATAGATTTCAAACAAATTCATGAATAGTCTGATCATAAAATGACAATTCATCATATCCCAACAAACATGCTGAAAAATTACAATAGATGGATCATGGTCATGTAGGGCAACTCGTGATGTTTGTATTGAGAAACATGGAAGAGAGAACCAAATAGCTATTGTTAGGGATCCATAGTACAAAGGAAACTACTCATGGGCGATCATGGTGGCCTTCAAGTTGATGGAGATGGCCACCGTGTAGATTTCCGCCTTCGGGAGAGTACCAGTAAAGGCCTCCAGATTGGATCCCGAAGAAACGATAGCGTGCATTGGCGAAAAAATTGGGATGATAAATTTCCGAACGGTTTTGAAAGTATATAAAGACAAAGGGACCGGAAGTCGGTAAATTAGAGGCTCAGGGGGCCCACACGGTATGGTGACGCACCCCCTAGGGCACGTGGGGCACTGTGTGCCCTCGGGCCAATGTTGGTGCCCTCCGGAAGCTTCTGGACTTCAAATGTTCCTTGATATTTTCTCGGATTTTTCAGGATCATAAAATTTATTTTCCTGCAAAGTAAAAAAACAACATACAACAACAAGTGGCACTGGTCACTGGATTGATAAGTTAGTCCAGAAAAATAATATAAAATGATTTAGATAGGTGCCAAAAGTATGCTAATTTAATATAAATATGACATGAAAGAAGAAAAAAATTATAGATACATTTGGAACATATCAAATACCGCTTGACCTTCTTGTACAAGTCTAAACCAAATTTGTGAAAAATTCCCTTGTACATATGGCATAATTGATGTATTAAATCTGATCAGTGTCGGCAGTTTTCATACTCAGATTATAAGTTGGCTTATATTTATTAATTGACATATATGTATTTAACACACTCTCTTATTTGTACTAGCAACAAATTATTAGTACGAATAAGATTGCTACCATTTCTATTTGTTAACATATTCCATTCAATGCTACTTTCGACATATGATTCAACTATCTCAATATGTTTTCTCTTGTCAGAACTTGTTTAGTTACATGTTGAACCTTCATCTGCAATACCAACACTATATCAAAGACATCTAGAGTAAAATACATAACAAAATAATTGCTTACAACAAATATTACCTTTCGATACTGCATCAACACTAGTCACAACAAAAACTTTTCTCAAAATACTCTTTGGAACTTGATAAACTGAACATTTCAAATAAGAAAATAATTGAAATATGAGAGAATATGTAATATCAATTATTTAAACTCAAGAGCAATACATCATACCACATTTCCAGTGATACATGTTGAATTATTTGCCCATTCATGTAAACATTTAGTCGACCTTCTTTCAGTGCAACACGTCATGCAAGATTTGTTTAACAGTGAGAAGACTTGATGAGGACATGACTACCTTCGATACGACCAAAAATATTGCATTCATGTATATTTGTGAGGTGATTTCTAATGCAAACTATGCAATAATTTATTTATGTCATTCAAGACAAAATACTTCACAAACTTTTGTGCCATGTCTAATTACAGGTGTATGGGACATTTGTACAATCCACATATGAAGATAAGGGAAAAAGAGAAGTTTAAGTGATGTTCAAAAATTCCTCTCACGTCACTTTTGGGCCAAGAGAAGATAGAGTCCAATTCTCTCACGTTCTGGATTCAGACTCGAACTGCACAGATATAACTGACTCAAAATGCCAAGAACTCTTTCATTCGGACTCTGAATTGGGTGATTATTTTTTTGTTGGAAAGTAGATTTTGTGCTCTTTCCAGCCCAGCTGAATTCACCTTAAAATTCGTCCGGAGCGTTGAGTTATCGAGGAAATAATTTGACGTTGCAGTAGAATCCGAGTCAAACTATAAGTCCAAAGGTGTTGCATAACCTCCACTTGGGCCCATGAGCCTTGTACGACCTAGGGTTAGTATTAGGCTGCCTTGGGACATCCTCCCACCTCCTTGACCGCCACCCCTTGCTCCTATATAAGTAGATCCATCTAGTAGGGTTTTCCTTGGGATTTGTTTAGTTAAAAGTTAGCCATTGCAACTTCGTGTACTTTGTTTGTTCCAACGACCAGACCAAGACCGCTTTCGGATCCCCACCTTTATAAATACTTCATCTATATTCGCAATATTCAGATTGCTTTACCATATTCTTGCTTGTTCTTCGATTGCTAGCAGGAATAGACCTTCGTGGTCAGGTTGATCGTGCTCCAGCATGGTCAATAACCTCTCGGAGTTGGTTTAGAGATTGCTAGGCGCAACGTCGTGCACATTTGTAGTCGGGTCATCAAAGTCAGCTCCACCAAATCGATAGTTATCATCTCATCGAAAGATCGGGAACCTCACCTCTATCAATTGGTATCAGTTTTCAGGTTGCTCGGTGAGATTTTAGAGTTTTCATAGTTCAGATCGTATCTGTCATTCATACCTATAGTCCACGAAAAAGCCAATAAAAAGTTAGATTAGTTCATCTTTGTCCCAAACAGTCTAAGCCTTTGCATAATCTTTTTAGTGTTTTGCTTTGTTGAATTTCCGGTTACATCATCGTGTCGAGTTGCTGTTCGTAGTGTCTAGTTCCTTTAGAGTTTCGAGTTCTGTTCACATAAGTCACGCCGCCGCTGTATCATTATCCCTTCCGTTGTACACCATCTCCATCCATCAATTTCCACCACGTGTCACCCATCGTTCATTGTCATAATCATAGTCGAGGTCGTTCGCATCTTGGCTTGATCCATTCTACGTCTTGTCTAGTTTGTTTTGGAAAGCGAGAAAAAGGTAGAAAAAACAGAAGAAAAGTGATAGAAAAAAAGAGAGAACAAAAAACACAAAATTCGGATCTATCTAGACTCAATCTCATACCTAAATTCGGATTCGAATCTGTTTTGCGCACTATTCAGTAAAATAGGCATATCTTCCTCATACGAAGTCCGCTTTGGCTCTGTGAGTCCTCAAATTAAAGCTAGCGACAAGCCACATCTAAATAGTTACAGAAGCTAATTCAATATTTGACGCCTCAAAATTGACTTCTAAATAGGTCTTTTTTCCCTCCAAAGTTCATGACCACAGCTTGTTCCAGTTTTTCAGGCTAGTTTTAGAATTTTTTGACTCTTCATATCAATTCGGAATTGAGTGATTCTTTTTGCGTTTGAAAGCTTGAGTTAGTGCCATTCTTGAGAAAAATTATCAGAAAATTGGCACAAACTATTCCAGAGAAAAGTTGGAGAGAAAGTTGTTGGTATATCCTGCTTGGCAGTTGTTTCACATCATTATCTTTACTGCTATTGTGATATTCACTTTTATCTTGCTGTCCAGAGCTACTTCATATCCTTTATTTATGCTAGTTGTGCTACACCGTGACCCCATTAGTGTTCTAGGCTCACGTCTCTAGTCCAGTCTAGCCTAGGACCAGCACAGTACCGTCATTGAGCGTTTATTCAGCATTGCATCTCTGAATTGATTATGCTAATCTTTTGTTACCATATATAGCCAACCCAGCTCCACATATTTCTACAGCATGCATTTTTACGTTCACCTGGCAATCGCTTTCTCAATCATTGGAGTTATTTGACACCGTTGGTTGCCTGTCACCACTTGCTGCATGGAAAGAAATTGTAAGATATTGATATTTTCTACACTATGAGCGTTTTACCACCACATCCTAGTAGTTCACGGGAACATTATTCTCGGATTTTGTTTCTTGTTTTCTACTAACTATGGCAGGTTCCAGAGTTGTTAGTTCTTGGGCTTCATCGATCGTGGGAGATTTGCCACCACCTAAGAAAATACAAACCGTCACAAGAGGAGCAACAACATCAGAATGCACATAATTAGGTTAATGTTTTCATGTCGCCATTTATTGGTCGTTTTAGGCCTGATTTATATATTGAATGGGAGTACGAAATAAATGCTATATTTGCTTCCATAATTTTGATGAGCGTGAAAAATTTCAAGATATGGTTAGTACTTTCAGTAGCTTTGCTTTAGTTTGGTGGAGTGAATATTGTCGGGTAAACCCTGATTTTATACCTACTACTTGGGATGATTTAAAACTTGTCATGAGAGATAGAATCGTTGATGTTTATTATACTCGTGGCATGATTAAAAAGTTACAACATTTAAAACAAGGCACTGACACAGTGATAAAATATTATGATGATTTACAAACTACCACTACAAGAAACCTGCTTATCTGTGACAGATACAAACCGTCACAGCAGAGCAAAAAACCGTCAGGCCTTGGCATCAGTGACGGATATGATATCTGTCATGTATCACGTGTCATAATTTGCCAACAGCACAAGCTGTGACGGAAATGCCTAGCCGTCACAAATTTATGACGGTGCCGGACCGTCATTGATCCGGCCCCCGGCCCCGCCCGGCCCGCCCTCGGCCCGGGTTTCGATGACGGACAAATCCGTCATGGATCTGAATGCCCTGATGTATTGCGTGGCATCCACGTGGATCTGATGTGGCATCATCTGGGCCTCTAGCCTTTGGGCCTATATAATTTTGGCCCAGTTAATTTGTCAAGCCACGCCGAATAGTCGAAAAAAGTTAAGGCATATAGGGCTGTTTGGCCCATTAATTTTTTTTGGGCCCATATTTCTTTTAACTTCTATCTGGTAGCCTGTTTCTGCTTGACCATTATGCTGTTTGTCAGCCTGTTTATACTCCGGCCCATTAGTGCTCAATAACCAATTTTGCTCCATCACAATGAAGAACTTCTCTTTCGGTACAACAACAATGTCAAATAGACAGAAAAGATGCACATCACCACAAACCACAAATTAAACTCCAGCATTACAATAAGATAAGTACTGATCCAGCATTACACATCCAACATAAATAAACTTCCTGTCCAAATCCACTGACCATCAAACATAACACAACTTCCACCTGCTAGCAAAATAGTTTGCATCCAGAAACATCATAAGCAGTTTCCACTATAAACTAACATTTAGCAAAAGGCGGGTTCCAAAGACATTCAGAGCTTCGGCAAAGAGAATTTTGCTTGGACAAACAACTTACTCTTGAGCTCATCTTGGAGTAATCTGATTTAGTAAGAAGTCTAATTTAGCTTCCAGCTCCGCTTGCTTTTTCCTGTTCTCCTCTTCTTGCTTGGTCCTTGCTTCTTCTTGCCGGATCCTTGCTTCTTCTGATTCCTTTAACTGATTGGTCAAGGTTTCAACAAGGGCCCGAAGCTCGGCTGTTCCCCTCTTCTGCGCTTCATGTTCTGCCTCACGGTCGCTATGACTGGATCTCTCATGCACGTGTTGGACCCCCACATGCTTAAGAAACATTGGCTTCTTAGTGTGCTTAGTAAGAACTTCAGCCACAGCCTTGGTTGCAGAGTTGGATTGTTGGCCATCTTCTGTAGGCTGAGAAGCACTCTTTTCCATTTCAACCTAGCCATGCAAGCAAACAAACACTGTGAGCAAAACAGGAGACAAATAGGTTATTTGCCTATAGGTATGCCACATTTACATGTACAGATGTAGACATGTAGTTATACTCTAGTCACTACATGTATGCTACAAGTACTGTAGGCCAAGGACATCAAGTATTTTAGCAAGTACTGTAGGCCAAGGACATCAAGTAGTGTAGGCCAAGGACATCAAGTATTTTAGCACAAGGACTGAAAATAGCAAGTACTTTACACAAGGACAAAATGTGGCAAGTATTATAGCACAAGGACAGAACACAGCTAGTATTCTAGCACAAGGACAGAAAATAACATGTATTTTTTGCAATTATTTATTATCCTACTACTGGATCTATGGCAAAAGGTTAACATTTTGATGGTTGGTGATCTTTGAAAGCTGACTTACAATTGCAGCTTGCACAGCATCAGTGTAGCCTTTCTTTTTGCTGCTGTAGTGGCACTCCTTGAATAAATCCAGTGCAGTAGGTTCTTTCTCCTTGTATTTGTCTCCCTGAAAACAACGGATATGCATCAAGCTAACATTTGTGAAGAAACACATGTCCAGTACCAATATTGAACTCTACTTTATTCATTTATTCAGTATGATATACCATTAAGGGGAAAAAGCATGTATGGGCTGTAGGCAAGGAAGCATCATATATTTATATTCATTACTGCTAGCAAACTAATAAAATATCGTACCTAATGTACCTAACAATAGCAGGAGCAACAGAGGTCAGAATATAGTTCGAGCCCGAAACACTGAACCTTAACATGCTAGCATCAAAAATTTAATATAGAGAAGAACAATAGCTGCAATGGCAAGTTTTACATGAACTTATGGTCAATAACATTTGTCAAGACCATGCAAGAAATTCTCATGAAAACAGTTGCCAGTTACTTTCACGTAAACAGTTTGCACATCCAGACACATGTTTAATTTACCAGGTTATCATAGTGCACAGGGTAGCTACGCGAACCAGTAGTTTGGTGAAACTTGACTTGAGCACGGTTATTTTTGTTAATTCCACATATCTCCCGCATGGATCAGTGATTTGGTTAGCTAAATGCATTTATTCAGGAGTTATTATGGAAACAAATAAAACATTCGGGAAGGATTCATCTTATATACACGCCCCGACCTTTTAGAGGTTGATGCTAACACAATAACATTGTAACTTTAATAGGTGATCTTGACGATGACAACCTCATGCTAAAATATGAGCTATATTGTACAGAAGGCTGTTTTCAAGTACTTCCAGATCAGGAGCTTTACGGCAGCGTGTTACACAAGAGTAGACATTTTGATCATATGTTGAGTTGTCATAATCAACAGATGGATGACAAAGCTAATTGACAAGCACGCAAAGAAGTAAATAAGTCTTAATTTTTTGCTTTTACATATATATTGACTTATACTATTTCCTAAATGTAAGTCTGGTACCTTGCAGGACCTCTGACTCATGAGTAATGAGTTAGAACCATCCAATTTTGATGCTACCAGCTAATACAGGATGTAGTGGAGTGTTGTGTTCGGTACTGAAGTACAAGAAACAATAATAAGTTGCTGATATACATGCTTATTGTTTCTATTTTTTCCTTCTTTGAATCTGGCAAGAAAGGGTGGTTGGCAGCACGAAGATATTATTTGTCTCTAAGAAGAAATGTACCATTTTTTTGGGATCCTTCCAGCTTTCCACAAGCTCATTCCATTGTTCATCAGTCATCGAGCGGACTAGAGAAGTTTTCGTCACCAAATTGAGTGGGATAGGATCAAAATACTTCTGCTTGAGTCTGTATCGTTGTTGGTGAATCGCACCTTTCAGCATTTGCGTACAAGCCTTCCTAACTGGTACAGCTTGTACGTCCATCTCAAACTTGTTCTAGTAAGTTGAAAGAACATGTGTAAGAATCATGATTGCACATAACTAAAATAGCACAAAATTGACAGGTTACTAGCGATTTGATTGAGAAAGGGTTGGATCATGTACTTACACCAACTTTGCCTACGAAGTTCTGGAAGATCCCTTCTCGGACATTTCCGTCTGGGTCCTTGTAATCCTTCCAGCGGTTAAACACAGGCACATGGCCTCTGACTATGACGTTGCATTCAGTTGCAAACTTTGCAGCAAGAAGAGGTGTCTCCGGCCTTAACCTCCCTTCTGGAATGACGAGCGACAGTTTGCCCCCCCTGACGTCGATTGATCCTTTCAAGGCCTTTTCCAATATTGACCCCCCTTTCCCTTGTCTCCTCATTTTATGATTTCTCGACCATTTTTTCGAAAAGTTGCAACTTTTTAAAATTTCTCAATCTCGAATTAATTCAAAAAAATTTAAAAACAGAAATAAGAAAAGAAAAGTCAAAAAACGAAATGAAAAAAATAGGGATGCCACGCCGCGCTTGCCGGCCCATGAAGACATACACGGGGATGAGGTGGGTGAGAAAAATGAGTGACGAAAAACGATGGTAGCAGGATTCGATCCCTGGTCTTCAGAGTCGGACAAACAGCCTGTTGCCACTACGCCACTAGTTCATATGTTGATTATGCTGGGTCAATATCGTATCATCTCCCAACGGAAACATTTCGGCTGCTCGCGCGCCTAACCAGACAAGGTGTCTGACTTGGTGTGTTGCTGTAGTTCAGCACAACACACATTCAGATATGCACAACACACATTCAGATACACATACTGTATGCACTGAAGAAACCACATAAGGGATTCAAATATACACAGAAAAAATTCAAGTGTGCAGCAGCTAACAATTATCTCCCAATAGAAACATTTAGATAACAACATCCACATCATGCAGGTTTTGCAAAGTGACACAACATCTTTCAGTAAAACAAAAGTGACACAACATCTTTCGATAAAAATGGAAGTGCACAAAATCAATGTAAATCATCTACTCATCATTGCTGTCAACATCCATCATTCCGCCTCCTTCGTCTTTGCTGCAATACTTCATACCTGTATCATCTTCATCTTCATTGCCACCTTCATACACTTCTGTGTTCTTTTCTTTCATCAAGCGTGGAATTACATCAGCTTCAAAAATAATTCCTTGCTCATTGTCTCTATGCAAAGGCTTCTCAGATGTATCTTCAGAAACCGACGTTCTCGTACCCTCCTCATCACAACACTCCTCCTCTTGATATGCAGGACTAGTAAAAGGTGCACCCTCAGTTTCACTAATATTAAAGAGATGCCTATGGTCAAATGTTTGCACAACTTGCCAATTTTTCCCATACTTTGTGTCTGGCAAATAAAAGATCTTTCTTGCCTAAGTAGCCAGAATAAGAGAATCATCCTTGTACCATAAACTTTCACAATTGATGCTTTTGAAAAACCGGTCATTTTTTAGCTCCTTCTTCTTTCCATTAAGTTTAAACCAGTCACATTTAAACAAAATAACTGACCTGCCGTCCAAGTTATCGTTGGAGTTATACTCCAACTGGATGATCTCTTTCAAGGTCCCATAAAAATCTATGACCTTACTGCCATGTTCACCTTCGGCCATGACTCCACTGTTCTGTGTTCTCTTGTTGCTATGACGGTCAACAGTGCTATATCTAATACCATTCACTATGCATGATGAGTATTTTCTGACTCTCCGATCAGGTTCACATGCCAAGGAAAAGAGATCTTCATCTATTTCTTCGCTATGTTCATCCCGCAACCTCATGATCTACAACACACAAATTTATACATTAGAAACTGTAGTGAAGTCTAACAACCAAATATTATAACTAGATGTGAATGAAAACTAACATAGTTCTTGAACCATGTCTGGAATTCTTTCCGAAGCTCTTTATCAATGTTTGGCACCCGTTTTCTTTTTAACTCATCTCTGAACATTCTGTAAAATAGGATAAAACATATTAGTCAATAGAATACATGTGTACCACAAAAATGCAACATACACAAGTTCAGAAGTGGGAACATACTCGATATATTTCTGAGCTTGACCACAATTGTTCAACACATACCACATCATTTGATCAAATTCTTTTTTGTCATATACATATTGATATTCATATCCTGAAGTAAAATTTACTCCATGTCCAAAAACGTCAACACCATAGGCTTCTTCATCTGAATAACCTACATTTCTTGGTTTCTGATAAGATATGGTTTCGAAATCATCCATGTACTTGGAGCAAAATGTCAGGCATTCATCAGCAATATATGCCTCAGCAATTGAACCTTCTGGTCTTGCCCTATTCCTCACATACCGCTTTAAAGTATAAAACCTCCTTTTAACTGGGTACATCCACCCATATTGTACGGGACCTCGGAGTAATGCCTCTTCAGGTAAATTTACGGCAAGGTGCACCATAACATCAAAGAAAGCAGGAGGGAAAATTTTCTCAAGCTTGCACAAAATTACAGGGATTTCTTTCTTCATTTCAGCCAACACATCCCTGTTAAGAGTTTTGCTGCACAGTTCCCTAAAAAACTTGCCCAACTCAGCTATTGCTTCATATATATCACTATCCAGAAATCCTCTCATGCCAGCAGGTAAGATTCTTTGCAAAAGAATGTGACAATCATGTGTTTTTAGGCCTTGGACCTTGGTTCCATCAGCACTTGTACATCTGGATATGTTGGAAGCAAACCCATCTGGAAACTTTAACTCTCATAAAAATTGACAAAATGCAACAACTTGTTCTTTAGACAAGGTATACCGGGCCCGAGGCATCTCATATGAGTTTCCATCCTTCCTCAAATGCAACTCTTCTTTAATATTCAAATCTTGGAGATCAAGCCTGACATTAAGTGTGTCCTTCGTCTTCCCCTCCATGTTGAGAATTGTCCCAATGAGGTTTTCACAAATGTTTTTCTCGATATGCATGACATCAAGATTATGTCTCAGTTTCAATTTATCCCAATAATCCAAATCCCACAAACAAACCCTCCGACTCCAAAGTGGCACATGAGCCTTCTTGCTGCCCAAGTCAGAACGCTTTCTTTTCCTGCTTTCTTCTTGTCGCCCAGGTCTAACCTTCTCTAATTCTGCTTGTAGCTCTTCCTTTGAGAATTTACCTGGCTCATCATTGCGTTCATGAAGACCAACAAATTCATTGTTTCTTCGCAAACGATGTCCCTTTGGAAGGAATCGATAATGCCCAATATACCCAATTTTGTGCCTTAGGCCGTAGGAAAGAGGGTGTTTGTCACAATGAATACATGCAGCATAGCCTCTTGTGGTACGCCCTGAAAGAGTGCTCAGAGCTGGGTAATCGTGAATGCACCATAGAACTGCAGCATGAAGATCAAACATTTTTCCTTCACAAGCATCATATGTACGCACACCCTTCCAAAGCTCAAGTAAATCTTCTACAAGTGGCTGTAGGAAGACATCAAAGTGCTTGCCAGGTGATTTAGGACCTGGAATTAACAGAGCCATCATGAAATTTGACTGGTCCATGCATGCCCAAGGTGGAAGGTTGTATGGCACAACAAATACAGGCCACATGCTATAGGTTGTGTTAAAGTTTCCAAAAGGATTGAACCCATCAGTGGCAATGCCAAGCCTTATGTTTCTGGCATCTTTTGCAAATTTTGGATATTTTTTATCAAAATCTTGCCACGCATCACCGTCAGCTGGATGGCTCATTTCCTTCTCACTGGGTTGCCTCTTTAGCTTGTGCCACTGTGCTTCTTCTGATGCTTTTTTTGGAAAGAAACATCCTCTTCAGCCTAGGCACCAATGGAAAATGCCTCAGAACTTTCTGTGGTATCTTCTTTCTAGCAGGGTCTTTCCATCTTGACATGCCACAATCTGGGCAGTTGTCATGCTTGGCATATTGCTTTCTGAACAAAACACAATTATTGATGCACACATGTATAGACTCATACCCAAGGCCTAATTCCTTTAGAAGATTCTTTGCTTCGTCATAAGATTTTGGGAGTGTATTGGGTTGAGGGAATGCTTTAGCCAGTAGCTTCAAAATGTCAGTAAATGCACTATTTGTGATCCTATGGCATGATTTCAAATGAAGAAGATTCACCACAAATGAGAACCTTGAAAACTTGGTACAACCATGATAAAGGTGCCGCTTTGCCTCTTTCCTCACGTTCTTCAAAAAGGACTCTGTCTCAGAAGGATTTGCATCATTGTTACCGTCTTCATTTTCAGTTTCCTTCTGATCTTGTTCTACTGCTGTGCGTAGGTCGCCAAACATCTCTTCAAATCGGTCAGCACCATTGTTACCATCCTCGGAGTCATGCACATCAACAGGATGCTCAATAACATCTGCATTGAAGTCTTCTCCATGATATATCCAGCGAGTATATGTACTTTCCATGCCATGCGTCAATATGTGCTTGTTCACAACAGCTTGATGCCAGTATTTGCGATTAAGGCATTCTCTACATGGGCATAGTATTTCTTCATCCTCGCTGAATTTTGCTTGAATTAAGTTCATAAACTCTTTGACACCATTGACATACTCTTGAGAGAACAATGTGCCACGAATCCAAGATCTATCCATCTGCATTGTAGAAAAAGGACAAACTTAATCAAAGGTAAATAATCAATGAGGAAACATGTTTACTAGCAGTTCCCAGGAAACATGCTCTGTAAAACATCAATTCACAGTAAGATACATGACCTACAAAAACAACTTGCACAGAGGAGGAAAAGCAAGTTCACTTACTGTTACATAATGTACAAAATCACAACACAAACGTATAGTAAAATTTACATGTTTATAAGTGCATCACGATGCTTTGCGTGTGGTGTGACACGAGAAATAAAAGGAACGCCGGCGAGCCGCTGAGAAATGCCACAACTGTAATCAAGCGATTCAAGAGTGCAGTATAGGATATTATGTTGGTTGAGCAAAATAAGGATACTACTACGCTGCTATAGGGCAGATGGATTCCTCCAGGATATGATGTACTGAAGGTTAATATTGATTTGGCAATTAATGGGATCCTCTTCAAGGAGATTAAATATTTTGCTTGTTTCTGATGCATACTCCAGTAGGTGTATTTCTGAAACTGTAGGTGTATTTCTGTAGGTGTATTTCTCAAGGAGATTAAACAAACTGTAGGTGTATTTCTCAAGGAGATTACACAAACTGTAGGTGTATTTCTCAAGGAGATTAAACAAACTGTAGGTGTATTTCTGAAGCATACTCCAGTAGGTGTATTTCTAAAACTTCACAATCTCTCCATCTTACATGTAGATACGACTAACTGACTGGTGGTATTATTATAAGCTATGACACAATCGCTCCATCTTACATGTAGATTAGTTCAAACCGATAAACTTTCATACGAATTGGCTAGTCTGTACTAACACACAATATTGCTGATCTGTGAGAAACTGAGAACATGGTGACTGCAAAGTACTTTTCCTATTCTATAGTCTATCAACACCACTGGAATCAGCAAGAGGAATTTGTTTTTGAACGACACCACTCGAATTTGCAGTACCCAAAAAGACATTCGGCTCAATAAATCAACTAATACAATGGAATAAAAATACCAAGGAGAAAACCATCTTATTTTTCTCTGTACGCTCAAGCATTCAGAAACAGATCAAATTCATATTTTAATCTGAGACGTACCTAACTTGGCCGGTGTTGAGGCAGGGCAACGAGGAGTGACTGTTGCAGAAACGGCGACCGGTGGCTGACTCGTACGCACGAGACAATTGGTGGGCGGCGGTTGGCGATTGGCTCGTCAGCGCTGGCGGCGACTTGGACAGGATCTCAAAGATGGCGCCCACACTCCCAACTCGCCGAATCTAAGAACCCTTGCCCGGGCAGTCGGTGGCGGCGCTGGCGGCACCGACAGCCGAGGGGGCAGTCGGCGGCGGCGCTGGCGGCACCGAGGGCCGAGGGGATTGAGCGGTGGTTTTCTTTTCGTTCTTCTGGTCTCAGGCTAATCGAGGAATATACACGAACTATTTTTTTAATCCTCTTGTATTATCCAACTTACATGTGGGCCACACAAGGCGATGCACGCCACGTCAGCGTAAGTGGTAATCCATGACGGTCTGACTTATATATAAAATAAAAACTAAGCCCGATCTGGCCCAATTGTTCAATCCCTGACGATTTGCGTGACAGTTTCGGTCAGGCCGTCATTACTGGGATGCCCAACGCAGGCCCATCCACGGCTCACTGATCGGTGACAGTTTCCATGACGGCAAAGTGAGGACCGTCACAGACTGTGATGGATTACAGGACCGTCACCCATAAACCGTCACAGATAAGCAGGTTTCTTGTAGTGTACATTGTTGCACTCATTTTTAGAAGAAAGTGAAGAAGATTTTATGGATAGATTTTGAGGAGGATTAAACCATGATAGTCAAGAGATACTAATTCATGAAGAGTGTTATCAAATGGACCATTTGTTCCGTCTTGCTTGCAAAGCTGAACAGGAAATAAAACGACGTGTTGCCCACAAGGAGAACAAGCGCACGATGCACATTCCAACTGTTGATACAGATGTTTCTTCAACTACGAGGCGTACTATGACAACCACATCTGTTGTTGCGATGACTACATCATCTCCAGCATGTGACACATCACCATCGAGAGTGCCTACATCATCTGAGTTGATCATAAAAGGGAATGACAAAATTACAGATTTTCCACTTTCACATGAGAATGATGCATGCCTAGTAAACTTGAATACATCATGTGTTGAGTTACCTATTGATTTGGGAACACCACCTATTTTAAAGAATTGTGTTATTGTAATGAATGCGTCATGTGATCAAACAACTGAAATACCAAGGATTTTGAGTGCACCCATTGAATTAACTGTTGATGCAAAAGAACCAATGTTTAATCATTTTGATATGACCCCTAATCTTGGTGATGATTTTGTGTCAAATGACTTATTACAGTTTGCTTATTTAAGCATGTTGTAGCATGTAAATTTGATGCATATGAGATTTATTCACCAATGTTGGAATGGTTTAATGATGAACATTATCAATCTTTTGATATGAATAAGAGCTTCACTTATATGTGCAAAGTGAGTTGTAATATTTTCATGCCCTCTACTTCTTGTGATAATATTTTGGCTTTATATTTTATGAAGTATGAAAGTTACTCGTGTATACATGTGTCATATGTGCAAAAACCAAGGGAAGTAAAAATGGATGACATATACATATACAGCATGTACACCTTGTCTCTTTTCTTAGCCACATTTCAAATTAAGCAACGCCGAGGACGGCTTTGTTTTCAGGAATGGGAGGATGATGAGGACATGACTACCTTCGATACGACCAAAAATATTGCATTCATGTATATTTGTGAGGTTATTTCTAACGTAAACTATGCAATAATTTATTTATGTCATCCAAGAAAAAAATACTTCACAAACTTTTGCGCCATGCCTAATTGCAGGTGTAGGGGACATTTGTACAATCCACATATGAAGATAGGGAAAAAAGAGAAGTTTAGGTGCTGTTCAAAAAGTCCTCTCACGTCACTTTTGGGCCAACAGAAGATAGAGTCAAGTCTCTCACGTTCTGGATTCAGTTTCGGACGGCACAGATATACTTGACTCAAAACGCCAGGAACTCTTTCATACGGACTCCCAATTGGGTGGTTCTTTTTTTGCTGGAAAGTAGATTGCGTGCTCTTTCCAACCCAACTGGATTCACCTTAAAATTCTTCCAGAGCGTTGAGTTATCAACGAAACAATCTAACGCTGCAGCAGAATCCGAGTCAAACTACAAGTCCAAAGGTGTTGCATCACCTCCACTTGGGCCCATGAGCCTTGTACAACCTAGGGTTAGTTTTAGGCTACCTTGGGACATCCTCCCACCTCTTTGGCCGCCACTCCTTGATCCATCTAGTGGTTTTTTCCTGGGGATTTGTTTAGTTAAAAGTTAGCCATTGCAACTTTGTGTACTTCGTTTGTGTCCAATGGCCAGACCAAGACCACTTTCGGATCCCCACATTTATCAATACTTCATCTATATTCGCAATATTTAGATTGCTTTATCGTATTCTTGCTTGTTCTTCGACTGCTTGCAGGAATAAACCTTCGTGGGTAGGTTGATCATGCTCCAGCGTGGTCAATAACCTCTCGGAGTTGGTTTAGCAATTGCTAAGGCACAATGTCGTGCACGTTTGAAGTCGGGTCGTCAAAGTCAGCTCCACCAAATCGATAGTTATCATCTCATAGAAAGATCGAGACCCTCGCCTCTATCAAGACTTCATCCATAAATTCAATATCTTGTCTCACTATATCGTTCTTCTTGATATTCCACTCACAGATTCTTTCAGCATGCCTCGGCTTGAATTCTTGAGTTACTAAATGTCTCACCTTGAAACATAGTATAGACTATAATCTAAATAAACTATAAGTAAAAGTTCTAAGCTATAAAAATGAACATTTTCCATTTCTGGATAAGTATCTCTTACGTGATCACTGAACTTTCGATTCAAAATATGTTGCGGATTCTTATAGTTAAGCCCAACTCTACATTCTTTGAAATGACTTCATAATTTTTCATATTTTATTTCTCTTGACTTTATTTTCTGTCCCAATACATTGTCCTTTTGGTGCAAACATTGTGCATTCAAAACTTTTCACCTTCAAAGTTAGTTCACGGTCAACTAGTGAACACAATTGTTTTTATGAAATTATTTTGCGCTTCAATCAGTATAATTGCACATCAGGTATATGTCGTAATATTATTGCTTATGAAGTTAACCTATAAATAAATCAAATTAACAAAATAGTTAAATTTTATTACCATTTTTTGCCAGTTCACTTCTGTAACATTAAGTTTCAAACCAAATAACTTAAATAAACCCTTTATACATAAATAAAGGTATTGCCACTATTTTTGTTCACACTATAATATTCCGGATCACAATCTTTTATTATACACAACCTCAATATCTCCAACAGTAGACTGCGTCGACAAAAGAAACGAGTACAACAGTACATAGTTACCAAGATTAACATGATCAATAAGATTCAAGTAGTATTAGAGTTATTATTGGAACCAGTGGAAAGAATAGCAAATCACAATCCTTATGATATGATTAATTATGATGTTAAGCTAATAAATAAATAAAACAAGGACCACCTTAAGTTTCCTTATAAGTAACTTGCCATTTTACCTTCATAACATCGAGTTTCGGGCGTTGTAACCTATTAGAACACTTTTTAGATACATAAATCTAGGGTGACTGTTTTCACTTGCATTGTAAGATCCCAATTCAAACTATTTCATATTATACAGACTCAATATGTTGATCACTAATGTTATTTGACAAAAAGCAGCTAATACAACAATAAAAAGAAGCAACATGAACATCAAAGATGAGATCTAGAAACTATTCGAGACATTAAAGAGTTGTTCTAGAAGAAACAGGAATACTAAGCAAAGTTATAAGAAAACTAACCTTTTCAACGGAATATTTAGGTTTTTTAAGCAAATACACTGTTGCAGGTGTTGATATATTTGAATGCCTTCAATCTTTGAAAACAGCAAATGATCTTTTCTCTTTCTTTGACTGAAATGATGCTTAAAGATGTCTTCTTTTGAGAGACAAGAAAATAAGAACAAAGATAGCAGACCATCTCTGAACTTGACACCAACGCATGTCACTTGTCTTCGGCACCACCACAATAGTCTCTGAATGATAGAATGACGGATCACCTCCTCACCTGGGCTCGATGCGGTTTCATTGCTGATATGCAGCGTTCCGGACCTTCAAGGTGGCTCACCAAAAGTGAAGGCCTTGTCATTGAACAAATCAGACCGGGGCAACATCCGGGACATGCCATCGAACCTCAGATCTGGCACCCCACCACGACTAAGATGTCGAAGGAGGAAACCATTGCTGTCATCCACGAACCACGAACCCGGCACACATTCCTTCTTCTAGATGTCGTCGATGCAGACCACAATCTGCATCCGCTCCTGGACTACCTCCCAAGCTCTGCGCCGTCGCTGGAGCAAACACCGTTGCAACGGCGGAGCCCGTGGACACTGGTCCACCACGAGGATGCTGCCACCGCCGCTAGCCATCCTTACTTGAACATATTGGTTTCCAAATCCATCCCCAACCATAGGACCGATGGCCTCGTCTGGGAAGGATCCGAAGAATCTTTATTCAATGCCATCATCGTCGTCGCCGGAGCCAAAACAATGAACAACCTAAAAACCTAGACTACTAGAAAGTAAAATTGATTCACACGCGTGGATCCGACGACCCCTCACCACCAACAACCGAGGTCGCTGGCGGAGGGGAGCCGCCGAAGGACGGCGCTGGAAGATTGACCTCCTGGCGGCGGCAGGGACGAAAGGAAAACCGTACGTCCACATCTTTACATCTATTCATTCGTTTTTCTCCCTGGACTGTACATATACGTATGTGCACTCGGAGACGTACTACGTACGTATGCATGTCATGGAAAACATGTTTGCCGGCATGCATGGAGAACAGAAAGGTGAAGAGGCAGCAGATTGCTAGCATGGGCTACGCTGCGCCGCGCCGCGTGAGAGAGAGAGAGAGAGAGAGAGAGAGATCTGGCTGGCCGGCATGCATGCGCGGGCAGAAGTTAACAGGCGGCCGTTGAGGACGCCATGCATGCCATGCATGGGAGAAATGGAGTGGGTCTCTTTCTTTCTCTCACTGGAGAAGATGATGGCAGCCAACATGCTTGGCACGCCACGATAAACGACGATCGAGTCCATTAGAAAGATACAAACATCCTAGTTACACTGGGTCCCACACTCGCTGCGCCCACAGTGCGGGCCCTAGCTTCTAGCTCGACCCCCTCAAATTGTGATATGCTGCTTTTCTTTTTGCTGGATATTTGGGGCCCATGCACTCCATATATATGTATATACTGTATAACACAACTACAGCCGTATATTAAGGAACATAAGTACTATTCCCTCTGTAAACTAATATAAGAGCATTTAGATCACTAAAATAGTTATCTAAACGCTCTTATATTAGTTTACGGAGTGAGTACGTAACTAACCACCATATTACCAGCTAATTAAAAACCAGATTTTCGTCAAAAAACAGGAGCGGGCACGCAACCACACAAGTTTCCCGGCCATATATGGAAGGAGTCAGAGACAGCGGCACACCTTCTCGATCTTCTCTTCGGACGCCGTTTCACGATGTCGAAATGGTAAGAGACTGGCGGCTCGCCAGGATTCATACCAATCCAACTCTTTGGACAAAAGTAGCTAGTGAAGTTGAAGGAGTGATGATCACAGGGAAGCGCTTACCTTGTTAGTCATGTTTGCATAGGAAATTCGAAATAGCAAGAACGCCAAGGTCTTTCAAAGTATCCACACCGTGCCCAGGAACATCTTCGTCAGTTAGGATCAGAAGGGATGATTCGAAGTGGTTTTCTTTTTTTAAGAAGGACACACTTTATTCTTTTTTAATATAGTACAGACGCAGATGCTTATTTTTCTATAAAGGGTGTTTTACTAATTCAAAATGTAGCATCGAGCGGATACAAAACATAAAGGGCGACATCCGGCCTCTGCATAGCTAAGATGCACGCAGTCATCACACGAACAGTCTGGCAAACAATATAAAAATGACAAAGTGGCAACAGAAGCCATATATGAGACTGAAATTATGCCTATGTCAACGAAGAAGGTGGTCCGATTCGGAGATTATGCTGACACCCGTGTTGGGTAAAAACCTCCCTAGCCATCCACTTTAACTCCATACACACCACATTGAACAGCGATTGGTACTCCGTTTGGTGCATAATAGACCACGTACGGAGCCAGTGCGTACAACAAAAAATAACCTGCATAGAAGAATTTATTTTGCCACTAAAAACACAATCATTTCTACATGCCAAAGCAACCATAGTAAGGCAGACCCTCCACCCTAGTAAGGCAGACGCAGATGCTCATACATATGCACATACACTCATCCCTACGAATGCATGCACATACACGCTACCGCTATGAGCATCTCTGAGAGACTAAGTCGGCACATCATCTTGAGATTGACAAAGTCACCAGAGACACCTTCGTAGCCGACGGGAACGTCCTCCTACTGAACACATATCGCCGAAAGGCCTCAAATAAATTCAGAAAAATGCGAGCACCAATGTCATGTCTAGGACTTGCAATCCTGGTGGGTTGGGGATACTAATGTCATCCTAACCATCTAGCCATAGGTTGGTTTGTAAAAGATATACTTTATTAACTTGTGATGTTGCATCAAGAGGATATAAAACACAATAAGTACACAACCTGCTTTTTGCATGACTAGGAAATTAACACATAACCAACAAGGAAAAAAAAAGAACCCATAGGATTCTAGGCGAGCCGAACTACACACCGCAACAAAACATCAACTACTACCACCACCATTGACAACACGCAGACAACGAGAAGGTTCAACGACACCTTTAGCAAGGAGGCGTTACATGAATGCCGTCGCCACCAGATCCAACTAAAGAGTCTAGATCATGGGTTTTCACCCAGAAGAGAAAAATCAAATTATGATTCAAACAATACCTTCAACAAGGAAGCGTAAACCAGGACTTTTAGGTGCCACCAGAGAAGGTCAAATCTAGGGTTTTCACCCTGGTACTCGAAAAGCACCACCATATGTGAAGTCCACTATGTTGTCGCCACCAACTTGCAAAAGAAGAAGTCCTGCTGCAATTTATCTACCAGTACCAGAAACGCGAATCAGAGTGAACTCCACACATCGAGCAATTGCTGAGATGCTAGCTCGAGACTTGGGAGCCAATAATACCCTGGGAGCGTTGTAGGATTTTAACCCTTGTGGCCCTTCGGCCATGTATTGCTGGCAATCTTGAGAATCAGACCTCCCCCGCCCCCTAGATTCTTCTAAATATCAAGGATTGTAAAAAAAAAATAGGGTTCAAGATTCTGGAGGGAGGTCCGATTCTTAGGATTTGGGGAGAATTAGCCAAACGAACTAGACCATAGTTCCGCTTGAAATGCATACGATACGTGTCTTCATTAAATTTTACCATCATTTCGTCTCAGGTGAAGACATGTATCATCCAAATTTTACAAGGCCTCACGTCTCTTGTACTTACAAATAACCAAAGATTGAGAGATTACAAAATCAAGAAGTATGCATGTCGCGTGCCTCTTTTAGTTGTTCATACCATTGTGTGTATAGTTGAGAAAGATCTATGTGTATGACATGCAAAAGCAGCTAGCTGTATGCATGGTGTCCTATCTACCTAGCTACCTAGAACAATCAATCTAGCTTATCTCCTGTTGCGCATACGTACACTCGGCCGGCATTGACACTGATGGCGACTGCTCAACGCCGCTCACATACATATATGTGAAAATGTATATATTATTCATATGTGACATGCCTCCACAATAATGATCGTTATCGATCTGGGCGTAAAGGTTGCTGCATTTGCATTTTGGAACACACAGAGAATTATTGAAGCCATGGATCGAGCAGCTAGGCACCGCCGTACATTACACTGTTCCCAGATCGCCGTCAGTTGGATCGATTATAAAGCTAGGTACGTATGTTGACATGTGACTAGCAGTAGATGCATGCATGTACTGTCCGTGCTTAGGTTGTCATCGTGTATGTATTCACAATTTTTCGTATATAAAATAAGGATCGATAGCTGGATTGTTGATGTATAGGAAAAGGTATCTAGCTAGCTAGATTTCATGTAACTCTTTTTTGTATCGTTCCGGTTTGGCATTGGAGATGGATGCATGGATCGATCGATCGAGCTAGGTTAGATCCAATGAGCTGCACCAGAAGCATGCAGTAGTGAATTTGTCATGAAATGAAGTCCACAGGTTGCTAGCTACCTCAGGACATATGCATGCGTAAGAATGAATGCATTCACATATTCATAGATGATCCGTCTCTGTTGGATGATTGGCTCGTGTCAGCTCTGAAATCGGTGCCCCCCTCCGGCCACCATCGATAGATAACCTTTTATATGTGCAGCTGTAGTCTGTAGAGAGAAGCTAGATAGATAGATGCCTCTTCCCGCTTCTCCTTTGCCTTGTTTCTTTTTATATCGTCAAAAGAAGTTGAATGACAAAAGAAGAAAGGGCCCAGCCGGGAGCCACCTTTACATACATGTACATTTATTAATAGATGCCTTCCTGCTTCTACTTTGGTCTGTCACGCATCATATGATCATCGCAGATTGCATGCAGAGGCTAGCTCACCATTCCAAGTACCAAATAGAAAAAGGGAGATCCATGAAGCTAACTGGCATCTCTTTCTCTCTCTCACCAAATATGTCCATATATGTACATACATCTCTTGCATATGTGCACTGCTGATCTCAACACATGCATGTATTCTGTGGAGACACAGTTTTCCATTTATCACAGGAATGTTCCAACCGAAGAACAAGGTTGTAATGATTGGGCCACACTCATGTTTGTGTATTGCCTGCTCAATTGGAAGTCCCTTTCGGAAATGAGAACTAATATTTGCTTTTGCAAGTGTATCGATGCCCTACGCTTGCTAACTGGAACAAGGGCCTACAAATCAAATCTTTTTGTTGGTCATGTAATGCATCATTTCGGTGTCCCTATGCAACAAGAAAATAATCTCTAAATTATTTAACATGCATGCACACATGTGCAACACATGCATTATATTGTTCTCTCTCTCTCTCTCTCTCTCTCTCTCTCTCTCTCTCTGTTTTTTTTTTGGCATATTTGGATAACAAACTATAACAGGATCAGGGAATGCTGCCGGCTACTCCCCTGTTTCCCAAATGTAAGGCATGTTAATTTTGTCCTAAGTTGATCTTTGGAAAGTTTGACCAACTTCATGATGGACATATACTAGAACATGTAGTACTCACACTACTGGAAACCGGTTACCAGGAACACTAGGTGAAGGGCCATATCTGCTCGGCAAAGGCTTTGCCGAGTTACCGATCGAGTGTTACACTCGACAAAGCCTACTCGGCATACACCCTTGTGGAAAACCGGGCATTGCCAAGTTCCTTCTGTCGGTCAATCGGGTATTTGGTAAAATAAAGTGTCTGATGGCCAGTAGACGAAACGGGGCTTGCCACATGTCCATGGGTTTTGCCGTGTGCCATGGATGAGGTACTCGGCAAGGTATTTTAGCATTTAAAAAATATGCCCAGAGCGTCGATTGTGGTAGTCATTGCATCGCGGCCTTGCTCGTTGAGACCTCCTGCCGCACTACCAGCCAATCTCGGCTTCCCAGCGACATCGTGGCATCCAAGGCCACACCGACACGACTCAGGAACTCATCGTTGGGGTCGAGCCCTCCGCCTCTTACCTCCCTCTTGGTGACGGGCACCATGGCAGTGGTGGTGTGGCGTCTAGTCGTGCTCGCTTATGACGGTGTCGTGATGCTCTTCTTGTTTGGTTCGCGGTCGCGACATCCCGCACCGTTGGCTGGCGGTGTCCACCATGAAGCACGATCTTGGGAGGGGCATCTACCTTGGCGAGAACCTCGGGAGGGCACACGTGTCGGAGGGAGAGGGAGCACGATCTAGGGTGAGGATCTCCACTCCTCCTTGGCTCTTCATCACTGCTCGTTGATCAAGCATGCCGGGCATCAGGCAAGATCCTGCTTGCTGCCCTCCAGCTTGATTTTGATTGAGCCAAAAACGAAGGGAGAAAATGATGGTGTCGATGGTGGGACGTTAATGTGATGGCAAAGACGAGAAGGTAGAGGCCGACAGCAAAGGGGGGCGGTTGGAGGAGAGTAGAAGGGGAGAAAAGAGAGAGAGAGAGAGAGAGGTTGATGGCGGGTGTATGTTGATTGTAGAAAAATTTCTAGGCCAACTGACGAAGCAGAGGTTGCTCTGCATGCAAATCTTACTCACCTCTCGAAACCTAGATTCTTCCTTGGAGATAGTCTAGTAGTTCGATTTCTAAGTAGTCTATGTGACAACTTCTGCAAAAAAGTTATAATTTTATTAACACAACCTCAAGGGCTCATATCATGAAACCATGCCAAGTTTTGTGTTTTTCTAGTTTTGTTTGAACTTTTTAGAATTAAATAACCACTAAGCTCCACATTGGTGCCGAGTATTGCCCCTACCTGGTGCTTGGCACACCTTTTATTTCCTTCTACAACACTTAAAAATAGACTCAAGATCACCAATAAGATTATGAGGCACGCCTCTAGCCATAATTACATCTACTTGCAATTCACATTTGAATTGTATCCATCAAATGCCTAAAAGAGCATTTAATGACTTCAATATATCAAAAAGACCTGGAAAATGCAAATTTTTGACATGCTACTTATAATGGTGTATATTGAGCGAAAATGTTCAAGGCCAATGATTAAATCAGCGGCCGCTTCGCCTACAAACCTGAAGCTTTGCCTCTCAAAACCTAGTTTCTTCCTGAGTGATTGGTCCGATTTGTAGAGAGTCCATGCGACTATTTTTGATTAAACATTCTCATATTTTTAGCACAGCCTCTATGGGTCATATAATTACACCATGCCAAGTTTTATGTTTTTTTGCGCTTTATCATTAAATAACCACTAACCTCCATTGGTGGTACCACATTCTGGCCCTTTTGTTTGGCACACCTTTTCTTCATTATACAATACTTATACATGTAATAAAGACGACCAATAAGATTTTTCAACCCACCTCTGGCCATAACTTCAGGTACATGCCGTTTATATTAGAATTATATGCACTAAATGCTTATAAATACACTTAATAACTTAAACGTGCCCTTCCGCTAAGCTATGCACTTTAATGCTAAATTAAAAATAGCGTTAACAGCTTGATATTTCGGGCTATAGCGCTAAATTTAGAGTCATTTAGCTCTACTAAGCTTCACTAGGGCAATATTTTATAGGATTTTTGAAATAACATCGCAATGATCCAAATTCCTACCATATATATTATTCCTTCTTGTTTTACATAAATACCGAAAAAGGCTTTTGCCCCGCTTTATAAATAAAGCAAAGTTTTACATAAATATGATGCACTGATCCAAACCTTGGTTATTTTTTTATGCCTGAACATGTCTATGTCAATTATGTGATATCATATATGATTCCTAATTTTATGCTTATTTTTTCATTTTTTCGTGCTTTTAGTAAAAAAAATGCTAGATGAGGCTTAGCTTTGCTATAGCCCAGCTATAGCTTTGCATAGCTTCTAGCCAAGCCTCTACTGAATGGCTTAACCTGCTATTTAAAACTATGATATCTACAGAGAATGCATGTGCATGCATTTTTCTCTGCCCTTATTTAGTTATACCTACAAGTGCACTTGATCATTATAACCTGCACTACTTATGTGCATGATCATATAACCTGCAATACTTACGATCCTTGTGTGGGTTTGTATCTTGGTGTGTGTGGCTGTTGAGCCTGACTTTCGTTTTCTATTTTGTTGAACCTTGTTCATGTAAACCTTAGGGCTCCAGTTTGCTAAAGCTGCGCAGATGCCTCTTTTCTAAAAAAAAAAAATGTTAATTTGAGATCGGTTAATTACTTCCTTCACTATATGTTTCAAAAAAAAAAGTTTCAAGAAACGAAACTTCCTTCGCTATGAGAATACATTGTAGATCGATCTGCTTGAGATGTACTCCCTCCGTTCCTAAATGTAAGTCTTTATAGAGATTCCACTAGATGGACTACATACGGAGCAAAATGAATGAATCCACACTTAAAATGCATCTATATACATCCGTATGTAGTTCATAGTGGAATCTCTACAAAGACTTATATTTAGGAACGGAGGGAGTACAACACAAACGTCAGAACAAATTCTCCAAATAGCTGACTTTACAACCTTATACAGGCCATGCATGCCACGATGTGGAGGCAGGCATGCCAGACAGTCCCGTATTTTATTTCCGTATGGGTATGTGGATGTGGAGACTGGAACAGTGTCTACTGGTGTACTGCTACTGCAGGCATCAGAAACATAAATTTTAACTGAACCGTTGGAGATATGCATACTATATTAAAAAATGTCGTCTGCACGGTGGTATCTTTTCAGACGGATCCCCTTGGAGAAGTGCTGATCTGGACTACTATACATATTATCCTATCTCTTAAAGCTCGTCAAGAATAATGTACGCAAAACGTAGAGAAATGTCCATACATGTAGAGAATGATATACCATATTCATGTGAAATTTGGTAAAAACTATATGAGCATCGATTTGTGATTTGTGCCAAAATCACAAGATGAACGTGTAGACAATTATGTAACTTGTATTGCAGGCTACCTTGTAGTAATTCATTTTGTGATTTTATTGCACAGCTCACAAAAAAATGACCGTGTTAGTAGAACATTACGGACGAAAAAAATGACTGTGTATTGCAGGCTACCTTGTACGATTTTTTTTTACATATTTTTCTGCAACTTGTACCTCTAATTTTTATCAACTTAAAAAAAAGGACGATATGTACCCATTTCTCAACATTAGGGACCCAGATTGCTAGAAGCATATGCATGCATGTGCTATTTTATGCTCTACTCTACATGGCCAAAACATTTTGTTAGCAAGTGGTGAAGTTGAATGACATGATTCTGAAAAAAAAATTAAGGTGATCATTGACGCTAACAAACAACAAAGCATATAACATTATGAAGCATAGTCTTAGTCGTCTCAAAATTATAGTACGACAGTATGATATAGCATCATAATCATCATCCAAAGGGCTTCACCAAATTATTCGCCTCCATGTACTCTTATTGTATGAAGACCTCCTTTGGCACGCTCTCGAATATTAGCCCTCTTCCCCCCTGTCCTTTTCCCTCCCAACCCTAACGTGACATTCCTTGGCATGCCTCTTTTACCTCACAATAAAACCCAAGAACACAGTCATTACAAGATTAGCAATAGAGCAACACCAGTACCATTTGTTTGTTTCCTGTAGAAACATCTCAATTTTTGAGTGTTTCGTATCAACCAAAGTATCCCCCCTCAAATGACAACTGTGATAACTTCCTTTCATTTCTTTTACCAAACATGCATCTTAATCTGAATTCTCAAGCCCCACCCAATAATTGACCTATAATGTATAAACTAAACATATTTCAAGTGTAGTACTTGGAAAGCTTGCAACTAAAAATGTGTACTTGGTTGGCAATTAATGGTGATCTTTCCTCAAGAGACGATAACATGAAGACTCTGGTCTTAAGTGGTATATCTAGATACTCAAGTACACACACTTAGGACAAAATATGTTACTTATTCATATATGAATTAATATGCATGTAGAGATTGTAAGCTCGCCATGCGGTGAGTTAGTTTGGAGCCCTTCAAAATTACATTTTGGACCGAGAACACTAATTTACGAGGAAGGAAATGAACAAGTAACCCGTCTAGGACATTCAAACAGTGGTTCTCTTCCATCCAGTTGGAGGTTGGAACTTTGCTATATTAAGATTGAGTAAGTCATGCCTATCGTCCACGAATTTTGTTACATCATTGCTAGACATTCTGGGGTGAAAATTATTTGTGACAACTTAGTCTATGCAGGGCACTTTGACGTCTTGAACACATTTCCATTAAAAGCATCAGGGGAGAACGCCGGTGTTGCAAGGTAAGATGGTGAGGAAGAGTGATAGGAGTGCCAAATAAAACAAAATTTTGCATTTATTTCTGGACCTTAGTCGACATGTATTTATGTGCCTATTATAGTTTTTTATAGAACTTGTGCGAAGTACGAAAGACTATGTATAGTCTCCATGAACCATGTATTTTTACATTAGCAGGGATGTCAGATTTTAGGGGTTGTTACATCGATCATTTGATATTGTAATCTAGAGCAGACAACCGATACTATAAGTGCGTGGTTTTATCCCTTCTTGGTGAAACCAAATTGGGAAACCTTTTTTGCGCTATATTGTCCTCACACAAGAAAACTTTCTACTGGAAAGATTGTGCTCACAAAAAACTTTCTGCTGGAACGGGATTACAACTGACAGTGTGATATTCTTCGTAGGAACCATACATTTTTGGGCATGTTTTCCTCCATGGTGTAACGTCCATGTGCTTAATATTAAAAACAAACTTATAGTCGCACATATAGTAAAATTAACATATTAGAGATATAATTCATGTCATGACGTTAGACATATTATTCATATGTTTTTGTTTTATTTGATGATGAAGATGTCACTTAAGTATGAATATCAAATTATGTCATTCCTGTACATCTCTTGGTGAGCATTATTGTTACATCATTACCGTGACAGATTGATTTTGTTATAATTTATGTGCTAGCTCGATATCTAGCTATATATACAAAGGCTCACGAAAACTGACAAATCAGACCCTTGATCCTTGTGAGAAACTTCAGCTAAAAAGGACCATATCTAGAAAGTTTATCTAAATCTAACCATTTTGGTCAGCACCAGCCACTCTCTCTGGAATTGAAGTTGCTTATCTCAGAATCGGCCTCCACAGAAACAAATTTATTTTGTTATAAATGATGCGATAGCTTTATAGGCTAGCTGTACGTACGAAAACCTGTGAGTATGAGCATCAAGGTATCTACGATATCTTAGTTAGTGAACATTAAGTCCAACCGCAGTGAGTTTAACCGTGCTCAACAAAATATTCCAATAGACATATGGTATACACATCCTCATTCGGAGAAATAATAAGAGCCTGGAGTACATAGTATAATTCAGATGCACAAATTAATAAAACATGATTTTTTTTACCAGATTAAGCAAGCATAGCCTGAATAGTTTATGTAATTACATCGTCATTTGCTACTCTAAACAATTGATTAACATAGATCTGCATATGTATAATGAAGAATGGACGCATATAAACTTTGAAATAAATAAAAGGATAGGGTAATAACTAAAGAAGGAACTAATGTAACTAGACTTTGCTGATGTTTAATTAAATCATCCGCGAGAATGCCAAACATTACACTGTCGCAGAGTGCAATATACTGTATGCATGGCCACATAAATTTATTATGAGCTGAATTGATGAAGAATAAGAGCTACCTACACAAATTTGTGTTCTCCGGTAGCCAAGTCTTCCGAATATAGAAATAGCCGGTACAACATTCTTCTTTGTAAATATAGCACCCAGATTGTGTTTTTTTTTTCATAAATAATTGCTCACGTGTGCTGGTTGATGAGCCATTAATTAACACTAATAAGTGTCAGTTAACATAAAATACCAGTTGTGCAAGTATACAACACAAGCTGAAGTTCATCTCAATTCTGAAAAAAAAAACAAGCTGCTGACCGTAAGATAAAACGTACACATGCATGAACTCGATGTGTGTGTGTGCGCGCGCGCTATTAGCTTTTCACATTGATTTTGTGAAGCTAAAGAATGACTATACTGGAGAGGACTTAAGATAGCATAGACTAGCTAAGATGTATGTATAGGTAGATGGATAGAGGTGATCGTCGTCGTCGTCAGAGAAAGAAGGTACCGCTAGCTTTTCAATGGTTGTTGGTTTGCATCTCTGGGAACTCTCCAACGAAAGCCAGCCTCCTTTCTTTACTGGTTTTCCTGGTGCATAGAATTCAGCACCTCACCACTCACTCATGACTGACAATGGCACTGAATACCTTGCACCAATAATTCCATCTACACCCCTATGGATTACGTATTATCTCATCAAAGCCAGCCAGGGGAGAAAAAGGACAAACCAAAATTTTCTCTCTGTCTGTCTCTCTCTTTTATTCACTCCTTGGGCTTACAAATAACGGACAGAGAGAGGGCGTGTGTGTGTTTGTTAACTGGCACTATGATCTCAGCATGACAAACTGCAGGCTTGTAACAAACCAATAAATGCATGTGAGTTGTAGTAGCATCTCTCTCCTCTCTCTCTCATGAACCACTGCCTAGCTACTGGAGTAGTGGTCAACATGCAAGCTTTGCTTCCACCAAGCTACTGAGCATCATGCAGAAATTTATATTTTTAAATAAATGCACAGAACTAGTACTGTGTATGTGTAGCAGTCTGAGCTTCAAAGCAAAACAAAACCAAATTCTGTACCAGGCTCCCAGCAAGAAATTCTTGGCAAATGAGACAAGTTGAACCAGTACAAAATTGACCATGAAGCTAGATAGATCACATGGCAAACCAGCTAATTGGAGCAAACCCTAGCTAATCTTATTGATAAATTGTACTTAATTTCATCATAGAAAACATCCAGTACACAAACTCGCAAGGAGAAGAAGAAGAAGAAGAAGAAGAAGAAGAAGAAGAAGAAGCGTTAGGAGGAAATTAAATCAAAATTACCTCTCTCTAGTCATCTCATCGATGCATCCATCCCTAGTTAATCCATCCATCGCCTATATGGGACTGCTCGCTCGCTCTTCTTTAGCTTCTCAGTGCATTCCGTGGCTGCTTTGACCGCCCGTGCTGAATCCGAAACCTAGCGCGCCGCCCATCGACGACGAGGAAGACGACGACGTTGGCCCGTGGATATCCACCTGCCTCGTCAGCCCAGCCCAGTCGATCAGGGATCCGGCGCTCAGCGGCAAGAAAGCCGGCCGCCCGGCCACGGCGGCGGTACTGCTCGGACCAGCGCCGCCGCTGCCGCCTCCGCCGGGATAGTGCTGTTGTTGCGGCGGCGCAGGCTGGTGCTGGAGGTCTTGGACCTGGCGCTTGAGGAACTTGATGTATCTGATGGCCTCGTCGAGCATCGATGCCGTGTCCATCTTGGTGCCCCCAGGCACGAGGCGCTGGAGGATGCGGATGCGCTCGCTGATCCGCTCGCGGCGGTGACGGGCAGCGACGCTCTGCGGGTCCTCGCTGATGCGGACGTTGCGGCGGCGCGGCTTTTTGATGGTGGCCGGGTCGATGTCCACCGGCTGCATAGCGGCGATCCGGTACATCATCTCTTTCATCGCACCCAGCTCCTCCTCCGCCTCGTCAACCGCGTCCTGGTGATGAAGCTGCTGCGAGCCCTCCTCCATCGCGGGCGGCGGCCGCTGCTGCATCTCGTCCGGGTGCTGGTCACGTTGGTAGTCATGGTGATGTCGGTGGGGGTCGACGGCCAAGTCGAGGTGGTGGAGATGGTGTGGGTGGTGGTGAGGTGGAGGAGGGAAGAGGGAGGAAGAAGGGGAGGGATCTATGGCTAGCTGGTGCTGCTGGTGGTGCTGATGGTGTTGATGAGGTGGTGGAGGAGGAGGAGGGTGGAGGTGGAAGGATAATGGCGGTGGCGGTGGCGCCGGCGGAGTTGGGGTGGGGTGGTCGAAGAGCAGAGGGTGGTGGTGGCTACCGAGGCTCATGTCCAAGTCCCAGGAGCTGCTGCTGCTCGAGTTGTGGGTCATATTGTCCATGCCCAGCAACCAAGAAGCAAGCGAGCTAGATGGAGTAAGTAGATGTAGCTAGTCGGAGATCGACGATGAGCCGAGCTGAGCTGAGCTGAGCTCTCCCCTCCGGCCTCCAATCTCCAAAGTGTGTCCCTATGAGCTACTACCTACACGAGAGAGAGAGAGAGAGAGAGAGAGAGGGAGAGAGCCCATGAGTGGTCACATAAGGGATGGCTTTATAGGAGAATGGAGGAGAAGGCTAGCCTACCTCGACCGATTAAATGTAGCTAGAGGCTGGTAGAAGAAGATGATGGTTGTCTGAGGTAAGCAGCTCGCTGCCGAGGTAAAAAAAAGATGATGACTCTGCCCTGTACGGCTTGTCCGAAGGAAGGGGAGAAGAATTTATGGCTGATGGGATCATGGTAGTACTAGGTGAAGGAGTAACTTGTAGGAGTAACTAGGGAGGTGGGGTCAACCTCATGATGGATATACAAGGGTTACTAAATCTGGCAATGGTGATCGATGGGAGCACTAGAATAATGATGATGAGGTAGCTATAGATAGATAGCAGGAGGAAGAAGAAAGAGGAGCAGTAGAACGCATGCATATGCAAGAGTGATGTAGAACCGTGCCACCCCTCGTGAACGCCCGCAGGCTTTCACACATCCCTAGGCGGCCTCCTTCTCTTTCCCTTGTATCCTCTCTCCTCTACCTTCCCTTCTTGGTCATCAACTCTTCCCTACCTCTGTTAGGCCAACTCGAACGCACGACCTCAAACTGACGCCCGTCTTTTCCCTTTTCGTTCATCTGGGTCGACCAAAGGGGCATTGTTCGGCCGCGCCTGACCAAATCTGGCTAGTGCGCCCAACCAGCCGAGGCGCCAGAATTATTTGCAAGAAACAATAAAAGCTAAAATTAGGGCCCGCCGCCATAGTCATGCCAATGACTATAGTCCATGCCGGCCAAAGTGCCAGCGGCCGGTATACATGGAGTTAATTGCATGGAAGCACCACAATTGGGGAAGAACGTGCAGACTGTACCAAGATTGCTAATTTTCGCATGTCAGCATCAACTTTGGGGCGAGCCGTTGCAAATAACGCTAAAAGTCGTGTTTACACGTATTGACGTCTGAGCTGAGCGGTCGGGCCCACCTGTCCGGTGCCACGGTGGCCAAACGGCGCGTGCCCACGCGCTGACGAGGACGAAGTCGGCTCGGTCGCTCTTAGCCCGTTCTGGTCGAACCGGTTCGTCCTCCCCGACCCCCATCTCTCCCCTCGAACCCTAGGTCGCCCGAGCGGTTATGGCGTCGGCGCCTTCGGCAGGCGGCGATGAGGGCGTAGACGGCGGCGGAGACATCCCTTGCTTACGTAGAGGCCCGGATGGCGGAATCTACGGCGACAGTGGCGGCATCCGCAGCGGCGACGACTCCAGCTCTGCGTACTCCATCTACAACAACGATCTTTCGGAGGCGTTGCTATCCATGGAGCAGCGGTTGCGGATGGCGTAACTTTTGGTGGTGAATCCTAGCGGTAGCCATTAATGGACACATGGAATCGGCGGCGTCCTGTAAGTATCCTAGGCTACCCTCTTCCTCCTCTGATTTCTGCAATTGTGGATTAGGGTTTGTTCATCCTCTTATTTTTAACAAATTTTAGTCCAATTAAAGTATATGAGCCTCAAATATGCTAGGGTAGTTCATCATCTGCCTTATAACCCTAGCACTCCCCTAGCAGCAACAAGTCATTTTCATGCTCTGTTTGTTCATCCTCTGTTTATCCTCTGCTTCATAACCCTAGTAGTAGATTTTTTCCTTGTTTTACATTAATTCGCTAGTGTACTCTGAAATTTGCTAGGGTAGTTCATTGCTTCCTGTCGAATAAGTTCAGATGTTTATTTAACAGGTTAATCTTTGGCTAGGGTACTACACTGCCACTAGTAGAAAAAGGGTCAAACGTGAAGCACATTAGTGCCGGTTTGATTTTGGCCCGGTACTAATGGTACCATTAGTGCCGGTTCGAACAGATTTGCATTAATGCCGGTTCGTGTTGAACCTTTAATACCGGTTCGTGGCACGAACCGGTACTAAAGGGGTGGTGGCAGGCTAGCGTCAGGCCGGGAGCCCACGATCACCTTTAGTACCGGTTCGTGGCACAAACCGGTACTAAAGGTTAGACCTTTAGTACCGGTTCATGCCACGAACCGGTACTAAAGGGGTCTGGCCTATAGTACCGGTTCGTGCCACAAACCGGCACTATAGGGCAATTTTCGCATCCGATGGGAAAATGTAAAACGGCTATAACTTTTACATACGATGTCGGAAAAAAAAACGTATAATATATCAAAAAATTCAGCACGAAAATCCGTATCCGATGGAGACAGCCTACGGCCTATTTGGAATTATTTAGAACCCTCAAATTTCAAAAGGAAAAAAAGATATGGTCAAATAATTTCAGTTTTTTTAAGAAAATTTGGTTAAATCTGGTCAAACTACTTATTCGAGAAGTATTAATGTTACTACATAATTATTCAACGTGAAGCACATTAGTGCCGGTTTGATTTTGGCCCGGTACTAATGGTACCATTAGTGCCGGTTCGAACAGATTTGCATTAATGCCGGTTCGTGTTGAACCTTTAATACCGGTTCGTGGCACGAACCGGTACTAAAGGGGTGGTGGCGGTGGCGTCGGGCGAGAGCCACGATCACCTTTAGTACCGGTTCGTGGCACAAACCAATACTAAGTTAGACCTTTAGTACCGGTTCATGCCACGAACCGGTACTAAAGGGTCCGCCTATAGTACCGGTTCGTGCCACAAACCGGCACTATAGGGCAATTTTCGCATCCGATGGGAAAATGTAAAACGGCTATAACTTTTACATACGATGTCGGAAAAAAAACGTATAATATATCAAAAAATTCCGCACGAAAATCCGCATCCGATGGAGACAGCCTACGGCCTATTTGGAATTATTTAGAACCCTCAAATTTCAAAAGGAAAAAAAGATATGGTCAAATAATTTCAGTTTTTTTAAGAAAATTTGGTTAAATCTGGTCAAACTACTTATTCGAGAAGTATTAATGTTACTACATAATTATTCAAGAATATTAGTGTTACTAAATAATTATTTCAATTTTTTGAATTTTGGTCAAATCTGGTCAAACTATGGTCAAACTGTGGTCAAGCTATGGTCAAACTTATTCAAGAAATATTAGCGTTACTAAATAATTACTGTTTTTTAGAATAATAGTTTCAAACTCAAATGGTGAAATGTGTGACTTCATGCTCAAGCTAAACTCCTGAGGGTTAATAGGATTAACATCTTACTATTGTTAGGAAAACAACAAGTGCAGACTCGGAAACGAAGGAGAATAGAACCCGAAAGTTAAGCGTGCTCGGGCTAGATTAGTGAGAGGGATGGGTGACCGGTCGGGAAGTTAGATGATTTGGAATGAGTGATCCACACTTGAGCAATTAAGAGAGGTGATTAGAGACTAAATCATCAAATAATTCTGAAAATTTAAAAATCGAAAAAAAATCAAAAAAAATTTCCAAAATTTTCAAAAAAAAATTCAAAAAAAAAACCTTTAGTGCCGGTTGGTAACACGAACCGGTACTAAAGGTCCCCTATACCGGGGCGCGAGCTCACGCCACGTGGTGGCACTTTAGCGCCGGTTCGTGCCGAACCGGTACTAAAGGGGGGGGGCTTTAGTGACCACCCTTTAGTGCCGGTTATGGAACCGGCACTAAAGGCCCTTACGAACCGGCGCTAAAGCTCTGTTTTCTACTAGTGTGCCTCTTAGCTATTTTATCTTACCATGTACTGAAATTTCCTAGTGTTACTTTAATTTGGCAGGTCCAAAATTTGCTTGTGTTACTTTAATTGATTTATCTTACTGTTAACTGAAAGAGGAAACTATATTGATTCATGTTCTGTTAATTGTAACAGTAAATTTATTTGAAATTTCCTTTCTTTTGTAGTATCCATGCGTCGTGGGTGAACACGATCACCTATGGGGCCATGAGCCCCTTTTGTGTTTGGCAAGGGGGACATCACGTTGCACAAAGAGCGGAGGCCATGAAGCATCACGATGACGGTGACACTGGTGGTTTTTACCCTGGTTCGGGCCGCTGGGAACATTACTCTTGGAACCTTGATTTATATGCTTGGCTTGGTCTTCTTGATCGGCTCCTTGACCTCACGAAGAGCGGTTCTTTTTAGCTTGGCCTTTGTGTTACGCGTTGGTGCGGTGTTGAATATATAACTGCCAGCACGCTTGCGTATAGGTCTGGTCAACAAATGCACATGTTTGTTGCACCGACAGGAGCCCCCGGGTCTGGCCCATATGTGCTGCCGGGCATCGTTGGGGTAGACCCCAACAAATACACATGCGAACACTTTGGCCATACTACAATGGGATCCATGTCTTCCTGGATATCTTCCTTGCTTCTTCATTAACCTGTGATTGAATCAGTTTCCGATTTTCCTGCGAGTCATGCTGAACCACGTGGGGTTATCCACGTTGTGGCCCGCGGGCCATCCACGTTCACGGGGAGGTAACTGCCATTTTACTCATCCCACTACTCCTGCCATTTCCGCCACGTACGCCGCATGCATTGCGCAAGGTTGGTGGCGGACATGTAGAGCGTGGGAATGAGTACCATGGCAGAAAGCCCAGCACCGTGGATAGGCGTATGAGGGCGGTCGTCAATTCTGGACGTCGTTAGCAACGCAGAGGGACCGGATTGGTAGAGTGGGACGGTTGTCTCCTGGGCGGTGAGGAGCCGCCCTCGGCATGCTCCACTATAAAAGGAGGCATGGGGGAAGAGCTCACCCACACACATCCTCTCCTTCTTCTTCTTGCGTCCTTTTCCCACTATGGCGAGGGGAAGAGAACGCGGTCGAGCTCCAGTAGTTGCGACAAGGGTCTCTTCTCGGTAGCGCCTTCCTACCTCAGCTAGAGATGAAGTGGCAGAATCCAGTGCACAAGGTGGTGCCGCAGGACGGGGGCGTGGCCGGCGTGGCGCTCGGGGCCGAGGAGGACGCGGGTGGCGGCCCTGCTACTCCCCCTCTAGTTGTTCCTGCTCCAATGGAAGGCCACATCGGGGACACGCCGCTGGAGTTCATTGTCAGGCTGCGCGAGCCTCCGCACAGCCGTCTTCGACTTCCTACTCCTTTTGCAAGGGTAATGGAGGTTGAACAGCCGTACACGTTGAAGTTGCACATGAGGGTTGCTGGTGGCAACATGCGGGCAGACGTGGAGTTCCCCGCGCCTCATGCCATGCTTCTCCAGCGTGGCTGGAAAACCTTCGCTTGTGCCCATAGCTTGGCAGAGGGGCACGTCCTCCATTTTAATTTAAAGGAGGCAGACCTGCTCTCCATCAAGGTCTTCGGGCGTTCGGGTGCTTGCTTAGGGTGCTGCGCGGAGAGCTCGACCAACGACGAAAGATCTTCCTCGAGCGACAGCGACGAGGAGGACAGTGACGGTGATGACGACGACGCCAACTAGAGGACGGCGGCTCAGACTCTAGCTGAGCGTCGGTCGCACCGTCACCGTTAGCTAGGCGCCAGCAGCACCATCATCAGCACCTGGCCTTCTCCCTGACAGAGCGATTTGCCGGGGTGTTGGGTTTGGATGCCTCCGCCTTCTCTAGTTGGAATCCGGCAGGCTTCCTCGTGGACTCCGGCTTCGTCTTCCCTGCCGATGTCCCTCCTGCCACGTCCCGTTAGTCCCGGCGATGGTGACCAGGGCATCACCTATCCGCTACTTCCGTCCGTCGTCTTCGTCCTCGCCCTCCCGATCTTGTCAGGCCGCGTCCCGCGGGCCCTGACAGGGTCAGGCCGAGCTTCTGCGCAGGCACTTCTTTTGCCCTCTTCACCTCCCACTGTAGCTCCTAGGAGGAGAGGGAGAAGAAAGGCATTACGGGGCACTTATCTTTTTTCAATTCAAAATATGTAGGCATCCGCCAAACTTCAGTTTAAATTATGTAATCCCCCACCCATATTTGTACCATGTATGGTCTGTACTTGTTCATCTGCGTATTAATGAAAAAAGATATGCTTGTCGAGTGTTTACACATGTATCATGTCCATGCTGAGGAATGATTCCTCATTATTTCCCAATAAACAAATCTTTCTGGTAAGATATTCTTGCCTCCAGTCCCTTCCCACGCTGCCGCAGGAATCGACCTGATGGTTTGGGAGCGTGGAAGGGAACCGTCCCCTTGTTAACCCTTCTCCAAATGCTACTGCAACCACCCTAACTAAAGTAATACTTCGAATCAAAAAAGGCTGGGAGCACAAATGTTGAGGGTGATAAGGTTTTTCTACGCACAAGTTTTTCACATAGAGGTACACTATGGATGGCTAGGGGAACTTATCTGCTTTACATTGCCGGGGGTCGATATGCAAGCTTGTTATCACTTTTTCTCATTGGGAGTTTATCCGCTGCAGGGGGCCTGTAGTTAGTATAGGGGAAAAAATAGCAGCATACGACTCTCTCTAAATGATCATAGAAAAGGCATACTAAAATAAACATGCATGCAAGTTCTAGGCGCCAACGCTTCGTTTTATTATCTTTGCATAGGGTCCGCGGCTGGCTTTGTACAAAAGGTTACATGCACATCGGCAAGGCTTGTACAAAAGGCGGTTGCCAGGGCTGAGCCCAGCAGCCGCACCTTACGGTAGAACTTGTGAAGATGCTCAATATTCCAAGAGTTTTGCACTTTAATGCCATCTTCGGTCTCCAGACGGACTGCGCCAGGTCTAGTGACTTGTGCTACCCAGTAAGGGCCTTCCCACTTTGGCGTCAACTTGTTGGATCCCTTGGCGGATTGAACACACCTAAGGACAAGGTCGCCTTCCTCAAGGCTCCGAGCATGAATCCTGCGGCTATGATAGCGATGTAGGGCTTGTTGTTAGCGTGTAGCACGCACAGCGGCCCGAAGATGATCCTCCTCAAGGAGCACGGCATTGTCATGCCGAAGCTGCTCTTTCTCTACTTCATCGTAGGCAAGTACTCGAGGTGACTCGTATATTAGTTCTATGGGGAGCACTACTTCTGCCCCATACACTGGGGAGAAGGGAGTCTGGCTGGTGGCTCGCTTTGGTGTCGTACAGAGGGACGAAAGGCCCACCAGCATCTCATCCATCCAACGTCTGCCGCATTTCTGTAACTTATCAAAATTTCTCGTCTTGAGCCCACGTAGTACTTCAGCATTCATCCTCTCAGCTTACCCACTGCTCCGGGGATGAGCAACAGAGGCGAAGGAGACCTTGCTCCCAAGGTTTCGAACGTATTGCATGAAGGTGTGGCTTGTGAGTTGGGTGTTGTTATCGGTGATCACTCTGGCGGGTACTCCAAAATGGCACACCAATCCTTTCAAGAACTTAATAGTTGATTGTGCCGCCACCTTCCTCACTGATTCCACTTCTGGCCACTTTGTAAACTTGTCGGTTGCGATGTACAAGAATTCAAAGCCCCCGGTAGCATGGGGGAAGGGGCCCAATATATCGAGCCTCCAGATCGAAAATGGCTAGGATAAAGGGATCATTTGAAGATCTTGAGCTGGTTGATGGATGTACTTGGAGTGGAACTGGCAGGCTTCACATTTGGTGACTAGCTCAGTTGCATCATGGAGGGTTGTGGGCCAGTAGAAACCTGCCGGAAGGCTTTTCCGACCAGGGCCCTGATCCAATGCGAGAGCCACACATACCCCCATGGATCCCCACCAACAACTTGAGCCCGTCTTCCTGGCAGATGCACTTCAATTTCACCATGTTTGGCCTCTTTCTGTACAGAGTGTCATCGACAAACTGGTACATACTGGATCGTCGGGCTATTATTTCAGGTTCTTCTTGCCCTTTCGGGAAGTTCTCTTGTTTGAAGGAAATGGACTATGTGCTATGCCCAAGTTGGAGCCCGCGGCTCGACAACAAGGAGTAAAGGCATCTCTTCATTCATGGGAGCACTCCCTTCGACCGAAAATATTTGTGGTTCTGCAGGAGGGTGCAGCTCACCAACTAAAGTTGGGTTACCCCTTCCATCCCCCCTATTGGCAGCTTTGGGAAGTTTTGTTGGAAAATGCTTGTCGGAGTTCAACTTTCTTCTTTTCCTGGCCATCGTTGAAGGGGGCACTTATGGTTGAGTTAGATGGAGGACAAAAGTCCCTGGTTCCACAAGGAGCTTTTGCGTGGCGCACTTTGACAAGTGATCGGCGATGTCATTTCCGTTCGCGCCACGTGCTTTCCTTGCAACCCATCAAAGTGTTCTTCCAAATTTCTCACTCCCTCCACATATGCCTCCATCAACGGGCTCTGATAATCTTTGTTAACTTGCCTTACTACTAGTTAAGAATCTCCATGAATGATTAGTTTCTTGATTCCCAACTCCACTGCAATTCTGAGTCTGGCAAGGAGCCCCTCATACTTAGCAGTGTTGTTGGTGGCCTTCTTCCGGGGAAAGTGCATTTGTATCACATATTAAAGGTGTTCTCCTGTGGGCATGACAAGAAGCACACCGGCTCCGGCGCCTTGCAATGAGAAATCACCATCAAAATACATGATCCACTCCCGAGGCGCCTCCTTGCCGGGGAGAACTGTCGCTGATACTTCTTCGTCTGGGGTGGGCGTCCATTCTGCAATGAACTCTGCCAATGCTCTGCTCTAAATAGTTGAAGTGCTCTCATATTTTAAGCCAAAGCTTGACAATTCTAGTGCCCACTCTACTATTCTACCTGTGGCTTCAGGATTCCTCAATATGCGCTTGACCTAGCCCCTGTAACAGGGAGCTGACAAAGTACAATGTCCGCTGCACCACTTTCTTCCCTGCCGCGGTTTCGGCATTGCTTTTGCTGGCTAGCTCTGCCTCCTCTGATCTGTGTCCATTCCTACCACGACTGGTTCAATTCCATCTCCGGATGATACAGTTGATGCGGCTGCTTCCTCATCCACTTCTCGTTGCACCACTAGTGCTGCACTAACCACTTGATTCGTTACCGCTAAGTATAGCAACAACGGCTCTTGTGGTTTAGGCACGACTAAGGTGGGAGCAAAGGAAAGGTAAGTTCTCTAGTCTTGCAGCACTGCTTCTGCTTTCGAGGTCCACTTCACCGGGCCTGCCTTCTTCAAGATTTTGAAGAAGGGCAAGGCATGCTCGGCAGACCTGGATATGAATCTACTCAGTGCGGCAACGCATCCAGTAAAACGCCTTACATCTTTAACAGTCTTGGGTGCTTGATTTGCTTGATTGCCCTATTCTTGTTGGGGTTTGCCTCTATCCCCCGTTGGGACACAAAGAAACCAAGGAGCTTGCGGGATGGGACACCAAACACACATTTTTCAGGGTTTAGCTTCAAATTGATCTTGCGCAGATTTGCAAAGGTCTCTTCCAAGTCTTGGATGAGAATTGATCTATCCCTGGTCTTAACCACTATATCATCCATATAAGCTTCTACATTCTTGTGCAGTTGGGGTTCGAAGCTAATCTGCACTGCCCTTGCAACAGTAGACCCGATGCTCTTTAACCCGAAGGGCATTCATACAAAGCAGTACGTGCCACATGGAGTTATGAATAACGCGGTCTTCTACTCATCTTCCTTCGCCATGAATATCTGATCATACCCAAAGTACGCATCCAAGAAGGATAGCAAATCACACCCGGAAGTGGAATCAACAATTTGGTCAATGCGCGGCAGGGGGAAAGGGTCTTTTGGACACACTTTGTTCAAATATGTGAAATCAATGCAAAGCCTCCATTTCCTTTTTGCCTTACACACTATCACTGGATTCGCTAACCAAGTTGTATGTAGTACCCCTCTAACCAACCCAGCTGCTTCAAGTTTCTTGATTTCCTCGGGAATAAAATGCTTCTGCTCCAAAGCTTGCTTTCTGACCTTTTGCTTGATGGGCCGAACATGAGGGCAGACAGCAAGGTGGTGCTCGATTACCTCCCTGGGAACACCGGGGATGTCATATGGTTGCCAAGCAAACACATCGACATTCGCCCGCAGGAAGGCAATGAGCGCGCTTTCCTATTTGTCACCAAGGGTGGCGCTGATGGCGAATGTACCGTTAGCGCCATCCTGCCTCACTGGAATCCTCTTCATAGCAGGTGAAGCAACCTTGGGTCTCTTGCTAGTGGAACTCTCCGGCAGGTCATCAATAGGTGCAGTGCACTCTAAAGAGGCGTGCTTCCCGAAGTCCTTGCTAGCATCTCTGCTAGCCTTTTTTTCCTTCTTTGTTTCCTTGGTGGGAGCTGGGGCATCAGCTGCCTTAGTTGCTATCGCATCCCGGTACATCTTGTCCATACATATGATTGCATCTTTCTTGTCTGATGGGATGGAAATGACGCCCATCGGCCCTGGCATCTTCAAAGTGTTGTAGGCATAGTGGGATGCTGCCATGAACTTTACCAGAGCTGGACGACCAAGGATCCCATTGTAAGGCAAAGGAAGTTCAAAAATGTCAAACACGACCCTCTCGGTCCAGTAGTTTAGTTCCCCGCCAAATCTCACAGGCAATGTGATCTTCCCCTTGGGCCAGCTCCTGTCGGGGTTGATTCCTTGGAATGTACTTGTGGCCTTGAGTTCTTCATCATGAATCTATAGCTTGCTGACCACCTTAGGGGAAATCAAATTTAGTCCAACCCCACCGTCAACTAGCATCTTTGTGACCTTGAGGTTGTGGATCGTTGGAGAAACCAACAATGGCAAACACCCTACCGCAGTAGTGCGGTCAGGATGATCCTCTTCGTCAAAGATGATAGGCATGCGGGACCTTATGTGGCCTTTGGGAATCCGCACCTGGCTCCATGGCATTAACTTCATGTGCCCATTGCTTGAGCTGCCGATGAGAGGGAGTGCAAGGACGCAAGTCCATCAATGCACATGGCTTCAGTTCCCTTCTGGAATTCTTATTCGTTGGTTCCTTCCTCTTATTCTTCATCACTCCCATCATCTCCTTCTTTCTTTTCACACCCCCTAGCAGATTTTTCCTTCTGCTGTGGGGCCTTGCCACGGCAGCCTCCTCTACCACCACGGCCCTTCCACCTTCTTGGCTTCTCTCCCTATCACGCTTCTCGTATTCAGCCGTTTTCTTTTTAACCCGTTGCTCAAGTTGACGGCACTCTTGGAGATGATGGCCTTTCGTGCGGTGGATCTTTCAGTATTCCGCAGCCACGACCTCATGGCAATCAGCGCACGTAGTAGCTCCTTTGCCGGTGGCCTCGGTGTTGGTATTCTTGCTGGCAATACGATCACCAGAGCTCTCAATGGCCAGCACTGCCTTTTCTTTGCGCTTCCTATTGCGCCTTCGGTTCCTCCCCTTCGGGTTGGCGGCACCGTCAACATCATCTAAGTCGATTTCTACGCCATCCTCCTCACCGGGGAGTCGCTTCCCTTCTTCAGTTTGAGCACACTCATCCGCCAAGGTGTACAACTTGTTGACGGTCTTGGGAAGTCAGACATTCATCTTGGCCCGCATCCTTCGGTTGCACACATTCGAATGGAACACGGCAATCACGGTTGCAGGGTGTATCCCTGGAATGTTATAGTGCACTCGACTGAACCTCTGTATATACTTACGCAGGTCCTCTCCTTCCTTCTAAGGAAGGACCTGCAGATCACTGGGCTGTCCAGGCTCTTGTTGGCCATCTGGGAAGGCGCCAACAACTCATTGCACAAGTCTGCCCATGACGAAATGGAGTTTTCCGGCAGGTGCATCATCCATGATCTCACATTCGGCTTAAGTGCCAAAGGGAAATAGTTGACAAAAACCTTATCACCTCTGCCTCCGGCGGCTTGAATAGCAATTTTATAAATGCTCAAAAACTCTGTCGGGTTTAACTTTCCGTCATATTTTTTGGTAGTTTAGGCTTGAAGATGCGGGCAGATGGCCAGCGGAACTGCCATAGCTCATGAGTGAAGGCAGGGCACCCAACCTCGAAAGGCAAATACCCAGTAGCACCGGGTGCGGGCTCATCATCGTCTGGGCCAGTGCGCCTGTCGGACTGATGGCGTGCCTCTCAGCATCACTCTATGGTGACGCGTGCATCTTCCTTCCGCCAGTCTTCTAGAACTCGCCGCTGATCATGATGGGTTTGCGGGTCAGACGAAGCCATCGATGTCTCATCGGGCTGGTCGACTCGTTGGGCTCGCCGAAGTTGCCATTGGGTCTATTATAATAGAGGGGATTGCACCATCGGTGTAGCCCTCTCAACGCAGCCAACGTCTCGAGCCGCCATCACCGTTTGTCGGCATCACGACAGCTCTGCATGCTATGATTTCCCGGCCTTAGCAAAGCCAATCAAACTCTGGATGGTGGCCCTGCACTCATCCATCTTGTCAGCCATTGGTGGGAAGTTCAACAGGAGCTGGGCTCGTGTCATTCTTCTGCAGCCATGCTTGGCATGGCCAGCGAGGCAGACCGTAACGTCACTCGACTCCTGGAAGAACCAGTAGGAGCGTCGTCGCGTTCTTGCCGTCGTGGACTAGTCGCCAAAGCAGTCTGGTGACGAGTGGGCTGTGCTTAGGGGTCGGCGGCTCCATTCGACGGTCCGCTCTGCCTGTCTCGTTCTGGGCAAGGTGTGTGCCTCGTGGCCATGCCCATAGTTGGCGGAACTAGAGGATCGTGGGTTGCGCCAGAGCGGGCGTCATTGTTGCGACTGCGCCCACTAGTGCGATGGGGAGGTCGAGACTAGTTGTTCGCTCCCTCCGCAACTTTTGGGCCCAGCTCGCCAGGGTGCTGCTGATGTCACCCGTCCCCGGTGTTTCCCGCTCAAGCTTCAGCTGCGGGGGGCACAACGGTGGCGCCGCCTGCGCCAGTTGTGTCGCCTGTGACACCCGCCTCACCCAATGCTGCCGTGATGCCTAAAGTGTCCATGGTTGCGTGTGAGGGTGTAGTGACCAGACCTCAGATAGTCTGATCTCTGTGCATCAGTGTCATCCCTGGATCGGTAATGCTGACACGCACAGTACTTGAGATTTATGACAGAGTAGCAATCACACACTTATTACATCGAACGTCTCAAAAGAGAACTTATTACAATAATATGGCTTAAGGCCATCTAAAAACGATAACATCAGAAGGCTTGGAAGATAAAGTGAGTTCATCAACTCCAACGGCATCACTGAGTGAAAGACAACGACCTATGACACCTTACTCGTCGTCTGAAAAGTCTGCAACATGAAACGTTGCAGCCCGAAACGAGCACATGGAATATGCTGGCAATGTAACACAAAGAGAGTAATGAACAGAATAAATACTATCACTACATGCATATATGGCTGGTGGAAAGCTCTATGGTTACAGTTTTGCATAAAGCCAATTTTCCCTACAACAAAGGAATACAATTTTATTTAACTATCATGGTGGTTGTTAAACATTGAAAACGTTCCTCCAACTCAATCCCAATTAAGCATCATCATTAACCCAATCAAATTAAATTTAGAGTGATGAGATCAACATGATAATCCAAGAACTAGATACTCAAAACGTCCATAACCGGGGACACGGCTAACCATGATTAGTTTGTACACTCTGCAGAGGTTTGCGCACTTTTCCCCACAAGACTCGAATACATCCATGGTCGGAGATTCGAGACACAATATTTCTGAAGCATTAACTCTCTACTCTGGATAGATAGTACCACCTACAACCCACTACATCTGCTTGTCTACCTCTTCAAGAGCTTCACGCAACTTACTCAACTATGCCAGAGCCCATATTGGCTTGTGGCTGCACACGGAAGTTTCTAGCATGAATTATCTTATGATCCCTTTGAGTCTGGGTGGCGGGCCGTAGGATGATCACACGGGTACTCCGGGATATCCTAGGACAACACTGGATTCTCCAGGTGCCCTGACAACCACTGGGTACTCCAGGGTGCCTCAAGCAATCCACCCATATGTGTATTGAAGTAGCCACCTTAAGTAAACCATTAAATAATAACACTCACATATGTCTTGAATCACTTGATCCAAACCACGCCTATGAGCATAGCATAGCAGTATAAGCATAACGTAAAAGTTACTCCCAAAGGTTTGATAACAAACAAGTAATAGGTTCTACCTCATCATCTACTTCCCAAAACCCACATATTAATCTGATCCTAAGCATGCAATTGTTTGAGGATTGATCTAAAGCAATAAAACTGGGTATTAAAGAGGTATGATCAAAGTGTTACTTGCCTTGCAGATGATCCATGAAACCTAGAGACTCGTAGTAGCACGCTTCGCACTCTGGGTACTCTACCGCAAATAAACAAGCATACAATAAGCACTCAACTAGAAACATGGGTAAAACTCAAATAAGAGATCTAACCAGAAAGTTCAACTTAAGAACTCCGGTTTGCCAAAAGAATCAAATCAAATGAAGCAACGAAACTCAAACTGCGAAATAGACAAGATCCGTTTACTAATCTGGACTAAAGTCAAATTTTACAGTACCAAAATCTTGTTCAAGTTGTTTAAAAAGAAAGAGGGCTCCGAGACAAATATCTAGGCGCTTGAATCACCTAATTCCGATAAACGAGCCAAAAGATAAACAAACGAAAATCAGGGCAGAAATCGCGATCGAAAATAATCACGGAAAAACCCTGGAAAAAGAAAACTAACGTACAGGCTAACGAACGAACGTTCGCTGTCTGCGGCTAATGAGTGAAAACCGTTCGTTAAAACGAACGTATGAATGGGCGTTCGCTAAATAACTAAACCAGAAAAAAATAAAACCGATCTAAAAAATAAAATAACCGGGGTTTCTAAAAAACCCAAACGGTTTTTCTTCAAAAACCGGCGGTTACCTCGGGATGGGCGGCGGCGGCGGAAAGCAACTCTGGCGCGCCACGGGTTGGCGGTGAGGCGGTGGGTGGCGGCGATGGCGGCAGCGGCGGCGGCGGGGGGGTGCGGGCTGGGGCGGGGCTAGGGTTTGGGGCGGCTCGGGCCTCTCCTCTTAATGGCCGGCCGGGCTGGAGTCCTAGTTGGGCACGGCCCGGCTAGGTCGGTTGACTTAAAAAAAATCCGCGTAGAAAAACGAAGAAAATAAATACTAAACGGACTCCAAAAATCCTAAAATAAGTTTTCCCCATCCTCTAAAAATATAGCGGACAAAGTGAACATTTTTTGGGCCTCTAATGCAATTTTGAAAAACGCATTTTTTCCTAATTCAAATAAAATAGCGATAAAACTCCGAATAAAATTCTTATTTGATTTTAATATTTAACCTCCAATATTTCTTTATTTTGGGGAAGCATTTTATCCCCTCTCTTTTATTTTTATATATGAAATATTTGAAAAGAAAATAATTAAAATCAAATTATCCTCTTTTCAAAATTTTAGAAAAACTCAAATATGAAAATAACGAAATCTCCAACTCTCTTCGTGCGTCCTTGAGTTGCGTAGAATTTCTAGGATCAACCCAAAATGCAGTAAAATATGATATGCAATGATGATCTAATGTATAATATTCCAAATTGAGATGAATCTCGCCCTCGAGATTCGGGTTGGCTAGAAAATAGGTGAGAGTGGTCCTTCCGTAGGTCTTCCTCTCGTTACCAGGTGGCTTCATCCTTGGTATGGTGGCTCCACTGAACTTTGCAAAACTTGATAACCTTGCTGCGTGTGACTCGGCTGGCAAACTCGAGAATCTTGACTGGTTTCTCCTCGTAGGTCAAATCGCTATCCAACTGAATCGCTTCCAATGGCATTGTATCTCTCAGTGGAATGTCAGCCATCTCTGCGTGGCACTTCTTCAACTTGGAAACGTGGAACACATCGTGAACTCCTGACAATCCTTCGGGCAATTCCAACTTGTAAGCAACTTCTCCCATACGCTCCAAAACTTTGTATGGTCCCACAAAACATGGTGCTAACTTTCCCTTAACTCCAAATCGCTTAACTCCTCGAAGTGGGGACACACAAAGATAAACTCTGTCTCTGACTTCGTAAACTGTCTCCTTGCGTTTTGAATCCGCATAGCTCTTCTTCCTAGACTGGGCTACCTTGAGCCTATTGCAAATCAGCTTAACCTTCTCTTCAGACTCTTTAATCAAATCCGGTCCAAACAACTTACGGTCTCCAACTTCATCCCACAACAACGGGGTCCTGCACCTCCTTCCATACAAAGCTTCGAAAGGGGCCATCTTCAAACTGGCTTGATAACTGTTGTTGTAAGAGAACTCTGCATAAGGAAAATTGTCGTCCCAACTAGATCCATAATCTAGTGCACAAGCTCTCAACATGTCCTCCAGAATCTGATTGACTCTCTCGGTCTGCCCATCAGTCTGTGGATGAAAGGATGTACTGAACTCTAGCCTGGTACCCAATGTCTCATGCAACTGATTCCAAAACTTTGAGGTAAACTGGGTTCCTCTATCTGATACAATGGTCCTTGGAACTCCATGCAGACATACGATCCTGGTCATGTATATCTTTGCCAACTTAGCACTAGTGTAAGTGGTCTTCACTGGGATGAAATGAGCTACCTTCGTCAACCGATCGACTCCAACCCGTATCGAGTCATAGCCTGAAGGAGTCCTGGGCAATCCCGTGATAAAATCCATGCCTAGCTTATCCCACTTCCATTCGGGTATCGGCAATGGCTGTAGCAATCCTGTTGGCTTCTGATGCTCTGCCTTCACTCTCTGACATACATCACAAACTGCTACATACTCCGCAATATCCTTCTTCATTCCGGTCCACCAGAAACTGTCCCTCAAATCCAGATACATCTTGGTATTTCCTAGGTGAATCGAATACGGCGAATCATGGGCCTCCTGTAGAATCAACGTCCTGATCTCTTGGTCATTAGGCACATATACGCGGTCCTCAAACCATAAGGTATCATGCCCATCCTCATGAAATCCTTTAGCTTTTCCTTTGCTCATCCTTTCCTTTATCTCGGCAATCTCCTTGTCCGTCTTCTGAGCTTCTCTGATCTTATCCATCAAAGTAGACTGAATTTCCAATGCTGCTACATAGCCTCTCGGAACTATCTCCAAAAATAGCTCGTGAAGATCCTCTGCTAACTCCTTGGGAAACTCTCCGGTCATGAGCGTGTTGACATGACTCTTGCGGCTCAATGCATCGGCTACTACATTAGCCTTTCCGAGATGATAATGCAACCTCATATCATAATCCTTGATGAGCTCCAACCATCTTTTCTGCCTGATATTCAAATCCTTCTGCGTGAAGATATAGTTCAAACTCTTGTGATCTGTGTACACCTCACAATGGTTTCCGATGAGAAAATGTCTCCATGTCTTCAACGCATGCACTACGGCTGCTAACTCCAAATTGTGCGTAGCATAATTCAACTCATGGGGTTTAAGCTGTCGTGAGGCATATGAAACAACTCTTCCCTCCTGCATCAGCACTGCTCCAAGTCCTCGACGAGAAGCGTCGCAATACACTTGATAATCCTTGCGTTGATCTGGAAGAATCAACACTGGAGCTGTAACCAAACATTTCTTCAGCTCCTGAAAACTGGGCTCACATTCCTCAGTCCATTTGAACTTGGTGTCCTTCTTCAACAAATCCGTCATGGGCTTCACAATCTTCGAGAAATTCTCAATGAACTTCCTATAGTATCCTGCGAGTCCAAGAAAACTCCGAATCTCTCCAGCTGACGTGGGTGCTTCCCAATTTGTCATAGTGACAACCTTGGTGGGGTCTACTGCTATTCCTTCTCCGGAGATAACATGTTCGAGGAATCCAACTTCCTTCAACCAAAACTCATACTTACTGAACTTGGCATATAACTGATGTTCTCTGAGCTTCCCAAGTACCAAACGCAAATGCTCCTTATGCTCCTCTTCATTCTTCGAGTAAAACAGAATTTCATCAATGAACGCCACGACAAACTTATCCAAAAACTCCATAAACACCTTGTTCATCATGTTCATGAAATAGGCAGGCACGTTAGTCAGACCAAAAGACATAACGGCATACTCACATAGCCCGTACCTTGTGGTAAAAGCTGTCTTAGGTATATCTTGCTCTCAAATCTTTAGCTGGTGGTATCCTGATCGCAGAGATCTTGGAAAATACTTTATCTCCTTGCAACTGGTCAAACAAATCATTGATCATAGGCAGTGGGTACTTGTTCTTGATCGTTACTTCATTCAATCCACGATAATTAACAACCATCCTCAACGATCCATCCTTCTTCTCCACTAGAAGTACTCGTGATCCCCAAGGTGACAAACTTGGGCGAATATAGCCTTTATCCAGTAACTCCTTAATCTGCTTCTTAATTTCCTCCAAATCCTTTGCGGGCATCCTGTACGGTCTCTTAGATATTGGCCCTGTGCCTGGCAAAAGCTCAATGTCTCTATCCGATGGCATGCCTGGCAACTCCTCTGGAAATACATCAGGGAAATCCTTCACCACTGGTACTTCCTCCTATACAACTCCTGACAAGGAATTCACTTGAGTCCTCTTCGGCACATGTCGGGATACATACTTGATCTTTCTTCCTTCTAGGGTGGTGAGCAAAATAGACTTACTGACGCAGTCAATGTTCCCTACATACTTCGACAACCAATCCATGCCTAATATTACATCCAGTCCTTGTGACTCCATTACTATTAGGTATGAGGGGATGTCACATCCTAGCTAGCCCATGCATTAGAGTGTTGCATCATGTCTACTTTCATCAGAAACTTGAATTGGGGAAGCCAGAACCCCCAGAACCCCTCTGAATTCAACTAAGGGTTACTAAAAATATTTTCAATGAACCTGAAATGCCCTTCTAAAAAGTTCACCCTCTTTGTCTTGGCTTAGAACCTCTGGCAAAATTGGTGCACATTTTTCTAGGCCAACAGAAGGTCATTGAATTAAATCATATGTAAATTGCATTTGGGCATTTAAATGCTAGTAAATATTTTGAATGCTCAAATAATTCTGAAAATAAGTGTGGGCTGTTGGAGATTTTCTAAACAGAGCCTCTGATTATTTTTAGGATTTTTAGAAGTGCCTAACTATTTTTAATAAAGCCACAAACTTACAGAAAAATAGAAAAAGAAAAACAAAGCAAAGCAGAGGCTTACTTGGCGCCCACCTGGCAAGCCCACCTGCCGGCCCAGCCCAGCCACCACTCCAGCGAGCTGCTTGGCTCGTCCAGGCAGGCAGCTAGGTGCTCGACGTCGGCACCAGCGCGTGCCACGTAGCTGCCCGCTGCCCTGCTTCCTCCCCTCGCCGTTTTGCCGCCCTGGGTCGGTCACACACTCCTCCCCCGAGCTCACAGACACACCCTTTCCTCCCCAGCTCCACTCCCTCGCTCTCCCACACCTTGGCTGACGCTGCCGCGCCCGCGCCACCGTGATAACCACGCTCTCCATCGTCCTCCTCTTCTTCGAGCAAGCCGAGCCCCGAGCGCTCGCTTGCCCCGAAGCCACTGCACCGACCTCGCCCGACTCCGTCACCACCGAAGATCCCCTTTGCCGTCACCGCCACAACAGCTCGTCCCCGACCACGCCGTCTGCTTCTACGTGACCGTCGTGAGCCCAGCTACCTCCTCCCCCTTCTTGTTCTGGCTCTCGAGCCCTGCATCAACTGCATGAAGCTTCACCGCACGCGCCACCGCCGAGCTCGTCGCCGACGTGTCTCCGGCCAACCACCGTCCACACCACCGTGTCTAACACACTCACTACATCCCCAGGAGCCAAACGCACCACCCCACGCGCCTCACTATGCCCCGTAGCCTCGGGTTCAACTTCACCGCACTCCGACGACCGCCAAGGTCGACGCCGGTGACGTTCCCGGCCACCCCGAGCTCAACCACCACCACCAAGCGTTGCGGCTTGCTCCCAGCTACGCTTAGATGCCCTCCGCCGCTCTTTTGGTCGCCGGAACGCACTAATGCACTCTCACCGCCGTGTCTGGCCTCGCCGACGGCTAAACGCCGGTGGGTTTGACCCTTGACTTTGACTGGGTGGGCCCAGTTTGACTCCTCTGAGTCTAAGACAAGTGGGGCGCCCCCTCTGCTAATGAACCCAAATTAGTATTAACTAAAATTAGTTAGTTTAAATAACTGCTGACACATGGGACCCACTGGTCAGGTTGACCTGGACGTCCCCTTTGACCACTTACGTCACCGTGACGCATTGCTAATGCAATAACTAATTTCTGGATTTATTTTTTATATAGAAAGTTCCAGAAATTGTTGCAAACTTCAAAAAATCATAGAAATTAATCTGTAACTCCAAATGCAAAGATTTATATATGAATTTTGATCAGAAAAATTCAATCTATCCATTGGTAGTGGTTTCATGCATGACAGAACAAGTTAACCTTGCTGTTTAAGCAATATAAGATAATGCACTAATATGGCTATGTTAAATGAACTAACATTTGAATCTTTGAAATCAAATGAGTTCATTCTTTTCTGTTTTAGCTTGCATTAGGCCAAGACACATTCATATTGCCATGTCATAGCATGCATCATATTGTTGCATATCGTCATGTGTTGATTATGTTCGGTGTGTCTTTCGTGGTAGGTTCTGCCTCCGAGGATAACCCCGAATATCCGTCTGAAGGGCAGTACCCTACAACCACTACATCAGGCAAGCAACCCATTGATCATTCTGATACAAACCCATGATCTTGCTTCTGCTTTTGTTTACTACATTAAGACAACGCGATTCAAACTGCTGTGTGTTGCGGTAGTTGAACCCACTTCCTTTGCATGACTGTCATTGCCACAGTAACTAGATGAAACCCACTAGCATGTGTAGGAGTTGATTGAGCCATATTTGTGTTTCCTACCATGCTATGCTTGCTATGCTTAGAGTTGTGTCAGGTCTGGCTCATCCGGAGGATGAACTAGAGTGAAAGGTTGTGACGGTAACGAGAGTGAAGTGTTGAACATGATTTGGTAAAGGTATCGATGAGAGGCCATGTAGGAGTACATGGTGGGTTGTTTGATTGAGGCCGTCCTTAAGAACTGAGATCTCTGTGTGTGATTTAAGACTCAGCTACTACCACACATTGGGATCCTTAATTGACCCTCTCGACTTATTAACCACTCTTGTCCTCTGTTCGGGAGTTGCAAAGTAGTTTCTGGTGTTTGTAGTATGCTGGGGGATGCACGCAGCACTGACCTTAGGGGTGGGCTGTGTTGTGGTAGGCACGTGGCACGGTGTACCGATTCGCCTGTTTGGTGTCTCGTGAACCCTGCACACATCGTTCGGGGCCGTTAGTGGAAACCCCGGCCGGACTCCCTACGGATGGAACCCGAATAGGCGATAAACCTGGACTAGGGACTCGTGTGTTTAGTCAGGTCATGGCCGACACCCTCGCTGGACTTCCGCTTGAAGGTTGCCGAGTACATGTCGTGTAGCGGCGATAAGTGGTGAGAGCGTGTGTGAAGAAGTACACCCCTATAGGGTATAAAACTATTCGAATAGCCGCGTCCACGGTAAAGGACTACTTGGTCACCTATACAGTTCATAGACATGTAAATGGATACTACTAAAAGCCTCAAGATAAGTGTGAGTACCACGGATGGACCTCTCGTAGGTTGACGGGAGAGGATCCACGGTGGAGTATTGTGATGGTGATTAGTGGACTCGTGTGCGACAAATGCTTTCCAAGTGGTATCTCGTAGGATAGCTTATCCAAGAGTCAAAGCTGGCTTGCTGCAATAACTCCACTACCTTCTTGAGAATGTGCATGTATAGTAGGATTCTGTTGTAAGACTTGCTGAGTACCTCCGTACTCATGTTGCTTTAATTAATGTTTTCAGAAGACAACACTGCCCCCTCCGATGGGTTCTACGTAGACCTTGATGTCGACGAGTGACTAGCCACCCAGGTGGTGATCCAAGACTTGTGAAGGGCCGATGTAGATAGAAAGGCTTCGTCAAGCCTTCTTTCTTTTTAGTGTCTGTACTCAGACTAGTTTGCTTCCGCATGTGCTTGTATGTTTGTATGACTTGAGTGTCGGGTCATGTGACCCCTATCTGTATGAACATGTTATGTATGGCTCCTAGGAGCCTTTTAAATAAAGTACCTTGAGTTGTAGAGTGATGCTGTGATGCCATGTTGTATTTGCACATATCGAGCATATTGTGTGTATGTTATTGAAATGCTTGTGTAGGATCGAAAGTATGTCTAGAGGGGGGTGATTAGACTACTTGACAATATAAAAATTTAGCCTTTTGACAAAGACAAGTTTTTGGCAGATTCACAATGATGATCAAGTCAAGTATCACCCTACACATGCAATTCTGGAGTATAGGCAGCGGAAAGTAAATTGCACATGTAGTAAAGAGAGGTGGAGAAGATCAAACGCAATTTGGAGACACGGAGATTTTTCTCGTGGTTCCGATAGGTGGTGCTATCGTCATTCCACGTTGATGGAGACTTCAACCCACGGAGGGTAACGGCTGCGAGAGTCCACGGAGGGCTCCACCCACGAAGGGTCCACGAAGAAGCAACCTTGTCTATGCCATCATGGCTTACGCCCACGGAGGGCTAGCCTTACTCGGGGTAGATCTTCACGAAGTAGGCGATCTCCTTGCCCTTAAAAACTTCTTGGTTCAACTCCACATCTCGACGGAGGCTCCCAAGCGACACCTAACCAATCTAGGAGGCACCACCTCCAAAAGGTAATAGATGGTGTTGATGATGATGAACTCCTTGCTCTTGTGCTTCAAATGATAATCTCCCCAACACTCAACTCTCCTCACTGATTTGGCTGTGGTGGAAGAAAGGATTGAGTGGAAAGCAACTTGGGAAGGCTAGAGATCAAGCTTCATATGGTGGGAGTGGAGCAACTTGATCTCAACACAAGGGTAGGTAGTTCTCTTCTCGTAAATGTAAGGTAGGAGTGGTAGTTCTTTCGATGGCTCTCTCCACGAATGAAGAGGGGTTGGAGGGTATTTATAGCCTCCACACAAAATCCAACCGTTACACACATTTGACCAATCTCGGTCGACCGAAGTTGACAACTCGGTGAGACCGAAAGTTCAAATCATGTGAGCGTTGGGATTTTCGTGGGACCGAAAATACAAACTCGGTGAGTCCGATTAGTGTAAAGACAAGAGCTTGCCAATCTCGGTGGGACCAACTTCATCATCTCGGTGACACCGATTTGATGATGAGATGTTCTGAAGCTTGGCAACTCAAGTTTCGGTGAGACCGAGTTCAGAATCGGAAAATCCGAGATTTCTAGGGTTTGGCTTTGTGGCTGAGGTGGTTCATCTCGGTGTGATTGAGTTTAGGAAATCGGTGGGACCGAGATTACTTATGAGTGTATATGGCAGTGAGAGTTGCTGATAGTTTAGGAGATGTATCACTAAGCACTTTGAGCAACTAGATCATCATCATAACCTCATCCCCTTTTAATAGTATTGGCTTTCCTATGGACTCAATGTGATCTTGGATCACTAAACCAAAAATGGAGTCTTGAGCTTTTGCTAATGCTTGCCTTAGCATTTTGAGGGGTCCACTTCTTCAGTCCTTGCCATACCCATATCTTGAACTTTCGAAATGATTCTCAAGAAACTATTAGTTCAATGATATATATGTTGTTATTAATTACCAAAACCACCCGGGGATTAGTTGCACTTTCAATCTCCCCCTTTTTGGTAATTGATGACAACATATAGATCAAAGCTTCGACAAAGGATATAATCAATGAATAATATCGTCGCTTTGAGAAGTATGTGATAAGCAAGAGCTCCCCCTAAATTTGTGCATTATTTAAGATTTGCATTTGAATGCAAATGCACAATCGATTAGGATCATGGGTCACTCTTCCATGTCACATACATCTTGGTGGAGCGCACAAAATGATAAGAATGAATAGCATGCACCCAATCACCAAGACATGAGTAAATGGTCATACAAGATAGGAATAGCATATGATAAGCATTAAGCACACATTAAAGCATAGTACGACCAAGCACTCATTAAGGTAAAGTGAAACGTAGTATCAAACACACTGTCACGAAAACTAAAAGTATCTCAAAGAAACCACAAAAGAACGAAAGAGCAAAAGCGACAACACTCTCTCTCTCGAAGTCCTATGATCTATACAATTTCTCCCCCTTTGGCAACAAGTTACCAAAAAGTTCGAAAAGGCATAGAGCTAAGCGCCTTTGGGGACTCTCTGTGGCGGCTCGTCTGCAGGTTGATGTTGGAGTTGATATGGCAGCATCGGCGAAGACTTGGTGATGTCTGTCTTTGGAGGAGTGGTCTTTGGAGCTGGAGCTGGAGCAACCGATGGAGCTGTGGAGGTCTTTGCCAAGCTGTAGTCTGGTGTCACCCTTTGGAATAGCAGTGATCGGGTCTGTGGGAACCGGAGCGATCTGTTGATAGGCATCTGGACTAGGTCATCCTGCATCTCACGCATGAGCTCTTCCTTCTCCCTCTTTGCTTCCTCGATGTCGCCTCAAGCTTGTTGTGATTACTTGCACTTGATCGACTTTACATCCGAGCATGGATCTTGTCTTCAACAATCCTCTCTAGGCTCTCCCGAGGCTGTATAATGTTGGCAGCGTTGTTCAATCCTTTGGGTAGCTTCAAGTAGCTGTTCTCCAACACTCTTTGGTTTAGGCTGCTGCTCGCTGCTTCCTTCTCAGCTTTAGCTTTCTTGGCAGCTTCAATCTTGGCTTGACCTTCAACAGATGTTGGGTCCTCCTCATCCATCACAACAACATTGTCCTCATGCTCAGGCTGCAGTGGTAAGTGTTCTCTATCCAACAAGAATGTGCCCGTGCCAAACTTGGCATTGATAAGCATCTGAATATGCGGGGCAAATCCACACGACCTTTTCTGGTCAGCTGCAGTCCTCTTAATGGTTTCAACCATCAAGTCCATCACCTTGAAAGGTGCTTTCTCATCAAGTATATGCAGCATGTTGATAGAGTATCCTCTGATCATGCGATGATCTCCAGACTTGGGCATCAAGGTATGCCTCAGAATAGTATTAGTGGTAGGTAGACCTGCCTGGAGATAGTACACTGAGCCAAGCTTCCAGATTCCCAAATCTTTAGCTGGAACCTCTTTGTACATATTCTTCATGGATTCATGGTTCTTCTTGGGAATACCATACACATCAACATCATCCTCTCTTTGCACTGGAGCATTCAGAAGTTCTGCCCCATTCTTCAACAGTTGAAGAGAATCTTTGGCCTTCAGTCATCCATGTGATCTTTCCATCTGGATAGAAATGAGCTGTGGCATAGAATTGCATAATCATTTCATCATTCCAATTTGTCAACTTCTGACCTACAAAATCTGCAACACCACATGCAGTGAAACTTTCATGCACATGTGGAAAGAAGTCTCTGTGCTCTTCGCTGTCAATGCATTTCCAATCAACAAATCTGGTGTCTGCCACTATGGGCTTCTTATCCATTAGCACTGTCTCATAGAAGTCCTGCTGCTCTCTGGTGTGAAATCTGGGATCAACAGCAGTTCTTCTTCTCACGGCATATGGGTCAGCTTGTCTCCATAGCCTGAGACCTCTATCTTTCCTTTCCTTCATGTTTTCAGCTTGAGGATGAGCATCATTGTGAAGTGGCAGTTTTGGACGAAGTTTCAGCAAGACTGGTGCTTCATCATCCGACTTCTACTGGTGGCACATCATCTTTGTTCTTTTCTCGATCTTTGGAATGTTCTGTTGTCTTCTTGGGCTTGGCAGCGAGGCTTTCTTTGGAGCTGCCTTGACTGGAGCAGATTGCTTGGGCTTTGAAGTGGCTCCTGCCCTGATGGCATCACCCATGAGCTTAGGCTTCTGAGGAGGCTGGGGTGCTTCCTCATCCTCATCTTCTTCTGCATCATCAAGCACTAATCTCTTCCTCTTGGAAGTTTTCTTCACTTTGCTCGTAGTTTCCTCTTCCAAACTCAGCTTCTTAGCAACAGTGGACTGCTTGACTTTCCTGGTGCCCTTCTTGGTTTGCTGACCTTGAGGCTCTTTGGCAACAACTTTCCTCTTGGGCTTTGAGGTGACCTCTTCCTCAACAACAAAATCTGAGTCTTCCCATCGAGTTCCTCTTCTTTACGCCCCGGTGGCTGCAGGAGGCAAACCACTTGGTGTACTCCTCTCACCATCATCGATGAGCTGCTTTGGGATCGGGACTAGTGCCCGCCTCTGGAATATCTGCTATAGGTGACTCGACCTGTTACGCTGTCCTTGGCATCGACATGGTGACAACTTTGTGAATAGATAAGGTGTAGGCAGAGTAGAAGAGTTATCACAAACTGCAGAAGTTTTTACAAACAAATGAGTTCAAATTCTAGTATTAGGTTTTCACAGAAGACATTTTGGTCGACCGAGTTTAAAATTCGGTGAATCCAAGTGTTCAAACGAAGCATTCACACCACTTTCGGTTGGACGAAGTGGGTTTCGATCTGCCGAAAACACTAGGGTTTCACTAAATCCTCATTTCGGTCACACCGATTTGCACAACTTCGGTTGGACCGAAGGTGCGATGCATTGGCCATAGGCCAAATCGGTCATACCGAAAATGTAAAATCGGTCTCACCGAGATGTGTTCGCGGAAACCTAACCCTAAAACTTTTACTCAATTTCGTTCAAAAGAACCAATCGGTGTCTGTGAAGATTTCAATCGTGGCAAGATTATAGGCAAACCAAACGGTCATTGAATCGGAGATGGGAGCACGAGTGGGATCGAAACTCACCCTAACTTGGTGGAGTTTCTCTACGGCGGCAACGGCGCGGAGAAGATGTCCGTTGACGGCGACGGAGACCTGCGGCGAGGGCGCACAAGCGACGACGGAGACAATCCGGAGACCAAGGCGACGGCAGCAAGGGGTGTGGGGGTGAGGCATTTGAAGTAGAAATCAACGCGCGTGGCCCTCGGAGTATATATACCCCTTTGCTATCGGTGGGACCGAGTTGTAAAACTCGGTGGCACCGAGATGGAAAACTGCAGGGCAGTTATGCACTTCGGTCACGCCGAAAATCACAACTCGGTTTCACCGAGGTGAAAACCTAGATCAGTCTAAATGCTTTCGGTTTGACCGAGTTTGAGTGAGTCGGTCTAACCGAAATCAAATAGAAGGTTTTGGAAGTTAGCCCTTGACGGATCGGTGGCTCCGAGTGCTCCTCACTCGGAGGGTCCGAAAATGACTTGTTCAAAGTTTGTGATATAAGCATGAATAGAATTTGAGACAAGAAAGCATAGATAGCTAGGGGAGGTACTTAGGCATTCTTGTCCATCCATTTGGTCAGAAAAATCAAAAAGACCAAAGCAACAAATGGATGTCCTTGAATGGATAAAATCATGCATCCAACATGCTCACACAATAAGATAGCAAATGAAATATGTGTCAAACATGCACAATCAAAACTCTAGCTACTATCACACAATTTGTCGATGACTAGGTCATCTTTATATGAGTATATTGACTTAGGAGTCAAATGAGAACATTTGATCATAGGTCATACTCATCGTTTAAGCACAAGTGGGGTTACCACTTTTACATAAAGCATTGATGTGTTCACATCATTTGAAGATGCTTTAGCTCAATTCTTTAGAGAAAAGCTCCCTCTAGATGTGAGAACCCCTTTTAAAGGGTCAAACTAACCTTGGGTTGTCGTAGAAGACTTCATGTAGATGTTGAAGATGTGGATGCTCAATGTTGATGAAGATCATCAAGAGTTGGGAGCAATCCTTTGGATTCGGGCACTTTCAATACCTACATGGGTTAGTCCCACAAGGAACAAACAAGGATATCCATGGACATAGATTGAAATACACAATAGATGATGTCCATGAAAGCAATGATTACCTTGTCCCTTGACTTACCAACAAGAGGGTTTGTGACTCCATGAACTAGTGCAAGATGTGGAAGTTGATTGCACAAGTTTTTGCCAAAATGAATGTGAGTGAAGTATGTTGGTGGAGTCACCCTCAAGAACTCTCTAGTTCTTCTTCTTCGGGATCCACATCATCTTGATGGGAATCCTTGGGGTTGTAGTTGATCTTGACGAAGTAGAACTTGACGTTTCCTTGGGAACCCACTTGACCATGGCTTGAGGTGCTTCAATAAATGCATCAATCTCCTCTTGAAGCTTGTCCTTGCCTTTTAGCTTGTGGTCTTGTGGTGGAAGGTCATCTTGAGCTTGTTCCACATTGGAAGAAGTAGGATTATACTTCTCCTTCTGAGGAATAAACTGTGGAGTGGGATATTGACCTTCTTTCCATTCAACACCCTCGGCGTTGAACTTTCGCTCAAAACCAATTCCTTGATTCTTCCGGTGCCTTCCTTGCTTGCGAACAATTTCCCCAAAGTTCTTGCTTCTGGCAAGGCTCTTGTAGACACCTTTCTCTATAATCCCTTTCAATAAACTATTTTCTTGCTCAAGTGTAACTTGGCTTGAAACATTGTTAGTGGAATCAAGAGAACTACTAGAAGCAACAATATTGGATTTAGCATGGTTATTGTTACTACTAGATGAAGAATTTTTCTTATGCTTGTCATGCTTAGTTTTAATAGGTGGCAAGAAATTAGACAAGAGAAGTCGTTTGGCAAGATATGAAGAACTCTTCTTTCGAAGATCGTCATTGATTGCTTTTAGGAACTCATGTTCTTGCTCTAGAGTGAGCTTCTCGAAGCGTAGCTTCTCATGAGATCTTAGGAGCTCTCTATGATCTTCTTGAGTTGTTTCATGAGCTAACTTGAGAGTGTTTAGTTCTTTAGTTAGACGCTCAATCTCCTTCATAGCATTGTCATTCGACTCATCTCGACTATAAATACTACTAGCATGTTCATCATTACTATGCTCATTGGATTTATCATGTAAGAGCTCATCTTCACCAAGCAAGTCATCCTCATCACTATCAAAGTCAATAAATTCAGGGTGTGATACCTTGGGGCCTTTAGCCATGAAGCATCTTCCAATTCCCTCATTTGGTGAATCAAATAAGTCGTAGGAGTTGGAGTTGGAGGATCGAGAGCAAGACCGCAACACCTTCATCTTCGATGTAGTCGGAGTTGGAGTGATAGCTTCTTTCGGATTGATTGTCGGAGTCGGAGCGGAGACCCATTCACCTACATGAGCTTGATGTTTTCTTCTTGTGTAGCTCCTTGATGACTTGTCTTTCCTCTCCGAATCCTTGCTTCTCCGAGAGGGTCTTCGTTCATAACGATCATCTCTACTCCTTCTCTCTTTCGAGGTGACTCATCTCTTGAGCTTCTTCTTCTTGGAGATTCTTCTCTTCTCTTGTGGGGAGCGAACACTCATTTGAGTAGTGTCCGGGTCTTCCACAATTGTAGCAGATTCGATCACGACTAGAAGATCTCTTTTCATCATATGATCTAGACTTTGAGCTTCTCTCTTTGCTTCTACTCTTGTAGAATTTGTTGAAGTTCTTCACCATTAGGCTTATCTCTTCATTGGAAACTAGCTTGTCACTTGAGGTTGTGGGAGCATCACTTGTAGCTTTGTAAGCACCACTTGACTTGTTGTGAAGCTCTTCCTTATCTTTAAGTGTCATCTCATGAGCAACAATTCTTCCAATGACTTGGTTGGCTTGAGATTCTTGTAGTTTGGCATCATTTGGATCAAAGTGCACACGGTATCATACTTTCCATCCAAAGCTCGAGAATCTTCTTGATGATGAATCGGTCGGTCATTTCTTCGCTTCCTAAGCCGGCAATCTCATTGGTGATGAGAGCAAGCCTAGAGTACATTTCAGCGACTCCTTCACCTTCCTTCATCTTGAACTTGTCAAGTTGACCTTGAAGAACATCTAGCTTTGATTCCTTCACGGACTCGGTACCTTCGTGCATTTCAACCAAAGTATCCCAAATCTCTTTTGCATTCTCAAGGCGGCTGATTTTGTTGAACTCCTCGGGACACAAAGCATTGAAGAGAATGTCACAAGCTTGAGCATTGTTTTGCAACATCCATAATTCATCCGTTGTAGCCGCGATCCGGAACTTTTCCTTCCTCGAAGAATTCACCTTGCATACCAACACAAATAATGCCCCATCGGTGGGTTATGGCCAAGAATATGCATTTTCATTTTATGCTTCCAACTAGCAAAGTTTGTACCATCAAAGTAAGGACCTCTCGAAAATTACCCTCACTAGGCGCCATACTCTCCTAGGTTGTGAAACCAAGCTTATGGAGTCAATGCAATGGAAACCAATACAATGGAGACCAAAGCTCGATACCACTTGTAGGATCGAAAGTATGTCTAGAGGGGGGTGATTAGACTACTTGACAATATAAAAATTCAGCCTTTTGACAAAGACAAGTTTTGGCAGATTCACAATGATGATCAAGTCAAGTATCACCCTACACATGCAATTCTAGAGTATAGGCAGCGGAAAGTAAATTGCACATGTAGTAAAGAGAGGTGGAGAAGATCAAATGCAATTTGGAGACATGGAGATTTTTCTCGTGGTTCCGATAGGTGGTGCTATCGTCATTCCACGTTGATGGAGACTTCAACCCACGGAGGGTAACGGCTGCGAGAGTCCACGGAGGGCTCCACCCACGAAGGGTCCACGAAGAAGCAACCTTGTCTATGCCATCATGGCCTACGCCCACGGAGGGCTAGCCTTACTCAGGGTAGATCTTCACGAAGTAGGCGATCTCCTTGCCCTTACAAACTTCTTGGTTCAACTCCACATCTCGACGGAGGCTCCCAAGCGACACCTAACCAATCTAGGAGGCACCACCCTCCAAAAGGTAATAGATGGTGTTGATGATGATGAACTCCTTGCTCTTGTGCTTCAAATGATAATCTCCCAACACTCAACTCTCCTCACTGATTTGGCTGTGGTGGAAGAAAGGATTGAGTGGAAAGCAACTTGGGAAGACTAGAGATCAAGCTTCATATGGTGGGAGTGGAGCAACTTGATCTCAACACAAGGGTAGGTAGTTCTCTTCTCGAAATGTAAGGTAGGAGTGGTAGTTCTTTCGATGGCTCTCTCCACGAATGAAGAGGGGTGGAGGGGTATTTATAGCCTCCACACAAAATCCAACCGTTACACACATTTGACCAATCTCGGTCGGACCGAAGTTGACAACTCGGTGAGACCGAAAGTTCAAATCATGTGAGCGTTGGGATTTTCGTGGGACGAAAATACAAACTCGGTGAGTCCGATTCGTGTAAAGACAAGAGCTTGCCAATCTCGGTGGGACCGACTTCATCATCTCGGTGACACCGATTTGATGTGAAGGTTCTGAAGCTTGGCAACTCAAGTTTCGGTGAGATCGAGTTGAATCGGAAAATCCGAGATTTCTAGGGTTTGGCTTTGTGGTGAGGTGGTTCATCTCGGTGTGGTGAGTTTAGGAAATCGGTGGGACCGAGATTACTTATGAGTGTATATGGCGGTGAGAGTTCTTGATAGTTTAGGAGATGTATCACTAAGCACTTTGAGCAACAGATCATCATCATAACCTCATCCCTTTTAATAGTATTGGCTTTCCTATGGACTCAATGTGATCTTGGATCACTAAACCAAAATGGAGTCTTGAGCTTTTGCCAATGCTTGCCTTAGCATTTTGAGGGTCCACTTCTTGAGTCCTTGCCATACCCATATCACTGAACTTTCTGAAATGATTCTCAAGAAACTATTAGTTCAATGATATATATGTTGTTATTAATTACCAAAACCACCCGGGGATTAGTTGCACTTTCAGCTTGGTATGTGTGGGATCTGACTATCTAGTTGTTTATCCTTGGTAGCCTCTCTTACTGGGAAATGTCTCCTAGTGCTTCCACTGAGCCATGGTAGCTTGCTACTGCTCCGGAACACTTAGGCTGGCCTGCATGTGTCCCTCTTCGTTCTCGTGTACGTCCCTTTGGGGAAATGTCACGTGATGAATCGGAGTCTGTTAGCCCGCCACTGCCGGTTCACCGAGTCTGCTAGCCCAGTGCTACAGACTGGATTTACTCGTTGATGACCGACATGTTCGATCTTTGGGTCATGGATGCTGTCCTGTAAGTTTGTGCCACTTTGGGTTTACGACTAGCCATGTCGCCGGGCTCCTTATCATATGGATGCTAGCGACACTATCATATACGTGTGCTAAAAGGCGCAAACGGTCCCGGGAAAAGGTAAGGCGACACCCGTGGGAATACCATGCGTGAGGCCGCAAAGTGATATGAGGTGTTACATGCTAGATCGATGTGGCATTGAGTTGGGGTCCAGACAGCGTTGGCATCAGAGCCGGACTGCCTGTAGGTTTGCTAAGCCAAACTGGTCGATGTCGAGTCTAGAAATGCTTTAGTTATATGTAGGGGAATTGATTGTGGGAGGGAATGTAAGGCTCTTTTACTCCTTTACCTTATGCCCTCTGATCTGTGTCATTCTCTTCTCATTCTACGTGGGTTAAGGACTAGGCTCTCTTCTCTCTATCAGGTTCACGTGTTACTAATTCGTAGTAACTTATAGGATTGTTGGATACCAGCCTCAGCTCCGTTTCTACCACTTTAGTATGTTATCAGTTGAATCAGATCCTTGATATGATGTTGTTGAGTGGTTTTGCAATCTGTTGTGAATGTCTCAAATCTGTTTCTGAGCATTTACTGTTGATATGCTGTCTGATTTTCCCTAGAAATTCTAATGTCTTTGCATTGTGGTTGTGCTTTCAGATGGCCACTCGTGCTCAAAACCAAGTGGTTCGCTGGACCCGGTGCCTCTATATGCCCGGTCATACGGCTATGTTAGTTCGGGTAATGATGGAGACGGGTTACCGTTGGTATCCCGAATACACTATTGAAGAGCAATTCCGAGACTTTAATCAAAGCCAATATCTCTGCACTGTGAGGATATTTCCTTCTTATCCTGGATCTACCGAGCCCCTCCACTGTTCTTATGGACTCGGGGTTACTATTGAGATGGCTGTGCAGGATGCTGCCTATTCTATGATGACCATCATGCGAGTCAGGATTGGCCTGCTTTGGAACACCGACTTCCGTTATATGCCAGCTTCACTCCCGGGAGCGCAAGGGTATCTCCAGGCTATATATGCTGACTCCACACATGAGGACTCACTAACTCGCACCACTGCCGAGATGCTCGTGGATAAGGACCGAGAGAATCGGGCCTTGAGACTGGAGCTTTTCAACACCCGTGTTGATCATTGGGCCACCTTGACTCAGTTTGCACCGGCTGTGCAAGCTGGATGTATGGATACGAGGGATCTGTATCCTGTGAGATCTGCTCTGCTAGACATGGTGGATTGGCATGATGTGGGAGGCATCACCCCACCCCGTGGTCCCCGCAGGCCACCGTTTGTTGGTCCAAGACCTCATCCTAGCCCCTATGGTCCACAAGCTCCTCAAGACCGTCTGTTCCCGGATGCTCACGTTGAACTTCCAGGCTTGGTGGTGACTTCTATGAGGACTACTACGGAGCTGTCTGAGTTAGTAGTAGTTTCACTAGTATTCTAATAGTTGTATTTCCACCGTCCTGCGTGACTTGTGGAATATGACTTAGTGTGTATCAATTCCGGAGGTGTATAAAAATAATGTATAGGAGCTTGGAATGCCTCCGATGAGATGTAACGTCTTCCACCGTAGTTGTACTTTAGCCGGGCTTGTACTAAACTATGAATGTTGTGTATGACCATTGGTATATATATGGCAGTTTCTATATTACCATGTCATACGGATGAACATCTCTACATTCCGTGTTATCCATTACATTCCGCACCTCCTTGCCCAGATTTTGCCATCCTTGTCTAAGCCGTTGTCTTGTTTTCCTAGGATGGTCAACACCCGCAACAACCCTGCTGCTCCAGAGTAGGGTGAAGCCAGCGCAGCTAGGAATGAAAATCTGCCTCAACCGCCTTCTCTGGCCGAAGTTATGCTGGAGGCAGAACGAAACAAGCGTGAGACCAACCGCTTGCTGGAGCGGATTGAGCAAAATACTGCACGCCAGCCGAGGAACAATCTGGTGTCAATCAATGACTTTGTCAAGTTGTATCCACCGAAGTTTAGTCATTCTGTCGCGCCTCTCGATGCAGATGACTGGCTTCGTAGCATCACCCACAAGCTACGTTCTGCCAACATAGCCGAAGCTGATAAGGTTACCTTTGCTGCCTATCACCTCGAAGGCCCTGCTAGCCTTTGGTGGGAAAATTTTTAGGCTATGCGTCCGGTCGGCCAAATCACTACCTGGGCTGAATTCAGTGCAGCTTTCCGTGAGCATCACATCCCAGAAGGTCTCATGGATCGTAAGAGGGAAGAGTTCTGCAATTTCACCCAGGGTAGACAGACTGTGGATGCATACAGTCATGAGTTTGGAAATTTAGCACGTTATGCTCCTGAAGAGGTATCCACCAACGCCAAGAAGCAGGCAAGGTTCCGCAAGGGACTTAGCCCCGAGCTTCATCGTGATCTTCGCTTGCACGAGTGCACCTCCTTCCAGAAGTTAGTCAACAAGGCCATCAGTGCTGAGACAGGACAGACTGACTTTGAAGCTTCACGCAAGCACTCCCGTGACTTTGGTTCTTCATCCGGCTCTGGACCTCAAAAGCGCCGGGTGTGGATTCCAAACACCGCTCTGCCACCCAGGTTCACTCCGAGGCCATTCTTTGAGGCGCCTCGCCCCAACCAGCAGTATGCACCGCTCAAGGCCTATGGTGGCCCCGCTGCTAATGCTGCTCCACGCCCCAATGTGATAACTTGTTTCAAGTGTGGGGAGACGGGTCACTACATCCGTGAGTGTCCCCAGAACAACCCCAACTAGATTGGAAAGTCTGTTGGCCGTGGCAAGCCAGCAGGAAAGGTGCTCTACGCCAAGCCAGCCACCACTGCTCGAGGCCATGTCAACTACGTCTCAGCTGAGGAAACTCGAGGACCCCAACGTCGTTCTCGGTACGCTCCTTGTTAATTGCCATCCGGCAACTGTTCTCTTTGATACTGGAGCATCTCATTCATTTATATCTGAGAGCTATGCTCGATTGCACAACACCACATTTTGTGACATGCCCACCTCCATGGTAATTCAAACCCCTGGTTCTAAGTGGCAAACCTCTAGAATCAGCCATGGAAATGAAATCCTTGTCGATAGATTGGTCTTCCTTGCATCACTAATAGCTCTCAAGTCCTCGGACATTAACATCATCTTGGGTATGGACTGGATGTCAGCCCATTATGCTAAGATTGATTGCTCTACTAGAACTGTTCAACTCACCCATCCTTCGGGCAAGACAGTCAATGTTTTGACCCGAGTGTCTAAGCGTCAGCTTTTATTCCTTAAATGCCAACCCACTTCCAGACCTTGAAGATATTCCGGTAGTCCGTGACTTCCGGGATGTCTTCCCAGAGGAACTGCCAGGTGTTCCACCTGACAGGGATGTCGAGTTCATGATAGACCTTGTTCCAGGGACCGTCCCAATCTCTAGAAGACCTTATAAGATGGCACCCTTAGAACTAGCCGAGCTTAAGAAACAACTCGATGAGTCCTTACAAAAGGGTTTCATTCGTCCTAGTACTTTTCCGTGGGCTTGCCCCGTCCTCTTCGTCAAGAAGGATGGAACGGATCGGATGGTTGTAGATTACCGACCTGTCAACTTGGTCACTATCAAGAACAAGTATCTGCTCCCCAGGATCAATGATCTGTATGATCAGCTCGCTGGATCCTCAGTATTTTCCAAAATGGATTTGCGGTTGGGCTACCATCAAATCAAAATCATGAACGGGGACATTCCTAAAACGGCCTTTGTTACCCGTTATGGCCAATACGAGTACACTGTCATGTCCTTCGGGTTAACCAATGCTCCAGCCACCTTCTCTCGGCTAATGAACTCGATCTTCATGGAGTATTTGGATAAATTCGTCGTGGTATATCTCGATGATATACTCATCTACTCCAAGAATGAGGAAGAACATGCTGAACATCTAAGGCTAGTATTGATGAAACTTCGAGAGCATCGCCTTTATGCCAAATTCTCTAAGTGCGAATTTTGGTTGCCAGAAGTGACCTATCTAGGCCATGTAATCTCTGGTAAGGGCATTGCTATCAATCTCGAGCGAGTTCAAGCCGTCCTTGACTGGACTCCACCTGAAACGGTCAAGCAAGTTCAAAGTTTCCTCGGTTTAGCGAGCTACTGTCACCGCTTCGTCGAGAATTTCTCCAAGGTTGCTAAACCTCTAACTGAACTCCTCAAGAAAGATAAAAAGTTCGAGTGGACCCCACAGTGCGAGTTCAGTTTTTAGGAACTGAAAAGACGCCTGACATCTGCTCCCGTACTTGTTCCACCAGATTTTTCTAAGGACTTTGTTATCTATTGCGACGCCTCGCGACAAGGACTAGGTTGCATACTCATGCAAGATCGTCATGTGATTGCCTACGCTTCTCGACAGTTGCATCCACATGAGGATAACTATCCCACACATGATCTAGAGCTTGCAGCAGTGGTCCATGCACTCAAAACCTGGCGACATTACCTTCTTGGTAATCGTTGCGAAATTTATACTGATCACCAAAGTCTGAAATATATCTTCACCCAATTGGATTTGAATCTCAGGCAAAGACATTGGGTCGATTTGATTACGGATTACGACTTAGGAATAACTTAAACCCCAGGCAAAGCCAATGTCGTGGCTGATGCACTAAGTCGTAAATCTTATTGTAACAACCCGATGTTACAACAAAGTCAACCACTTCTCCACGAGGAATTTCGTAAGCTTAACCTTCACATTGTTCCTCGAGGATTCCTTTCCACCCTGGTGGCGAAACCCAACCTTACAGATCAAATCATAAACGCTCAGCGGTATGATAGAGGGATATATTGGATCAAGGAGAACATTGTTAGCGGAGCTGCTAAGTGTTTCTCCATAGATGAGCGAGGTGTTGTCTTCTTCGAGAACCGCTTGGTGGTTCCCAAGAAACAACAGCTACGGCAATTGATCCTTAAGGAAGCTCATGATTCCCCTCTCACCATTCATCCTGGTAGTACTAAAATGTATCAAGACCTACGCCAGAGGTTTTGGTGGACTAGGATGAAGAGAGATATCGCTCAGTACATTGCTAGTTGCGACATCTGTCGTCGTGTTAAAGAAGAGCATCAACGGCCTGCTGGCACCCTTCAACCTTTGGAAATTCCTGAACGGAAATGGGATAAAATCGGTATGGATTTCATTACCGGGTTTCCCAGGACCAAGAGAGGGAATAATGCTATCTTCGCCATTGTCGATCATCTTTCCAATGTAGCCCCACTTCCTACCCGTTTGTGAGAGTATAATAGCTAGCCAGCTAGCTGACCTGTACATCTCCCGAATAGTGTCTCTTCATGGTGTTCCATTGGAGATTAATTCAGACCGTGGAAGTCTCTTCACCTCTCAATTTTGGGAAAGTTTCCAAAATGCTATGGGAACTCGTCTCTCTTTTACAACCGCCTTCCATCCTCAATCAAGTGGTCAAGTAGAACTAGTCAATCAAATTCTGGAGGATATGCTTCGAGCTTATGTCATCGCTTTCGGTATGAACTGGGAGAAGTGCCTTCCATTCGCCGAGTTTGCTTATAACAATAGTTATCAAGCTAGCTTGGGCAAAGCTCCTTTCGAAGTTCTCTATGGAAGAAAATGTCGGACGCCTCTTAACTGGTCAGAAACCGGGGAAAGACAACTCTTTGGCCCAGATATGATCCAGGAAGCAGAAGAGCAGGTTCGCATTATTCGTGAGAAATTGAAAACAGCCCAATCTCGTCAAAAGAGCCAATATGACCGCAAGCATAAGCCTATGACTTATGAAGTTGGCGAGAAGGCTTACCTTCGGGTTACTCCTTTGAAGGGAACCCATCGATTCGGTATCAAAGGCAAATTGGATCCTCGTTACATTGGACCCTTTCGCATTCTTGCCAAATGAGGAGAAGTTGCCTACCAATTGGAACTACCTCCGCATCTTTCCAGAGTTCATGATGTCTTCCACGTCTCTCAACTCAAGCGTTGCTTCTCGGATCCTATCCGTAGAGTGGACCACGAAATGCTTGATCTCCAAGATAATCTCACATATCGAGAATATCCCATTTGTATCCTTGATCAAGCCGAGCGTACCACTCGATGCCAGAATATCAAGTTTCTCAAGGTTCAATGGTCACACCATTCCGAGCAAGAAGCTACTTGGGAAAGGGAGGATCGTCTTCGACTTGAGTACCCCACCTTCTTCCCGACGGATCCTAAATCTCGGGACGAGATTCTTTTGAGTGGGGGTGAGTTGTCACATCCTAGCTAGTCCATGCATTAGAGTGTTGCATCATGTCTATTTTCATCAGAAACTTGAATTGGGGAAGCCAGAACCCCAGAACCCCTCTAAATTCAACTAAGGCTTACTAAAAATATTTTCAATGAACCTAAAATGCCCTTCTAAAAAGTTCACCCTCTTTGTCTTGGGTTAGAACCTCTGGCAAAATTGGTGCACATTTTTCTAGGCCAGCAGAAGGTCATTGAATTAAATCATATGTAAATTGCATTTGGGCATTTAAATGCTAGTAAATATTTTGAATGCTCAACTAATTCTGAAAATAGGTGTGGGCTGTTGGAGATTTTCTAAATAGAGCCTCTGATTATTTTTGGGATTTTTAGAAGTGCCTAACAATTTTTAATAAAGCCAAAAACTTACAGAAAAATAGAAAAAGAAAAACAAAGCAAAGCAGAGGCTTACTTGGCGCCCACCTGGCAAGCCCACCTGCCGGCCCAGCCCAGCCAGCGCTCCAGCAAGCTGCTTGGCTCGGCCAGGCAGGCAGCCAGGTGCTCGACGTCGGCACCAGCGCGTGCCACGCAGCTGCCCGCTGCCCTGCTTCCTCCCCTCGCCGTTTTGCCACCCTGGGTCGGTCACCCACTCCTCCCCCGAGCTCACAGATACACCCTTTCCTCCCCAGCTCCTCTCCCTCACTCTCCCCCACCATGGCCGACGCTGCCGCGCCCAAGCCACCGTGATAATTGCGCTCTCTGTCATCCCTGCGCCGCGCCACCGTGTCCAGAAGCTCCGCCGCCCTCCTCTTCTTCGAGCAAGCCGAGCCCCGAGCGCTCGCTTGCCCCGAAGCCACTGCACTGACCTCGCCCGGCTCTGTCACCACCGAAGATCCCCTTTGCCGTCACCGCCGCAACAGCTCGTCCCCGGCCGCGCCGTCTGCTTCTACATGACCGCCGTGAGCCCAGCTACCTCCTCCCCCTTCTCGTTCTTGCTCTCGAGCCCTGCATCGACTGCATTAAGCTTTACCGCACGCGCCACCGCCGAGCTCGTCGCCGACGTGTCTCCGGCCAACCACCAGCCACACCACCGTGTCTAACACACACACTGCATCCCCAGGAGCCAAACGCACCACCCCACGCGCCTCGCTGTGCCCCTAGCCTCGGGTTCAATTTCACCCAACTCCGGCGACCGCCAAGGTCGACACCGGCGATGTTCCCGGCCACCCCGAGCTCAACCACCACCACCAAGCGCTGCGGCTTGCTCCCAGCTACGCGTAGATGCCCTCCGCCGCTCTTTTGGTCGCCGGAACGCACTAATGCACCCTCACCGCCGCGTCTGGCCTCGCCGGAGGCTAAACGCCGGTGGGTTTGACCCTTGACTTTAACTGGGTGGGCCCAGTTTGACTCCCCTGAGTCTATGACAAGTGGGCCCCCCTCTGCTAATTAACCTAGATTAGTATTAACTAAAATTAGTTAGTTTAAATAACTGCTGACACGCGGGACCCACTGGTCAGGTTGACCTGGACGTCCCCTTTGACCACTGACGTCACCCTGACGCATTGCTGATGCAATAACTAATTTCTGGATTTATTTTTTATATAGAAAATTCCAGAAATTGTTGCAAACTTCAAAAATTCATAGAAATTAATCTGTAACTCCAAATGCAAATATTTATATATGAATTTTGATCAGAAAAATTCAGTCTATCCATTGGTAGTGGTTTCATGCATGCCAGAACAAGTTAACCTTGCTGTTTAAGCAATATAAGATAATGCACTAATATGGCTATGTTAAATGAACTGACATTTGAATCTTTGAATCAAGTGAGTTCATTCTGTTCTGTTTTAGCTTGCATTAGGCCAAGACACATTCATATTGCCATGTCATAGCATGCATCATATTGTTGCATATCGACATGTGTTGATTATGTTCGGTGTGTCTTTCGTGGTAGGTTCTGCCTCCGAGGATAACCCCGAATATCCGTTTGAAGGGCAGTACCCTACAACCACTACATCAGGCAAGCAACCCATTGATCTTTCCGATACAAACCCATGATCTTGCTTCTGCTCTTGTTTACTGCATTAAGACAACGCGATTCAAACTGCTATGTGTTGCGGTAGTTGAACCCACTTCCTTTGCATGACCTGTCATTGCCACAGTAACTAGATGAAACCCACTAGCATGTGTAGGAGTTGATTGAGCCATATTTGTGTTTCCTACCATGCTATGCTTGCTACGCTTAGAGTTGTGTCAGGTCTGGCTCATCAGGATGATGAACTAGAGTGAAAGGTCGTGACGGTAACGAGAGTGAAGTGTTGAACATGATTTGGTAAAGGTATCGATGAGAGGCCATGTAGGAGTACATGGTGGGTTGTTTCATTGAGGCCGTCCTTAAGAACTAAGACCTGTGTGTGTGATTTAAGACTCAGCTAGTACCACACATTGGGATCCTTAATTGACCCTCTCGACTTATTAACCACTCTTGTCCTCTGTCCGGGAGTTGCAAAGTAGTTTCGGTGTTAAGTAGTATCTTTGGGGGACGCTTGCCTTGTGTGACCTTAGGGGTGGGCTGTGTTGCGGTAGGCACGTGGCACGGTGTACCGATTCTCCCGTTTGGTGTCTCGGGAACCCCGCACACATCATTCGGGGCCGTTAGTGGAAACCCTGACCGGACTCCCTACGGATGGAACCCGAATAGGTGATAAACCTGGACTAGGGACTCGTGTGTTTAGTCAGGTCGTGGCCGACACCCTCGCTGGACTTCCGCTTGAAGGTTGCCGAGTACACGTCGTGTAGCGGCGATAAGTGGTGAGAGCGTGTGTGAAGAAGTACACCCCTGCAGGGTATAAAACTATTCGAATAGCCGCGTCCGTGGTAAAGGACTACTTGGTCACTTATACAGTTCATAGACAAGTAAATGGATACTACTAAAAGCCTCAAGATAAGTGTGAGTACCGCGGATGGCCCTCTCGTAGGTTGACGGGAGAGGATCCACGGTGGAGTATTGTGATGGTGATTAGTGGACTCGTGTGCGACAAATGCTTTCCAAGTGGTGTCTCGTAGGATAGCTTAGTCAAGAGTCAAAGCTGGCTTGCTGCAATAACTCCACTACCTTCTTGAGAATGTGCATGTATAGTAGGATTCTGTTGTAAGACTTGCTTAGTACCTCCATACTCATGTTGCTTTAATTAATGTTTTCAGAAGAGAACACCGCCCCCTCCGATGGGTTCTACGTAGACCTTGATGTTGACGAGTGACTAGCCACCCAGGTGGTGATCCAAGACTTGTGAAGGGCCGATGTAGATAGAAAGGCTTCGTTAAGCCTTCTTTCTTTTTAGTGTCTGTACTCAGACTAGTTTGCTTCCGCATGTGCTTGTATGTTTTAATGACTTGAGTGTCGGGTCATCTGACCCCTATCTATATGAACATGTTATATATGGCTCCTCGGATCCTTTTAAATAAAGTACCTTGAGTTGTAGAGTCATGTTGTGATCCCATGTTGTATTTGCACATATCGAGCATATGGTGTGTATGTTATTGAAATGCTTGGCATGTGTGGGATCTGACTATCTAGTTGTTTATCCTTGGTAGCCTCTCTTACCGGGAAATGTCGCCTAGTGCTTCCACTGAGCCATGGTAGCTTGCTACTGCTCTGGAACACTTAGGTTGGCCGGCATGTGTCCTTCTTCGTTCCTGTGTCCGTCCCTTTGGGGAAATGTCACGTGATGAATACCGGAGTCCTGTTAGCCCGCTACAGCCCGGTTCACCAGAGTCCTGCTAGCCCAGTGCTACAGCCTGGATTCACTCGTTAATGACCGACACGTTCGATCTTTGGGTCATGGATGCCCGTCCTGTAAGTTTGTGCCACTTTGGGTTTACGACTAGCCATGTCAGCCGGGCTCCTTATCATATGGATGCTAGCGACACTATCATATACGTGTGCCAAAAGGCATAAGCGGTCTGAGCAAAGGTAAGGCGACACCCGTGGGAATACCGTGCGTGAGGCCGCAAAGTGATATGAGGTGTTACATGCTAGATCTATGTGGCATTGAGTCGGGGTCCTGACAAGGGAACACGTAGTTACCAATCCTTAATGGTAACCGATCACACCATAGGCTAGCCATATACTTTGCTCCTGGTGAGGTTACTAACATGGGTGACCTAATGGCTTGGGTTGGTAGGTTAAACTTATCCACAAATCCCCTTGATATGTATGAATGCGATGCACCAGTATCAAAAAGAACGATTGCAGTAAATGACTTAACCAAAAACTTACCTATTACTGCATCGGGCTATGCTTCAACCTCCTCCACGCTAACATGGTTCACTTGTCCCCTATTGAAAGGGTTGGGCTTCTTCCCAGAGCTTCCATTTCCATTTACATTCTTTGCTTTAGAACACTCCATGGCGTAATGTCCATTCTTCCCGCACATGAAACAAGTAATGTGACTTAGATCCTTCTTCGTGGGCGTTGCTGGGTTGGAACGGTTCTGGTCGTTGCTTCCTCCATTACCATTCACATTCTTGGGGCCACTATGGTTATGCGAACTCCCTCCATTGTGATTGTGACCTCCATGGTTATGGTGAAGGGGTCCTCCCGAGTTCAGGTTAAAACGGGGCCTCTACTGAGCTCCTGAATTGTACTTCCCTTGTCCATACTTCCTCTTGCGGTTGTCAATCTGCTGCTACTTCCCTTCAATCATAAGAGCTCTATCTACCAACTCCTGGTAGTTGTTGAAGGTTGCCACCATCAACTACATGCTCAGCTCATCATTCAGTCCTTCTAGAAACTTCTCCTGCTTAGCTGCATCCGTAGCAACGTCATCTGGGGCATAACGTGCTAACTTACTAAAATCATCCACATACTGGCCCACTATGCGTCCTCCCTAGTGCAAGTTGTGAAACTCGCGCTTCTTCATGGCCATAGCTCCTGCTGAAACATGGGCAGTGCGAAAAGCCTGCTAAAACTGGTCCCATGTGAGAGTGTCGATGGGGTAAGTGGTTGTGACATTCTCCCACCATGATGCTGCAGGTCCATCAAGCTGATGTGTGGGAAACCGCACTCTCTCTGCATCTGTGCATCCTTCAGTGGTCAACACCCTTCCAATCTTGCGGAGCCAATCATCTGCAACAATCGGCTCAGTGCTACTGGAGAACACTGGCGGATTCAACCTTAAGAAACGGGCTAAGTGATCAACTGGTGGTGGTGGTGGTGGGTTGTTGTTGTTGTTCCCCTGGTTTTGATTCTGGACTAGTATCTGCATCAATGCATTCTGCTGCTGGATCAATTGAGTGAGCTCCGGTGGGAAAGCAAATCCATTGTCGTGTCTCGGAGGCATCTGATGGGTTTAAAAAAGATGAGAAAACAGAATAGAATGAGATCTAGAGGGAAAACACTACCCATATGCACATGAGACAAACACAAACATATCACTTCAATCAATTCAAACAAGGGCATACATCGGTCTAACTATCGTTACAAAAGTGCTCGGACTATACTATATACATGGGGGAATACTACTACTGATATGGTGGTCGACTAGAAAAATTGATCGGTGGAAGACTCCATGATATCTGCTCCAGCTTCATCAACAAAGTCATCATCTCTATCGTCGGGGTCCGAGTCGGTGTCATCGATGATGGTGTAGTTCTCTGGGCAAGTAGAATCATCGTCTTCTCCTCCTGGCGCAGGGTCTCCCATGAATACTCCTAGCTTCTTCGTCAAATCGTAATTCTTCTCCATGAGAATCGTCATTTCCTCCTCATATCCTTCGCGTGTAGACTTGAGTTCCTCCTCCAACTCCATGATCCTTGTGATTGCCTTCTTTAGATCTATCATGCCTGCGCACATCTGGTTCTCCTGGCGACGAATGTGCAGGTTTAACTCCTGGATGAAAGCTGCAATGGATCTATCCTTCCTGGTGCTGATCATCTCCCATTGCTCATCTTGGCGCCCATAAATCTGGTAGATAGTATCCTTGGGGTCCTTGTGGTAAACTTCTCCAATGCGTCCCATGGCGATGTGGGTTGCCATGCTCTTTCCTAGACTCCAGGTTGGTGCATCAAAAGAAAATTTTATGGGCTCAGTGACTAGCATGAACGTCCATCCTGGAACTTGAACTCGAATCATCCAACGCTCTTCTTCTGGTAAAGTGGCGATGTAGGTCCCGGTGAAGCTTGGTATTCCGATGTTCGGCTATCTAGTGACTTCCTTCAAGTGTCGTCCAAAAGGTGTATCTTCATCCGGTTGCGTGAACTTGTTCCTTTCATCCTCCATCCTAAAGAGTAGAAAAGGGAGAGGAGTCAGAAATGAGATGAGAGTAGTGATCTCGGACTTTAGCTTAGTGGTCGTGTCTTACAGTCAGCGTGTGCTTTGATACCATCTTGTAGCGACCAGACCTCAAACAGTCTGATCTCTATGCATCAGTGTCATCCCTGGATCGGTAATGCTAACACACACAGTACTTGAGGATTTATAACAGAGTAGCGATCACACAGTTATTACATCGAATGTCTCAAAAGAGAACTTATTACAATAATATGTCTTAGGGCCATTTAAAAACGACAACAGCGGAAGGCTTGGAAGATAAAGTGAGTCCATCAACTCTAACGGCATCACCGAGTGAAGGACAACGACCTATGGCACCTTACTAGTCGTCTGAAAAGTCTGCAACATGAAACGTTGCAGCCCGAAATGGGTCAGCACATGGAATATGCTGGCAATGTAACACATAGAGAGTAATGAACAGAATAAATACTATCACTACATGCATATATGGCTGGTGGAAAGCTCTATGGTTACAGTTTTGCATAAAGCCAATTTTCCCCTACAACAAAGGAATAAAATTTTATTTAACTATCATGGTGGTTGTTAAACATTGAGAAGGTTCCTCCAACTCAATCCCAATTAAGCATCATCATTAACCCAATCAAATTAAATTTAGAGTGATGATATCAACATGATAATCCAAGAACTAGATACTCCAAATGTCCATAACCGGGGACACGGCTAACCATGATTAGTTTGTACACTCTGCAGAGCTTTGTGCACTTTTCCCCACAAGACTCGAATACATCCATGGTCGGAGATTCGAGACACAGTCTTTCTGAAGCATTAACTCTCTACTCTGGATAGATAGTACCACCTACAACCCACTACATCTGCTAGTCTACCTCTTCAAGAGCTTCACGCAACTTACCCAACTATGCCAGATCCCATATTGGCTTGTGGCTGCACACGGAAGTTTCTAGCATGAATAATCTTATGATCACTTTGAACCTGGGTGGCGGACCATAGGATGATCACACGGGTACTCCGGGATATCCTAGGACAACACTGGATTCTCCAGGTGCCCTGACAACCACTAGGTACTCCAGGGTGCCTCAAGCAATCCACCCAGATGTGTATTCAAGTAGCCACCTTAAGTAAACCATTAAATAATAACACTCACATCTGACATGAATCACTCGAACCAAACCACGCCTACGAGCATACCATAGCAGTATAAGCATAACGTAACAGTAACTCCCAAAGGTTTGATAACAAACAGGTAATAGGCTCTACCTCATCATCTACTTCCCAAAACCCACATATTAATCAGATCCTAACCATGAAATTGTTTGAGGATTGATCTAATGTAATAAAACCGGGTAGTAAAGAGGTATGATCAAAGTGTTACTTGCCTTGATGATGATCCGTGAAACCTAGAGACTCATAGTAGCACGCTTCACACTCCGGGTACTCTATCACAAACAAATAAGCATACAATAAGCACTCAATAACTAGAAACACGGGTAAAACTCAAATAAGAGATCTAACCAGAAAGTTCAACTTAAGAACTCCGATTTGCAAAAAGAATCAAATCAAACGAAGCAACGAAACTCAAACTGCGAAAGAAACAAGATCCGTTTACTAATCTGGACTAAAGTCAAATTTTACAGTACCAAAATCTTGTTCAAGTTGTTTAAACAGACAGAGGGCTTCAAGACAAAGATCTAAGCGCTTGAGTCGCCCGATTCCGATAAACAAGCGAAAAGATAAACTAAAACGGAAATCAGGGCAGAAATCGCGATCGAAAATAATCGCGAAAAAACCCTGGAAAAAGAAAACTAACGAACGGGCTAACGAATGAACGTTTGCTGTCTACGGCAAAAGAGTGAAAACCGTTCGTTAAAACGAAAATACGAACGGGCGTTTGCTAAATAACTAAACCGAAAAAAAATAAAACCGATCTAAAAAACTAAAACAATCGGGGTTTCTAAAAAAATCGAACGGTTTTTCTTCGAAAACCGGCAGCTACCTCGGGACGGGTGGCGGTGGCGGCGGGAACTCCGGCGGTGGCGGCGAGCAACTCAGGCGGGGCGGCGGGGTCGGCGACGAGGCGGCTGGCGGCGACGGTGGTGGCGGGTTGCGGGGCTGGGGCGGGGCTAGGTTTGGGGCGGCTCTGGCCTCGCCTCTTAAAGGCCGGCCGGGCTGGAGTCCTAGTCGGGCACGGCCCGGCTAGGTCGATTGATCTTTTTTTAAATAATTCCGCGCAGAAAAACAAAGAAAAGAAATACTAAACGGACTCCAAAAATCCTAAAATAAATTTTCCCTGTCCTCTAAAAATATAGCGGACAAAGTGAACATTTTTTGGGCCTCTAATGCAATTTTGAAAAACACATTTTTTCCTAATTCCAATAAAATAGCGATAAAACTCTGAATAAAATTCTTATTTGATTTTAATATTTAACGTCCAATATTTCTTTATTTTGGGGAAGTCATTTTATCCCCTCTCTTTTATTTTTATATAAGAAATATTTGAAGAGAAAATAATTAAAATCAAATGATCTTCTTTTCAAAATTTAAGAAAAACTCAAATATGAAAATAACGAAATCCCCAACTCTCTCCGTGGGTCTTTGATTTGCGTAGAATTTCTAGGATCTACCCAAAATGCAATAAAATATGATGTGCAATGATGATCTATTGTATAACATTCCAAATTGAAAATCTGGGATGTTATAGAGGGGGCCTTCAAAGTGGAGGGACGAGCGGTCGCACCGGGTTTCTTCTTGGGTGCAATGGATGGAGAAGATGATGACGACATGGACGATGATGAAGATCGTCGCGCTGTTCACAACTTCGGGTTCGCGCAAGCAATTCCCCCTACCCAGCACGCCAAAGATGTCATGGGTGAACACGATCACCTATGGGGCCATGAGCCCCTTTTGTGGTTCATCAAGGGGGATATCACGTTGCACAAAGAGCGGAGGTGATGAAGCAGGACAACGATGGTGACACTGGTGTTTTTTACCCAGGTTTGGGGCGCTGGGAAGCGTAAAACCCTACTCCTGCTTTTGGTGGATGGATGGATGTATGCAATGCAACCATGCCTAGCACCCAAGCCTGGCAAGGTGGCCTCAGGGGAGCAACTACGCGTGTACAAGTATGGAGGGGACCGAATCCCCCTCTAGGTTGCCTTGGACCTCCTTTTATAGCTTAAGGGGTAACCATAGTGGCAAAACAATCAATATCTTGTGATTAGATAGCTAACAGTTCTATCATACCAAACTTTGGCTCTTAGGACAAAATGCCATAAATGTTGTCGTAGGTGGCATGCGGGGGTGCATCCCCGGCAAGCTTATGTTGTCGCTTAACCACCTTCTGCTCATCATCTTGACACACCATTGGATGGGTGTCAAATGGATATGATCCGCTTTCCATCATGCTCCCATGTGTTTAGTGAGAGCCACTTAATCACCTGGGGGCTCGACACCGCATGGACAAGTGATTGGCGCTGCGATGCAGTGGAGCGGTGGTGATTATCCTGTGCCTCCGGGGGAAGGGCTTGGCGGGCCTTCTTGGAAGGGATGTGTGCCTCGGTCTCTTGTTGCCTCGGAGGCGTGGCTGACGGGGGTTTGGCTTTGTTCTTGGCTTGCGGTATGGACCTTGCCGGCCTCACCTGGCCGGCAGGGGACACTCCTCTTGGAACCTTGATTTAAATGCTTGGCTTGATCTTCTTGATCTGCTCTTGATCTCAGGAAGAGCGGTTCTTTTTAGCTTGGCCTTGTGTTATGTGTTGGTATTGAATATATAACTGCCAGCACGCATGTGTATAGGTCTGTTCAACAAATGCACATGTTTGTTGCACCGACACCATGTTAACATAAAATTGTAAACTATATTGTTTTGTGTTCTGTTATGTTAACTAAAATTTTAAACTTACTTCAAATTTACTTTAAAGTCTTTAGTTTTTTATTAACTGAAAATTTAGAGTTAGGTTATTGAATATTTGAAATTTCCTTTGTTTTGTAGTTTCAATGAAGACATTTGGGAAGTTAGGATGCATTTGGCTGCTTAAGAACCATTGGAGAGGAAGTTGTGCAGTTCAGATGTTACTTATCTGAATTTAGTTGCACTGATGGAAACACAAGGATTTAGTGTATATGATTGTATTTGTCACATTGAGAATCCAAGTTTAGGAGAGCAAGGGCTGGAAATGATAGATAGTAATGCTGAATTACAGATGATAAAGAAGCAAAACAAGGATACTTTGGTGCTGAATTTGGTAGTTAGGGCTTGTCCACCCCTGTTAGTGACTTTGAGAGGCAACAATATCATAAGCAATAATTGTCCATTGTTGTGTATCAAGAGCCTGTTGGGTTTGGTCTGAGTGACCTCCTATCTTAGCTGTTGATTAGCAAGTAGTGTTTGAAAGTCAGTGAAGCAACTTTATTACAACTCATGCTCCTGCTATTTGCACACAAGAAACAAGGAATGTAAATGCCAAGTTGAAAGTTTTTTTGGAAGAGGAAGAGAGATACCAGGGATGTGAGGTATATGATGATAGTGATGCTTCTACCTCTGATGATGAAAGTCAAATAGGAAGTGACCCTTATTATATGTGTGATGCTGAAGATCTAGAGATGGAAGAGGGAAAGAGACAGAGAGAGGAAGAAGTAGAAGAGGAATAAATATATGATGAAGAGTCAGAGGAGGAAGAAGTGCTGCATTATGAGGGTGACACCAAAGTTGAGGAATTATTTGAGCTGGAGGAAGATAACACATTGGTTTCAGAAGAACAAGAAACTATAGTTGTACCTCAAAAGAATAAGTAGAACCTGTCAGTTAGGAGAGGACCAACAACGAGGTCACATTCAAGTGTGTTACACAAGAGGTGGAACCAGATATCAAACCTTCATCAGATGAAGAAGAGAAGGGTTTGCTGAAGGAGAGAGATGATGATGGTTATGAACCACTTTCATTTGTCCTACCAAAGAAAAGGAAGAGCAGGGCAAAGAAGAGGCCTGCTAGGAAATGCTACAATGAGAAATTGGAGAAATCACATCAGCAACTATGCTTAAAAATGTGTTTTAGGGATCAACATCAATTCAGAGATGCTTTGTTGAATTTACACATCACTCAGAGCAGAAATTTCAAGTATCAAAGGAATTTAGATCAGAGGATAATTGTTGAGTGTAGAGATAAACATGGCAAGTTCTTTATGGTGGCAGTAGTTATAAAAGAGTAGAAAACCTTTGTAATTAAGAAGATGAAACTAGAGCACACTTGACCTAGTACTATAGAGACCACTAGGGTGAGTGCTAAGTGGCTGGCACAGAAATATGAGCACCTCTTCATATCTGATACAACTACTGGCATTCAGATTATAATCGATGTCTGCATGGAAAAATATGGTGTAGATGTGCCCAAGTGCATGGCATATAGGGCAAAGAACATAGCCATTGAAGTTGTGTTAGGAGATCACAAGAAGCAATATCCCAGGCTTAGAGACTATGCTCAGACTGTAATGGATACAAACCTTGGGTGTAGAGTAATAGTCACTACTGTTACTCCAACACCAACTGAAAAAATTCCCCACCTAGGACCCAGATTCAATGCCATGTTCTATTGCATCAATGGAGCAAGGGAGTGGTTTCTCAGCGGGTGTAGACCAGTCATTGGTTAGTTTCTGAACCTTGTGCAGTACTTACATATTGTTTCTCATTCAAATGTATTTTATTGTTTCATATGTTGATAATGTAGGTGTTGCTGGATGCTTTATTAAGCTCACTACTGGTGCTCAACTCCTTGCTACCACTGGTAGAGATGGCAACAATAATATATATCCACTGGCATTTGGCATTGTTGGACAAGAGGACACACCTAGTTGGTGCTGGAAGAGGTGCTCCAAGGCCATTCACTGCCCCTAGGCAATCTGCCGCCTCCACTTTTGGTACTCTTCCTACTGATGGTACACCCACTGGATGGATGGCCTACTTCACTGCTAGTGGTGCTAGAAATCTGCCATGTAATGTTGTTATTTTGGTTCATGCTACAATGTGTTTTTATGCTACAAGTGCTGCTATAATGACTGAACTTGATGGTGATGTTCATGGATTTAGGACACTACTTTGATGGTTGTGAACATGATTTGATGCCACTATTGTTTTCTGTTGTTATGTGGATGCATATATTGATGATTATGTTGATCGATATGTTGACATATTGATGATCGTGTTAAAGGATATGTTGATATATTGATGATCATGTTAAAGGATATATTGATGATTATGTTGATGGATATATTGATGTTTAGGTTAAGGGTGCATCAGGGTCGACGGAACCACCTAAACCTACCATTTAGGGTTAAGGTTGGCTCGGGGTCGACGGAACCACCTAAAACTACCATTTAGGTTAAGGGTGGCTCGGTGTCAACGGAACCACCTAAACCTACCATTTAGGTTAAGGTTTGCTCGGGGTCGACGGAACCACCTAAACCTACACTGGTACAGCGAGGTGCTATACAAACGGTTTTTAACCCCTTTCCACAATGTCATTTGGAACCGTCGCCAAGTGAGTCTGGGCGATAGGGGGGTCCTTCCCACACAACCCATAAACCGTCGGGGATAGTCCCTGCTGGCACACACGCTCGGCAAAATGAGCTCGTGCGCGATCGAGCGAGGCATTGAAACCCAATCGTTTCCGTTCATATGTACATCCCACTGTTGGGTTCTACGGTAGGGTGCATCGACTGCAATTTAAAATTTTCCTACGCGCAGAACAACAGGAACATGCTACGGGAGATGGATCACAGTTTGTTACTACTAGACGCGCAGTGCCCTTCAGCGGAAGAAGAGTTGGGGCAGCGCGTCCGCGCGGATCATCTCCTCCTCGTCCGATGTCCCTCGAACAACCGGTCGTCCGATCCCACGTACAAGTTCGCCGGAGCGGCGCAAGTGCACCACCTCTAATGGTATCCGCGCGTGCAGGAGGAACACCGTGTGGTGGACTGCTAGGTCCGATCACATAGTCGGCGGCGAGTGGAGGTGGAAACCCTAGTCACAACGCCGAAGCGATCAACCGCATGAGTGTGCCGCACCTCCACTTTATATAGGCGTCCGTCGCGGGCTCAACACTTGGGCCTCGCACAGACCCTAAAGCCCACATGTCTACTCAGCCACAGTCCGAATACAGCTCGGATCACATCCGACCAGTGTCCTCGGATCCGACCTCGTAGGTTCCTTCCCTTAAGCGCGCGACCCCTTAGGTTCAAGTTAGCTTGGTCGCAGTTCGAATCACCTCCGACCTGCACGGTTGGCAGCGGCCTCTAGCAAGCATGATTCACATGTCTCGAATGACCCGAAGTCGGACGAAGTTAGGAGCCCATCATCATGGAGCTTCTTCATGCATTTCAGACTAATGTGTCCAAGCCGGCAATGCCAAAAGTATGTAGGATTTATCACATTAGGCTTATGCCTCTTGACATTCAAGTTATAGACCAGTTCTTGTTCTAGATTCAATATAAATAGCTCATCAATAATGGGTGCATAGCCGTGGAACATACCATTCAAAAATATCGAACAACCATTGTCCTTTAAAATGAATTCATAACCATCAAACATGAGGCAGAAATAATGTTCTGACTAAGTGCAGGAATGTACGTAATAATAATTATTCAATTCCATAATGAATCCGGAAGGAAGCTGGAGCTGCATCGTGTCGACCTCCAACGCAGCAACTCTTGCTTTGTTGCTGACCCTGATGTCAATCTCCCCTTGTGCCACACGCCTAGTTCTTACCAGCTCCTGCATCGAGTTGCAAATACGAACAACCGATCCGGTATCAAATACCGAAGAGCTACTAGGTATGTCAGCAAGGTAAATGTCTATGACGTATGCAACAAGTGTACCTTTGCCTGAAGCAGCATTCCCGGCCTTCTTGCCATGCTCTGCAGGCCACTTGCTACAGTTCCTCTTCCAGTGACCGGTCTCCTTGCAGTGATAGCAAACCGTCCCCGAGTCCGGTCCAGACTTTGGTGCAGCGGCGGAGGTTACCGTCTCCATGCCCTTTGCCTTAGCCTTTTCTTGGGCCAACTCTTATTGAACTTAGCCGATTTCTGCACCATCAACACTTGATGCGTGCCTTTCTTAATATCTTGCTCTGCCACCTTGAGCATCCCATACAATTTAGTGAGCTTCTTATCCATGCCATGCATATGATAGTTCGAGATGAATGACCCATAGCTAGGCGGAAGAGAACCCAGAACAACATCAGTAGCCAGCTCATCCAAGAGCGGGAAGCCCAAACGATCCAAAGCTTGTACATATCCGATCATCTTGATCACATGTGGGCTCAATGGATCACCTTCCTTCAGCTTGCAATCCATCAAGTATTGCCAGACGTTGAACCTTTCAGTCCTAGCCTATGTCTGAAACATGCTCTTGAGACTCTCGATCATATCGTAAGCCTCAACATTTTTGAAATGCTGTTGCAAATCGGGCTCCATACAAGCCCGACATCGAGACGGTGATCTCCGTTGATTCATCAACGAGTTTCTGGTAGGCATTCTTAGTTGTGGCATTAGCATTATCGGCAGGTTCCTCTGGAAGTGGATCCTCTAGAACATGTTCCTTTTTATCATGTTTGAGAACAATTCTCAGATTTCTATACCAGGTGGTAAAGTTTGTTCCATTCAGTTTATCCTTTTCCAGAATTGATTTCAATGCAAAGTTGGGTTGAGTAGGTGGTGCCATTGATCTACAATAGAAAATATGCAATCACTAAGAAATGTGTTTATGTAGAGTAATTCAAGCCTAAACAGAAATACTCCCACTAAAGTCAGCATCCCTCCGCAAACTCTCAGTGATTTAGGATCCGACTAGCGCATGCGACTAGTGAGCTTTAGCATCACTGCTAGCCAACATACCTATCTGGTAAGCAACTCCTTGCTAATCATATCTCTATACGACTCCTGTCGGTCGGGAAGGTATCTCATACCCCGGCTCCCAACCTTCTTTGCCACAAGGCCCAAAACCGTTTTGATAGCCTTGGCAAGTTAACTTTGATCGATGCATATGCGTGTCCGACCACGAACCCTTCAGTTCAAGGACACCCAGCAGCACCCCAATTTTATGAGCCCACTACTAGACGTACTTGACGTGCGAAGGTGCCACATCGGGGATGGCAATTTGTTTGATATTCAAGAGGGATCTTTCTACCATTCTAACATGCATAGAAACAAAGAAGCATAACAATCACAAAAAAACATATTGTGAAATAGTATGGCTCCTTCATGGACGTTCTTCCAGGTCGGATCTGACTCCGATGACCATCTACGAACTCTTTCTTGTTTGTCACGCCGGGACGCCAAGCCACCAACCTGATCTCTATTATCCAACTACTACAACTAGTAATGAATTTTACATAGAGTCATAGGTCGACACGCATGTCGTTATACAATATAATGACAACACTTTGGCTCCTGCCGGCTGACAAATATGACACGCAGGCCATGTATAAACTACACACATGCATCACATACACATGAGCCATACTATTCACAACAAACATGCAAAACAAAGTTATGCATAGAATCGCATTCTACCGGTTTGTGTGTCTGGTACGAAATACACGGTGCTACGCACACGGCGACCGACGTTTTCGGAAATCACAGATCACATCTGAACTCCGATCACGCCGAATTTTCTATCTGACCGATCTTATCGATCATCGTGAATCCGATTTGGATTTAAGTTTCACTGTTAACCCCGATGGCGGATGACCGACCGGTAGGGGTAGATCGTGTCACAACCTCATCTATCCCGATTGACAGAAAACATAGCCTCTTCAATCCCCATGTGCAATTGATCTCATCAACTGTGCACATAGCTGATATCATCAAGGACAATAGATCTCATCTTCTGCCTCCACATATCCAATATGCATCTGATCTGAATCCAAGTCCTATAGCAGAGGCTCTAATACCACTATTGGGTTCTACGATAGGGTGCGTCGACTGCAAATTAAAATTTTCCTACGCGCAGAACAACAGGAACATGCTATAGGAGATGGATCACAGTTCGTTACCACTAGACACGCAGTGCCCTGTAGCGGAAGAAGAGTTGGGGCAGCGTGTCCGCATGGATCGTCTCCTCCTCGTTCGATCTCCCTCGAACAACCGGTCGTCCGATCCCACGTGCAAGTTCGCTGGAGCGGCGCAAGTGCCCCGCCTCTAACGGTATCCGCGCGTGTAGGAGGAACACCGTGCGGCGGACTGCTAGGTCCGATCACACAGTCGACAGCGAGTGGAGGTGGAAACCCTAGTCGCAGCGCCGAAGTGATCAACCGCCTGAGTGTGCCGCACCTCCACTTTATATAGGCGTCCGTCGCGGGCTCAACACTTGGGCCTCGCACGGACCCTAAAGCCCACATGTCTACTCAGCCACAATCCGAATACAGCTCGGATCACATCCGACCAGTGTCCGCGGATCCGACCTCGTAGGTTCCTTCCCTTAAGCGTGTGACCCCTTAGGTTCAAGTCAGCTTGGTCGCAGTTCGGATCACCTCTGACCTGCACGGTTGGCAGTAGCCTCTAGCAAGGTGTGCCGACCACCAAGCAGACTATGAAGCTGGTTAGGCGAACCTGTACAACGTGTCACACTTCTGTTCCCTTTGCCGCACGATATATGTCGCCGGGCTCAAGGCGAGACTGTCATACATGTGCTAGCCCGACCTCTTTCTCGTTCCAGTGATACCAACCACTATCCGGATTATCTCATAATCCTTGTCGCATGGCCATGCTTATCCTGGTCGGATCACATGAGGGGCCCAAAGTATATCTCTCCTATTCGGAGGGGCAAATCCCATCTTGCTCGACCATGTCTCGCAGCATGGGACTGGACAAACCCGAAACCTACCTTTGTAACTACCCAGTCATGGAGTAGCGTTTGGTCGTCCCAAATTAAGTCTGTCACCATCCCGAGTACATGCATTAGCTCAGGTCTTAGGACATAGAACGTATGTTGTACTAGATACTCACAGATGACATATTGCTGCGTCTCATAGTTGGGTCTGTCCGAGTCAGACCTTTTCTCGACTCGGATCCGACTACGTCGAATCCGATCAGACCTTTCCAAGTCCATATTATCTGGTTAGCATCCAATGCTGCATGGCTAGTGAGACCAAGCCATCGACCGTGTCATATGCTAGTCTAGTCGGCTGCGCATCCACACAACCCATTCGACTAGGGACCTTTTAGGACAGTCATCATGCAATGCATAGTCCCACAAACAAGTCACGTACTTGCTGATAGACATCATTGATAATGTCCAAGGACTATCTTTATTCATAAACACATAGGAAATATCATCATACATGACTGCCTCTAGGGCATATCTCCAACACCCACACAGTCAGTCCCAAACAAACGTTTCCGTTTCTTATGTACATTCTGAAGGAAATATGCCCTAGAGGCAATAATAAAGTTATTATTTATTTCCTTATTTCATGATAAATGTTTATTATTCATGCTAGAATTGTATTAACCGGAAACATAATACATGTGTGAATACATAGACAAACATAGTGTCACTAGTATGCCTCTACTTGACTAGCTCGTTTATCAGAGATGGTTAAGTTTCCTAGCCATGGACAAAAGAGTTGTCATTTGATTAACGAAATCACATCATTAGGAGAATGATGTGATTGACTTGACCCATTCCGTTAGCTTAGCACTTGATCGTTTAGTATGTTGCTATTGCTTTCTTCATGACTTATACATGTTCTGTAACTATGAGATTATGCAACTCTCGTTTACGGAGGAACACTTTGGGTACTACCAAGCGTCACAAGCGTAATGGGTGATTATAAAGGAGTACTACAGGTGTCTCGAAGGTACATGTTGAGTTGGCATATTTCGAGATTAGGTTTTGTCACTCCGATTGTCGGAGAAGTATCTCTGGCCCTCTCGGTAATGCACATCATTATAAGCCTTGCAAGCAATGTGACCAATGAGTTGGTTACGGGATGATGCATTACTGAGCGAGTAAAGAGACTTGCGGTGACGAGATTGAACTAGGTATTGGATACCGACGATCGAATCTCGGGCAAGTAACATACCGATGACAAAGGGAACAACGTATGTTGTTATGCGGTTTGACCGATAAAGATCTTCGTAGAATATGTAGGAGCCAATATGGGCACCCAGGTCCGCTATTGGTTATTGACCGAGAATAGTTCTAGGTCATGTATACATAGTTCTCGAACCCGTAGGGTCCGCACGCAAGGTTTCGATGGCGGTTATATTATGAGTTTCTGAGTTTTGATGTACCGAAGGAGTTGAGTCCCGGATGAGATCGGGGACATGACGAGGAGTCTCGAAATGGTCGAGGCGTAAAGATCGATATATTGGATGACTATATTCGGAGTTCGGAAGGTTCGAGTCATTGGTATTTATCGGAGTCTGGAGAGTTACGGAATTCGCCGGGAGAAGTATTGGGCCTTATTGGGCCCAAGGGAAAGAGAGAGGGCTGCCTAGGGCAGGCGCGCCCCATGGCCTAGTCCGAATGGACTGGGGAGGCCGCACCCCTCCTTCCTTCCTTCTCTCTTCCCTTCCTAGTCTCCTACTCCTGTCGTGGAAGGTCTCCTAGTTGGACTAGGAAAGGGAATCCTACTCGGTGGGAGTATGACTCCCCATGGCGCGCCATAGTAGAGGGCCGGCCTCCTCCTACCTCCCTCCTTTATATACGGGGGCAGGGGGCACCCCATAGACACACAAGTTGATCTACGGATCGTTCCTTAGCCGTGTGCGGTGCCCCCCTTCACCATATTCCACCTCGGTCATATCGTCGCGGAGTTTAGGTGAAGCCCTGCGCCGGTAGAACATCAACATCGTCACCACGCCTTCGTGGTGACGGAACTCATCCCCGACACTTTGCTGGATCGGAGTCCGGGGATCGTCATCGAGCTGAACGTGTGCTGAACTCGGAGGTGCCGTACGTTCTGTACTTGGATCGGTCGGATCGTGAAGACGTACGACTACATCAACAGCGTTGTCATGGCGCTTCCGCTTCACGGTCTACAAAGTGCGTGGGCGAACACTCTCCCTCTAGTTGTTATATCATCACCATGGTCTTGCGTGTGCGTAGGAATTTTTTGAAATTACTCGTTCCCCAATAGTGGTATCGAGCCTAGGTTTTATGCGTTGATGTTATATGCACGAGTAGAACACAAGTGAGTTGTGGGCGATATAAGTCATCTTGCCTACCGGCATGTCATACTTTGGTTCGGCGGTATTGTCGGATGAAGCGGCCGGACCGACATTACGCGTGACGCTTACGCGAGACTGGTTCTACCGGCGTGCTTTGCACACGGTGGCTGGCGGGTGTCAGTTTCTCCAACTTTAGTTGAACCGAGTGTGGCTACGCCCGGTCCTTGCGAAGGTTAAAACGGAGTCTATTTGACAAACTATCGTTGTGGTTTTGATGCGTAGGTGAGATTGGTTCTTGCTTAAGCCCGTAGCAGCCATGTAAAACTTGCAACAACAAAGTAGAGGACGTCTAACTTGTTTTTGCAGGGCATGTTGTGATGTGATATGGTCAAGACGTGATGAGATATTTTGTATGAGATGATCATGTTTTGTTGAAGTTATCGGCAACTGGCAGAAGCCCTATGGTTGTCTCTTTGTTGCATAAGATGCAAGTGCCAAATAATTGCTTTACTTTATCGCTATGCGATAGCAGTAGTTGCAAGAGCAATAGTTGGCGAGACGACCATGTGACGACACATTGATATAGATCAAGATGATGAAGATCATGGTGTCGTGCCGGTGACGATAGAGATCATGACAGTACTTTGGAGATGGAGATCAAAGTCGCAAGATGATCATGGCCATATCATGTCACATATTTTGATTGCATATGATGTTTATCTGTTATACATCTTATTATGTTTTGTTTGACGGTAGCATTTTAAGATGATCTCTCACTAATTATCAAGAAGTGTTCACCCTGAGTATGCACCGTTGCGAAAGTTCTTCGTCTTTGAGACACCACGTGATGATCGGGTGTGATAGGCTCTACGTTCAAATACAGCGGGTGCAAAACAGTTGCACACGCGGAATACTCGAGTTAAACTTGACGAGCCTAGCATATACAGATATGGCCTCGGAACACGGAGACCGAAAGGTCGAGCGTGAATCATATAGTAGATATGATAAACATAGTGATGTTCACCATTGAAACTACTCCATCTCACGTGATGATCGGACATGGTTTAGTTGATTTGGATCACGTGATCACTTAGAGGATTAGAGGGATGTCTATCTAAGTGGGAGTTCTTAAGTAATATGATTAATTGAACTTTAATTTATCATGAACTTAGTCCTAGTAGTATTTTGCAAATTATGTTGTAGATCAATAGCTCGCGTTGTTGCTTTCATATGTTTATTTTGATATGTTCCTAGAGAAAACTGTGTTGAAAGATGTTAATAGCAATGATGCGGATTAGATCCGTGACATGAGGTTTATCCTCATTGCTGCACAGAAGAATTATGTCCCTGATGCACCGCTAGGTGACAGACCTATTGCAGGAGCAGATGCAAATGTTATGAATGTTTAGCTAGCTCAATATGATGACTACTTGATAGTTTAGTGCACCATGCTTAACGGCTTAGAATCGGGACTTCAAAGATGTTTTGAACGTCATGGACCATATGAGATGTTCCAGGAATTGAAGTTAATATTTCAAGCAAATACCGAGTTGAGAGATATGAAGTCTCCAACAAGTTCTATAGCTAAAAGATGGAGGAGAATCGCTCAACTAGTGAGCATGTGCTCAGATTATGCAGGTACTTCAATCGCTTGAATCAAGTGGGAGTTAATCTTCCAGATAAGATAGTGATTGACAGAATTCTCTAGTCACCATCACTAAGTTACTAAAACTTCGTGATGAACTATAGTATGCAAGGGATGATGAAAACGATTCCCAAGCTCTTCGTGATGCTGAAATCTACGAAGGTAGAAATCAAGAAAGAGCATCAAGTGTTGATGGTTAACAAGATCACTAGTTTCAAGAAAAGGGCAAAGGGAAAGAAAGGGAACTTCAAGAAGAACGGCAAGAAAGTTGCTGCTCAAGTGAAGAAACCCAAGTCTGGTCCTAAGCCTGAGACTAAGTGCTTCTACTGCAAAGAGACTGGTCACTAGAAGAGGTACTACCCCAAGTGATTGGCGGATAAGAAGGATGGCAAAGTGAACATAAGTATATTTCATATACATGATGTGTACTTTACTAGTGTTTATAGCAACCCCTCAGTATTTGATACTAGTTCAGTTGCTAAGATTAGTAACTCGAAACGGGAGTTGCAGAATAAACAGAGACTAGTTAAAGGGTGAAGTGACGATGTGTGTTGGAAATAGTTCCAAGATTGATATGATCATCATCGCACACTCCCTATACTTTCGGGATTAGTGTTAAACCTAAATAATTGTTATTTGGTGTTTGCGTTGAGCATGAATATGATTTGATCATGTTTATTGCAATACGGTTATTCATGTAAGTTAGAGAATAATTGTTGTTCTGTTTACATGAATAAAACCTTCTATGGTCATACACCCAATGAAAATGGTTTGTTGGATCTCGATCGTGTGATACACATATTGGTAATATTGAAGCCAAAAGATGCAAAGTTAATAATGATAGTGCAACTTATTTGTGGCACTGCCGTTTAGGTCATATTGGTGTAAAGCGCATGAAGAAACTCCATAAAGATGGATTTTCAGAATCACTTGGTTATGAATCATTTGATGCTTGCGAACCATGCCTTTTGGGCAAGATGACTAAAACTCCGTTCTTCGGAACAATGGAACGAGCTACCGACTTATTGGAAATAATACATACTGATGTATGCAGACCAATGAGTGTGAAGGCTCGTGGCAAGTATCGTTATTTTCTGACCTTCACAAGATGATTTGAGCAGATATGGGTATATCTACTTGATGAAACATAAGTCTGAAATAGTTGAAAGGTTCAAAGAATTTTAGAGTGAAGTGGAAAATCATCATAACAAGAAAATAATGTTTCTGCGATCTGATCGCGGAGAGGAATATTTGAGTTACGAGTTTGGTCTTCAATTAAAACAATGTGGAATAGTTTCACAGCTCATGCCACCCGGAACACCACAACGTTATGGTGTGTCCAAACGTCGTAACCGCACTTTATTGGATATGGTGCGATCTATGATGTCTCTTACTGATTTGCCAATATTGTTTTGGGGTTATGCATTAGAGATAGCTGCATTCACATTAAAAGGGCACCATCTAAATCCGTTGAGACGACAACATATGAACTGTGGTTTAGCAAGAAACCCAAGTTGTTGTTTCTTAAAGTTTGGGGCTGCGATGCTTATGTGAAAAAGTTTCATCTTGATAAGCTCGAACCCAAATCGGAGAAGTGCGTCTTAATAGAATACCCAAAGGAAATAGTTGGGTACACCTTCTATCACAGATCCGAAGGCAAGATATTCGTTGCTAAAAATGGATCCTTTCTAGAGAAGGAGTTTTCTCTCGAAAGAATTGAGTGGGAGGAAAGTAGAATTTGATGAGGTAACTGTACCTGTTCCCTTATTGGAAAGTAGTTCATCACTGAAATCAGTTCCTGTGACAAATACACCAATTAGTGAGGAAGCTAATGATATTGATCATGAAACTTTAGATCAAGTTACTACAGAACCTCGTAGGTCTTCCAGAGTAAGATCCGCACCAGAGTGGTGTAGTAATCATGTTCTGGAAGTCATGTTACTAGACCATGATGAACATACGAACTATGAGGAAGCGATGATGAGCCCAGATTCCGCGAAATGGCTTAAGGCCATGAAATCTGAGATATGATCCATGTATGAAAACAATGTATAGACTTTGATTGACTTGCTCGATGATCAGCAAGCCATGTTAAATGAATGGATCTTCAAGAGGAAGACGGACACTGATAGTAGTATTACTATCTACCAAGCTCGACTTGTTGCGAAAGGTTTTCAACAAGTTCAAGGTGTTGAATACGATGAGATTTTCTCACTCGTATCGATGCTTAAGTCTGTCTCGAATCATGTTAGCAATTGCCACATTTTATGAAATCGGCAAATGGATGTCAAAACTGCATTCCTTAATGGATTTATTAAAGAAGAGTTGTATATGATGCAACGAGAAGGTTTTGTAAATCCTAAAGGTGCTAACAAAATGTGCAAGCTCAGCGATCCATCTATGGTGCGGTGCAAGCATCTCGGAGTTGGAATATACGCTTTGATAAGTTGATCAAAGCATATAGTTTTATATGGACTTACGATGAAGCTGTATTTACAATAAAGTGAGTGGGAGCACTACTGCCTTTACGATTAGTATATGTGAGTGACATATTGTTGATCGAAATGATGTAGAATTTTACGCAAAGCATAAAGGAGTGTTTTAAAGGAGTTCTTTAAAAGAAAAGACCTCGATAAAAGCTACTTAAATATTGAGCATCAAGATCTATTGAGATAGATCAAGGCGGCTTGATAAGATTTTCAATGAGTACATACCTTGGCAAGATTTTGAAATAGTTCAAAATGGAGCAGTCAAAGAAAGAGTTCTTGCTGTGTTGCAAAGGTATGAAATTGAGTAAGACTCAAATCCCGACCACGATGAAAATAGAAAGAGAATGAAAAGTCATTCCCTCTGCCTCAGTCATAGGTTCTATAAAGTATGCTATGCTATGTACCAGACCTATTGTATACCTTGCTCTGAATTTGGCGAGGGAGTACAATAGTGATCTAGGAGTAGATCACTGGACATTGGTCAAGAATATCCTTAGTAAGGACTAAGGAGATGTTTCTCGATTATGGAGGTGATAAAAGAGTTTGTTGTAAAAGTTACATCGGTGCAAACTTTTACACCGATCCGAATGACTCTAAGTCTCAACTTTGGATACATATTGAAAGTGGGAGCAATTAGCTAGAGTAGCTCCGTGCAGAGCATTGTAGACATAGAATATTTGCAAAATACATACGGTTCTGAATGTGACAGACCCGTGGACTAAGCTTCTCTCACGAGCAAAACATGATCACACCTTAGTACTCTTTGGGTGTTAATCACATAGCAATGTGAACTAGATTATTGACTCTAGTAAACCCTTTGGGTGTTGGTCACATGATGATGTGAACTATGGGTGTTAATCATATGAGATATGAATATTGGTGTTAAATCACATGACGATGTGAACTAGATTATTGACTCTAGTGCAAGTGGGAGACTGAAGGAAATATGCCTAGAGGCAATAATAAAGTTATTATTTATTTCCTTATTTCATGATAAATGTTTATTATTCATGCTAGAATTGTATTAACGGAAACATAATACATGTGTGAATACATAGACAAACATAGTGTCACTAGTATGCCTCTACTTGACTAGCTCGTTTATCGAGAGATGGTTATGTTTCCTAGCCATGGACAAAAGAGTTGTCATTTGATTAACGAGATCACATCATTAGGAGAATGATGTGATTGACTTGACCCATTCCGTTAGCTTAGCACTTGATCGTTTAGTATTTTGCTATTGCTTTCTTCATGACTTATACATGTTCTGTAACTATGAGATTATGCAACTCTCGTTTACGGAGGAACACTTTGGGTACTACCAAGCGTCACTAGCGTAATCGGGTGATTATAAAGGAGTACTACGGTGTCTCCGAAGGTACATGTTGAGTTGGCGTATTTCGAGATTAGGTTTTGTCACTCCGATTGTTGGAGAGGTATCTCTGGGCCCTCTCGGTAATGCACATCATTATAAGCCTTGCAAGCAATGTGACCAATGAGTTGGTTACGGGATGATGCATTCTGAGCGAGTAAAGAGACTTTCCGATGGCGAGATTGAACTACGTATTGGATACCGGCGATTGAATCTCGGGCAAGTAACATCTGATGACAAAGGGAACAACGTATGTTGTTATGCGGTTTGGTGATAAAGATCTTCGTAGAATATGTAGGAGCCAATATGGGCATCCAGGTCCGCTATTGGTTATTGACCGAGAATAGTTCTAGGTCATGTCTACATAGTTCTCGAACCCGTAGGGTCCGCACGCTTAAGGTTTCGATGGCGGTTATATTATGAGTTTATGAGTTTTGATGTACCGAAGGAGTTCGAGTCCGGATGAGACCGGGGACATGACGAGGAGTCTCGAAATGGTCGAGGCGTAAAGGTCGATATATTGGACGACTATATTCGGAGTTGAAAAGGTTCCAAGTCATTGGTATTTATCGGAGTCTGGGAGAGTTGCGGAATTCGCCGGGAGAAGTATTGGGCCTTATTGGGCCTGGGAAAGAGAGAGGGCTGCCTAGGGCAGGCGCGCGCCCCATGGCCTAGTCCGAATTGGACTAGGGGAGGCCGCACCCCTCCTTCCTTCCTTCTCTCTTCCCCTTCCTAGTCTCCTACTCCTAATACATGGAATGTCTCCTAGTTGGACTAGGAAAGAGGGAATCCTACTCCCGGTGGGAGTAGGACTCCCCATGGCGCGCCATAGTAGAGGGCCGGCCTCCTCCTCCCTCCCTCCTTTATATACGGGGGCAGGGGGCACCCCATAGACACACAAGTTGATCTACGGATCATTCGTTAGCCGTGTGCGGTGCCCTCCTCCACCATATTCCACCTCGGTCATATCGTCGTGGAGTTTAGGCGAAGCCCTGCGCCGGTAGAACATCAACATCGTCACCACGCCGTCGTGCTGACGGAACTCATCCCCGACACTTTGCTGGATCGGAGTCCGGGGATCGTCATCGAGCTGAACGTGTGCTGAACTTCGGAGGTGTCGTGACGTTCGGTACTTGGATCGGTCGGATCGTGAAGGCGTCTGGCTACATCAACAGCGTTGTCATGGCGCTTCGCTTCTGATCTACAAAGTGCGTGGACGAACACTCTCCCCTCTCGTTGCTATATCATCACCATGGTCTTGCGTGTGCGTAGGAAATTTTTTGAAATTACTACGTTCCCCAACACATTCCACACAGTTAATCCAAGGAATACATTTTCGTTCTTATGTACATCGCACACAGTCAATCCAGGGAAAACGTTTCCGTTCGTATGTACATCCCACACAGTCAGTCCCAATCAAACGTTTCCGTTTATGTATAGGCTTGTGTGTGATAGGTGTAACTATCACACACGCACTGCGTTGGTTAACCGTTTGCTTTTATTCAACTATATCACACACGATTTGATGAAGAAAACTGTGTGGCATTGGGCTATCCATCACAAGCTCTTGTACTGCTAGAACCATTTGCAAAGTTCCATGACCCATTTAGCAGGTTTATTAGTTTACAATTAATAATTCCAGTATTACGCAAATTCACATTTCATATGCAACAGTTGTTTGCCAATTTTGTATCAGGCACATAAATATATTTTAACATCACAGTACGATAGCTACCTGAAAACAACACATAACAATATATAGCTAGTTCAGCTTCATAAGAACAATATTAGAACAATATATTCATTTCCCTAATCGAGATCATCCAGGTTCGTCTTATCCACCTCTGGTTTCAGTTCAGTAAGAACCTGTTTTGCACTGGCCAACTGGGAAAGTGCCTCCTCCTTTGCCAACACCATCTTAGCAATGTCGGATTTAAAAATCTGAGCTCATTTTCCACCTTCCTCTTTTTATCCCGCATCTTCAAATATTCTTCAGCGTTGACAACACTTTCTCTAAGCCTACCTCTGTTCTCTTCCTCATACATGCTCCATAGCTTTGCTAGGCACATCTTCAAAGACTATGGCCCCTCTTGATCAACCCACTCCAAGTAAGAACACTTCCGTTCATCCTATAATATTTAAAATTAGATCAGTAACAATTGTAGGCAAAATGGGTTTATAGCAACATACAAAATTACCAATACTTATTTTGAAAAACTGAAGAAACAGGTTAATTATGACATATCTTCTCAAAAAGATCAATGTGCAAATGAATTAATTTCTACTGAGATAACAACCAAATTCTGAAACATCAGAAGCTATAATTAACTACAACAATGCTACAAGTTCATACTCATGTACTATTAATAACAAATTGAACATTTTATGAGGAAGGTAAATATAACTGCAATAGCATAGTGACAGTGTTTGGATGGCAGCAAATTGATACTAATAGGTGTGTACATGCACAAATTTAGTAACATAGAACTAATAGCACTAAGGCCGTCCACTATGTATGCCAAAACCGGTGTAAATACAATTGTTGCTACATCTCGTACCGGTGCCCTGCACTGGTGAGCCGATGCAGCGAAAAAAATTAGGGACCCAGACTCCCGAGCACCTAGTTGCTCTGATGCCCAGTTCCTTCGTGCCATAAAGATTTAGTATTTTACTTCTTGGCAGCTCCGATGTGTGTACCAAAGTTGGCTGCACAAACTGCTGAAGCGGTGCCAAATAATTTTCTAATGGCACCGCTGATGAAATGGCAACATTTTTAGACACTAGGTACAAACTATGACATTATCTTAGGATGCGTTTGGTTGAAGGTGTGGTATGAATGGGTTGGGACCGTGACAGTGTCTGAATCACATCTAACAAATGATTTGTAACAATGAAAGAGGGTATAACCTTCTCTACACATGCTAGAAACTTCCTTCCATTGTTCACAGATTCAAGCACAACTAGCTTCACGCATGGAGATTGATGGTGACAACAAGCAGACAGATCTTCAACCACTCTGCTCCATTCGTTGCAACTGATGGTCCTAGGGATCTACAAGGGGAATAAATGACTCAAACCGACTGCCTGGTTAAAATCCTTCATTCCAAGTCATAGCCCGAGAGAGAGAAGAGAGGCATGCCTGGGTGGCGAAGGAGTTGTCGTCGGAGGAGGAACTACTGGAGGTCATTGCAGAAGACCATGGCGACCTTGGCGGTAGGGTGCGAGACGGCAAGAGCGAGGAAGCAAGCGAGTAAGCGGCTATAGCTTAGGAAGGAAGGAAGGAAGGAAGGAGGAAACAGGGGAAATGTGATTTGTGGTCGGGGAGAAAAGGGGGTGGGGAAGGGGGGCGGTGGTAGATATTTTTGCGATAGGCCAAAAATTTCAAAATGTGGAGGGAAACTTTGCGCGCGGTGCCGCTGGACACCATTCACTTTGAACGATTGTGTGCAACGCAAATGATTCTTCTGCTTTACGCGCATGGGATGAGTTTGATAATTCAAATTTGGTGGAAATTTCCACGGGTAAGTCATTGCATAATTTAACATCGCTTGCTAATTTGGGCACACAAAAGAGCGTATAACACATAGACATCACTTACTGAAAATCAAGCAATTTTAGTAATTAAACAGAGCCAGTTGACCTAAACATTGCTTTAACAAAAGACTAGCATTAGAAACAAAGCCTAAGTACGCATAATTTTAACAAATCCGCCGCCGCGCCGGCCTATGCATCGCTGGTGTGAGATGAGACATCAATGACTTGTCCCGGCGACATGCCGCTGTTGATGGACTCCACGTCCCCCCTGTTGAAGTCGACCACGTCCTCGTCCTCGTCCTTGACACCGCCCTCATGGTTGTAGTACTCATAGTAGTGGCTGCGCCAGAGCTCGCGTTGGTACTACACCGCCGATTCCTCGACGGGCTGACTCTTCTCTACCCCAACCTCAGCCACGCACAACTCCTTCTCTTGGCGCTCCTTGATCTCCACCACCTCCTACATCTCCAGCTCCCACTCGGCGATCTCATGAGGAAGAAGGTACTCAATGGCCATCGCCGTGTTTTCGGACATGGGTTGCATGCTTGATTCCGAGGCGGCCTAGAATATCTTGGCGTGTGCGTCCTCGATCTTGGTGTGCATAGCCTCGACCCGGGCCAGGGCGACATCTGCGGAACGGACGGCAGCTCGAGCACTCTCGATGTTTGCAACCACTGTTGCAGCAACACCTGCAGCCATCTCGGCTGCTGCAGCTACCCTATCAGCTGCCACAGACGACCTCCCGGCGGATGCGACCACGCTCAATGCGGATGCGGTGACACTCTTGGCTTAGCCGGCCGCGCTCTCGATGCAGGCAGCGGCTCTTGGGGAGGACGCGAACATCGTACGGGCCATCATGAAGTGTTTCCATGACATCATCTTTGCAAGAACGGGTTGCGGGAATGGCATCGGGATTCATGGATTCGAGGGTTGCTGGCACTGGAGCGGACGAGCCGACGAAGCTTAAGGAGGAAGACTTAAATAGACCCAGAAATTTTCATCGCAAACGGTTCCTACAAAAAACTATGTGTGATGTTGTTGATATTTTTTATTAGCTATGAAAAATAAATTTGGAGTAAAGTGGCAACTGATGGTGTTTTAAATGTACGAGAAAATTTGTAGTACTAATAAACCGTCATGTCAAATTTTGGAAAATTTCAGGGGTCATTTGACCTTTTAAGACATTTAAGTGATTTTCTATCCATTTAATGACCTTAATTCAAATTTGAACTACATGTACATGCAACAGATAACCATAACGGTTTGAAAAGTCATATTTTATGTACTTGTGTGCGATTTAATTCCATGTGCAGTAAATTGGAAGGAATTTTCAAACATATTGGTCTAACGGCTATGACACAATTAAGCATGGAGTGCCATGTCAATTAAATTCCAAAAAATTTAAAAAAAGATCAGAATCACATGAAACCTTGCTTGATATAATGTCATGCCACCAAGATGATGTGGTAAAAAATTAGGATATTTGAGGAAAGGTTGGACACACACCCCTCACAAACTGAAGCAACTCACTAGAAGCCCTGTGGTTCCGAGAGGGAACAATGCATGTTTGATGATGAACGGGAGATAGCTTCCCCTTACGTCCTTCAATTTTTTTCTACATTTAACATGCACTAATACAACTGTCATGTGAAAATTTGGAAAATTCCAGGGGTCATTTGACCTTTTAAAGACATTTGAGTGATTTTTTAGCCATTTAATGACCGTAATTCGAATTTAAACTACATGTACATGCAACAGCTAACCATAACGGTTTGAAAAATCATATTTGTGTACTTGTGTGCGAGTTAATTCTATGTGCACTAAATTGGAAGGAATTTTCAAACATAATGGTCTCACAGCATGGACACATGCATGGAGTGCTATGGCATTTTAATTCCCAAAAAATTAAAAAGTGATCAGAAAAACATGAAACCTTGCTTGATGTAATGTCATGCCACCAAGATGATGTGGTAAAAAATTGGCCTGCTTGACAAAAGTTTCGACACACACCCCTCACAAACCGGAGCAACTCACTAGAAGACTCGTGGTTCCGAGAGGGAACAATGCATGTTTGATGACGAATGGGAGACAGCTTCCCCTTACGGCCTTCAATTTTTTTTCTACATTTAACGTGCACTAATACAACTGCCATGTGAAAATTTGGAAAATTTCAGGGGTCATTTGACCTTTTAAAGACATTTAAGTGATTTTCTTGCCATTTAATGACCGCAATTCGAATTTGAACTACATGTACATGCAACAGCTAACCATAACGGCTTGAAAATCATATTTCTGTACTTATGTGCGAGTTAATTCCATGTGCAGTAAATTGGAAGGAATTTTCAAGCATAATGGTCTCACGGCATGGAGACATGCATGGAGTGCTATGGCACTTTAATTCCAAAAAATTAAAAAATGATCACAAAAGCATGAAACCTTGCTTGATGTAATGTCATGCCTCCAAGATGATGTGGTAAAAAATTGGCCTATTTGACAAAAGTTTTGACACACACCCCTCAAAAACCGAAGCAACTCACTAGAAGGCTCGTGGTTCCGAGAGGGAACAATTCATGTTTGATGACAAATGGGAGATAGCTTCCTCTTACGTCCTTCAATTTTTTTCTACGTTTAACGTGCACTAATACAAGTGTCATGTGAAAATTTGGAAAATTTCAGGGGTCATTTGACCTTTTAAAGAGATTTAAGTGATTTTCTATTCATTTAACGATCGTAATTCAAATTTGAACTACATCTTCATGCAACAACTAACCACAACGGTTTGAAAAATCATTTTTGTGTACTTGTGTGCGAGTTAATTCCATGTGCGGTAAATTAGAAGGATTTTTCATACATATTGTTCTCACGGCATAGACACATGCATGGAGTGCCATGGCATTTTAATTCCAAAAAATAAAAAATGATTAGAAAAACATGAAACCTTGCTTGATGTAATGTCATGCCACCAAGATGATGTGGTAAAAAATTGGCCTGTTTGACGAAAGTTTGGACACACACCCCTCACAAACCGGAGCAACTCACTAGAAGGCTTGTGGTTCCGAGAGGGAACAATGCATGTTTGATGACGAACATGAGATAGCTTCCTCTTATGGCCTTCAAGTTTTCTCTACATTTAACATGCACTAATGCAACTGTCATGTGAAAATTTGGAAAATTCTAGGGGTCATTTGACCTTTTAAAGACATTTAAGAGATTTTCTAGCCATTTAATGACCGTAATTCACATTTGAACTACATCTACATGCAATGGCTAACCATGACGGTTTAAAAATCATATTTTTCTGTACTTGTGTGCGAGTTAAAAAAATCATCATACGATGTAAATATCCGGTGTTCAAAAAATAAAATGTAAAGATCTGGCAAGACAACCGGCCCCCACACGATTGGCACTCTATTTCGCGCCTCAAGGTTTGGAAGGTGAGTGGCGGGGGTTATTAATCAGACACGGTTCTGTATTGGAAATGTCAGCTATTAAGTTCACACACGGATTTTGTTGCGGGAATCATGTGTAATTCAAACTACAGTGCTCGTAAATTCCGGCGACCAGCATGTGTACTGTTCCCGTCGATATAGATTCCGGCCGCCAATAAATACTACCTTGCTCACGTCGTCCTGCTTGCATTCTCATCTACATCCTCCCATTACTCGCCCTCTTTCTCTCTCTCTCTCTCTCTCTCTCTATATATATATATATATATATATATATATATATATCTCAAATATCTACAATGGCACCACCGATCTGCCCACGCGCGACGAGGAGTCGCCGCCCCCGAGGACGCTCAGTCGAAGAGCAGCGACGAGGAGGACCCCTACGCGCCGCCGGACGAGGTTGCGTCGGACCCCCTCCCCCCAACTTTGGATTGGTTTTGGGGCCAATACAATCTTTGTTTGTGGAAATCGCTGCCTCCGGCTAAGAAAGCCAGGCAAGTGGCGTTCAAGAAGGAGATGGCGAAGGAGCAAGCCAGGTACTAGGCCGCTTGTGAAGCCCGTGATGCCGCCTGGAAAAAGGAGGCAGTGGAGCTTTGGGGGCGGGCGCGTCGTCATGCAGAGGAGGTGTATGAAGACGGGTACTTTGCGAGGAAGGTCAAAGGCGCTAGGTGCCTCATGCTGCGTGGAGATGGGCCAATAAGCTCCAGCATGTCACCGACGAGGAGCTCCGGTGGGCGCCCAACAAAATGGCAAGATCGTTCGCGCTCGTCCGCCAGAAAGAGGCAGATCGGTACGTCAAGCGCTGCGAGGCGGAGGAGGCGGAGTACTGCCTCCATGCTGGGAAGATGCCGCGACCGGGAGCTCTTGGCGAGGGCTGCGAAATCTGCCCTGGGAGGGACTATTAGTTTTAGTATTGTTCATTTTCAATTTTATGCAATGTACCTAGTAGTTAAGTATCATCACGTATATATTATATATATTCTATGATGAACTAATGAACAATTAATATATGTATATATATAAATATATTATGAATTCCATTTTCTATTTGTTATTGTATAATATTTTGTATCTAGCTGTTATCATCCACATATACAGAATAGAAAGTATATATACACACATTGAAACAGAACATACAAGAACGGAAAACAGAATACACACATTGAAACAGAGCAATAAACAGAGCAATATTATGATTGCTGTGAATACATAGCAATCGACGTCGAAACGACTCAACAAAATAAAACGCGTCCATGAGATCATGACCAGTAGCCCTTGCCTACAGTAGCTCTTGTCTCTACCTGAACTCGTGCAGGCGTTCGTCCAAGCGGTCGACACACTCGTGGTACATCTGGAGGACGATCTTGAGCTCCAAGTTGGCTATTTCATCGGAGTTCACCAACTCGAGGATGCGACGGCCATGTTCCTCTACTACACCCAAGTGGACACCTGGGCCAAGGAGGCGGTCGAGCCTACCGACCAGCGTGTTGGCATCGAATGGGCCACAGACAAGGCGAATGGCGCGGCGGGCGTCCAGTGCAAGTATGGTGTAGCCACCATCTGGTGCAAGTATGATGTAGAGGGCCTCTGCCCACTCCTAGCGAGGAATGGGAGTATTGACGGGATGTGTACCCAGCTGCGACGCCCTGTCAACAGCAGGCAAGCGCCGATGGATCTGCTCTTGCTATGCAGCACACCACACCTCTCGGTCTGCGGTGCTCCAACGGTATCGCCGTGCGGCGAGCCGCCGCCTATCAGCGCGGACGCGCCTAGCTTGCTCTGTGGCGTGCCATCGATCATGTTGTGCAGTGAGCTATAGCCTCTCAGTGCTGACATGCCTATCTTGATCCGCTGCACTGAAGTGCCATGCGCCAAGGGTTTGCTCAATCCTGGCAATGACGCGCATCACGGCGTCATCCATCGCATTGCCGAGGATCGCCTCGGCCTCGACGGGCCGTGGCGCCTTCTCGTTTTCCTCGTCGACGAGGTTGATGGCAGAGGCGGCGCTTTGGTGGGTTGTTATGCTTGGAAAAGGTGGATGTGCTACAGGCTGCGCTTGTTGCCTCCGTGCGTCGTGCACCACCTCGGTTTATGTGCAATATCGCTGGGTGGCGGGAAAAAGGTGAGGAAATGGCAGGAAATGGTGGCGTGTTCATAAAATGCCATCAATTAATGGAAACTTAGCATAGAAAGAACATCGAGCTAGCACAAGAAGTAGATTATGATCAGATGATCGTATATCCTAGTTAATTATGCATGTAATAGTTTACTTTGGTGTGTGGAAATGTCATCTGTGTACTAGCCACCTATGTAATTGGATGTTTGCCGCGTATTACACACATCTTGTTTATGTGAAATGTTTCTGTTTTCTTGGCTCAAACAGTTTATCGCAATGAACCGTTTGTCGTATATCGCACATGCATGCCTTGATCTGGCTGTCCGTTTCTTTTGTATTGCCTAATCACAAACAGTTCATCTGAGTGAACTGTATGCCGTATATCACACACAACTTCATCTGGCTGCCCATTTCTGATGGTCCGCCTCATCACAAATAGTTCATCCGAGTGAATTGTATGTCATATATCACATACGCCTTCATCTGTCTGTCCGTTTCTATTCTTCTTCCTCATCGCAAACAGTTAATTGAACTGAATCGTATGCCCTGCATCGCACACGCAACTAAAATTGGAACCGTGTTTGATGGCTCCGCCATCAAAAAAGGTGTGGATCTTTTTTGACGTTTTTTACATCACCGTTTGCGATTAATGCATCATACACAGTTTCGTCAAAGGGTCTCTTATTGTAGTGCCGCGTTAGCAGCATCCTGCAGTAGTGCTAGTCCTTAGGGTGTAGGATGCGTTGGGGTCGACGAAACCACCTAAACCTACCATTATTGTAAGGTTGGCTCGGGATCGACGGTACCACCTAAACCTACCATTTAGGGTTTAAGGTGGCTTGGGGTCGATGGAACCACCTAAACCTAACACTTAGGGTTTAGGGAACCTCAGGGTCGATGGAACCACCTAAACCTACCATTTAAGTTAAGGTTGGCTCGGGGTCGACGTAACCACCTAAACCTACCATTTAGGGTTTAGGGTGGCTCGGGGTCGACGGAACCACCTAAACGTACCATTTAGGTTAAGGTTGGTGATACGTCCATTTTGCATCATGCTTTTATATCGATATTTATTGCATTATGGGCTTTTATTACACGTTATGTCACAATGCTTATGCTTATTCTCTCTTATTTTACATGGTTTAGACGAAGAGGGAGAATGCCGGCAGCTGGAATTCTGGGCTGGAAAAGGAGAAAATATTAGAGACCTAATCTGCACAACTCCAAAAGTCCTGAAACTCCACGAAAGTTATTTTTGGAATTAATAAAAATACCGAGCAAAGAAAATACCAGAGGGGGGCCACCAACCGTCCACGAGGGTGGGGGTGCGCCCCCTGCCTCATGGCCCCCCTGGAAGGCCTCCAGTGCCCATCTTCTGCTATATGAAGTCTTTTACCCTGGAAAAAAATCATAAGAAAGCTTTCGGGACGAGACACCGCCGCCATGAGGCGGAACCTTGGCGGAACCAATCTAGGGCTCCGGCGGAGCTGTTCTGCCGGGGAAACATCCCTTCGGGAGGGGGAAATCGTCGCCATCGTCATCACCATCGATCCTCTCATCGGGAGGGGGTCAATCTCCATCAACATCTTCACCAGCACCATCTTCTCTCAAACACTAGTTCATCTCTTGTATCCAATCTTTGTCCCAAAACCTCAGATTGGTACCTGTGGGTTGCTAGTAGTGTTGATTACTCCTTGTAGTTGATGCTAGTTGCTTTATTCAGTGGGAGATCATATATTCAGATCCTTTATGCATATTAATACCCCTCTGATTATGAACATGAATATGATTTGTGAGTAATTACTTTTGTTCCTGAGGACATGGGAGAAGTCTTGCTATAAGTAGTCATGTGAATTTGGTATTCATTTGATATTTTGATGAGATGTATGTTGTCTTTCCTCCAGTGGTGTTATGTGAACGTCGACTACATAACACTTCACCAGTGTTTGGGCCTAGAGGAAGTCATTGGGAAGTAATAAGTAGATGATGGGTTGCCAGAGTGACAGAAGCTTAAACCCTAGTTTATGAGTTGCTTCGTAAGGGGCTGATTTGGATCCATATGTGGTTAGGTTTAGCTTAATACTTCTTTTGTAGTTGCGGATGCTTGCAATAGGGGTTAATCATAAGTGGGATTCTTGTCCAAGAAAGGCCAGTACCCAAGCACCGGTCCACCCAGATACCAAATTATCAAAGTAACGAACACGAATCATATGGGCGTGACGAAAACTTGCTTGACGATAATTCCCATGTGTCCTCGGGAGCACTTTTCTCTATATAAGAGTTTCTCCAGGCTTGTCCTTTGCTACAAAAAGGATTGGGCCATCTTGCTGCACTTTATTTACTTTCATTACTTGTTACCCGTTACGAATTACCTTTTCACAAAACTATATATTACTGATAATTTTAGTGCTTGCAGAGAATACCTTACTGAAAACCGCTTGCCATTTCCTTCTGCTCCTTGTTGGGTTCGACACTGTTACTTATCAAAAGGACTATGATAGATCGCCTACACTTGTGGGTCATCAAGACTCTTTTCTGGCGCCATTGCCGGGGAGTGAAGCGCCTTTGGTAAGTGGAGCTTGGTAAGGAAAGATTTATATAGTGTGCTGAAATTTACTATCACTTGTTACTATGGAACATAATCCTTTGAGGGGCTTGTTCGGGGTATCTTCGCCCCGACCAGTAGAGCAAAGAGTTGCTCCTCAACCTACTGAACCTACTGAAAATGTTTAATTTGAAATTCCTTCGGGTATGGTAGAGAAACTCCTAGCTAATCCTTTTACAGGAGACGGAACATTGCATCCTGATTTGCACCTAATCTATGTGGATGAAGTTTGTGGATTATTTAAGCTTGCAGGTATGCCCGAGGATGTTATCAAGAAGAAGGTCTTCCCTTTATCTTTGAAGGGAAAGGCATTGACATGGTTTAGGCTATGTGATGATATGGGATCATGGAACTACAACTGATTGAAATTGGAATTTCATGAGAAGTTTTATCCTATGCATCATGATCATCGTGATCGTAATTATATATATAATTTTTGGCCTCGCTAAGGAAAAAGCATCGCTCAAGCTTGGGGGAGTCTTAAGTCAATGTTATATTAATGCCCCAATCATGAGCTCTCAAGAGAAATTATTATTCAAAAATTTTATGATCAACTTTCTCTCAGTAATTGCTCCATGCTCGATACTTCTTGTACTGGATCTTTTATGATGAAGACTATTGAATTCAAATGGGATTTATTGGAAAGAGTTAAACGCAACTTTGAAGATTGGGATCTTGACGAAGGTAAGGAGTCAGGTATAACACCTAAGTTTGATTGTGTCAAATCTTTTGTGGATACCGATGCTTTTCGTGAATTTAGCGCTAAATATGGACTTGACTCTAAGATAGTAGCTTCTTTCTGTGAATCATTTACTACTCATGTTGACCTCCCTAAGGAGAAGTGGTTTAAATATAATCCTCCCATTGAAGTAAAAGTAGTTGCACCTATTAAAGTTGAATAAAAGACTATCACTTATAATGATCCTATTGTTCCTACTACCTATATTGAGAAACCACCTTTCCCAGTTATGATAAAGGATCATGCTAAAGCTTCAATTGTGGTTCGTAAGAGTAATACTAGAACACCTACACCACCTGAGCAAATTAAAGTTGAACCTAGTATTGATATGGTTAAAGATCTCTTGGCTGATAATATTGATGGGCATGTTATTTACTTCTATGATGAAGCTGCTAGAATTGCTAGACCTGATACTAAAAATAAACATAGACCTGTTGTAGGCATGCCCGTTATTTCTATTAAAATAGGAGATCATTGTTATCATGGATTATGTGATATGGGTGCTAGTGCAAGTGCAATACCTCATTCCTTATACAAAGAAATTATGCATGATATTGCACCTGTTGAGATAGAATAAATTGATCTTACAATTAAGCTTGCCAATAGAGATACTATTTCACCAGTTGGGATTGTTAGAGATGTTGAAGTCTTGTGTGGGAAAGTTAAATATCCTGCTAATTTTTTTGTTCTTGGTTCCCCACAAGATAGATTTTGCCCCATCATATTTGGTAGACCCTTCTTGAATATTGTTAATGCTAGGATAGATTGCAAAAAGGATGTTGTTACTATTGGCTTGGGGGATATATCTCATGAGTTTAATTTTGCTAAATTTCGTAGACAACTCCATGATAAATAATTGCCTAGTAAGGATGAAATTATTGGTCTTGCTTCTATTGTCGTGCCTCCTAATGATCCTTTAGAACAATATTTGCTAGACCATGAAAATGATATGTTTATGAATGAAAGAAGGGAGATAGATGAAGTATTCTTTAAACAGGGACCTATTTTACAACACAACTTGCCTGTTGAAATTCTAGGGGATCCTCCACCACCCAAGGGTGATCCCGTGTTTGAGCTTAAACCACTATCTGATACTCATAAATATGGTTATCTTGATGAAAAGAATATATATCCTGTTATTATTAGTGCTAACCTTTCAAAGCAGGAAGAGGAGAAATTATTCAAAACTTGGATATACTCTTGATGATCTTAAGGGCATTAGTCCCACTCTATGCCAACACAAAATAAAATTAGAGAAAGACGCCAAACCAGTTGTTGATCACCAATGACGGTTAAATCCTAAGATGAAAGAAGTGGTAAGAAAAGAAATACTAAAGCTCCTGGAGGCAGGTATAATTTATCCCGTTGCTGATAGTTAGTGGGTAAGTCCTGTCCATTGTGTCCCTAAGAAGGGAGGTATTACTGTCGTTCCTAATGATAAAGATGAATTGATCCCGCAAAGAATTGTTACAAGTTATAGGATGGTAATTGATTCCCACAAATTAAATAAAGCTACTAAAAAGATCATTACCCTTTGTGTCGGAGTAATGGGCCACGGGTAGGCTGACCCAGGACCCAAGATCTTTCAAGACATCGGGGCAGGCCGCGCCCCTCAGCCGAGTCCCAGCTAGGCGACCTTCGAGAAGGCCGAGTCCCAGCGGGCGACCTTCGAGAAGGCCGAGTCCCAGCTGGCGACCTTCGAAGAAGCAGAGTCCTCAGATGGCGACTCTGAAACAAGCCGACTCCGGGCTTGCGACCTCTCAAGGGGCCGACTGTGAGAGTCGGCCCGCGACCTTTCACGAAGACCGATGCAGGTACAGCCCCATCATGGCTGTCCCCTCGGACCACGGGAAGAAGGCGTGGCTCTGATGAGCCGCGTCACCGAAGATCTCCGGTGAGGCGGCATGCCGCCATGCCTCCTTGACCTCAGCCACAGTGCACAAGGCCTTTGTGCCCACGACGGCGCGCCAGACGCCCGGAGATCGCGGGCCCCCGTCGGTGAGATAGAAGAAGACGGCGGAGAGTCCGAAGACGGCCCTACGGGAGTCGGCCTCCCCAGAGTCGGCCGCCTCCCGGCCAGGGCCCCACCAGCCATAAACCAGATTGGATGGGGAGTGGCGACAGTGGTCACCTGACAGACGGCGGCACTGTTCCCACGACCCCATGACCGAACCTGCGTCATCAGGAGCGCTGCACAGTGTTCTGCTGTCCATGAGGCCCGCCGGTCGGGCCCAGGCCGAGCAGCGAGGAGGGCGGCTGCAAGAGAGGCCCGGCGACCGAGCCACGCCTGATCGGATTACCATTGTACCCCCGGGGGGTAGGCCTATATAAACCCCCCGGGGCACCCATGCAAAGGGTTCGACCCTGGATAGGTTTAGACACATAGCAAGAAGGGAAAAGAGCTAGCCTTGCTCCTTCCTGCCTCCACACAGCTCGAGGAGCACCATTGTACTATCGCCCATAGTGATCATGCGGAGACCCCGCAGAGCAGCAGTAGGGGTGTTATCTCCTCGGAGAGCCCCGAAGCTGGGTAAGATTCACCGGCGTGCATGTCTTCGCCTCATCCCGTTTCCAGGCGCCGGCGACGTTCTACTCGCCCCCACCATGATAAGCCACCCGTTGGCATATGTCGCACCCAACCCCCGACATTTGGCGCCCACCGTGGGGCGAGGTGCACCGTCGTCCGGAGATCTGCTACGGGCGGGAACCTTTTCCTCCTGGCGGCGCAGCCAGCCCGGCTTCGCCAGATGGAGTTCGCATCGACGCCTTGCGGCGGCGCCAAAGCCGCCTGCGCGAAGCGGCCTCGCCGAACTCATCGGCGAGTGCGCCTCTTCGGCGAACCCGTGCCGGCGGCGCGGTGGCCCGAGAACCTTCTCGCGGGCCTCCTCGACCAACTTCAAGTTGCGGCGAGCCCGCCGTGAACTTGAGTCCGTGAGGCTCCTCCGACCCGATCTTTGGTCGACTCCGGCGCCGTATCGCTGATACCTTCCCCACCAGCGTGGTGGTTTACGACGAGCCGCTTCCGTGCGAGGAGAGCGGCGGAAGCGCCGCCACGGAGGTGCTTGTCGCCGGCCACGGCGAGCACTCCGCAAAACGCCAGACCCGCCGCTGCGGCCTGCGAGACCTGTCGCGCCTCTCAGAGGACGCGGACGCGAGAGATCTTGGAAGAGCGCCGCCAGATCATTGAAGGCGCCAAGAAGTTGGCAAGCATGAGGCGCTTGTCGAAGCATATCAGCGAGATGGACCGTCTTTGTGGGCGGCTCGCCGCTCCGACCGGGCCGAGCCGTCTCGGTGTGGTCCGGAGAGCGCGGCGCCGCCATTGCCGATCTATTCGGAGCAAAACGCCCCGTGTACGCCTCCCCTGCGGAGAACATCCGCGCCGCCCAAGCGGCGACCGAAGAGCTAAGGAACCTCGAAGGCGAAGAGCGCCGTGTGATGACGGAGCGAGTCCAGCAGCTCCTCGACGCGGTTGCTACGCAGAACGCGGCAGGCAGCCGCGCCGACGCGCAGCGACAGAAGAATGATGACTTGCCCCCTCGCCGAGATCAAGGCGCGACCTCCCGGACACCGACTGACGGAGTCCGTGGGAGGAAAGAGAAGTAGCCGGCTGCGAGCCACAGCCGGACTCGCATTTCCATCAAGCGCGACCAAGATGGCCGCCCCAGAGCAGTGGAGTGGCGAGATGATTATCTGCCTCCCCCGCCCCGAAGAGAACGGCGAGTCTCTCCGCCGCCTGTTGAGCATCCGACTCTCGGAGATCGCCTTGGCCGCCGAGAGGGAGTCGGAGAGAATGACGCCCGCCACCGGATCGACCGACTCCACAGATCCCTGGCGTTAGAAGAAGAAGACCAGCTGGGTCCGCCTTGCTTTGGGCCCCGCATCAGAAACGAGCCCTTCCCCAAGGGGTTCACGCTCCCTCGAGATACGCCCAAGTACACCGGCTCCGTGAAGCCGGAGGATTGGCGATAGACTACTCCTGGCCGTCAACATCGCCAACGGCAACAAGCGAGTCGCCGTAAAGTATGTTCCCCTCATGCTCCATGGCACGGCCCGGACATGGCTGAACAGACTGAAGCCCCGCAGCATCAACAGCTGGGTCGACTTCACTGAAGCCTTCATCCGCAACTTCACCAGCACGTACAAGCGACCTCCCAAGCCGCGCCAGCTCTCCTTGTGCGTGCAAGGCCCCGAGGAATCGACGTGCGACTACCTCACGCGCTGGGGCGAGCTCCGAAACTCCTACGAGGGCGTGCACGAGGTGCAGGCCATTGAGTATTTTACGGCGGGTGCGAGAGGGCACCCTCCTCAAGCACAAGCTCCTCTGCGGCGAGCGAAACCCTCGATTTAACCGCTAATCATAGCAGACAAGTACGCCACGGCCGACTCCTCTATGAAGACGGAGATCCAAGTCAACGCGGCTGGCAAGGTGACTCCCTAGGCTCCCAGAACGCCGGCTGGAGATGCCAGCCGACGGCAGCAACAGAATGACAACAAGCGCAAAGCCCCCCAGCCGACTTCCAATAGTCGGCAGGTCGCAGCAGTAGAAGATCAGCAACCAGAGGGGCAGCCTCTGGCCAAGCGGCAGAAGGGCGGCAAGTCCAATTGGTTGCCGACTTTCTCTTATGAGCAGACTCTGGATGGTCCTTGCAAGTTTCACAGCGGCGCGAAGCCATCAAACCATACCACTGAAAGTGCCTTTGGCTCGCCCGATCGGCGCGGTCGAGACGAGTTCCCGTAAGAGCACGGAGCATACATAGTGTTCACCGGTCTGGCAGATGATCGGCGCAGAAAGCGCCAACAGCAGCAAGAAGTCAGCGGTGGCAGCGAAGCTCGAGTTCATGCATTGGTCGAAGCCTATCACCGAGTCGGGCGGATCACCCAGAGGTGATGCCGAGCCGGGCTCTACGCCTTTGGTTCTTGGAGCAACCTTGGCCATCGATAGGAGGGCCGCCCGTTTCTCGCGGGTCCCGATGAAGACGGAGGCAGCAGCATAAACATCTGTACAAGGATACCATGGAGAAGCTTCGAATCGGCGGAGGCAGCTGCAGAGAGCGATCGCACCGTGTTCCACGGGATCGCACCCGGCCTCTCTGTTCGCCGATTGGCAAGATCGATAGGCGTCCTCTTCGGAGACAAAGATCACTTCCGCCGAGAGCCGATCTGGTTCGAGGTGGTGGATTTGAGAGCCCGTACCACGCGCTGCTAGGTCGGCCTGCTCGGCCAAATTCATGGCGGTTCCCACCACGCCTACCTCAAGATGAAGATGCCGACTTCAAGGGATCTGACCGTTGCCGCGACTACAAGAAGTCGTCACGCTGGCGGCCGAGAGCGATCGGCTGGCGAGTCTTTGGTGATTGCAGCGAAGCGGCTCCCTGATCGCGTCGTGGCGATGGCTGGGAAGCAGCCGGAGATGTCGCCCGACCCCAAGGAGTCGGAGGCAGAAGGATCATTCAAGCCGGCTAAAGAGACCAAGAAGATACCCTTGGACCCGGAGCACCCAAAGAGGTACGCTATCATGGGCACTGGCCTCGACAGCAAATAGGAAGGCGAGCTCGTCGATTTCCTCCGTGAGAATCGGGACATCTTCGCGTGGTCCCCCAAGGACATGCCAGGTGTACCGACGGAATTCGCCGAGCACAAGCTACACGTCAGGCCGGATGTGAAGCCCGTCAGGCAGCCTTTGCGCCGCTTGTCAGAAGAGAAAAGAAGAGTAGTGGGAGAAGAGATAGCCCGGCTCCTGGCAGCCGGCTTCATCATGGAGGTGTTTTTTCCGGAATGGTTGGCCAACCCCGTACTAGTGCTGAAGAAGAACAAGCAATGGCGTATGTGCATCGACTACACCAGCCTCAACAAAGCCTGCCCGAAGGATCCGTTTGCTCTGCCAAGGATCGATCAGGTGATAGACTCCACAGCCGGATGCGAGCTGTTGAGCTTCTTGGATGCATACTCAGGATATCACCAGATCAAGCTGAATCCAGCGGACAGACTGAAGACCGCATTCATCACGCCGTTTGGAGCCTTCTGCTACCCGACGATGACGTTCGGCTTGAGGAATGCTGGCGCCACCTTTCAGCGTTGCATGCAGAAATGCCTCCTCAAGCAACTCGGCAGGAATGCCCATGTTTATGTGGATGATGTGGTGGTAAAGACGGAGAAGCGTGGGACGCTGCTAGAGGATCTTAAAGAGACCTTTGAGAATCTGCGCCGATTCCAGATCAAGCTCAATCCAGAGAAATGCGTGTTCGGAGTCCCAGCCGGCCAGCTCCTTGGTTTTCTGGTCTCCGAACGCGGCATAGAGTGCAACCCTGTGAAGATCAAGGCCATTGAGAGGATGGAGGTCCCCAGCCGACTGTTGGACGTGCAGAAGTTCACCGGCTGCTTGGCCTCAATAAGCCGTTTCATCACCGGTGGGGCAGAAAGCTCGCCATTGTATCAACCGATGAAGAAGACCACTTTTTTCGAGTGGAACCACAAGGCAGAGGAGGCATTTCTCCAACTGAAGAAGATGCTGACGACTCCCCTTGTGTTGGCGGCTCCGACTCCCAAAGAGCCCATGCTCTTGTACATCGCCGCCACCACCGGGTAGTCAAGACAGATTATTGTAGTCGGCGCAAGGAGGAAGGCAAAGGCGCTCGGTCGAGACCAAGATATTACCGAGCGAGGTAATCGTCGACCTCCAAGCGTAACTACCCTCATTACCAGAAGATGTGCTACGGCGTGCACTTTGCCGCCAAGAAGCTGAAGCCCTACTTTCAAGAGCATCCTATCACCGTGGTCTGCACCGCCCCACTCGCCGAGATCATCGGAAGTCGAGATGCTTCCGGCCGAGTGGCCAAGTGGGCTATTGATCTGGCTCCCTACACCATCTACTACCAACCTCGCACCGCCATCAAGTCGCAGGCGCTAGCCGACTTCCTCGTCGACTGGGCCGAGACTCAATACTTGCCGCCTGCGCCCGACTCTACTCATTGGCGACTGCATTTCGACGGTTCCAAGATGCGCTCCGGCCTCGGAGCCGGCGTCGTCCTCACCTCCCCAAAAGGCGACAAGATCAAATACGTGCTGCAAATCCACTTCGTCGCCTCCAACAACGTCGCCGAATATGAAGCGCTCATCCATGGGCTCCGGCTTGCCAAAGAGCTCGGCATTCGCCGGATCCTGTGCTATGGCGACTCCGATTTGGTGGTGCAGCGATCATATGCGGCGCATCGACGCCAAGGACGCAAACATGGCAAGCTACCGCTTCTTGGTGCAGCAGCTCAGCGGATATTTTGAAGGATGCGAATTCCTCCACGTACCAAGAAACGACAACGATCAAGCAGATGCATTGGCGCGAGTCGGCTCCACTTGCCAGGCGATACCTTCTGGCGTCGCCCTTCAGCGCCTCCTCAAGCCGTCTATCAAGCCTTCACCAGAATCCGACTCCATTTTCGTGCGGCTCCCCGAGAGATAGTCGGGTCCGACTCAAGACCCCAAGAAGCGACCTCAAAAAGCCACGGTCGGCCCGGGACTGCGCCCGGTCGGCCGGGGATGCGCCGATCGGCCCGGGATGCGCCATCAGCCGAGGATGCGCCCGGTCGGACGGGGACTGCGCCAGTCGGCCTAGAGATTCCCTCAATTCAGCAAGCGGCAGAGATCCAACCCGCCGCCTCCCAGCCCAGCCACCCTTGTTCAAGTCGCTGTGGTGGCAATCGAAGAGATAGCAGCACCTTCATGGGCGCAGCCCATCCTCAAGTTCCTAGTCAACAAGGAGTTGCCTGCAGATGAGACTCTGGCTCGGCAAGTACAACGCCGAGCGGCAGCCTACACCATAATCAACAGAGAGTTAGTTAGACGCAGCATCACTGTGTCCACCAGCGCTGCGTAGAATCAGAGCAAGGCCAAGCAATCCTCAAAGACATCCATCAAGGCGAGTGTGGTCACCATGCGGCCTCGAGGGCGCTCGTGGCCAAAGCCTTTCGGCACGGTTTCTTTTGGCCGACTGCCCTGGAAGAAGCTAAAGAACTAGTCAAGAAGTGCAAGGGGTGCCAGGTGTTCCGCTCCAAGCCCCTTCAGCCGGCTTCTGCACTGAAGACAATCCCCATCGCCTGGCCCTTCGCAGTTTGGGGCTTGGACATGGTGGGACCTTTCAAGACGGCCCGAGGCGGCCTGACTCATTTGCTCGTCGTCGCGATGGACAAGTTCACCAAGTGGGTTGAAGCAAAGCCCATCAAGAAATTAAACGGGCCCTGGCGGTGACCTTCATTGCCGACATCACGGTGCGGTGCGGCATACCGCATAGCATCATCACGCATAACGGCACCAATTTCGCCAAAGGCGCTTTGGCTCGTTCTGCGCGCGACGCAGGCATCCGATCGACCTAGCGTCCGTTGCCCATCCATGATCAAGCGGCCGGGTGGAGCGGACCAACGGCCTCATACTATCCGGCATCAAGCCTCGATTGGTCGAACCACTCGAGCGCTCGGCCGGCTGTTGGGTGGAAGAGCTGCCTTCCGTCCTCTGGAGTCTGCGCACAACACCGAACAGATCAACCGGCTTCATGCCGTTCTTCCTCGTCTACGGTGCCGAAGCCGTCATCCCGACGGATATACAATTCGACTCTCCGCGAGTCTCCATGTACACCGAAGAGGAGGCTGAAGAAGCACGCCAAGACGGTGCCGACCTGCTGGAAGAGGGCCGGCTGTTGGCACTCAGTCGGTCCAGCATCTACCAGCAGAGTTTGCGGCGATATTACAACCGCAAGGTCAAGCCAAGATCATTCCAAGAGATCGACCTTGTGCTCCGGCTGATTCAGAGAACAGACGGCCAGCACAAGTTGTCGGCACCTTGGGAGGGTCCCTTCATCATCAGCAAGGTGCTAGGGAACGACGCCTACTACTTGCTCGACGCTCAGAAGCCTCGAGCACGCAAGAGAGACGACTCTGGCAAGGAAACAGAGCGCCCGTGGAACGCAAATCTTCTTCGAAGATTTTACAGTTGATGCAGTATGTATCACGCTACCCTCCTTTTTGTATTAAGTACTAAGACCTTAGGCCCCCCGAGACGAGCTCGGGGACTGCCTTTTTGATTATCTGTATGATATGGATCTCGCTTCCGAAATGCTTCCTCCTTTTTTATCATACTGTCTGGCACCGGGTCCGACTAGTCGGCCCGGGGACTCGCCGCCTTGTGCTATGGAATGCTCCCTAAGGTCAGGCAAGTAATGTGTTCCGCTCAAAGCCGTCTCCTACGGAAAGACGCAGCTCGCAAAGCGACTGTCGGTAAACAGGGAGATGGAAAGAGCGGGCGCACACATGAAAAATGGCTAAGGACTTAAGAGCTACGCATAGCCCAAGCCGGCTCCCAGTTTCCCCCTACTGAGCCGACTCACGAGCAGTCGGCTCATAGTTTCAACCTTTATCAAGGACGACTGACTTTCGAGAGTCGGCCTGTCGATCTCCAGCCAAACTTGCTACGGCGTTCTAAACGACTAAGTACTTGCCTCCTAAAGTAGCTGAGCGCTTGACCCAGCGGCAGTCCGCAGAGCGGCTGCCCAGTCGGCAAGACGGCAACCGAAGGAAGGCGGCAAAGGAAAAAAGTCTAAAGAGCCAAAGCAAGGAAAGGCGGAAATTTGACAAATATTTACATAAGGCCCTTTGCCAAATACACCCCGCGAGTGGAATTGTTCGCAACTGACAAGTTTTTTAAGAACAAAAAAGACAGGTAAAGCTGATGCACTCTAGGGGGCGGCCTCCGGAGCCGGAGGGCCGGAGGCGGCGGCGGCGTCCGACGTCGGGGCAGTCGGCTGGGCGGTCTCGGCTTGGTCGCCTTCAGCGACGGTCGCCTGGTCCTTTCGAGGCTCGTTGCTGGAGGCGCGATCAGGCTGAGGCTGGCCGCCTGCTTCGTGTTCTGGCGCCTCTTCCTCGCCTCCGTCCTCCGACTCGCCCTCCCCTTCGGTGCTGGAGCCGATCACCTCCGCTGAGTCCTCCTCGTACTCTGGGTGCATCCCGAACCACTCGGGCGGAACCTCCTCGCCGCCGGGCGGTCCGCCGCACAAAGACCTTGGTGTCCGTGTACTCGGCGATGGCCGCCTGCATCGACAAGGGCGCCTTCCACGGCTTCAACTCGGCTGGGCCTCGACCGAACGCGCCAGCGGTCCAGTCCAGCCTGTGGTACCACCCCTTGGCGAACTCGGGGCCGGTGTGCTCGGCGCGAGCCGAGGAGCCCTCCAAGCTTCGAAGCGACCAACGGCGACCTCCAGCCGGTCGGCCGTCCGGTGGCGGTGCAAAGAGCGGCACCTCCGCCCTGTGGCGGTAACGACTTGGGCGATGGCGCGTTGAAGGCGGCGATCAAACGGTGAGCGAGGCGGCGAGCCCGATGCTCAAGAGCTGCTCGTCAATGGTCTGGGCGGCGGCGGCGATCGCCGCCTGCGCCCTCCGCTCCTCCCGATCCGCCTCGATGGCCGGAGGGACGGCCTGCGAGTGGCCGGGGAAGAAGTCTGCCAAAGACAAGAAAAGAAGACAGTCAGAAAAACCAAAAGACAGTTCGACATAGAGTCGAAAGACCAAAGAAGAGAAGCCAGGAGTTACCATCGACGATGTCCTCGAGCACGTGATAGCCGGAGGTCAGCATCGCCTCGCGGTCGGTCCAGGCGGCCCGCTCCATCGCGAACTCGGCTAGAAGGGCCTCCTCCCGCGACTTGGCGTCCTCCTGTGCTTTCCGAACCAGGTCCTTCTGCTCGGCCAGCTGCGTCGCCAGAAGGTCGCGCTCTCGAACGAGCTTGTCGCACTCCTCCTCCTTAGTGCGACGGGCGGCATCGGCCTCATGCAGCTGCCCTTGAAGGGCGGCATTGGCGTCTGAAGCCCAAAGAAAGATAAAGCATCGTCAACAAGGAAGGTCGCCGGGGAGATCCGGCCCGGCCGCTTTCGGCGATCGGCCGAATCTCGAGGACTACAGCCAGCTATGTGCGCCCGGAGAAGAAAGAAGGAAATCGCCGGAGAGATCCGCCCGATCGCTTCAGCGATGGCCCGAATCTCGGGGACTACAGCCCGCGGGTGCGCCAGCGCGCCCCCGCGAAGAAGGAAGAATCCGCTCACCTCGACTTTCCGCCAGATCGGCGGTCCGCTTCCTCAGCTCTTCAACGTTGCGGTTGAAGGCAGTAGCGCGGAGGTTGTGGTACTCCTGCAAGGCCGGCAAAGCAAAGTCAGCCTTCGGAGCTCGCTAGAAGGAGTTCCGAGCCGCCTGCTCAGCAGCCGACTCCGAACTCGGGGACTACACCAGCAGGGTGCTGGCGCGCCTCACGAAAAAAGACAAGAGTCCGAAAAAGGAAAAACGAAGCATACCCGGACGGAGGCCCGCAGGGCCAGATGCGTCTTGGTGTAGAGTTGGAGGGCTTCGCCTTCTTTGCGCAACTTGGACTGAACGTCCAGAAGCGCCTGGTTCAGCGGGCCGGTGCCGCCTTCGCTCACTCAGCCGGTGGGCGCGGCACTGGAGGCCTCGGCATCCAGGTTCGCCATGCCGGCGACGTGAGTCTCCCGAGCTCGCGACGCGGAACTCGTCCTCTCGACCCGGCGGCGTGTCGGCACGGCGACCTGGAGAAGCAGCTGCGCGTCGGCGTCGTCCGCAGTCGGCAGATCCTGCGGGTCCACCGGCTGCTTGCCGTGCGGCCTCGAGGACGGAGCCGGCGGAGGTGGCGGAGGTGGCGCGTGGGTGTCTGAGCCTGAGGCGTCGCCACCAGCCTCCGCGAGAGGGTCTGCGGTGCCGACCTCCCCGGTCTGCCCCGTGAACTCGGGGAGCGGCGGCGCCGACGACAGCGGAAGAACGAGCATCGCCGCGGGCGATTTAACGGCCTCTCAAAGATCCCGCTGCGCGCGGCGCGGCGCGCCACGGCCTCATCCAGATGCCGCTGGCGTTGGCGGCCGCCTTCTCGCTCGCGCCTTCTCCAGCGGTCGGCCTCTTCGTCCAAGACGCTTCTCCCACGCTGCCTGCCTGCCGCCTCCCGGAGGTCGGCGGCGGGATCGACCCGCCGCGTATTAGCGGACGTCGCCCCCGACCCCATAATAGAGGGCACGGCGGCTCTCTCAAGAGAGAGGGGGCGCTAGGGAAGAAGGGGGGGGGAGAGTCAGAAAGATTCAAGCAAAGTCAGAAAAGAAACAAAGGGTAAGAGACTTACGAAGAGACAAGTGGCGGTCGTTTCACTTCCTTCCGGAAGCGGTTGGCCTTCGCGGCCGCCTCCTCCCGCTTGGTCGCGGCGGCGGTCCCCCTGGGCTTCTTCGACCTGCCGCCGGGCGCACTCGGCCCGGCGTGGACGCTTTTTACGCCGGCATGGTTGGAGGGGCCGGCCCTCGGTTGACGGCGCGGGACGACTTCCGCGTCGATGTCGCCCTCGGGCCAGTCGGCGAAGGTCGCCGACGGTCTGAGGCCGCCGTCTTCCTCCTCTCCGCCGCCTTCAGCGTCGGCCTCCAGCGCCGCGGCCCCCAAGTCGGGGTCGTCGACGTCGCTGACCTCGCGGTCGGGAACGTACTCACGCGGCTCTCTCATGGCACCGGCTGCGGGCGCCGTGAGAGGGTTCTGCTCAGAATACCAACAAGATCAGAGCTCGAAGTCGGATACAAGCGAGATCGAAGTACAGACGGAAACAACTTACCACTGGCGGAGGGTTGTCACGCGAGTACGGCTCCTTGCCGAACTGCCACTCGTCGGTGAACTTGCACTGGGCGATGAGGTTCACCATGTTCGCCACTTCTCCACGCGGCATGTCTTTGGTGCACAGCCGCTTGATCGCGGCGGCCGCTCATCTGACAGATGAGGTGGGGCCGGCCTTGGAGCGGAAGTACCCGGCGCGCCACGAAGGCGGCCAGGAGATCGGAGGCGACGAGCCCCTCGGACTGCGTCATGACTCGGAGGCGCGCCACGGCGCCGACTCCGGAGGGCGAAAGCGACTTCGACCGATGGGACCAGCTAGGCGGCGGCGGTCAGCACCGCTCGGGTCGGCGGCAAGTTGACCCAGTCGCCGTCGGTGGCGACGTTCTTCACGTAGAAGTACGTCTTCTGCCACATCTTCACCGACTTCACCAGCGGGATGGGCGGAAAGGGGTTGTCGGCCGTCGTGCGCCGTGTCGCGATGTACGCGTGCCAAGATCGCGGCGTGCGGCAGCCTGGGTGCCGAGCCGAGGAAAGAACTCCCCACAGCTCGAGGGTGGGGAGAACGCGATGTAGCCCTCGCATGTGGTGGCGAAGGCGGAGAGAAGCACCACCGCGTTGGGGTGAGGTGGTCGGCTGCAAGCTGTACAACTCGAGAACGAGCGGAGGAACCCGCCGCCGGAGCCCCATCCCGCGCATAAGATGCGAGGAAGATGACCCGCTTCGCCCGCCGACACGGGCCGGATTTTCCCGCCGGCGCAGGGCGGCTCGCACCAAACCAAGGCGGGAGGCGGCGGGTCCGCGAAGGAACTCGATGTCCTCCGTGATCCACGCTCGAGCCATCCCACTCGCCGGAGCGCGAGGCCGGGGGCGCGGTGGAGGAAGAGCTCATCGTCGGCGAGGAAGACAAAAGCGACGGAGCGAGGCGAAGGAAGAAGAAGGGCAAGAGAGCGGGGGAGGGAGTGCGCGTGATATGCCGCTGCTCCCCCTCTGCCTATTTATAGCCCAGCGGGCTGAGAAGCCGAGGGGGCGACGTGGGGATTAACTGCGCCCACGACCCCACGACGCCCCACGATTAAACCCCACGGTTATCGCCGCAGAACCACGCAGATGCCAACCGCCTCGCCGCAGCGGATCCGCCGGGCCGAGGCGCGTAATGGCAGGCCCCACCGGCGCGTCCGCCCCGCAGCGTGGGCAGGCAGGCTATCGCCTCCACGTGGCGTCACGCGATAGGACCGTCTCGCAGATGGCAGGGAAGCGTAGCCGATACGCCGCTGGTTTCCCGCCACGACTTGCGAGCGGCGGCCCCTCACGGGCCAGGCCGACTCCAGCGAGGCGGCCCGAAGACGCGGCAGCCGAATCTCAGAGTCGGCACCGCAGAGACTGAAACTGCCGAAGCCCCACGAGGCGGCGCCCGCCGGGCCGCCGGCCGGGACTATGTTGAGTAATGGGCCACGGGTAGGCTGACCCAGACCCAAGATCTTTCAAGACATCGGGCAGGCCGCGCCCCTCAGCCGAGTCCCAGCTATGCGACCTTCGAGAAGGCCGAGTCCCAGCTGGCGACCTTCGAGAAGGCCGAGTCCCAGTGGCGACCTTCAAGAAGCAGAGTCCTCGATGGCGACTCGAAACAAGCCGACTCGGCTTGCGACCTCTCAAGGGGCCGGCGTGAGAGTCGGCCCGCGACCTTTCACGAAGACCGATGCAGGTACAGCCCCATCGTGGCTGTCCCCTCGACCCACGGAAGAAGGCGTGGCTACTGATGAGCAGCGCCACGGGAGATCTCGGTGAGGCGCGCACCGCCGCCATGCCTCCTTGACCTCAGCCACGATGCACAAGGCATCTTTGGCCCACGACGGCGCGCGCCAGACGGCCCGGAGATCGCCGGCCCCGTCGGTGAGATAGAAGAAGACGGCGGAGAGTCCGAAGGCGGCCCTCTACGGAGTCGGCCTCCCAGTCGGCCGCCCCCGGCCAGGCCCCACCAGCCATAAACCAGATTGATGGGGAGGGCGGCAGTGGTCACCGACAGACGGCAAGACTGCTCCCACGACCCCATGACCGAGCTGCGCCATCGGAGACGGCGGCGGAAGGCTGCAAGAGAGATCGACGACCGGGGCCACGCCGGTCGGATTACCATTGTACCCCCGGGGGGTAGGCCTATGTAAACCCCCCGGGGCACCCATGCAAAGGGTTCGGCCCTGGATAGGTTTAGACACATAGCAAGAAGGGAAAAGAGCTAGCCTTGCTCCTTCCTGCCTCCACACAGCTCGAGGAGCACCATTGTACTATCGCCCATAGTGATCATGCGGAGACCCCGCAGAGCAGCAGTAGGGGTGTTATCTCCTCGGAGAGCCCCGAAGCTGGGTAAGATTCGCCGGCGTGCATGTCTTCGCCTCATCTCGTTTCCAGGCACCGGCGACGTTCTACTCGCCCCCACCATGATAAGCCACCCGTTGGCATATGTCGCACCCAACCCCCGACACTTTGCCTTTTATTGATCAAATGCTAGAAAGATTATCCAAACATACACAATTTTGCTTTCTAGATGGTTACTCTGGTTTCTCTCAAATACATGTGTCAAAAGAAGATTAAGAAAAGACCACTTTTACTTCCCCTTTCGGTACTTTTGCTTAGAGATGCATGCCCTTTGGTTTATGTAATGCACCTGCTACCTTTCAAAGATGCATGATGGCTATATTCTCTGACTTTGTGAAAAGATTGTTGAGGTTTTCATGGATGATTTCTCCATTTATGGATCCTCTTTTGATGATTGCTTGAGCAACCTTGATCGGGTTTTGCAGAGATGTGAAGAAAATAATCTTGTCTTGAATTGGGAAAAGTGCCACTTTATGGTTAATGAAGGCATTGTCTTGGGGCATAAAATTTCTGAAAGAGGTATTGAAGTTGATAAAGCTAAAGTTGATGCTATTGAAAAGATGTCGTGTCCTAAAGACATTAAAGGTATAATAAGTTTCCTTGGTCATGTTGGTTTTTATAGAAGGTTCATTAGGGACTTCTCTAAAATTTATAGGCCTCTGACTAATCTCTTACAAAAAGATATGCCTTTTGTCTTCGATGATGATTGTGTAGAAGCATTTGAAATACTTAAGAAAGCTTTGATTTCTGCACCTATTGTTCAACCACCTGATTGGAATTTACCCTTTGAAATTATGTGCGATGCTAGTGATTATGCCGTAGGTGTTGTTCTAGGCCAAAGAGTTGATAAGAAACTAAATGTTATTCAATATGCTAGTAAAACTCTAGACAAAGCCCAGAGAAATTATGCTACTACTGAAAAGGAATTTTTAGTAGTTGTATTTTCTTGTGATATGTTTAGACCTTATATCGTTGACTCTAAAGTAACTGTTCACACTGATCATGCTGCTATTAAATATCTTATGGAAAAGAAAGATGCTAAACCTAGACTTATTAGATGGGTTCTCCTACTACAAGAATTTGATTTGCATATTAGTGATAGAAAGGGAGCTGAGAACCCCGTTGCAGACAACTTGTCTAGGTTAGAGAATGTTCTTGATGACCCACTAACTATTGATGATAGCTTCCCTGTTAAACAATTAGCTGCCAGAAATGCTTCTCGTACTGCTCCGTGGTATGCTGATTATGCTAATTACATTGTTGCTAAATTTATACCACCTAGTTTCACATACCAGCAAAAGAAAAAGTTTTTCTATGATTTAAGACATTACTTTTGGGATGACCCACACCTTTATAAAGAAGGAGTAGATGTTGGTATTAGACATTGTGTGCCTAAGCATGAATAAGAACAGATCCTACGCAAGTGTCACTCCAAGGCTTATGGAGGACACCACGCTGGAAATAGAATTGCGCATAAGGTATTGCAATCCGGTTTTTATTGGCCTACTCTCTTCGAAGATGCCCGTAAGTTTGTCTTGTCCTGTGATGAATGTCAAAGAATTGGTAACATTAGTAGATGTTAAGAAATGCCTATGAATTATTCTCTTGTTATTAAACCATTTGATGTTTGGGGCTTTGATTATATGGGACCGTTTCCTTCCTCTAATGGGTATACACATATTTTAGTTGCTGTTGATTACGTTACTAAGTGGGCAGAAGCTATTCCAACTAGTAGTGCTGATCATAACACCTCTATAAAGATGCTTAAAGAAGTTATTTTTCCGAGGTTTAGAGTCCCTAGATACCTAATGATTGATGGTGGTTCACATTTTATTCATGGTGCTTTTCGTAAAATGCTTGCTAAGTATGATGTTAATCATAGAATTGCATCTCCATATCACCCACAGTCTAGTGGCCAAGTAGAACTGAGTAATAGAGAGCTTAAATTGATTTTGCAAAAGACTGTTAATAGATCTAGAAAGAATTGGTCCAAGAAACTTGATGATGCATTCTGGGCTTATAGAACTGCATATAAAAATCCTATGGGTCTGTCTCCATATAAAATGGTTTATGGAAAAGCATGTCACTTACCTCTCGAACTAGAACATAAGGCATATTGGGCCATTAAAGAGCTCAATTATGATTTCAAACTTGCTGGTGAGAAGAGGTTATTTGACATTAGCTCACTTGATGAATGGAGAACTCAAGGCTATGAGAATGCCAAACTGTTTAAAGAAAAAGTTAAAAGATGGCATGCCAAAAGAATACAAAAGCCTGAGTTTACTGTAGGTGATTATGTGTTGCTTTTCAACTCTCGTTTAAGATTTTTTGCAGGAAAAATCCTCTCTAAGTGGGAAGGTCCTTACGTTATCGAGGATGTCTATCGTTCCGGTGCCATAAAAATCAACAACTTCAAAGGCACGAATTTGAAGGTGGTGAACGGCCAAAGAATCAAACATTATATCTCAGGTAATCCAATAAATGTTGAACCAATGTTATTGAAACCGTAACCCCAGAGGAATACATAAGGGACACTTTCCAGAACTTTTCAGACTCCAAAAAGGAATAGGTATGTGGTACGGTAAGTAAACCGACTCCAAAACAGTTCTAATAGCAATTTTTCTCCGTTTTGGAATATTTAAGAAAATAGGAAAATAGGAAGTAGTCCGGGAAGGACACGAGGCGTCAATGAGGGTGGAGGGCGCGCCCTACCCCCTGGGAGCGCCCCCTACCTCGTGGGCACCTCGTATGCCCTTCGGACTCTGTTTTCTTGCATGATATTTCTTTTGGTCGGTAAAAATTCATTATATAATCTCCCGAAGTTTTGACCACCATACCACGACAAAATCCTCTGTTTTTGTTTCGAGCTGTTTTTCTGACATATCTAGATCACCATGACATCTTCAAGCGCCCCCAAGGACATGTTTTTCGAGAAGGGCATCAACCCCTACCTCGCGGAGGTGCTGTGTCAGGACCCCGACTCAATATCACATCGATCTAGCCTGTAACACCTCATATCACTTTGCGGCCTCATGCACGGTATCCCCACGGGTGTCGCCTTACCTTTGCCCGGGACCGTTTGCGCCCTTTTGGCACACGTATATGATAGTGTCGCTAGCATCCATATGAAAAGGAGCCTGGGCTGACATGGCTAGTCGTAAACCCAAAGTGGCACAGACTTACGAGGACAGCATCCATGACCCAAAGATCGAACGTGTCGGTCATCACGAGTAAGTTCGGGCTGTAGCTTTGGGCTAGCAGACTCGGTGAACCGGCTGTAGCGGGCTAACAGACTCGGTACTCGCGTGACATTTCCCGAAGGACAGACACAGAGAGCGAAGAAGGACACATGCCGGCCAGCCTAAGTGATTCGGAGCAGTAGCAAGCTACCATGGCTCGGTGGAAACACTAGGAGACATTTCCGTAAGAGAGGCTACTAAAGATAAACAGCTAGATAGTCGATCCCACACATACCAAGCATTTCAATAACATACACACAATATGCTCGATATGTGCAAATACAACATGGCATCACAACATGACTCTACGACTCAAGTATTTATTCAATAGGCTCGAGGAGCGAGATATTACAAACAGGGTCTCATGACCCAACATTGAAACATACAAATCAAAGCACAAGCGGAAGCTATCATGTCCGAGTGAGACATCTACAAATGAAAAAGGGCTAGAAGCCCGAATATCTACGAGATCTGCCGAGGGCACAAGATCGTAGCTGAGGTATCAAGCTAAACATCAAGTCCACGTGGAACTACTAGCGAGACCAAGTCTCTCTGCAAAAACATAAAATAGGCAAACGTGAGTACAAATGTACCCAAACAAGACTTACATCGAACTAACTACATATGCATCATTATCAATAAAGGGATGGTGGGGTTTAAGCTGCAGACAAGCCAGCTTTGACTCGGTGGCTATCCTAAACTACATTGCGAGTAACTCTTTTGAGGTGGCGCACACGAGTCCACATATTCACCATATCAATACACCACTATGGATCCACTCCGTCTCCGTACGAGAACGCCATCCATAGCACTCACACTTATCTTGCGTATTTTAGAGTATCCACTTTCACTTGTCTATGAACTGTTATAGGCAACCCAGAAGTCCTTTACATGCGGACACGGCTATTGAATAGATGATGTTAACCCCGCAGGGTGTACTTCTTCATACATGTTTCCACCACTTAGCGCCCGCACACACGACATGTGCTCGGCGGACTTCAAGCTTAAAGCCGACGTGGGTGTAGACCACGACCTACCTAGACACTCAAGTCTCTAGTCTAGGTTTATCGCCTATTTGGGTTCCATCTATGAGGAGTTCCGGCCGAAGTTTCGCTCACAGCCCCAAACGATGTGAACAGGGTTCCGTGACACCAATCGGGCGCCCGGTTTACCCGGCCACGTGCCTACCGCGTCACAGCCCACCCCTACGGTCAAGATGCGACGGCCTCCAAAGATACTACAAACACCGAAACTACTTGCAACTCCGGACAGAGGACAAGGGTGAATAAGAAGTCGGCGGGGTCATATTTCAGGCCCAATGCATGGTAGTAGCTGAATCATGGATCACAAACACAGAACTCAGTTCCTAAGGACGGCTTCAATGAGACAACCCACCATGTACTCCTACATGGCCTCTCACCGATACCTTTACCAAATCGTGTTCACACACTTAGCTCACACACAGTAGAACATGTTTACACGCCTCTGATTCATCCTCGATGAATCAGACCGACTCAACTCTAAGCTGTAGCAGGCATGACAAACAAGCATGTATGAGTAGGCACAACAGGGCTCAAACAACTCCTACTCATGCTAGTGGGTTTCATCTATTTACTGTGGAATGACAGTCATGCAAAGGATAAGGGGTTCAGCTACATGCAGCAAGTAACAAATGATTCGTTGTTGTCCTAATGCAGTAAAAGAGTGCAGGAGCGAGAGAGTGGGATTGTATCGGAATGAACAAGGAGGTTTTGCTTGCCTGGCACTTCTGAAGATAATATAGTTCTTCATCGGTGTCATCGAACTCGTCGTCGGAACCACGTCTATCGAGAGGGGACAAACACCGGCAAATGAGAAAGAACACAATCAATGCAATGCTACAATATGATGCATGATCATGACATGGCAATATGAATGTGTTTTCGGCTAATGCAACTAGCAACAGATTAAATGAAGTTGGTTTGAATATAAGATTCAAATTCAAACTCCATATGTGATTATTTAAATGCCCTTTATTTGTTTTGTCCAAAACAGAGGACAAGCATTGTTCAAACATGCATGAAAATGGTACAGATGGATTCCTTGAATTTTTCTGATAATTTTTCATATATAAATTATTTCAATCTGAGCTACGGTTGAATTTCTATGAATTTTTGAAGTTTAAATCATTTTCTGGAATTCCTGAATAAAAATAAATCCAGAAATTAGTTATTGCGTCAGCCTGACGTCAGTGTGACGTCAGCAGGTCAACAGGGCGCCTCCAGGTCAACCTGACCTGTGGGACCCACGTGTCATTGACACAGTGTTTAACAGAAATTAAACTAATCCTAATATAAAGTCATTAGCAGGTGCGGGTCCACAGTCAGTGACACAGAGAGGTCATTAGCCTAACTAATATTTAGTTACCACTAATCTTAGCCCAATTAACAGGCCGGCCCCACCTGTCATGGACACAGGAGGGTCCCGCCGTGGTCAAAATGGGTCAATCCCACCGGCGGCTTGACGCCGGCGAGGCCAGGGACGGCGGAGACGCTCGGGTTTCCTCCTCCGGCGACCAAATGGCCGGCGGAGGGCATCTACGCGAAGCTGGCGAACGCGCGCATCCAATGGAGCAAGCGGCAGCGACTGGGGTGGCCGGAGCTCGCCGGAAACGAGCTCGAGGCGGCGCCGGCGTTCGGGTGTTTCTGGCTACGGGGCTGCAGCGGCCGTGGTATCGCGTTCGTGGCACCTATAGCAGCTACGCGAGGCAGCGAGCATGTTGGACACGACGCCCGGACCAAATGGTCGCCGGAGTCGTGTCGGCGGCGAAAAGTGCAAAGCGGCGCGCAAGGGCGAGAGGGGCGTGGCGGCTACTGGCGTGTCGAGAGAGAATGGAGAGGGGAAGATGATCGAAGCTCACGAGATCGCGACAGGCGAAGTCGGTGAGCTCGGGAAGCATCGGAGCGAAGCGGGCGGCGAGGCGGATCTCCCATGCCCGAGGTTGAAGACGACGGTGGCGGGATGATGCGAGGGCTCGGCGTCGTGTGTCTTGGTTGGTCGGCGTAGTCGACGACGGCGAACCGTCCGGACACGGTGAGAGGGCGCGGGGACGGCGTTGGACGCGGCTGTGGCAAGCGGCGGCGACGACGGCGTCTCGGGCGACGTCGGGGAGAGCGAGAGCGAGGAGCCAGGGCGAGGAGCGGGTGTCTGCGGGGTCGGGGAGAGGGAGAGGGTTGGTTCCACGGCAGCAGCGGAACGAGGGGAGCGGCGAGGCGGCGAGCAGCTGCGTGGCACGCATCTTTGTGCTTCGCCGTCGAAGCAGCTCGCTACTACTCGCAAGCCAAGCTGCTCATTGGGCCGAGCGGCGGCTGGGCTGGGCCGGCAGGTGGGCCTGGTGAGTGGCGCCAGGTAAGTGGCCCGGTGAGTTCTCTCTCTCTCTGTTTTTCTGTTTAATTCTGTTTTCTATTATTCTGTAAATTTTAGGGCTTTATTTCAAATACCAAAACGTTTTCAAAAATCCTGAAAATAATTGTGGGCTCTGTTTGGAATATTCCCAACAGCCCTCACTTAAGTTCAGAATTAATTGAGCATTTAAAATATTATATAGCATTTAAATGCCCAATTGCAAATAGCATATGATTTAATTCAGTGGCCAAATGTGTCATGGAAAAATGTGCAACACCTCTGGTTATGGTTCTAGCATTTTCCAGAAATGATGAACATTTTTGAAAGCCATTTGGATTCACTAAAATTATTTTTAGGTTGAACCTATTTGAATTCCATTTGGTGCTAGGGTTTGAACATCCCCATTTCAAATTCATTTGAAAAGTTAAACATGATGCACACATGAAGGACTAGCCTCGCATACGGGACCGGGGATGTGACAACTCACCCCCACTAAACAAGAATCTCGACCCGAGATTCAAGACGTGAGGTAAGAAGGCAGAGGGGTACAAACTAACACGATCTTCACGATCCAGATGTCCTACTCGAGGATGCTGATTCAGTGTTTCAATTGATCTTGACGTCTTTGCTTTTGAGATCTTCATCCAACACGAGGACAGAAACACTCTACAAGGATGGATCATTTTAATGATCACAAGATCAACTCACGGGATGAGATGTAGAACCATCTCTGGAGCTGAGAGGCAGGACATGCTTCAGGAAGGATAGAAGACATAACTTGACGAGGTTTCAAAGTAGCGAGGAAACAATTACTATGATCCCATAACGGGGCACCTTGGGAGAGGTGACTCGTAGAAATATCCTCTTAAGTGGCAAAAAGAATTACATTTGATTCAAAGATCATTGAAACTCTCTATACCAGCCTAAGGCAATTCATAGTCGATCAGTTGAAGGGGTCCGAGAGAATGACATTCTCGGGCCAGAATGGATGATGTGGATTACCTTGTTGAAAACAACACAAGGGATGATTTTAGTAGCTAGGGAGAAGCTCAGCAGTGGAGAGTGAATCTACTGTTGGAATGGTTATAGCATAACCGAGGGAATTGAGAGCAATCCCGGTTAGTAACTACGATTGCACCTAATGCTTGTGCGTGCTCTCAAGAACTTGAGCATTTCCATACTCATCAAGGTTTTACCAACATCCGGTCAAGGGTGCTGACAACACAACATACTACCATGATGAATAGCGATGGACAATGCAGATGCAAAGGAAGATAACACTTTCTCAGATTTCACCTTAGCGAGACCAAGGGACAAAATCGGATGATCGATCGAGAGACATTTAGCACTCCGCTTCTAATGTTCTCCTTGATGTACCAGCGTATCCCATTCATAGATATGGTATGATATCTAGAACATCAAGTAACTGGTCGGACGTCGGAAGCACAGAAATCATAAGGCACACAAATAGGGAATAAATCCTACGAAGTCCTTATGGGGAGGTGGCCAACTTCTTCAATCAAGATACTACGGTAATAGGTCTTCCGGCTGGGTGTGTAGGCCACGACATCCACTTTACCGAGTTACAGAGAGATCAACATTATAAATCTTGGGAAACGTTCCAACCATCATCTCTGCCTGAGATTCAGATTTGGCTGGTGTCAGAATATTCCAGACTCATCAAGTCTAGAAAGAAGAATGAAAGTTTGCAACACAAATTGACGAGACGACGTTGCGAGATTCTCGGGAAATGGACTACGGTAGTAAGCTCCAAAACATGAGCTGGTTTTGCTACAAACACGTGGACACGTTGTCCCAGACAAACATGGCCACAGAGTAGTCTTATAATAAAACACTACCGGGTTCAGGTGGGGAACCATCATCGAGGATATCGAAGTCCTTGCATAGGGTATACTCTTAAGAAGGAGCTTCTTCTCCTTGAACAAGTCAATCGGTGGCTTGGTGTGCTAGGAACACATATAGAATGGAGGCGGCCAACCTATCAAACCATAGGGCACTTCGCACGTGCATGACTAACTTGGGATGATTCCAGAGGAAGCAACATTGACTTTCTCGAATCCATGGCGGCAACTTGCACCAAGTACACGTGAGTTAGAGAGAGTCACTTCTCACATTCGAACATATGTTTCATGAGCTAGCATGAACAAATGTTTTCAAAAGTTTCCAATACTAGCTTAATGTTCATCAAGATTATGGAGAAGATAAGGATGTTGTCGATGGGCTCAACAACAATTCATCCAGATTCCTATGGAGAAAGAATTCCATAATTATGTGAACAAGGTGATAGTACTGGTCAGATCCAAAAGATATAATGTGTATGCTCGAGAAAAATCCACGGGTAAGACAACATTACGAACATCGTTGGTTCTGACTTGATTTGAGGATAGCCCATACTCAAATCAATGTTTTGGCAAGACAATAGCTCCAACAACTGATCACGAGGATCAATCGATGAAGATATCATCTTTCTTCAACACACATACAAGATATCCTTTAACACGAACTAAGTCAGGCAGCTTTTATCTCCCAACTCTCCAAGTTGTTATTCAGCTTATCCAACTAGCTCAGGGATACTCGATACAAATCTTGGAGAAGGGGTGGTTTATATGAAACCAGCTTGATCACGAACTCAACATAGCGGTCAGGTGACAACCTGGTAATACTTCCGGGAAGATACCCGGAAAATCACGATCCACCGATATGTTACTACGCTCGAGAACAATCTTGCTTCTCAGGGCAAGACGATATGATCAATAGAGCAAGGGTTTGACAAAATCCCAACTCATTGATCGAGGAGTGCACCAGAAATAAGAACTAGGTAACATAATCAACCTTAGGGTGACGATTTAATAATCAACACGCTAAGAATGAGATTATCGTCCCTTTAACTACCAAGCAATGGAGTTGCCGGCAGTATTGATTTCACACACCACGATTCACTTGACGGCATTCCGGTTACAATAACACAGGAACCGAGGAATGAACAATGATGGCAAGAGGTATTACTACATCAAGAATTCATAAGAGGTGGTGCAATTCTCATGACAATCCTGACATAAGGAAAGTAATACTTCAAGGTAGAACAGACCAGAAGCTGGATTGGCATTTTGATCTGCGAATTACAACTGCTTTGACCCAATCCTGGATATGGATGAGGTTCTGGAGTTTGTTTCTCCTAGTCATCCTGGAATAGAATGGCTTGACGGACCACAAGGATAATAAGCATCGATGAACGAATGCACGCATACTCTTGACTATCAATTGATAGACGAGGGTCGGGATACAATTTAAAAGGGACAACCCAAGAGAACATACGATTTTCTGAGTTGTGGACGCATGGATTAGCATGTCGAACGAGTTCGATATATTTCTTCCGGACAATCCATGCGGAAAGGTAGAACTGGCAGAGTCACAATATAAAATGGAGGACTCATCGAGAGCACTCTTGTTGTGATCTTTTGGTTTAACAAACTTCTGCCATAAGTGGTTCATAGTATTTGGAAGAAGGAAATACCACGGACCTCGAGGACTAATGCAAAGGTTACTAATTTCCTAAAGGAACTAGCAAACACTATCAACACGAGGTAAGTGGAGTGAATCTTGGGTTCAAAACCCAGGAATAGAATACCTACGAACTAAATGGCATCACGGGATGCTTGAGAATTTTGGCCGTAATGATCACACGGGAACACATAACATAGCTAGATTACTAGATGATCCCCTAAGACACCTAGGGTCATAATAATAATTCCAACATATATGTCGAGGCAATAGAATACCTCAACTCAGCAATTAGTGTGATTAACCTGGCCCAAAGGAACATCAAAACCAGAGGGAAAGGATTTGCAAGTGCATCAGATTGCTTAGAAACCTGGGATGAGTCGGACAGCATAACGGCTGTAAATGCTCAAAAGATTGAAGACATGCTACAAAATGGTGGCATAGCCACTCAACAACTTCATATCAAGGTTCCGAGATCAACTTTCAACGTACAGAAGTAATAGAAACTGAACTGGGGCTTAAATCCATCAATCTTAGGCAACTACGGTTTAGTAACACGTCATCCTGAGAGATAGATGAGAAGGCCTAGTTCTTAAACCCCGTAGAAGAGAGGAGGTTGACTCAGATCAGAAGGCCATGAGGTATAAGGAGTAAAAAGAGCCTTACGTTCCCTTCCCACAATCAATTCCCCTACATATAACTAAAGCATTTCTAGACACAACTTCGACCAGTTTGGCTTGGTAATCCTCTGAGCAATCAAGCTCGATACCAAAGCTGTCAGGAACCCGACTCAATATCACATCGATCTAGCCTGTAACACCTCATATCACTTTGCGGCCTCACGCATGGTATCCCCACGGGTGTCGCCTTACCTTTGCCCAGGACCGTTTATGCCTTTTGGCACACGATATGATAGTGTCGCTAGCATCCATATGAAAAGGAGCCTGGCTGACATGGCTAGTCGTAAACCCAAAGTGGCACAGACTTACAGGACAGCATCCATGACCCAAAGATCGAACGTGTCGGTCATCACGAGTAAGTTCCGGGCTGTAGCACTGGGCTAGCAGATTCGTGAACCGGCTGTAGCGGCTAACGGGACTCGGTACTCAACGCGTGACATTTCCCGAAGGATACAGAACGAAGAAGGACACATGCCGGCCAGCCTAAGTGATTCGGACGGTAGCAAGCTACCATGGCTCGGTGGAAACACTAGGAGACATTTCCGTAAGAGAGGCTACTAAAGATAAACAGCTAGATAGTCGATCCCACACATACCAAGCATTTCAATAACATACACACAATATGCTCGATATGTGCAAATACAACATGGCATCACAACATGACTCTACGACTCAAGTATTTATTCAATAGGCCCGAGGAGCGAGATATTACAAACAGGGTCTCATGACCCAACATTGAGAGCATACAAATCAAAGCACAAGCGAAGCTATCATGTCCGAGTACGACATCTACAAATGAAAAAGGGCTAGAAGCCCTGAATATCTACCGAGATCTGCCGAGGGCACAAGATCGTAGCTGAGGTATCAAGCTAAACGTCAAGTCCACGTGGAACTACTAGCGAGACCTGAAGTCTCTCCGCAAAAACATAAAATAGGCAAACATGAGTACAAATGTACCCAGCAAGACTTACATCGTAACTAACTACATATGCATCATTATCAATAAAGGGATGGTGGGGTTTAACTGCAGCAAGCCAGCTTTGACTCGGTGGCTATCCTAAACTACGACTGCGAGTAACTCTTTTGAGGTGGCGCACACGAGTCCACATATTCACCATATCAATACACCACTATGGATCCGCTCCGTCTCCCTACGAGAACGCCATCCATAGCACTCACACTTATCTTGCGATTTTAGAGTATCCACTTTCACTTGTCTATGAACTGTTATAGGCAACCGAAGTCCTTTATCATGGACACGGCTATTCAATAGATGATGTTAACCTGCAGGGTGTACTTCTTCATACATGTTTCCACCACTTAGCGTCAGACACGACATGTGCTCGGCAGACTTCAAGCTTAAAGGCGACGTGGGTGTAGACCACGACCTACCTAGACACTCAAGTCTCTAGTCCGGGTTTATCGCCTATTTGGGTTCCATCTATGAGGAGTTCTACCAAGTTTCGCTCACACCCCAAACGATGTGAACGGGGTTCCTCGACACCAATCGGGTGCCGGTTTACCCTGCCACGTGCCTACCGCGTCACAGCCCACCCCTACGGTCAAGATTGCGCACGGCCTCCAAAGATACTACAAACACGAAACTACTTGCAACTCCCGGACAGAGGACAAGGGTGAATAAGAAGTCGGCGGGGTCATATTTCAGGCCCAATGCATGGTAGTAGCTGAATCATGGATCACAAACACGTAACTCAGTTCCTAAGGACGGCTTCATTGAGACAACCCACCATGTACTCCTACATGGCCTCTCACCGATACCTTTACCAAATCGTGTTCACACACTTAGCTCACACACAAGAGAACATGTTTACACGCTCGATTCATCCTCGATGAATCGACCGACTCAACTCTAAGCAAGAGTGCATGACAAACAAGCATGTATGAGTAGGCACAACAGGCTCAAACAACTCCTACTCATGCTAGTGGGTTTCATCTATTTCTTGTGGAATGACAGTCATGCAAAAGATAAAGGGGTTCAGCTACCGCAGCAAGTAACAAATGATTCGTTGTTGTCCTAATGCAGTAAAAGAGAGCAGGAGCGAGAGAGTGGGATTGTATCGGAATGAACAAGGAGGTTTTGCTTGCCTGGCACTTCTGAAGATAATATAGTTCTTCATCGGTGTCATCGAACTCGTCGTCGGAACCACGTCTATCGAGAGGGGACAAACACCGGCAACTGAGAAAGAACACAATCAATGCAATGCTACAATATGATGCATGATCATGACATGGCAATATGAATGTGTTTTGGGCTAATGCAACTAGCAACAGATTAAATGAAGTTGGTTTGAATATAAGATTCAAATTCAAACTCCATATGTGATTATTTAAATGCCCTTTATTTGTTTTGTCCAAAACAGAGGACAAGCATTGTTCAAACATGCATGAAAATGGTACAGATGGATTCCTTGAATTTTTCTGATAATTTTTCATATATAAATTATTTCAATCTGAGCTACGGTTGAATTTCTATGAATTTTTGAAGTTTAAATCATTTTCTGGAATTCCTGAATAAAAATAAATCCATAAATTAGTTATTGCGTCAGCCTGAGGTCAGTGTGACGTCAGCAGGTCAACAGGGCGCCTCCAGGTCAACCTGACCTGTGGGACCCACGTGTCATTGACACAGTGTTTAACAGAAATTAAACTAATCCTAATCTAAAGTCATTAGCAAAAGGGTCCACAACAAGGACACGTAGAGGTCATTAGCCTAACTAATATTTAGTTACCACTAATCTTAGCCCAATTAACAGGCCGGCCCCACCTGTCATGGACACAGGAGGGTCCCGCCGTGGTCAAAATGGGTCAATCCCACCGGCGGCTTGACGCCGGCGAGGCCAGGGACGGCGGAGACGCTCGGGTTTCCTCCTCCGGCGACCAAATGGCCGGCGGAGGGCATCTACGCGAAGCTGGCGAACACGCGCATCCAATGGAGCAAGCGGCAGCGACTGGGGTGGCCGGAGCTCGCCGGAAACGAGCTCGAGGCGGCGCCGGCGTTCGGGTGTTTCTGGCTACGGGGCTGCAGCGGCCGTGGTATCGCGTTCGTGGCACCTACAGCAGCTACGCGAGGCAGCGAGCATGTTGGACACGACGCCCGGACCAAATGGTCGCCGGAGTCGTGTCGGCGGCGAGTGCAGGCGGCGGCGCAGTCGGGCGAGAGGGGCGTGGCGGCTACAGCGCGGTCGAGAGAGAATGGAGAGGGGAAGATGATCGAAGCTCACGAGATCGCGGCGCGAAGTCGGTGAGCTCGGGGAAGCATCGGAGCGAGCGGGGCGGCGAGGCGGATCTCCGGCGGCCCGAGGTTGAAGACGACGGTGGCGGGGATGATGCAGGGGCTCCGGCGTCGTGTGTCTTGGTTGGTCGGCGTAGTCGACGACGGTGAACCGTCCGGACACGGTGAGAGGGCGCGGGGATGGCGTTGGACGCGGCTGTGGCGAGCGGCGGCGACGACGGCGTCTCGGGCGACGTCGGGGAGAGCGAGAGAGAGGAGCCAGGGCGAGGAGCGGGTGTCTGCGGGGTCGGGGAGAGGGAGAGGGTTGGTTCCACGGCAGCAGCGGAACGAGGGGAGCGGCGAGGCGGCGAGCAGCTGCGTGGCACGCATGCTGTGCTCGCCGTCGAGCAGCTGCCTGCCTGCCTGGCCAAGCCAAGCTGCTCGCTGGAGCGGCGGCTGGGCTGGGCCGGCAGGTGGGCCTGGTGAGTGGCGCCAGGTAAGTGGCCCGGTGAGTTCTCTCTCTGCTTTTTACATTTAATTCTGTTTTCTATTATTCTGTAAATTTTAGGGCTTTATTTAAAATACCAAAACGTTTTTAAAAATCTTGAAAATAATTGTGGGCTCTGTTTGGAATATTCCCAACAGCCCTCACTTAAGTTCAGAATTAATTGAGCATTTAAAATATTATATAGCATTTAAATGCCCAATTGCAAATAGCATATGATTTAATTCAGTGGCCAAATGTGTCATGGAAAAATGTGCAACACCTCTGGTTATGGTTCTAGCATTTTCCAGAAATGATGAACATTTTTGAAAGCCATTTGGATTCACTAAAATTATTTTTAGGTTGAACCTATTTGAATTCCATTTGGTGCTAGGGTTTGAACATCCCCATTTCAAATTCATTTGAAAAGTTAAACATGATGCACACATGAAGGACTAGCCTACTGCATACCAGGACCAGGGATGTGACATGCTGCAACACCCTCAAACCATTGAGTGCGTGAGGGGGTGCTGCACATTCGCGATGTTGAGGGACCAAGGAGGACCGGAAGCGTGGAGACAAGACTCGAAGCAATGGAACAACAAGTTTTCAAGTGTCAAGGGATGGTGGAACGCGGACTCAACGCCAACCACATGATGATCGCGGAGTTCACCAACAACCACAAGCTGGATGCCAAGATCATTGGGGAGGCCATCTTCAAGCTTCACGAGAAAATCGAGCACCTCCAAGCCCAGATCTATGACCTGCAAAACCAAAACTATGAGTATGAATATATATTCAAGAGGATGAGTTGGGCTGCAGATTTAAGGATCCCGGAGACTCGATCATCTTTCTATGATGGTGAGCCTATGCATTGGAAGAGGGACGACAAGCCTTCATCATCAACAACTCCATCATCACCACCTCCGAAGAAAGAGACATAATCACATGGGTATGGGCACTCCCCTTGGCAACTGCCAAGCTTGGGGGAGTTGCCCCAATATCGTATCACCATCACACTCCTATCTTTACCATTTTTCTTAGTTCGTTCCTTTTGGTAATATCTTGATCTAGTAGAATAAAGTTTTAGTATGATTTAGTTTTGAGTTTTGCTCTGTGATTCCTCTATGTAATCGAGTCTGTGAGCTATATATAATAAAGATTAGTGTTGAGTGAAGGGCTTGATTATCTTACTTTGATCTTGAGGGAATAAAAGAAAGAATAAAAATAAATAAAAGAGATCATATTGATCTTATGGAGAGTAATTACTTCACATATAAAGAGTATGATGAATAAAAGTTGTTGAGAGTTGAAAAACATAGTTTTGGTCATCGTTGCAATTAATAGGAAGTAATAAAGAATGAGAGGTTATCACATATAAATATACTATCTTGGACATCTTTTATGATTGTGAGCACTCATTAAAATATGACATGCTAAAGAGTTGACGTTGGACAAGGAAGACAACGTAATGGGTTATGTTTTCTTATATCCGAAATAAAGTATATTGTCATGGATCATCCAACATGTTGAGTTTGCCTTTCCCTCTCATGCTAGCCAAATTCTTTGCACCAAGTAGAGATACTACTTGTGCTTACAAATATCCTTAAACCCAGTTTTGCCATGAGAGTCCACCATATCTACCTATGGATTGAGTAAGATCCTTCAAGTAAGTTGTCATGTTGCATGCAATAAAAATTGCTCTCTAAATATGTATGATTTATTAGTGTGGAGAAAATAAGCTTTATACGATCTTGTGATGTGGAAGCAATAAAAGTGACGGACTGCATAATAAAGGTCCATATCACAAGTGGCAATATAAAGTGACGTTCTTTTGCATTAAGATTTCGTGCATCCAACCATAAAAGCACATGACAACCTCTGCTTCCCTCTACGAAGGGCCTATCTTTTACTTTTGTCTTATACCTATTACTAGAGTCATGGTGATCTTCACCTTTCCTTTTTACATTTTATCCTTTGGCAAGCACCTTGTGTTGGAAAGATCCTGATATATATATCCAATTGAATGTAAGTTAGCATGAACTATTATTGTTGACATTACCCTTGCGGTAAAAGGTTGGGAGGCAACATTATAAGCCCCTATCTTTCTCTGTGTTCGATTAAAACTTCATACCCATATGTATTGTGTGAGTGTTAGCAATTGTGAAAGACTAAACGATAGTTGAGTATGCGGACTTGCTAAAAATCTCTTATATTGACTCTTTCCAATGTTATGATAAATTGCAATTGCTTCAATGACCGAGATTATAGTTTGTTGGTTTTCAATGAAGTTTCTGATTCATACATGACATTGTGGATAGATTATTACTTGAGCATAAGAAATTATATGACAATATTTATATATGGTGCTTTTATAAGAATGATCATGATGCCCTCATGTCCGTATTTTATTTTATCGAGACCTCTATCTCTAAACATGTGGACATATTTTTCGTTATCGGCTTTCGCTTGGGGACAGGCGAGGTCTAAGCTTGGGGGAGTTGATACGTCCATTTTGCATCATGCTTTTATATCGATATTTATAGCATTATGGGATGTTATTACACGTTATGTGACAATGCTTATGCCTATTCTCTCTTATTTTACAAGGTTCACACGAAGAGGGAGAATGCCGGCAGCTGAAATTCTGGGCTGGAAAAGTAGCAAATATTAGAGACCTATTCTGCACAACTCCAAAAGTCCTGAAACTCCATGGAAATTATTTTTGGAATTAATAAAAGATACTGAGCGAAGAAAATACAAGAGGGGGGCCACCCTGTCGGTGTCAAAACCGGCGGATCTCGGGTAGGGAGTCCCGATCTGTGCGTCTTAGGCTTATGGTAACAGGGAGCAAGGGACACAATGTTTACCCAGGTTCGGGCCCTCTCGATGGAGGTAAAGTCCTACTTCCTGCTTGATTAATATTGACGATATGAGTAATACAAGAGTAGATCTACCACGAGATCGTAGAGGCTAAACCCTAGAAGCTAGCCTATGATGATTATGATTGTAGTTGTGGTCGGCCTTCTGAGGACCAACCTCTCCGGTTTATATATACATCAGAGAGGGCTAGGGTTTACATGGAGTCGGTTACAAGGAAAGAAATACAATATCCGGATCGCCAAGCTTGTCTTCCACGCAAAGGAGAGTCCCATCCGGACATGGGACGGAGTCTTGAGTCTTGCATCTTCACGCTCCAATAGTCCGGACGATGTATATACTCCGACTGTCTGGATACCCCCTAATCCAGGACTCCCTCAGTAGCCCCTGAACCAGGCTTCAATGACGACGAGTCCGGCGCGCAGTCTTGTCTTCGGCATTGCAAGGCGGGTTCCATCTCCGAATACTCCAAAGTAATCATCGAACACATAGACCGTGTCCGGATCTACGAGATGATCCTCACGTACTATTGTAGGGAACATAGCATAAATCTGATCTGCTGGAAATCTTCGTATGTCGTGCCCTTGCATCGTGGCCCAGTCCAACACGAACGGCGTTTCTCGCCCCACCTTGACTCGCATTGCGAGGCGGTTTTATTGGCACGCCCTGCCAAAGCAGAGATCGTGTTCCTCTTATTACGGGATCATCCATCAATATGGGCGTGCGTGACCCCACGACGACCGTTGGTATGACTCCGTGTGTTTTTAGATAAGCCTCAAGCGGTCACGCTGAGGACTCTTGATATTCACCCCCTTTATAAAGGGGCCGAGGCCTATGCCTCTTTTCCACCTCCCTTGCGCCTTCTCGCACCTCAAGTTCTAGCACTCGAGACCTAAGCTCAAACACCCCAGATCCTCCAATATGTCCGGATCTAACCCTCAAGGCCGGTGGGTGGCCTCCTCGATCCAAGAGGAGGACATTGCGAGGCTTAGGAGGTCGGCACTGATCACGACATCCAAGACAAAGCTTCTGCTTGAGGCAGGTCATCCCTACACCGGAGCCCAATGAGAGCGTCGTGTTTGTTCCTCACTTCCTCCGCGGCTTGGGTATCACCCTCGATCCCTTTGCAAGGGGTCTCATGTTTTATTACGGGTTGGATTTTCATGATCTAGCTCCGGACGCTATCCTCCATATCTCGTCGTTCATCATTGTGTGCGAGGCTTTTCTCCACGTGACTCCACACTTCGGCTTATGGCTCAAGACCTTCAATGTAAAGCCGAAGATGATCGAGGGGCGACATGCGAAGTGCGGAGGTGCCATAATAAGCAGGAATGCCTATGCCCCATGGCCAGAGGATTCTTTCCCAGAAGTATCCGATGTATGGCTACGGAGGTGGTTCTATGTCACGGCTCCTAGAGGAACAAAGTGGGTGGCCGCCCCCGAGTTCCGCTCGGGCCCTCCATCTGGACCAACGTAGGACGGAATTGGGGGCCCGCCAATGATGTTCCAATACTGCAGAGCTGTATCCGGGAGCTTCTTGAGAAGGACATTAACCTTGTCAGCATAATTCAAGTAATGCTAATCCGACAGATGTTGCCGTGCAAACGCCGGCCTCTCGTGATGTGGGAGTTCAATCCAGAGGGTCCGCGGACTATTAAGCACTTCTTCGGCCTGAAGCTCGAAGGGATGTGTAAATTATTCTTCGGACCACAAGTAAAGTGTCCGGACAACACCGAGGATGCGGGCCTAAGCTGCAATCGCCTAGATGCCCAAGTAAGTAACCTTAAAACTATGCACTTTGTTTTTATTTGTCATAGTCATTATTCTGAAAACCCTTCGTGGCCAAGAATGGCTCAGCAAGGCGGAGAGAATCAGGTGTCCGGCGCCACTTCCCTAAGGCTCGCCTGGTCCAACCGTTGCCAAGATGCTTGGCCGGGTGCTCAGCAAAATGCCCTCAGGGAAAGACGAAGGAAAGGATAGTGAAGCCGAACTTCACACGCTGCGCATCTGGACTGGGGGAATTGTTTCCTCCCCAAGGGAGGACAGTCGGGGAGGGGAATCCGAGGCCACCTCCCCGCGCGGGAAGGAAAGGACCGCCTCCAAAGACTTGGAGACGGAGATGCCCAAACAAGGGAAGAAGGTGTCGCCGGGGGGCTCTGCCCCGACGGGCGTCCTCAGCACGTTATGCCCGCCAACAGGCCAGCCTTCAACCGAGCTGTGAGTTAATTGTTAATTCGAAGGTACTGTGTTTCTCCGAGATCAATAACCAGGATTCGTCTTGTGCAGTCCGGCTAGCAGCTCTTCTCAATAGAGCTCGTCTTCGGGGGATCTTCCTCCAGAAATGATGGAGAGCGAGACCCTACCCACCTCTCCACCTCATGAAGCGGGCGACACCGAGGTGTCATCACGGAGGAGTACGGATCTGCCGAAGCCGTCAGCCGCCGTGAGCCCGAAGCGTCTGGCTTCCACGGGGGGGGGGGGAGGGGATGAGAAGGGTCCGCCGATTCGATGTCCAGTAGGAAACACCGACAGTTTTCCGAGCGAGCCGCGCTCTTGGAGGAGCCCCACTCATTAATGAGCACGGTGCTCAAGAAGATTTCATCCGCCATAAGCGGTTTGAATGAAGTATTTACGAGCCTGCTCAGAGGTTTTGAGGTATGTAGTGAAAAATATACTATTTTTGGCTGTGAGGCACGCGCTAGGTGTGCTACATATGGATAGTAGCCCCTGAGACTCTGGTTGCCCGCCTTAGGCGGCAAACGGGGGATCATATAGTAACGATTGTGCTGTATATATGTGCAGGTGTCTACGGGTCTGGCAGCCGACCAGTCCATTGAAGTTGCTGAGTTAAGGAGGCAGATGGGATCTATTGATGCCGATATCACGCTGGTGAACGAGCGGCTGAACGAGTCACAAGTTATGTGCTTTGCTTTCTTTATTATGTTGTATAGGAAAATATGAGAGGGGCATAATATTAATGCAATGTGTTTGCGATGCAGATGGTGCTGTTGCCGTGGAAGCCCTGAGGGCGGAACTTGCCCAGGACAAGGAACAAGCTCGGGTTAGCAATGCGGCTGCCCTAAAGGCGGCCGAAGAATTGAGAGCCGAACAGGCTGCTCATCGCCGAAGCGAGTAAAAAATAGCCAAAATGGATGTGGAGCTGACAAATGCCGCCGACCGGTATGAACTCCTCGAAAAAGAGAATAAGGCTAGTTCGGCTGACCTGAACAAGGCACTTAATGCCACCAAGGAGATGCAGACCGAGGTCAGGGGTGTGCGGGAGGAGCTTCAACAGGCCGGTAAAATCGCGGCTGGGGGCTCCTACTTACTGTGGACGAAGTTTTTGGATCCGAAGTATGCTCCCCTGGATGGACGCTGGAGTCCTACAGATGCATATGCGGACTTGGCAAAGAGTACAGCTGATGCAGCCAAGTTTTTGGAGGATCAAGGTGATAAAGAAGTGGAGAAGCTTTTCTGGTCGCCATTCAATGCTCTCGCGCCGCTACAGTTAAGTGAGAAGATGGTTGCTGTAGCGGAGCTTCATAGGCTGTCCGGGCTTGTAATGCGGTCTATAATAGACCATCTTTGGCCGAAGGAGCCAAAGCCGGACAGTTACTTTGGTTTGGTGCAACAATTCCTTGGGGTCGTGCCTCAGATGGACGCCATGAGAAGGTCGGCGTGCATAGAGGGTGCACAAATGACTCTTGCCCGCGTTAAATCCTATTGGACAGATATGGAGGCCACCATTGTAGCGACCCAGAATCTGGCGGGAGGCCAGTATCCGGCCGAGCACTACTCGGAACAGGTAACAGAAGGTGCCTGCTGAATAGGGGCGCAGTGCTCGAAGAATATATTGTTCGAGTGACAAAACAAATCATTGTAAAACAATGTTATTTTGATTATGAGGCTATATTTATACTTTGTGCCCAAAAGTATTATTTGTGCCTCTGTGCGGCGTTTTATCTCTATGTGTAATTACGAAAGTTAGCGATCGTTGACTTGAGCCCCCACACATACAATGCAGGGGTGTTCGCGAAAAATATGCATAATCACACTTGTTCCAACATCTTGGTCCATTAAGGAGGTGATCGCACGTCGAACTAGGCAACCGGAGTATCAAACAGTAACACTTTCACTTAGCCATAGGAGTTTGGCGGTGGGGCTACTATGTAGCCCCTAGTACTTTTATGTGCATCCGAATCTGGCAAGATATGTACATGGCGGAAACAGGCCCTTCGTTAATGTGAAGGAATCCTAAAGATTTTGGTAAGTCTTCGAGTGGTTGAACAGTCTCGCTTATTTGTATCATGATGATGGGCCGCTTTCTCTACTGAGGTGCTCATCAGGAATAACCAGGGAACAATCGCAGTAGTTCTCCTTTGGCTGCCTTAGCCGATAAGAACGGAACATAAGGCGGCAAACCCAGGAGCCGGGCAAACCCAACATTTGACCAAAGACATGATTCAGAGCTGATGCATATAAGGCCGAACTCATGATGCCGAACACTCCCGAAGGTATTCGGACTTTATAGCAGAAAATGGGCTGAAGAATGCCCATTCATTATAAACCATGGATTTCCAGGTACGTGCTTTAGTCTGTCGTGGTGAAATGCCAATAACGGCAGTATCCTCTGTGGGTATGGAACCCATGGGATGTTTAAACAACAAGAGGCAATAGAAAAGGTTTACACAGGGGCTTAATCTAAAAAGAAACCTTTTGAGCGGGGCCCTGCTGCACGTTCGCGCCTTTGTCTCCGTTGTGCCATATCCTGGAAGGGTATTGCGCGAATGTCGTCTGTAAAAATGAAAACTCGTGTAGGAGAGTACAACGAAAGTATGCGATGGATAATAAAAGTGTAAGGCGTTGGCCTGCCAATAAGGTTGGGCCAAGTGTGGGGCTATATTAAATATTTATAGCCCCTGGTGTCCTCTATGGGATTGCATATACGGTGTCGTGGTTCAGTTTTATCCGGGCTGCCAGACTCGTCTAACCGTGTCTATGGTCTTAATGACCAGTCATGCTTTCTGATATTGGAGGCCGCTTATAATACGGCCGCCAAGGCCGTCGCGTGTTCCTCTGCGCATGAAGAGCACTCTGTGTTTCCGTTAATGGTGATGACGCCACGTGGACCGGGCATCTTGAGTGCGAGGTAGGCATAGTGCAGTAATGTGTTGAAGCGGGCGAAGGCCGTTCTTCCAAGCAATGCATGATAGCCGCTTTGGAAGGGTGCGATGGTGAAGAGTAGTTCTTCGCTTCTGGAGTTGCCTGGGGAGCCGAACGTTACCTCCAGTACAACAGAGCCCCTACCGTAGGCTTCAACGCCTGGTATCACCCCTTCAATGGTGGTGTTGCTTTGGTTAATTCTGGATGGGTCTATCTCCGTCCTGCGGACAGTGTCCTTATATATTAGACTGAGGCTGCTACCGCCGTCCATCAGGACGTGGGTGAGATGGTATCCGTCGATTATTGGGTCAAGCACTAAGGCCTCTGATCCTCCGCGCCGAATACTAGTTGGGCAGTCCGTGTGATCGAAGGTGATCGGACAAGCCATCCAGTAGTTAGGTGTGGGTACGATGGGCTCTATATCATACGCGTCTCTGAGCGCGCGTTCGTGCCTTCTCGTGGATGTGTGAGTCGCGTGGATCATGTTTACTGTTTTAACCTCTGGTGGGAATTTTTTCTGTCCCCCAGTGTTTGGCTGGAGAGGTTTATCCTTGTCTTCACTTGGTGTTTCCCTTTCCTTGTGTTCGTCATTTAATTTGCCAGCCTGCTTGAAGACCCAACACTCTCTGTGCATGTGGTTCGCAGGTTTGTCGGGGGTGCCATGAATTTGGCACAGTCTGTCCAGGACTCTATTCAGATTGGACGGTCCCTCTTTACTGCCTTTAAATGGCTTCTTTTGCTGATCGGGTCGAGATCCCCTGAATCCGGCATTGACCGCTGTGTTGTCCGGGCTCTCTTCCTTGTTTTGGCGTTTGTTTTATTATGTCGTGGCTTCCTGTTGCCGTCCCTTATTTCAGATGTGCTTGGGTCACTGGTGCCTTTATGGGCCAACCATCTATCTTCACCCGCACAAAAGTGGGTCATAAGGCTTGTTAAGGCTGCCATTGTCTTTGGCTTTTCTTGGTCGAGGTGTCTGGCGAGCCACTCATCGCAGATGCTGTGTTTGATTGCCGCTAACGCTTCAGCGTCCGGACAATCGACAATTTGATTCTTCTTAGTGAGGAATCTTTTCCAAAGCTTGCGGGCGGACTCTCCAGGCTGTTGGATTATGTGATTTAAATCGTCCGCATCCGGAGGCCGGACATAAGTCCCTTGAAAATTGGCCCTGAAAGCATCCTCGAGTTCCTCCCAACTCCCAATTGAATTTTCGGGGAGTCTCTTCAACCAGTGTCGAGCTGGTCCCTTCAACTTGAGGGGAAGGTATTTGATGGCGTGGAGGTTATCCCCACGAGCCATGTGAATATGCAGGATAAACTCCTCGATCCAGACCCCGGGGTCTGTCGTTCCGTCGTATGCCTCTATGTTCACAGGTTTAAAACCTTGTGGAAATTCATGGTCCAGTACTTCCTCGGTGAAGCACAGGGGGTGAGCAGCCCCTCTGTATCTAGACGTGTTGTGGCATGCCGTCGGCTGTTGCTATGTTTGGTGTTTATTCCGAATTGGTATTTGGTTGGTATTATTGTTTTGGTAACCATAGTCCCTCGCTGGGGTGTGTCCTTTAGATCCGTAGATGGATCTGGCCGCGCTGGCTTTCTTATCCAAGTGCTCTCGTAGATCGTGCGCGGCATTGGTAGCCGCTCTATTGCAGTTATGAAGCGGTACGTCTGGCCTCCTAGTCATGTTATTCTCTTGTGGAACGGCCTTGTCGTCGAATTCTGGCAGTAGCTTGCATTTTGGATAGCCTTTGTATGGTGATCATCGCCGTATCTTTCTTCAGTGTCTAGCACTTTATTCCCTCTGCGATTGAGGGTTTCCTGTGCGGCTTTTAGCCATTGCTTCTGCTTCTTTAGACTTCTCGCTGTGGCCATAAGCCTTCTGTGGAGGTTATCTCATTCCACGCGTTTTTCTAGGATGGTGAATGCATCATCGTGCGGACTGCGTTCTTGTCCTGGGGCAGTTTAATGAACTCGTCCCTCGGGATCATTGTGATTGGGCGTCTGCTCCGAACTGGGTTCGGCGTGACCTGGCTCATCCTGCTCCATCGCTGGGTCCATGTGGTCATTGTTTCCTTCGGAGTTGACTGGTATGTCGATCTTTCTGGCACTCTTGTCGCTATTTTTACTGTTGCTGGACTTTGAGTGGCGTCTGCGCCGTCGTTTTGGCTTTTGCCCAGGGGTTTTATCTTCCAGATTGTTGCCGTCATCCTCCTTGGGTGTATCCACCATGTATATATCGTGTAACGAGGTGGTAGTCCAGCGCCCCAGAGATTCTTAATCTTCTCCTGCATCGTCGTCCATACCGTCGATGCCTCCGGAGTCGAAGTCAAGCACGCCGGTTAAATCATCAACCATGGCAATGAAGTGGGTGGTGGGTGGGCAGCGAATTCCTTCGTCGCCTGCTTCCCACTCAAGCTGGACATAGTTCGGCCAAGAGTCTCTTGTCAGAGAGAGAGAGATTTCAATGAGTTCAGCATGTCACCAAAGGGCGAGTGCTGGAAGATATCCGGAGTGGTAAACTCTATTACCGGAGCCCAACCAGGCTCGGCGGCCTCGGGAGCGTGCGGACTAGAACCTACAACCGGATACGAGTCCGGGGGTCCGGAGTTACAGGATTCCTTAGAAGTGAGGCCTGTGTTCGGCTCTACTGCCGATGAGAGTGCGGCCTGTGGGGCGGGGTCCATCCACCCGTCCGTGGGCCATGCAGTCTGCTCCGAATTTAGGTCCAGGAGTACTGTAGGGGTGATATCCCGAGCACTATCCGACAACAGGTCTAGGCCGTGCTCATCGCGACTGTCCGACACTCCTGGCACAGGCCCAATTCCGTCGAAGATCAAGTCTCCGCGGATATCGGCCGTGTAGTTCAAGTTTCGAACGACACGGTGGCGTGGGCGTGGTGTCGATCTGCTCCGGATGGCTGCTTAATTGGCCCGCAGAGTGAAGCCGCCAACACGAAGATCTGTCTGGGAAGAAAAGTCTCGCTCTGGACCGTGTTGTTGACGATTGAAGGCGCCATCAAGCCTTGCAGCGACGACACAGAGGAACTCTCAATGAAAGCACCAATGTCGGTGTCAAAACCGGCGGGTCTCGGGTAGGGGGCCTTGATCTATGCGTCTTAGGCTGATGGTAACAGGAAGCAAGGGACACAATGTTTACCCAGTTGGGCCCTCTCGATGGAGGTAAACCCTACTTCCTGCTTGATTAATATTGAAGATATGAGTAATACAAGAATAGATCTACCATGAGATCGTAGAGGCAAAACCCTAGAAGCTAGCCTATGATGATTATGATTGTAGTTGTGATCGGCCTTCTAAGGACCAACCTCTCCGGTTTATATAGACATCGGATAGGGCTAGGGTTTACATGGAGTCGGTTACAAGGAAAGAAATACAATATCCAGATCGCCAAGCTTGTCTTCCACGCAAAGGAGAGTCCCATCCGGACATGGGACGGAGTCTTGAGTCTTGCATCTTCACGCTCCAACAGTCCGGACGATGTATATAGTCCGGCTGTTCGGATACCTCCTGCCTCGTGGGCCCCCTCACACCCACCGTCCGCGAGGGTGGGGGCGCGCCCCTGCCTCGTGGGCTCCCTGGCAGGCCTCCGGTGCCCATCTTCTGCTATATGAAGTCTTTTACCCTGGAAAAAAAATCATAAGAAAGCTTTCGGGATGAGACACCGCCGCCTCGAGGCGGAACCTTCGCGGAACCAATCTAGGGCTCCGGAGGAGCTATTCTGCCGGGGAAACATCCCTCCGAGAGGGGGAAATCATCACCATCGTCATCACCATCGATCCTCTCATCGGGAGGGGGTCAATCTCCATCAACATCTTCCCCAGCACCATGTCCTCTCAAATCCTAGTTCATCTCTTGTATCCAATCTTTGTCCCAAAACCTCAGATTGGTACCTGTGGGTTGCTAGTAGTGTTGATTACTCCTTGTAGTTGACGCTAGTTGGTTTATTCGGTTGGAGATCATATGTTCAGATCCTTTATGCATATTAATACCCCTCTTATTATGAACATGAATATGATTTATGAGTAGTTACGTTTGTTCCTGAGGACATGGGAGAAGTCTTGCTATAAGTAGTCATGTGAATTTGGTATTCGTTCGATATTTTAATGAGATGTATGTTGTCTTTCCTCTAGTGGTGTTATGTGAACATCGACTACATGACACTTCACCATTATTTGAGCCTAGAGGAAGGCATTGGGAAGTAATAAGTAGATGATGGGTTGCTAGAGTGACAGAAGCTTAGACCCTAGTTTATGAGTTGTTTAAATGAGGGCTGATTTGGATCCATATGTTTCATGCTATGGTTAGGTTTACCTTTATACTTCTTTTGTAGTTGCAGATACTTGCAATAGGGGTTAATCATAAGTGGGATGCTTGTCCAAGAAAGGGAAGTACCCAAGCCCCGGTCCACCCACATACCAAATTATCAAAGTAACGAACGCGAATCATATGAGCATGATGAAAACTAGCTTGATGATAATTCCCATGTGTCCTCGGGAGCGCTTTTCTCTATTAAAGAGTTTGTCCAGGCTTGTCCTTTGCTAAAAAAAGGATTGGGCCATCTTGCTGCACTTTATTTACTTTCATTACTTGTTACCCGTTACGAATTACCATATCACAAAACTATCTATTACCGATAATTTCAGTGCTTGCAGAGAATACCTTACTGAAAACCGCTTGTCATTTCCTTCTGCTTCTTGTTGGATTCGACACTCTTACTTATCGAAAGGACTATGATAGATCCCCTACACTTGTGGGTCATTAGTTGGCTCGGGGTCGACGGAACCACCTAAACCTAGTCCTTAGGGTTTACGGTGCCTCGGGGTCCATGGAACCACCTAAATCTACCATTTAGGATTTCGGGTGGCTCACGGTTGAAAAAACCACATAAACCTACCATTTAGGGTTTAGGGTGGCTCACGGTTGAAAAAACCACCTAAACCTACCATTTAGGGTTTAGGGTGGCTCATGATCGGCGGAACCACCTAAACCTAGTCTTTAGGTTTAGTGTGCCTCGGGGTCGTGTAACCACCTAAACCTACCATTTAGGGTTTGAATGCATGATATAACATAAGCGTCTAATATTGAGGTGTCTTCCAATGCTAACATAAGCATCTAGTAGTCTTCCAATGCTAACATAAGCATCTAATATAAAACCTAGTGCATGAGAAATCATAATTTTAAGTCTAGCAATCATGGCACATAATAGTGAGGCACTATAACATAAGCATGTAAGCATCTACTATATCTGATCCATCTTCCAATGCATGATATATCATCATTTTTAGTCTAGCAATCATAGCACACAATACTTAGTGGCGTTCAACTGATTATAGGCATACACAACCATTGTTCACAATACATAGTGGAGTTCAAATGCATGGTTCATCCTTTTATCACAAAAGGATGAATAACATAACTATTAGATAGATACACACCTATAGTTCACAATTAGTACAACCATACACCACACAACCATAATTCTAAGTTACTAGGTGATTACACAACCATCCTTCCCAAAAGGTCAACAATGCCCTCTAATCTCATATTCATCTTGTTCAGTTCTCTAAGATGGACTAGATCCCCCTGATCTTCTCCTTGAGCTTCTCTTCTCCCTTCATGAGCACAAAGAATCTGAAGCTCTATCTGGCCCTTCTCTTCATTGTGCTTTTCCTTTCCTTAAGCAGATAAGCAACCTGAAGCTTCAACTCTAGCTTCTCTTGGGTGAGCTTCTCCTCAGACTTTGTGGTCTCTGCATTCTTCAACTCCAAATTCATCCTAGCTCCACTAGCAATTCCTTCTCTTTCATATTCTTCAACTTCTAGTTCTGGATGACTGTTGCTTGAGCTCTTGTTAGGTTAACCAGCAGTTCATACTTCTGATTAAGCTTCTGGGTCTCTGCATCTTTCTTTGCCATCTCTGCCTTCATATCAGCCACCAGTTTACTTCTGCATTGTTGCTGATATGTAAGGTTAGACTACAGATAACTCAAATCTAGCACCGTTTCCTCCGAGAAATTCATAAGTTCATGCATATCTTGGACTAGCTTGTCATAGTTGGCTTCCAGCTTGTTCTTCTCTTCTGTCAGATGGTGAATAGTTAAAGCACTTTCAAGATTATCATTCACCCTAGCACTCTTGCTATGTTCAACCATTCCCCACAACTTCAACAATGCATTATGCATTTTTGGGGGCCACGGTTTAGTAGGCACACGACTTTTGTGAATGAACCGTGTGCTTTTTGAAATTTTTTACATCAATTTAGAACATATTTTCATTAGAATGAAAACACGAGTTCATCATTTCAACTCGATTTTTTTCCATGGTAAGAAATCACCATTGTACCGTAAGGTTCTATTTTCTGGTGCATTTGAGATCTCATTTGCTATATTTTAGCCATTTTTTGCATGTACCATGCACACACACACACACACACATATATATACATATAGACATACATACATACATACATACATGTATGTATGTATGTATGTATGTATGTATGTATGTATGTATGTATGTATGTATGTATATATATATATTCTGCTAATATTAGCAGAATAGTTATTCTGATAACACTTAGGCATTGCATGCTCAATGTTTAACGAGCGCATCTTATTTCGTTGAGCCTTTGCAATGCTTCACGGAGAACTGCTTCATTTTACGGTGCTCCGCTTGCGTGTGTGGAATCAGGTGTTGCGGGATGATTCAGTTTGTGTCTGCATCTCATTTTAGCTTTATTCTTTCTAATTTACAGGAAAATCTACTAGAGTGCTTGCAAATCGAGGGGTTTGGCGGACAAGCTTTCTCTGTTCGTTCATGTTCGCGTTAGATGTGATTTTTTTGTGCTCGGATGTTATTTTTAGTAGGAATTCTTTAGTTGCGTTCGTTTTAATCGGTCCATTCACTCTATAATTTGTTAATTTTTAGGAGTTAGTTTTCAATTCTTGTTATTTTGATTGTGCGGGCGGGTGAACTTCGTCCGCTCCTCTGTTCTTGTCGATTTTTTTTGATTTTGCCCGTCCATGCGTGTTTGAATATTGTAATTACTGTTGCTGTAGATTTGAATTCATTGTATTGCGAGTATAATTGTCATTTTTTGAATCGCATTTTTTAAATGGAAGCTGATGCTGTTCGTTCCATTGCCATGTCTTCCATGTAAATTTTTGCGGGGGTATTTTTCGATAGTTTAGTGGCTGTACAATTTTTAGATGAGTTATGGAAGTGCGAGTGAAATTGACACCTCTGTTAGTCTATCACATGCATGTAGTTTTACTACTTTAATTTTATTTGTTGTAGTCGTGGCATACGTTGTAGTGCACTGCATTTTCTTTGGTAGTGTACTTCGTTGTAGCTGCATTATAGTGGTTATGGCTGCATATGAGATTTCTCCTTTTCTTAAACTGCATTATGTGTTCTATATGACTGCATAATATGCATTTCCGTACTGCATTAGCATTTATTTAATGTTCTATTCTTCTATTAGAATGTATGGTCCATTATACGCTTTTGTTAGCTGAATAGTTATTATAAGAATTTTTTTGAACTGCGTACTATGAGAATTGTTTTTGAACATGATATGTTAACTGCAAAGTTTCGACCATTTGCATTTCCTTGTTACTGTTCAGAGGGATGCTTTTTTATTATTAGTACCAGACTATGTGTTTGAGAGAACTGCATTACTGCCAACAGCAACTTTGTCTAAAACGGATGATAAAATGACGGAGTTGAGCTTGCATACTTTAAATAGACATCATTCAAATTGTCTGATGGACATAATTTTAAAAGTATACAGCATAAGCAAAGCATTAGAAATATTAGTTGCTTTATATTAGACAGCCTAGAGTGCAAATATTGTAAACTTGATGGAGTCTTCTTCTTTGTAGAAAAACACCATGGCCACTTCTCCAACCTCAAAGCCATTCTGGGAGACAAAATATTTCCAACCAGTAGTTATGTTGATGCAGTCTTCAGAGTCGATGTGGTAGTCAGCTTGCATGTCTGCATACCCATTCTTGTGTTCTATCTCCAAAGTAACCTTCCCTGAACTCGGAGCAGGAAATTTTATTGTGGATGGCACTTTCTGCATATTGGAATGGGTGGAAAAAGAATTTTATAAGTAAATAGCAAATGTTTTTCTTTTATACTTAGTATGATCTGTTTATGTTGACTTAAATAGTTACATATATATGACTGCTATTTTCTAAAGTAGTTGCAATGTATGAACAAACTTATATACGCAATTGACCCCTAGTTTTACTAGGATATATATTATACTGCAACATGCTTGCACTGCAATGTCAGTAATAGTGTACTTAAATCAAGATGTTAAGATAATCGCAAGCGCTAATCTCTCGACAATTTTTTTGTTAGGTGTGTTGGGATTACGATCTAACTAGTGTAAGCTACGGTGTGGTCTTCAAGAAAGATAGGTGGAATCATCTAGTCTTAATAGCTAACAAATCTGAACAACAATAAAAATTCTGTTTTGTATTTTTGTTGACACTACTGAACAAATTGATTGAACTATATATTCAGATGTGGATTTGCAGGCTCGATTATGTGCAAAATTGTGAGGGAAAAAACATACCCAACTTTCCTGCAGATCTACGGTTGTGAGGCGATGAAGAAATGGCGCACGAAACCCCCTGTTGGGTATCATCAGGCTCCCGAGCATGCTACGCCACTCGGTGTTGGTGAGCTCTAGACCTTTTGCATACACGCATGTGTCCGCTACCGGTGCCATCCTTGCCAAACACCCGCACTTACAGTCCATGGCGGGTTCAGTGGAATTCCAGGGAAGAGCTGCGGATGGGATGAACCCTAGATCTACGATTTGAAGAAATTGAGGAACGGGGGGAGGAGTTGTGTTAGTCTGGAGCACGAATGGATACGTTTTTTTGCAACCAATTGAGCAATGGAAGCAATAAATGTTGTGGTTGGTGTTAGGTGGTGGATTGGTTCTGACTGAGTGTACGCGAATGCATTTGAGAAGCAACAGAACTGCTTACTTGAAAATAGCGAACTCCATTGTCATATCACGACGAACTGCGAAACGCGTGGTTGGGCCTGTGTTTGTGTATGGTATGTGGGATTTTTTTTAAATTTACAGTGGCACCTCTTTTGTTTGTTGGCCCTCTGTTCGGGTAGTGAAGATGCATTTGGGCCCAAGTCTGCCTGTGAGCATGGTTGGTTCCCGGTGCGCTGTGTGTGTGCTCTAACGTTTAGTCCCACCTCGCCGCGGAAGGCGCGCCCGACCTGTCTATAAGCGCTGGCGAGGCATATCGGTCGAACTCCTCTTGTTACTTATTTGGGCGCTTATACACGGCACTCGCAACTCTATGCTCTCTGACCTGTGGGCCCATGTGTGGCTGGACCCATGCATTGTGACTTAGAACGACTCGCCTTCTGTGGGCGCAGACCTATTACGAGACTAGCTAGGGCGGTAGCTTTGGGTGGTCAATTTTTTTCTTTGTATTTTTCTGTCTCAAGTATTTTTTTTCAATGCCGGGGCATGCACTGCTTTTAGTAAATCATGCGTGCACTGCATTGATCAGGGTTATGTACTTCATGTACACGCATTCCGTACTGCATGTACAATTCTCATTTTTTGTTTCTATGTTTTTGCTATTATGTAATCTTTTTTCCAATGCATGGGAGTGCACTGCTTAGTAAATCATACGTGTAATGCACTGATTATGGTTTTGTACTGCACGTTCATATATTTCTGCACTGCATTGATTATTTATGTGTCTGCATTTTTCTTTTTGTGTTTTTGCTCTTATGTATTCTTTTTTCAAATTTAGGTTCGTGCACTGCTTCGCTCTTATGTATTCTTTTTTCAAATTTAGGTTCGTGCACTGATTTGTTGGGTATGTTAAAACTTCATTCGATAGAGTGCAGATTGCATTAAGTATACAACTTCGCCTGCATGCATGCCTGTTTGCTACTCGCATCTTATTTTCGTTTTGTGCACTGCTCGAATCTAATGATACATGAGCAGACAATAGAAAACAAATTATCACAAGCATTGTATTCGACAAGTTCATCATCAGCAAACTAAATTGAACAGAAAGCAATATAACATAATCAAAGTTCATCATTACAAATGATTCTGCATGGCAAGCAAACTAACGATACATAAGCAAACAACATAAAGCAAATTTGATGATAATACTAAAACGACGCTGGCATTGTTGGCTCTTGGCCGGCACCATCTTCTTCTTCACCAGTTAGGCTCTTCCCATCCCCAGCTACTGCTGGCGCGCTTACTGGGGGGCTCCTCCTTCTCAAGCTTTGCACGGAGAAGCCCGTCCTGGGTGAGGGTGATGCGGTTCCATATCTCGTACGCTACGTAGGCGTCCTTTGCCGCGTACTCGATGTACCTCATGGATAGAGGCAGGGTGGCCCAACGCCTGTGCTCGTCGTCGGTGATCTTCTTCTTCATGTTGTTGTAGTAGACATCGATGAGCATGCCGGAGACGTCTCCAAGGGAGTCCAACTCCTTGGTTGCCTCGGGCACCCTCCACTCCTTCTAGATTTCGACAAAGTTGGCTACCTCCAGATTGACGCGCTCTAGCCTGGTTTTGTCGCTGTCAATGGAGAAGCCTGCAAAGGTGTACCTAGGGTCGGCGAGGAAGTTGTCGAAGACGGTGCACCTTTCAGCGGCGCTCATTTGGAAGAGGAGCACCGGGTGATTCTTGCAGATGGAGAGCTGGCAGATGGCGGGTTTCTGCATCGGTTCAGGCTCGTTGTTGTACTCGAGATCAATGTCGACGATCTTGTGGTGCTGGAGGATGAGGTGGCGCTCGTACTTCGCAAGGGAGATCGCCATCTGCTTCTTGTCGTTGGTGTGGATGACATGCAACTTGGTGTTGCCGTGGGCCTCCACAACCTTGTCGCCCTTGTACTCGTCGGTGAACGCCATCGCCGGTAGCAGGGTTTGGTGCTTTTGCCTGGATATGGAGCGATTTGGTGGCAGCGCAAGAGATATTTGTGTTGTTGTGGATGAGAAGGCCTTTGGCAGGGGTCTGAATATAAGGGGAGGGCGCGGGGTGGGATGGCGCGTCGGATGAAGCCTGCGATCTCGCTGATGACGCGGTTGTGCAGATCGTGGGTTGGTGTTGCATCTGCGATTGTGAGCTTGTGGCGATGGAACTGCTCCGATTGGGTGGTTGTATGCGAACGTGGTTTTTTAAGATTGGTTTATTTTATTTTTGGTCAGTAAATTTTTTTAACCACCACTTTTCTGTGCGAACGGAAATTTTTTCACGTTTTATATATGTATACTGCGTGATAAAAGAACTGCATTGCTTATAGTTCTGCACTGCATCGCGTACAACGCAGAACTGCATTTGTGTCTACATGTGCGTACTTCACCGTTTTTTGCGTGTCCTTGCTATAGGCTTTGGTGTTATTCGCTGTGTTCTATGCCGTGTATTTATTCATGTAGGTAATCCGGAACTGGATTGCTACACCGTACTGTATCGTGTAAGAAAGTGCATTGGATTTTTCTACTGCCATGTACTGCATCTTGTTTTTGCCTGTACTTATTGCAGTCCCTGGTACGAGAGGGTAGGAGAAGGGGGGTGGGTGGGGCCCACTTTTTTTGAACTTATGGTTTTTTCTTAGTCGGCCTTGTTGGGCCTGTGTTCGGGTAGTGAACACGCATTTGGGCCCAAGTCGGCCTGTGAGCACGGTTGGTTCCCGGTGCGCTGTGTGTGCGCTCTAATGTTTAGCCCTACCTCGCCGGCGGAAGGCGCGCCGAATCTGTTTATTAGCGCTGGCGAGGCATATTGGTCGAACTCCTCTGGTTACTTATTTGGGAGCTTATGCACGACGCTCGCAGCTCTATGCTCTCTGACCTATGGGTCCATGTGTGGCCGGCCCCATGCATTGTGACTCAGAACGACTCACCTTCTATGGTCGGAGACCTATTACGAGACTGGCTAGGGCCGGTAGCACCTGGGTCGTCAATTTTTTCTTTGTATTTTTCTGTCTTAAGTATTTTTTCAATGTCGGGGCGTGCACTGCTTTTAGTAAATCATGCATGCACTGCATTGATCAGGGTTATGTACTGCATGTGCACGCGTTCCGTACTGCATGAACATTTGTCATTTTTGTTTCTGTGTTTTTGCTATTATGTAATCTTTTTTCCAATGTATGGGAGTGCACTGCTTAGTAAATTATACTTGTACTGCATTGATTATGGTTCTGTACTGCACGTTCATATATTTCTGCACTGCATTTATTATTTCCGTGTTTGCGTTTTTCTTCATAGCTATGTTCTATGCCGTGTATTTATTCATCAAGGTAATGCGGAACTTGATTGCTATACCGTACTGCATCGCGTAACGAAATGCACTTGCATTTTCCAAATCTTCGCGTCTTGCATTTGTTTTAGCCCTGTGCTTATCGTGACTTTGTATGAGAGGTCTATGGGAAGAGGGGGGGGGGGTTGGGGGGCCCCCACTTTTTTGTGTGGCACTTATTTGAAGGTAGACTTTTTTTCGGATGCATTTCCTTAACATGTGTGTTGTTTTTGATTTTAACTTTTTTTACGAACTGTATGTATTTTATTTTGTTTTACCATCTGAACTTCATTGTTCTTCACAGAGAACTGCATCGTGTGCGTTTTGATGTAGTCTGGCTTATTTTATCCGGGCCATTTTGGGCCGGCCCGTTTTTTGTGACCCTTTTGCAACATGCGGCCTCCTATGTATCCTTCCAGCTATCCCACCTCTCTCACGTGAGGAGAGAGACCAAGAACAATGCCCTCTCCTCTCTTGCAGTTTCTCCCGAGGCATCTCTCCCTCGAGCAAAACCGCCATCGCTCGCAGCAACCGCCGTCGCCCGAGGAATCGCCGCCCTCAAGAGGTCCTTATTCCTACATTCCGTGTCGCCGTCGCCGGCAAGCCCTTGCCAGGCGGTCCCGCAGCCCTTTCTCGTCTGTTCCCATCGCCGCCCCCTCCCCCTCCTCGCCGCCGTCGCCGCACCCTTTTTTTTATGTTCCGCTTGGCCTCGGTCTTGATCATCCCCTCGTCTTGTTTTGTGATTCATAGTTGCTGTTGCTATTTTTGCTTGTGTAATTTTTCCGTGGCGATCGATTTTATCTCGTTTTGAAATGTGAACTTCGACTATATGTATGTGTGAAGCTGCATTGTTGTTTTATTCAAGTTTTTTGTACAATGCATTATTTTTTATTTTGAGCTTATGGTTGGAACCTTTGCATTTATATGTCTAAGCTGTCTTTGCATTTGTTCTTTTGTGCAGGTTTTAACGAGCATAGTCAAACTTCATTTTGTGCGATGTCACATTTTCCATCTTTGGGGCACACAGGTTTGAGGAGGTTACTCAATTGATTGACCATTATTTTGCGAGAGGTAATGTTGGTGCGAGCTTTGACGAGAGCGTCCGTCTTGGCTGAAACACAATGTCGTAGTCTGTTGATGATGCAGAGGAAGTTACATAGGATTGGATGGTCTCGGGCAGCTTCCTCAATATGAGTTGAAACAAAGCAAGAAGAAGTTGAGGTTTGAAATTGAGTCAAAAGAGTTTGCGAGAGAAGGAGAAGCGAGAGGAGAGCTGCGGATGGTGCCAAGGGTGGCAAATTTGACAAGGTGAAGCAACCTTCTTTGCGGAAGAAGAGGTGAAATCTTATTCTTTGAGGAAGGTGGTACACCTCGGCGGAATCACGTGTTCTTTGGAATGAAGAAGAATCTTGGCAGAAGAAGCTGCTGAAAAGTGGTGGAAATGATGATCCTCGGTATGGCGACTACATATCCTTGAACATCCCAACTCACGATGATGGCGACTTTGTGCTTCTTGATTATGTGAAGGGTGTTCATCCTTGTAGGCATAAAGGCATGGTTCATCTAAGAGTCTACCCAAGCATGCCCGTGATGATGTCGATGAAGATGTTGGTGGTGACTATGGCGAGGAGGTGGATCTGCTCCAAGGTTTGTTGAAGTGCCTTTGCATTTGTTTCCTTCATTGTTATTCTATCTGTGCTTTCTATGTCTCTTTTTTATGGATAGTCTTCTAATGTGGTGCATTTCCCTTTACGAGAGGAAGAAGTCTAGTAAAGAAGCAATGCTGGCGAAGATGATCTTTGAGGAGATGATTCTCGATTTAACAAGACTGTACAGTTGTCGCTTCCCACAGTTTGCAAGGATGCTTCTTTGTTGAAAGAGGCACATTGTAGTCATGTTAGGGATGCTGGATTCAGTGTTGTCTTTGATCTGACAGTAAAGAAAAATGTGTCACGCATTCTTATGTGCTATCTGATGGCAGTGATTGACCCTACCACCATGGTAATGGACTTTGGGAATGGCAGGGTTCTTCGAATCAATCATGATGTAGTTTATCACATTTTTGATTTACCTATGGGATGTGACACTGTACCCATGCCTGCTTCCAGCGGCCATGATGAATCATTGACTGCCCTCAAGGATGATCTTGGCTTTGACAATTCAAAAAGTATAGGTGTCAAGGACTTGCTTGAGAAGTTGAAGGTGTTGGTGGAGGAAGATGATTATGTATTTATTGACCTTCTTTGTGAAGGTGTTCTTCACGATACTTTACGAATTTGTGCGTGCCCAGACTGCGGTTTGTTTGGGTAGAGTTCTTTGCAATGGTAGAGAACATGGATTATCGCGGCTATGGCTCGGATGGACTTTGCCGGCTTGTTGTTGATGAGTTGCGAACATTTGTGGTGAGTGGCAAACCGCTGGCAAGCAGAATTATCACGAGAGGTTGTGCCATTGTCCCCCTGATTATGTATCTTGACTGCTTGAAGCTTCACAAATTTTCAGTCATGCACACGTTGACGCCACGTGCGTCATACCTGACGACTAAGGACCTGATGAAGTTGTACAATGACGAATTGCTTGTGAAGGGAAAGATTAACTTGGAAAGTTACAAATTTGGGAAGCTACCGGTTAGTGCATTTGATTTTTTTAATATCAGATTTTCTTAAAATGTGCAGCCATTATAAATGTGAACTTTTCTAGTACTCACATGTGTACTTCGCTTTGCATGTTGTCTTTTTTTGCAGTGGAAGGCGTCATGTGATATTGTGTTCAACCGTCCTATTGCGAGTTGTACATGGCAGCTCGATCGGGGCCTAGCACTCATGCTAGGTTTCATGAGCCCTATCTGTAGCCAACTTCACACTGTGATGATGAGTGCGCATACTCGTGGTTTCATGGCTCGGCGGATGTTTGATAATAGAAGCTCTTCTAAGCAGACATTTGTTGGCGGCAAAAACACAAGGAGATTGATGAGCTTCTTCTGAAGCTTTTGAAGTTGACTGAAGATTTGCCAACCTCTGGTGACGGGTTGAGGATAGTTGCTGGTTTTTTCCCTATTGGCCATGGCCCACGAGATGAAGATATTGTTGCTTCTCACAATTTTGATTGTGGCGTGATTGAAAGCCTGAAGATTGCAGTGACGAATGTTCGGTCTTCGTATGCTCAATTGAGACATTCACAGGAAGAAAAATGCAGTTGGTATGAGAAGGATGCTAGGCATATTTTCGACGAAATGACCCGTCAGGACGCTGACGTTGGCGCTGACAATGTATGTTCTAGGTTTTTTTGTGGCTTTGAACCTCTTTTTGTGTATTATGTTGACTGCTCCTCACTATTTTTGTTCTTTGTTATAGGCTGGAATGGAATCTTCTGGTGTCGATGGAACTAGGGACGATGGATTTGGTCAGGTACAAGTACTTCTGCCATGTCTGTTCTGCCATGCGTCCCTTTTCTTGAACTTCATTTGTTTGCTTCCCATATTTTTTGTTTTTTTGTGTACTTCACTGTTGTAAAATGTGTACTGCTTGTGCATAGTTGAAGTTTTTTATTTTTTTCGGTACCATCTTATTTCTTTTTTTTGGTTTGTTCTATGCCAGTGGTGGTGTTCTTTGCTTGTGATGTGCAAAAAGAGACTGCGATGGCTCTGGAAAGGATGAGGTCTTGGCTGATGCATCGTCCCCTCTGGATGTTGTAGCTGATAAGGTATAGTTGTATTACTTGTTTTGTTAGTGGGTTGTAATCTAATTTTTTGTTGTTTGTTATAAACTTGATGTACCTTTATTATGTTCACTCATATGCATTTTCATTTACATCGTTAGTTGCAATAGTTTACATGTGTGAGCTTCATTGTTTTGACAAAAAGTGAACTCTGATTCTTTTCATGCATGCTCCATATTGTTTTACATCATGAGCTTGATATTTAACATAATGAGCGCAATGTTTGACAAAGTGAGCTGCAGATTATTTTTTTACGTATATGTGGGTTGCGATTGTAGTTGTTTTGACACCGTGTGTTGCGATTGTTTTGCATATGTGAATTGCGGTTGTTCTATGTATGTTGTCGTGATCTTTGAAATAAGTGTCTTTGTGTGTTGTTGTGTTAATTATCCCCGCTCATTTTGTGTTATTGTGTGTTTTTAAACTTTCCACGGCTTGGAGAAAAGCGTGGAAGTTCACGTTGATCTGAATCTGGTAGTTGTGCTATTGATGGTGGTGGCGGTGTTGATGCTACTGCGTGGCTTGCGTTGACTATCTGAGATCATACGTAGTTCAAGGATCCCATGATGTTATTCCACTATTGGCATGAAGATTACGATGTTGGCATTGAAAAGCCTTTGGAGAATGTCGACCTATTTGTTAGTGTTGTTGCTTCCCTGTTTATGCGGTGTCCAATGATGTTAGGAAGTATCGAGTGGATCCTCATGTGGTGAAGTATCTAAGGGCGTTGTAGTTGACCGGACTATTGTAAATCACGAGAATCTTGATGTTCTTTGCGAAAGGCGATCCGGTGAGGTTGTGGTGGATTAATGCAATCTATCCAAGAAAATATTTTGGTCGACTCGAAGAACAACAACTTTGAAGACTCTCTCTGCCTGAAGGCAAGTTTTTTTGAGCAGTCTGGTTGAAGTTTTCTCATTCATTTTGTTTAATTACTATGGTATCTATACTAGATGTTTAATGATAAGTGAAACTTGATCTTTTGTCTATGATTTTCAAAATAGCTAGCGAAATTTCCTTATCTTAATATTTAAACTTCACTCATTGGATAAGTGAACTTCATCTTTTTTTGTTACATATGACAAACTTCTGCTATGACACCGTCGAGCATTGATCGACTCTTGAAAAGATACAATGAGGTTATCTGCTCTTTATTACGAGGGCTCGAGAAGGACAAGAAGAAGAAGTATGGTTCATATGTATTTTCAATTTTGGTATTTACCCCTTTTTATTTGTTGTTATTTTTTAGTATCTTATATTTCAGTTTTCATGGAAAATTCAGGGACATGATTGCTTTTAAAACGAGATGGCTGATATTAGCATTGGCGAAGTTAATCGATCATTTTGGGATAAAGGATGCTCACTACAAGCCGTGTAGATCTCGGGGTTTCTTTCTTTAGTAGATAAGTTTAAGGGATCTCCGACACGGTTGCCTGTACCATATTTGTGTAAGAATGCGGAAATTTTTGTTTTATTTTTCGATTTTCTTTTCTAATTTCGTGCGACGACCTGTTTGCTTGAGCACTATTTGATTTTTGGTTTTGTTTCGGCAGATAAATATTTGGAATGGTGGTACTGTAGGCAGGAGTGTTAAAATGATGTTCTCCTCAAAAGCCGAGGAGAGTGTTGATAAAAGGATATGATGAGTAATGTTTTTATGTGTGAAAACTATATTTTGTGTGTTTGTTTTTATAGTGTTATGTTTCTTCTTCTTATAATAATTTTATTTATTTTTCGTGCTTCAACAAGTACTTTTGCCACTTTTGATCCGCTAGAATCGAGGGATGGCGTTGGTCATTATTGTGTAGTTGTGTTAAATGTAAAAGAAAGGCGGTTTGAATTTCTTGACTCGCTAAATAAACCTGGCAGCCCTGATGCTATTAGGGTTTTTAGGAGGATGGTTAAAATATCAAGCGTGCGTGGAAAGAAGGAAGCTCAAGTTCTAATGAGCCGCTAAATCCTCCTACACTTGATGGATTTGTGTTGAAACATGTCATTGTCCCAATGCAGCCAAATGGGTGTGTTACATGCAGCCCTTCTCGACATCTTGCTCAAGTTTTTTACTTCATTTTGTGGCTGATGTTTTTATTCTTTTATTGCGAGGCATGATTGTGGATTCTATAGGTTTCAATTCTTGCGGACACAGGATGGTGTTGAGTTGCTAAGTTTGGGGTGGAGCACATTGGCTACATCGGAAAGGCCATGCTCTATAGGTGTCTCACATCGAGGAAGTGTTGCCTTGATTTAACATTACTTGTAATTTTTGCGAGATAAAGGTTGTTTTAAATGAACTTCTTTATCCTCCTTTATTTATTTTTTGTCTCTTGCTTGGTTCCACTTCTTATGGTCAAGTGAGCTGCATTTTCTTTATATGTGGGCTGCATTGTTCTTTATATGTGGGTTGCATTGTTCTTTATATGTGGGTTGTATTGTTGTAGAAAGTGTGGGCTGCATTCTTGTAAACTAGTGTCTACATTGTTGTAGACTAGTGGGCTACATTCTTTGTATACAAGTGGATTTGCATTGATGTAGAGAAATGGCTGCAATCTTTGTAGACTAGTGGGCTGCATTGTTGTATACAAGTGGATTTGCATTGATGTAGAGAAATGGCGTGCAATCTGTGTGAACAAGTGGGCTGCATTGCTGTATACAAGTGGACTGCATTTTATTTTTCTGTATACATGTTTTATGGTTTTGGATTTTGTGCTGAGTGCTTCCATGTTTTTTCTACACTTTTTTAGGTTTTGATGGGGGGCTTCATGAAGGTTATGCGTCCTTTGTTTGAGTCCCGAGGTTACGAGGTGGTTATGGAGGATTGTGTCATTGAAATCTCTCCAGATAATTCTGGTTCTTTGGCTGGAGATGGTTTGAACACAAATGTGGCATCTGGACCTGATGGTGGAAGTGTCTCTCGACCTAGCTCTCCACACGATGTATATGATGTTGATGATGATGATTTTGTTATGCTGTGTCCACGTGTCACTAGGAATAAGAGTGCAGCAATTAATTGTCCTCCGTTGATGAGGTTGAAGTATTTTGAACAAGAGGGCAGGTGAGAGGGCTTTTAAGTTGAGATGCTCTATAGAAATTGAAGCCTCAGGGTTCAAATATATTGATGAGGCAAGGAAAATAAAGGATCTTGTTCTCGCAAAGATTTTGTAACAAATACCACGAGTAAGTTTTATGTGTGTGCCCTTCATTCTTTTTGTGTGTTTTGATTTAAATTTTAATGTTATTGATCCCATCTGTGTATGTTTACTGCAGGAACGCGTTCTTTATGGTGAGTAGTCCTTTTGGTGATGTCGATACTTACACTGTCGACTATATCTATGATACATTTGGCAAAGGAGCTTTATTGGATTCGTATCTCATGGATTTTGTCATCAAGTACTGGAAACAAGACCCTGAATTGGGTTTAGCTTATCATTCCGGTGAACGTGTGCTACTTTCACCTTTATTTATCACGGTAAATGTTTGGTGTCATTTTTTCCTATTGTACTGGCTTTTTCATTTCCATGCCTGCTTGCATTGTTTATTCTTTTTTTTCATGTCCTTTTTTTGTTCTTTTTTCTGTGCAGTACGTTCTTCAAATGGAAACCTTTGTGGCGAGAGATAATGGCGGAAACCTGTGTTGCCGATTGTGCATAGCTTCGTTTGTTTTAGAAGATCGATTAAGCAGTTCAAGGTTTTTTAATGCCTTGAACACATTGGATCTAAAGCTGGTAAGTTCATTGTTTTCATCATTTATTTTCCTCGTTTATTGCATTTCTTTTTATAGTTATTTTTGGAGCAGTGGTCACGGTGCTACGATGTCGAAAGAACTTTTCATTTCATTTTGTTTTTATGTGAGCAGATTATGATGCCACACTCCAAGGATAGTCATTATTCCTTATACCGATGAACTAGCATCTCCGGACACTTGATATTCATAGCCGATAGGAAGTACTGGCCATCGATGTCACGACAAGGTGGCGCGGGATGACTACTACAGAGTTACTTTGAAGTGGTATGCCATTTTCTTGCCAAGCGCAAAGCTTTTTGTTTTCTCCTCTGCATTTTTTATAAGCGCACATGCAATGTGCTTACATATAACCACATTTTTATGTAGTGCACTACAACATATACTTTGTGAAGTGCATTTTCTCACACCCCCATAATCATCTAAAAGGGTAATAGGAAATGACCTCGCGTGCACTTAAAGAGGACCGTCTAGGCGTTTGAGAACAAATTTTGTATTTTTTGGTTCGTCGAATAGCAACTTTGATCTGTGATGTGTATTATTTTTACCTGTGCTTCCTTATTTTTTGCGGATGAGGAGGATGACTTCGAGGTGCTAAAGGAGATTTATGGTGAAACAATGTATAAATCGAAGAACCACCTAGTTGGGTTAAATTGGCGGAGAAGCCCTCTTACCCGGTCGTGCTAGCCGAGGAGCAAATGAGTCGGAATCTATGTTCTAAGGATAGCCTTGATTGTATAATGACATGACGTCTAGTTGAGAGAATTTTGAAATTCGACATAACACCTTGTCATTTTCTTCTTTTTCCTATTACTTTTTTAATTTTTAATTTTTCACTTTTTCTTCTTTATGACAACCTTTTTTTAATCACAAGTCGCATTTTTTAATTTTCTTTTTCAGCTGTTTGTTGAAGATTGGAAGGCAGTACATGTTCAATTCTGCTCAATCCTTGAACATGTTGTGTTATGAAGACATGCCGCTTGAGCTCGTGATCGATTGCGGACCTCGGGCTCACTTCACTGTCATAATCGCGAGCGCGCATTCGTGAGCAGTAAAGTCATTTGGCACTATTTCTCTTTGGGGTAAAAGCACATGCGTGGACAAGAACTAAGCGTTGATGTTGTGTATTGTGTCTTGACTAAGGTAGATAATGTATGAAAAATACTTTTTCTTACATAGTTATCTTTTTCTTGTTCTTTTTGCAGCGTGTATGTGGGCGAATTTGTATACTGTATGTGTATTTTATATAAATAAATCATATAGTATATATAAGTGTATATTTTTATTTTGTGGAGCGACCATGTTACATGTGGTGGCATTTGTCATGCTTATATGTGCATTATGTGTTCCATAAAAGCATCGCATTTCATCGAACTTCTTTGTCCAACAAAAAACCTTTGCATTCTACATACAAGTTCAGCGCTGCACCTGTGTGTATCCCGAAACTGCATTCCTTTATGATACTACACTGCTTTTTTGCCCAATCAAACGCATTGATTTTGCCTAAAGTTGCGTTCGGCAGTTGTTTTTTTATTGTTTGTACGGTAAGGTAGATGGGGGTTGCCCCCCCCCCCAATTTTTTAGTTGTCTATAGATTTGTATTGCTCCTGTATGCATTGCGTGCATTAGCGCGAGGCCGAGCAAGGGGTGGGGAGGGGGTCATGACCCCCGCTCCCCAACCCCCGATCGAGCACTGGAACAAGCGAGGCGGCGGCAGCGGCATGCTGCGGTGCCACATCGTGGGCGAGTCCATCACACCCGTCGCCTCTGTCTATCTTAGGGGTGTGGCTCAGGGGTTCGTCGTCCTATTTGTTGGAAAAATAGAATGTCCGCCTTGCGCTTTGTCAAACAAGCGCCTTGCATGCGTTAGCGATGCGGCGGGGAGGTGGGAAGGCGTGTGACCCTCCTCCCCAACCCCTGCGAGGCGAGCTGAGCAGGCCGGGAAGCGGCGGCGGCGTGGCGTCTGTGGCAGCTGCGTAATGTGGCGAGTCCGTCACCTGTCACCTCCCTGTCTATATTAGGGGTGTGGCTTAGGGGTTGCGTGCGTCCCATTTGATGGAAAAACAGAATGTCCGCACTGCGCATGTCAACCAAGCGCACTCGTGACCCGTCTGCCAAACCCTGTGAGGCCGAGCACAGAGCAGGCGGAGCGGCGGCGGCGTGGCGTCAGCGAACGCTTGCATAAGCGAGTCCGTCACCCGTTGCCTCCTGTCTATCTTAGGGGTGTGGCTGCAGGGTTGCGTACATCCCATTTGTTGGAAGCAGAATATCGCCTGCTTTGTCAACCAAGCGCCTTTGCGTGCGTTAAGCGAGCGGCGGGGGTGGGGAGGTGGGTGGTGACCCCCAAACCCTTGCGAGGCGAGCCAAAAAACCGAAGTAAAGGCGACACGGTGTGCCGCAGCACCGCATGCATAAGCGAGTCCGTCACCCCGTCGCCTCCTGTCTATCTTAGGGGTGTGGAGTGCGGTGTTGTGTCGTCCCATTTGTTGGAAAAGCAGAATGTCCGCCTGCTTTGTCAACAAGCGCATTACATGCGTTAGCGAGGGAGGAGGGGTGGGGAGGGGGTCATGACCCCACTCGCCAACCCTGCAACCGGAAACTGAAACAAGCCGGGCCCAGGCGGCGGCAGCCGAAACAGCGGCCGCATGCGTGAAACAAGTCCATCACACCCGTCGCCTCCTGTCTATCTTAGGGGTGTGGCTCTGGGGTTGCATACGTCCCATTTGTTGGAAAAACAGAATGTCCGCACTGCGCCTCTCAACCAAGCGCACTGTGTGCGTTAAGCCGAGGCGGCGAGGGTGGGGGCGGGTTGGTGACCCCTCCCAACCCCTGTGGCCGTGCTGGAAACGAGCCGGAGTGAAGCGGTGGCCGGCGTGCCAGCGCGCACTTGCTGCGGCGAGTCCGTCACCTCCCGTCGCCTCCTGTCTATCTTAGGGGTGTGGCTGTGGGGTTACATGTGTCCCATTTGTAGGAAAAAGCAGAATGTCGAACTTCGCTTTGTCGACCAAGCGCCTTTGCATGCGTTAGGCGAGGCCAAGTAGGGGGTGGGGAGGGGTGGTGACCCCCTCCCCAACCCCTTCGATCGAGCACAGAGCAGTGGAGTGAGCAGCGGCAGCGGGTCTTGGCCGCATGTGTGGCGAGTCCATCACCTCCGTCGCCTCCTGTCTATCTTAGGGGTGTGGCTCTGGGGTTACGTGCGTCCCATTTGTTGGAAAAACAGAATGTCCGCCTTCTTTGTCAACCAGCGCCTTTGCACTGTGTTAGCGAGGCGAGCGGGGGTGGGGGTCGTGACTCCCTCGCCAACCCGTGCGAGGCAGAGGAAACAGCTTGGGCGGTGGCGGCCGGCGGTGTGGCGCCAGCGTCTTGTCCAGTCCGTCACACCCACCGCCTCCTGTCTATCTTAGGGGTGTGGCTCACGGGGTTGCGTCGTCCCATTTGTTGCAAAACATAATGTCGCATTCGTCTATCAACCAAGCTCACTATGTGCGTTAGGCGAGGCGGCGGGGTGGGGAGGGTGGTGACCCGCCTCGCCACCCTGCGAAGCAAACAGAATGAGCCGAGGCGGTGGCGTGGTGTGTCGTGGCGCCGCATGCTTAAGCGACCGTCCCCCATCGCCTCCCGTCTATCTTAGTGTTGTGGCTCAGGTTGCGTCGTCCCATTTGTCGGAAAAATAGAATGTCCACTTTGCTTTGTCGACCAAAGCGCCTTTGCGTGCGTTAGCGCGAGCCAAGCACGGGGTGGGGAGGGTGTGGACCCCTCCCCAACCCCTGAGGCGAGGCTGGAGCAACAGGAGGCGCAGCGTCGGCGTGCCTTGAGGTGGATCGTGGCAAGTCATCACGCCCATCGCCTCCTGTCTATCTTAGGGGTGTGGCTCGGGGTTGTGTCGTCCCATTTGTTGGAAAAACAAAATGTCCTGCTGCTTTGTCAACCAAGTGCCTTGCGTGCGTTAAGCCGGCGGCGGGGGTGGGGAGGGGGTCATGCCCCTCGCCAACCCCTGCGAGGCCGGCTTCAGAATGGCCGGAGGCGGCGGCGGCATGCAGCGGGCGCATGCGTGGCAGATCCGTCACCTGTCGCCTCCTTGTCTATCTTAGGGGTGTGGCTCTGGGGTTGCGTCGTCCCATTTGTTGGCAAAAGCAGAATGTCCGCTTTTCGTCATCAACCAAGTGCACCGCATGCGTTAAGCGAGGCGGCGGGGGTGGGAGGGGTGGTGACCTGCCTCGTCAAACCCTGCGAGCCGAGCACAGAGCAGCGAGCGGGAGGCAGCAGCGGCATGCAGCGGTGCCGCATGCGTGGAAAGTCATCACACCCGTTGCCTCCTGTCTATCTTAGGGGTGTGGTTACGGGGTTGCGTCGTCCCATTTGTTGGAAAAACAAAATGTCCGCCTTGCTTTGTCAACAAGCGCCTTGCATGTGTTAGCGAGGCCGAGCTGGTGGTGGGGAGGGGTTCATGGCCCCTCCCCAACCTCAGGGCGAGGCTGGAGCAGGCGAACAGCGGCGGCGTGGCGTGCTGCAGCGCGCATCTTGTGGCAGTCCGTCACCCATCGCCAACCTATCTATCTTAGGGGTGTGGCTCACGAGGTTCGTCCGACCCATTTGTTGGAAAAACAAAATTTCCGCCTTTCGCCTATCAACCAGCGCCTGGCGTGTGTTAGTGAGCCGAGTAGGGGTGGGGAGGGGTCATGACCCCCCTCCCCAACCCATGGTGAGCTTGGAACTAAGCCGGGCGGTAACACGGCGTGCTGCGCGCGCGCATCGTGGCGAGTCCGTCACACCCCGTCACCTTCCTGTCTATCTTAGGGGTGTGGCTTTCGGGTTGCGTGCGTCCCATTTATTGGAAAAACAGAATGTCCGCACTGTGCCTGTCAACCAAGCGCAATGCATGCGTTAGCGGCGAGGCGGCGAGGTGGGGAGGGTGGGACCCCTACCCAGCCCTAACGAGGTTGAAGCTGAAACGAGCGGGCGAGCTGCGATGCGGCGTGCCGCAATACCGCATCGTGGCGAGTCCGTCACCCATTGCCTCCTGTCTATCTTAGGGGTGTGGCTCTTGGGTTGCGTCGTCCCATTTGTTAGAAAAAGCAGAATGTCGCCTTTGCTTTGTCGATAGCGCCTTTGCGTGCATTGCATGCGAGGCCGAGCATGGGGTGGGGAGGGGGGGTCATGACCCCCCCTCAACCCCTAGAAATCGAGCACAGGAACAAGCCGGGCGGCGGCGTGCAGCGTCTTGTGGCGCCCCAAGCGTAGGCGAGTCCGTCACACCCTGTCGTCTCCCTGTCTATCTTAGGGGTGTGGCTCTCGGGTTGCGTGCATCCCATTTATTGGAAAACAGGATGTCCGCACTGCGCCTGTCAACCAAGCACACTGCATGGGTTGGCGTGAGGCCGAGAAGGGGTGGGTAGAAGTCGTGACCCCCATATAATCTCTGCGTGGCCGAGCACTGGAATGGCCGGAGCGGCGGCGGGCGGCGTGCCTTGGCGCGCCGCATCTTGTGGCGATCCTCCACCTTGTCGCCTCCCTGTCTTTCTTAGGGTTGTGGCTCTGGGGTTGCGTCGTCCCATTTGTTGGAAAAAGCAGAATGTGCACCTCGCTTTGTCAACCAAAGCGCGGTCGTGCGTTAGCGTGAGGCAGTGGCGGCGGGTGGGCGGGGGTCGTGACCCCCTCCCCAACCTGCGAGGCGAGCAAATGAGCGGAGGCGGCGGGCGGTATGGCGTGCAGCGATTGCCGCATGTGTAGGCGACTCCATCACACCTTGTCGCTTCCCTCTCTATCTTAGGGGTGTGGCTTTGGGGTTGCGTGCGTCCCATTTGTTGGAAAAAGCAGAATATACGCTGCGCCCGATCGATAAGCGCCTTGTATGCGTTAGCGAGGCCGACCGGAGGGTGGGGAGGTCATGACCCCCTCCCAACCCCTGCGAGCCGAGCACAGGCTGAGCTGGAAGCGGCGGCGGCAGCGGCGTGCCTTGGCGCCGCTTATCTTGGCAATCTATCACCCGTCGCCTCCTTGTCTATCTTAGGGGTGTGGCTCGGGGTTCGTGCGTCGGTTGTCGAAAAAACAGAATGTCCACACTATATGCATCGACCAAGAGCATTACGTCACGTTAGCGCGAGGCGGCGGGTGGGAAGGGGTCGTGACCCCCTCCCAACCCTAACGGGCGGCACTAAACTGTTGGAAGCGGCCAGCGGCGTGCCGCGGCGCCCGCATATCGTCGCAATCCGTCACCGTCGCCTCCTGTCTATCTTAGGTGTGTGGCTCTAGGGTTGCGTCGTCCCATTTGTTGGAAAAAGCAGAATATGCACTACACTGTCGACCAAGTGCCTTTGCATGCGTTAAGCGTTGAGGAGGCGGGGGTGGGGATGGGGTCGTGACCCCCTCCCCAACCTCTGCTTGAGCCAGCTCAAATAGCCGGAAGCGAGGCGGGCGGTATGGCATGCAGCGGCGCCCGCATGTGTGAGCAAGTCCGTCACACCCGTCGCCTCCCTCTCTATCTTTGGGGTGTGGCTCACGGGGTTGCGTCGTCCCATTTGTTGGAAAAAGCAGAATGTCTGGGGCCTCGTTGCGGTGAGTGATCAATTTGTTTTCCTTATCTGAAGCATTTTTTTCTTTTGGAGGATATATATTTTGGCGGTAGTGCAAATGATGTCATTTGTCTTGCTTGCCCCAACATTAATCTTGCCTGCGTGTAGCAAGTGCGTAATGTTGGGCACATACGAAAGTTATTCTGACCCTTGTCGTTCTACATTTATGCATGTCTTGCACTTCATGTATACACTTTGTGAACTGCCTTATATTTGTTACGTGAACTTTATTCACGTTTGTTTAGAATGATGCATGGATTATATTTTTTGAAATATTAATATTCTGTTCTTTTCTATAATTACCATTTGTGGACTACATGTGGACACATTTGTACTCCTTTTTTACCATTGTGAACTGCATTAATCTTTTCTTTTTTTTATGTATGAGTTTGTAGTCGGATTACCTAAATTTTTTTGTTTAATATTGTTTTTGAATATGTTTTGTATGTGAATAGTATGTTACGGTATCACACATTAATTTTTTCAAAGTTGTCAAGATACTTGTTCTAATACAAACTAAGTTCTGCGAAAGCAATTGATCACAAACAATGACATAGTTTTTACAAAAGAAATGTTAGATGTGAAGCAATGGACATCATCAAAGCTTGCATACATGAAACAAAGAACAACACAGCGACTAAAGTAAAGTGAAACTAAACATAGCCTGATTTTTTCTAGTTGTTGTATTGGATTACAACCTTGTTCTTCTTCTTCTTTGCTTCTTTGTCTCTTTTTGCCCGTCCGGTCCATTATGACGCCGTAGATGATTCTCCATGACTCATATGTTGCGAATGCATCTATTGCTGCATACTTGATAAGCTTTTTACGGCGGGCAAAATTCCCGATATGGTCCTCCTTGCGTTTAATTTTTTTTCATGTCATGGTAGTGCATATACATCATCTGCCCGGCAACATCGACCAAAGAGTCAAACTTATTTTTATTGTATGGGTCTCTCCATTCCACGAATATCAATGTAGTTGTCGGAGTTGATCTCCAAACGAGATACCTTGACTTGCTTTTGCCTCCTTGATAGCGAATCCAAGCGAAGGTGTACTCACCATTCGTGAGAATTTGTCTAGTTCCATTGGCTGCAATAAGTTTGTATAGAGTGAATATAGTTTATTCCTTAGAACTACCAATGTTTTTTTTACGAAACTAAGCGCAATATGAATATACGAATACATTGCATTGAGTAGTTGCTAATACTTTGTTCAACATAACTAGTAAATCGATAATAGATTGCATAAACAATGCATGTTTGTGTATGCTTGTATTCTTGAACCTAATTTCATACTTGTTTTGTATGGTAATGTTGCAGTTTTCTATTGTTCAGCCAAATAATTTGTACTTGGTAAAAAAAGTGTATTGCTAGATCATATAATTCAAGAATTGAACACATGAGTGACATACATGGAGCAGGATAAGCTGTCGATGAATTCATATGCCATGCTTTTCAAAAATGAGAACCATAGTTCAAATATTTGGCAATTCGTGAAGAAAATTTAAAATCAATATTGGCAAGCAATAGCATAGATTGATAGTTACTCTTACTGTATTTAGCTTTGCGAGATGTGGTAGACAAGGCATTCTTTTTCGCATAGTTGGAGCACTCTGCCCATCACGGCTTCACGTGAGTGTGTGTACTCGACATCAGCATGACTAGTTTGGCGGGCATTCCATGAGCTTCCTCCTGAATGTGGACATCATCTTGTCCATGTCTTTACCTTGCTTGTGCAAGCGGCGTGGAGCTTGTGATTGCCGTGGAGGTGGACATCGTGGAGCTCCACGGTGTCGTCTTGGCGCTACTTGTATAGAGGTTCATCAGGCATGACTCTCCTCTGCTCTCTCGAGTTGTTCTAGAGAGAGAGGTTAGTGAAAGGAACAGTGGAGAAGAAGATGCAATGGAGTTTTGCGGGGGGGGGGGGGACGAAGCAGTTGTGTTTTCTCCTCCGCTCTCCTCTGCTCTCCTTGACAGGACGTGGGAGAGGTGGAGCGGGGCGGTTGCATGGTGGGGCTCTGTTTTAAGTTTCGTGGCAATTGGAGAGGTTACGCTATGAGGAGGCTCTGTTAGTGTGTTGGAAATCCGAACGTCATGGCCTCTTTTTCATGACTAGTTCAATGTATTGACGCAATTGTCAGAAAATGTGATGATTGTGTTTTTGGTGAATTTTCCAAGTCAGTGCACTTCTTTGCTATCAAAATAGAACTGCGTATGTCCACATAGTGTACTGCATTATATTGGATTAGTATTCACAGAAATGTACGCACATTTAGTTTTTTAATGGAGTTCTTTCTTTTCTTCTTTTTTTGTGGTAATACAACTTTTGTGTGGATGGAGGTAGTGTGGGTAGGGGTGTCGGACAGCTTTGCTTAAGTGGCAGGGCTGCATTCTTCATTTTAGCCATACTACATTGCGAGTGAAGAAGCGCAATTGAGAAAAAAGAATGCCGTGCTTCCACGTGGAAGCGCATTGTTGTGCGTCATGGATTGCATTTGTACATTGAGTTCGGGCTTCCTGCGTTTTATTTATTAATAGTTTACGGCGGTGCCGCACATTTTTGGTTTGTTGTTATTCATTTAAAAATGTTTCTCATTTTCTTTTGATGTTTATTTTCGAACTTATGGTTTTATTTCTTAGTCGGCCTTGTTGGGCTGTGTTAAGAGTAGTGAAGGCGCATTTGGGCCCAAATCGGCCTCTGAAACCTGACAGTTCGAGTCTGTTGTGTGTGCGCTCTAATGTTTAGTCCCACCTCGTCGGCGGAAGGCGCGCCCGACCTGTTTATAAGTGCTGGCGAGGCATATCGGTCGAACTCCTCGGGTTACTTATTTGGGCGCTTATCTGGGCTCATGACTCTATGCTCTCGACCTATGGGCCCATGTGTGGGCGGCCCCATGCATTGTGACTCAGCGACTAGCCTTGGTGGGCGCGGACCTATTACAAAGGCTGGTGGGGCGTAGCACTGGGTGGTCAATTTTATTTTATTTTGTATTTTTACATCTTAAGTATTTTTTTTCATTGTCGGGCGTGCCTTTGCATTGATCGATGTACATCTTTGCATGTGCCGCCTTCCGTCTTTGCATGTCTGAGTTCTCATTTTTGTTTCCGTGTTTTTGCTATTATATAATCTTTTTTCCAATGTATGGGAGTGCCTTTGCTTAGTAAATCATACATGTCTTGCATTGATTATGGTTGTGTCTTTGCCGTTCATATATTTGCCTTGCATTGATTATTTACGTGTTGGCATTTTATTTTTGTCTTTTTGCTCCTATGTATTCTTTTCTCAAATGTAGGTTCGTTACACAGCTTTGTTGGGTATGTTAAAACTTCATTCGGCCAGTCATCTTTGCATTAGTGCACAATTTGCATTGCATCGTCATCATTTGCATTACATGCGACAAGTTCATCATCGACAAACTAAGTTGAACAAAAAGCAATCTAACATAATCAAAGTTCATCATTACAAGTGATTCTTCATGGCAAGCAAACTAAGTTCAGCACACAAGCAAACTAATGATACATAAGCAAACAACATAAAGCAAATTTGATTTTTAATTCTAAAATGGCGCTCACATTGTTGGCTCTTGGCGGCACCATCTTCTTCTTAACCAGGTTAAGCGCTTCCCATCCCCAAGCTGCTCTGGCGTGCTTCTTGGGGCTCACCTTCTCCATCTTTCCATGGCGAAGCCCGTCCTGGGTGATTGTGATGCGGTTTCATATCTCGGACGCTGCGTGGGCGTCCTTTGCCGCGTACTCAATGTGCCTCATGGACAGAGGCAGGGTGGCCTAGCGCCCGTGCTCGTCGTCGGTGATCTTCTTCTTCATGTTGTTGTAGTAGTAAATCGATGAGCATCTGGGAGGCGTCTCAAGGAGTCAACTCATTGGTTGCCTCGGGCACCCTCCACTCATACTGGATGTTGACAAAGTTGGCGACTTCCAATTTGACGCGCTCTAGCCTGGTTTTGTCGCCTTCGATGGAGAAGCCTGCAAAGGTGTACACAGGGTGGCGAGGAAGTTGTCAAAGTGGGTGCACCTTTCACCGGCGCTCATTTGGAAGAGCAGCACCAGGTGATTCTTGCCGATGGAGAGCTGGTAGAGGGAGGGTTTCTGCGTCGCTTCAGGCTTGTTGTTGTACTCGAGATCAATGCCGATGATCTTGTGGCGCTAGAGGCTGAGGTGGCGCTCGTACTTCGCGAGGGAGATCGGCATCTGCTTCTGGTCGTTGGTGTGGATGACGTGCAACTTGGTGTTGTCGTGTGCCTCCACGGCCTTGTATGTACTCATCGGTGACATGCCGCCCATGTGGCGAGGGCTTGGTGCTTTGCGTTGATATGGAGTAATTTGGTGGCACCGTTATGGATACTTGTGTTGTTGTGGATGAGAAGGCCTTTGGCGAGTCTGAATTTAAGGGAGGCGGCGGGGTGGGATGGCGCGTTGGATGGCCTGCGATCTCGCGATGATGCGGTTGTGCGGTCGTGGGTAGGTGTTGCATCGTGATCGTGGGCTTGTGGCGATTGAACCGCTCCGATTGGGTGGTTGTATGCGAACATGGTTTTTTATTAACATGGTTTTATTTTATTTTTGATCAGTAATTTTTTTTAACCGCCACTTTCTGTGTGAACGTGCATTTTGTTACGTTTATACATGTATCCTGCGTCATAATGAACTGCATTCGTTATAGTTGTACCTTTGCATAAATGCACAATCTTGAGCGCACTTTGTCTCTGGTCGTACTTCACCATTTTTTGCATGTCCTTGCTGCAGCCCCTGAAAAAGGTATATTGTATCCTGCTATTTTACGAGTTTTTCGCTGTGTTCTTGCCATGTATTTATTCATGTAGGTAATCCGAAACTGGATTGCCATACCGTACTGCATCGCATAACGGAATGCACTGCATTTTTCTACTGCTACGTACTGCATCTCATTTTTGCCTGTACTTACTTGAGTCCACTGGTATGGGAGGGTAGGGAAGGGGTTGCCCCCACACACGAACTTATGGTTTTTCTTAGTTGGCCTCGTTGGCCCTATGTTGAGTAGTGAAGATGCATTTGGGCCCAAGTCGGCCTATGAGCCATTTGGTTCGGTCTTGTTGTGTGTGCGTCATAATGTTTAATCCACCTCGCCCCGGAAGGCGCGGCCTGTTATAATATTGGCGAGGCCATCGTATCGAACTCATCTGGTTACTTATTTGGGCGCTTATACACGACGCTCGCTGCCCTATGCTCTCTGACCTGTGGGCCCATGTGTGGTCGGCCCCATGCATTGTGACTCAGAACGACTCGCCTTCTATGGGCGCAGACCTACTATGAGACTGGCTGGGGCCGGTTCACCTGGGTGGTCAATTTTTTTTCTTTGTATTTTTTTAATGCTGGGGCGTGCACTGCTTTTAGTAAATCATCCGTGCACTACATTGATTTAGTTTCAGTACTGCATGTGCACGCATTTCGTACTACACGTGTTTTCCTCTACATTTTTGTGCACTGCATGGGTAGCATTTTTCTTTATTGTTTTTCCTCTTCATTATCCTTTTTCTTAGTGTCAGGGTGTGCATTGCTTTGGTGCCTCTATCGCCTTTGCATTCATCATAGTTACTGTGTTGCGGTGTACACATTTTGCCTTGTGTGCATCCTTCTTTAATGCCAAAGTTGTATTTGGCTATGCATAGCTATGAATTGCATGACTTACATTTAAGGACTACATCGGTGTTGTAATTTGTGCTTTGTGCACTACGAAGTGCTTCTCTTTTGCTTCATTTTGAGCATGTACTGCACTTCATGCACACATATAGTGAACTTCCTGGTAGGAATTTGGAGAACTACACACATAAAATGGTCTGTGGATTATAATTTTTTAGGGAATTATTATTTAATGATCTGCGGTTTGTTCGTGGGAATTGCTGCAGTCAAACTACACCTTCTTTTTTGGTTCCTTTTTCTTTGGTAACACAAGCCTTTATTGATTGTCCTTTAATCTTGATAACATAATTTTCATTAAGTCCCCTTTAATTTTCAGTTTTGACCCTTTTGCATTCCTCTTCTATAAATGAAGGCTAACTTATACCCTTCATTTCTCTTCTAGCCGCAAGTTCTCTCCTTTCTCCAGCCTCTATTTATTTTTTCCTTTTCTAGGTTTTTGTTGTGATGGCTCCAGGCCCCTGCGCGAATCTCTTCTACTGCGGCCATGTTTGTGGTGTGCCGACACACTGCGATTGTTCAGCTTGCTCACAGGCCCGTCGTGCTCGTCGTGGTGGGAAGGTATTGTGCCGAACTGGGCAAGCAGAGTAGCTTGCATATGGTACAGTATTCACAGAAGGATTGGATATCGCCCGGATCAGCGTTTACTGCGTCCTATTACCATACCTTGCCCGTGGCCTTGGCGCTAAGTCATTTGTCCATCGGCTTACGCCAATAGATGTGAGGCTCACTACAAGATGGTATGTTTCATTAGATATGATTTTTTTCTTTGTGGTTTTTGTATAATTCCATTCTATTATAAACATTTAGTATTTTAGGAATGCACTTTTTTTGTTTTTTGAAGTGTCTTTGCAATGTGTTGTTATTTCTTGTTTTTATTTTTTTGCTTGTGTGCATGCTACTTGTGTTTTAGTTTACATGGTTAAAATATTTGAACTGCTTATATATTAGCTAAGCACTACATGTTTCACATTTTTCCCAATTTGTATGGTGTGTACTACATGTAGCCAGGTCTAATCTTTGCATGATAGTTCAAAGCGTACTGCATATTTGCAAGTTTCATACTGCATATTGAATTGCGTTTTATCTGTAGTACTTGTTGGACTGTTGTGCACTTCATCTAGCTCGTGCCTGTAGTTTGTGTAGGTTTTTACCGCTCTGTGCATAGTATGAGGATTGTACTGTTAGTATCGTTCTCAAAAAAATTTATTATTTTTTGCAGAAAATTCCTCAACGAGCTGTTAGGTATCTCCGGCTCAAGAAGAAGGGAATTCTTCAAGTTGTTCTTGGTAATGGATACCTTAAACCAGCCAAGTCTGATGTAGGTGTTGATGGAGGCGGTTGTGTCTGCGAGAAAGGGTGGAAGGAATTTGTCATTGATAGCGGCACGAAGTCAGAGCAAGTTGTTATCCTCAACTTCTTTGAACTTCGAGGATCGTCACGGTTAGAATCACGTTTGGCGTGATTGGTTAAAATTATGAGGTTGATTTGTAATAAGTACTTTTGCATGTCGAGCGCTTCATCTTTTGATGTGTTTTGTAATAAGCACTTTTGTGATCTGAACCGCTTGATTATTATACGAACATCATCTTGCCGGATGAGCTAACAACATTTTTACATGGTTTTGAATCAAAATCATCAATGTTTTACTCTAGGCGCTATATATATGGTATACTCTATATACCATTTTACATTTACATGGTTTAGATGAATAACTCATAGTCGGCGGAAATTTGTGTTTACACAAAATTTAAAGCGATACATAAGTCATAGAGATAAGCAAGCTGCTATGCATATGATTAATTTATTGAAGTTCATCTATTTGGTGATTAACTTTGCTTTTACTGCGTGGTATTTGGGCGTGTCTAATGTTGCACTTTCTTTTGCTGGTTCTTGTCTCAGCACCGTTGTGTTTGTATCCCCTCGCATGCTGGTTGATGGCTGCTTTGGTTTTTCAGCACTGTGAACTGCATCCTTCTTTGCTCCCAGCGTGCTAGTTGATGGCTGCTTTGGTTTTTCAGCGCTGCAAACTGCATCCTTCTTTGCTCTCCACGTGCTGGTTGTTGGCTGCTTTTATTTTCCAGTGCTGAGAACTGCATCCTTCTTTGCTCCCCGCGTGCTGGTTGATGGTGGTTTTCGTTTTCCAGCGCTGCAAACTGCATCCTTCTTTGCTCCTACCTTGTTTTTTGAAAGTGGCGTCGTTCTCGGTTTTTTCTGTACATCAGCATTCCCTTGGGGTGGTCTTGTTTTCATTGTTTCTTCATGTTCTTCTTTCTCTTCACTCTCTTCACTCACTTCTTCCTCTTCCTCATCTTCATCATCTGTTTCTTCATAAGCCACTGTTTCTTTAGTTTCTTCACGTTCTTCGTCCTCTTCACTCTCTTCTTCTTCCTCCTCTTCTCCATCTGCTTACTCATAAGCCATTTCTTCTTCAGTTGTGTCACCATCTTCTTCTTTGATCTCATCTTCTTCGTCTTCCTCATTTTTTGATCTTGTTCTTTTGGGGCGGGTTCTTGAATTGTATCTCTTCCTCTTTTTGCAGATGCTACAGTGTCTCGGTTTCGTCCATTTCTTAGTGTTATGAGTGGAATTTCTGTTTGGTTGTGCATCGCCATGTCCTCATTTTTCTTGTTCATTTCTTTTTGTACACGTTGTGGAATTGTGGCCGCCAATTTCATTACAGGTTTTGCACCTTCTTATTCCCAGTGGGTGACCATCCTTTGTCTAGCTTCATTTGTGGCTTCTTATTTTGTCATCATTTTTCTCCTTGCATGCAACCTTTTTACGGGTTGCGCCCTTCTCAAATCCTTCCTCCTGTGTTTGAAATAGGAGGTGGAAGGTGTTTCTTTTGATAGACCGATTCGTTGTGTTCAATATTTTCTACTTGCTCGGCATTATTGTCATCTTGGGATTTCTCTGCTTGCTTTAGTTTTCTTTGCTTCTTCTTCTTCTTCGTTGAGCACGTCAACTTCCTCGTCGAGTACCCTCATACGGACAATGCTCTGTGGCACCCGGTGTCGGACCTTGTCGCTTTGTTTGCAAGGTCCATTCTTTGTTTCGACATCAATTTTCTATGGCAAAAAGCAAGGTTCCATCTAGTGTTGTTTGTTTGTAGTCTCTTATGTCAAGCGTTGCATCGATCTTGCATTACTGGTGTATCTTTTCATGATGTACACCTCGGGAATCTTGAGTACTCTCAAAGAAAGCATGCATAACACATGGGCCATAAAGAGCCTGCAAACAAACACATGATTTTTTTGGTTTTTAAGTGAGCTGCATGAAATTAATAAACACATATTTTTTTCGTTATTTGTTCATTTTTAAAGAAGTGAACTTCATTTGGTTTTGTGAATTACTCATGCATGTGGACTTTTAAAGTTCAGTAAGTGAGCTTTCGTGCATGACTATCAGAAACTAGAATTTTTTTGCTAGGAGTCTCACCTGTGTGTGTCCAGAGTTTGCACTCACATTTGTAGACACCTTTCTCTTCATTGACGACCACTTGAAAATTATGCCTTGCCAAGTCAAATGCATCTGATCTGTTGTAGCAGTGTACGAGGTACTTTGTCGGGTTCTCAGGGCACCGTTCTGCTCTGAATGCAGTGCTACGGTAGAGTGTTTCTTTGAAATCTGCAAACACTACCCTTGTATACACTTTTAATAGCTGAACTTCGAACCCAACTTGGTTGTTGTTTTTACCTCTGACACCATGATCACAAATGCGCTGTTACGAACCAAAGAAATGAAAAAATTGTTTGTTTTGTAGTCATATTTTAGCGAGTTTTTGATGACACTTTGTTTACCTCATTTCTCTCATGCATGCGTGCTCGTGGCCTTCTGAATGCGAATGCACTTATCCACTGTGACCAAGCAGATGGAGATCATGCTTCTTCTTGAAAAAAAAATCTTGATGTCACGGTTCATGCTCTCGCTTCTCTGTGTGGAAGTCATCCGAGCACTGAAAATTTCCTTGTAGTAAGCGAGATCCACTCGTGCTTGTTATCCTGGCCAATTCATCACTTTGTCGTCTTCCAAGTTGTATCTCTGAATGAGGTTCTTCCATGCTTGTAAATTCTGACGGCATTAGTGGGTGGTTCAGCACCACATTGAGTTCATCCTTTAGTTTCTCGTGCGCCTTATACAGCAAGGCAAGGTGGTCTTCGTACTTCTTCATGATATGCCACCGACACAGCTTATGCAGAGTATGTGGGAGGATAGTTTTTAAAGCTGCCTTCATCGAAGAACACTGGTCTGAGAAGTCACAAATAGTGTTTTTTTATTAAGTTGTTTGCGTGTGTGCAAGATAGATGGAAGAAATATAAGTGCACGAAACAAACGTAAGTATGTAGTTGTTTTTTTCTACCTGTGAGCATGCAGATTGGCAGCTTGTTGTTCATACACCTTAGAAAGGTTTTGAAAACCCACTCGAATGATGGTATTGTTCCATCTCGCATGAGGGCAACAACAAATATGGTGCTCTGTAGATGATGGTTCACTCCCACGAAGACTCCCGGCGGCATGTGGAATTTGTTAGTTTTATATGTCGTGTCAAATGTAACGCAGTCTCCAAAATCTTCATACGATCCTTTGCAACTTGCGTTAAGCCCAAAGGCGTTTCTTACATGACTATCGCATCAGCGTCATAATCATAGAAGAACTCAGGTTTATCTTACGCTTTTCTCGAAGAAATCCGAAGTTTCTTGACATCATCTTGGAATCTTCTCAGCAAACTTACATTTCCTGCATTTTGGACACAATGCAAACTCATCTCATCAAACAGGGAATAATTACCGAGATAATGCTCAAGAGATATGCTCTATTACGTGCTTACTTGTTTACCCAGTCGCGGCTAGTATGTCCCATGTACTGCAGACCACGGACATCTGTGACGGTGTCGACATCATCTGAGCATGTGTGTGGTTGTCCAGTTGCATGTCTTTCACTAACTGGTATATCAAAGGATCTTCTTTTTTGTGCGATCGCATGTGCAAAAGCATCCCGAGGCTTTCCAGCATCTTGTGATTGTGGTTGAGTTGAACCATTTCTATCACAAATTTGCCGTCCTTCCTCTTTTTGACTCTAATCTTTGCCTTGCAGCCAATCCTTTTTGATGTCTTGTAACGTACCCGGTGATAATCTGACATAGTCTGATTGTGTGTCCCTTCTCTTGAGTAGACAATGTAGGCATTTGTCCTGTGTTTTGCCCTCTTGCATATGCTAAACCCTGCACATCTTGCATAGTTGTTGTAAAAGTCCCATTCCTTGTAAATGCGTGGTGAACTTCATTCCAACACGGTGGGAGGTTCGGTGGCATGTTTTATCCTGCATTAATTGCAATGCTCTATGAGATAATTTGTTACATTACATTTTTTTTAAATCGAGGAGTGCATCTGAGTTTAATAAAGCATTGCAATGTTCCTAAGTTTTCAGAAGAATCCAATGTATTAGATGCTAGGTCAAACCTCACATGAAATATCAGTGTGCACTGCAATGTTATGTGAATGGACCACAACTATTTTTTTCAGAACATAAACTTAGATGTGTGTAGATTCGTTCACCCGATGGTGTTTGCCGCTCGCCGGGTTGTATTGGACATGGCGGGGTTATAGCAGATCTGTGTAGTTGAGGATCTCGCGGCGGCAATAGTGAGGAGGATTTGTACCTGCTATTTACTTTTGAGCGAGGCACCATTGGTGGTTGCAGCGTCGAAGTTGATGCAGCAGGTCTGCTTGGAGCTCTGTTTTGGGGTGCAGCAGGTGGACGTGGTGGTAATCCAGTGTTGTGACGATGTCTCGGTGGATTGGTTTGAAAATTTTGGAGGAGTGGCACATCATCATAGTCATAATCATCATCTGCTGCAACATCGTGTTCAACTGCGTCATCGTTGTCTATTCGGACATCTTTGTCCAAGCGTAGTGAACTTCGTGCTTATACTGGGTTGAGAACTATTATTGGCTCATCTTCATCAACATCATCTTCATCATCCGTTGGTGAGTGCCTTCCTGAGCGAATGTGACATCATCGTCATCTTGACTACATCTTCTTCTGAAAAAAATCTTCTTCGGATCTTGCACCCTGTGTTGTCATGTAGAATCCTCGAGGAATCTCGGGGTAACCAGCCGGTATCTCTTTCGGAAAAGCTCCACTCTTCGATAGTTGTTGTTCTCGGTCTTTGTCAATTATCGCGTCATTTTGTATGCTGAGCGTCATTTCCTGCACACAAAATGAGCCGAGCTGCATTGTCAAGTTAAATGAAATGAATCATCTGACGCAGCGTGTTGAAATAATGCAGCCGAAGTATTGCGGTGTTGCATCATCCATAAGGTGAACTAAAGCAACCGCCTTTGCATCGTTATCCGTAATGAACCTATACAAGCGTCTTTGCATAACCGAGCAAGTGCCTTTGCATTTCCCCCAGCGAACGAGAAGCAACGCCTTTGCATAGTTTTGTAGGCGTATTGTCTTTGCTTGTCTTGCTTTTCTAGGATAACTACACTTAGATGGTTGAGGAAGTGTACTGCTTACCTCGTGTTGAAGTGATTTCTTGAGTTTACAGGAGGAAGTTACCTTCTCGTCCGTCTGCACAACTTTCACGTTCACCTGTGCAGTCCACTTGCCCTTCAGAAGTTCATGAGTGGTCTGGACATTGCTCAAGGTGAACGGGGATAGAGGATTTGCTCTGAAGGTCGTTGCAGACTTATTCCAAGAAGCTGCCATGGATGAAGCAACCTTGCGCACAGTCCTCCTTGCTCGAATTGGTTTGATGTCGAGGCAGCACCAATCCACATCTGATGAAGTACAACTAATTGCAGGCCTAGAGGAGTTCGGTGGCGGCGCTACCGAGTTGCTGCCATAGAAGAAGGCCGATATGCTGGTGGGGGAGGTGTTGCTCGTTGCGTGCCGCGGAAGAAGGCCGAGGCGGCAGGCGGCGTCTTTGCTGGCTACCGCCGCGAAGAAGAAGGCGGGGAGGGAGGCATCGCTGCCGATCTCCACCGTGGAAGAAGGCCGGGAGGGAGGGCGGTGGCGCTCGAGGCCCCGGCGAGAGCGGGGAGGAGGAGGCGTCGCTCGAGGCCGCCCCAAGAAGGCGGGAGGGAGGCGCTCGGACCGCTGCCGTGGTAGAAGGCAGGAAAGGGCGGCAGCAGCTCCCAGGCCGTTATCCTGAGTAGAAGGTCGGGAAGGAAGGGGCGGCAGCACTCCCAGGCCGCTGCCACGGTAGAAGGTCGGGAGGGGAGGGGCGGCGGCGATCTGTTGGTGGTGTCTGAGAATAAAGTGGTGTTATTAGAATAAGAGTCTTAAAGGTGTTATCATAATAGACCCACACTATATATATATGTATATAACCGTTATACCATAACTACTGCGTCGGTGTTAGCAAGATCATTTGTTTGTCACTTTGCGAATTCTCATTCATTGTCCAAAAAGCGAATTTTTTCAAACATTTGGCTGCGGTCTTGACAAAAGCGTGAGCCTTGTTGGTATTTTATTATAGGAAATGCATATAGGTTGAAATCATGAAAATCAGTGTGTGCCATGGTGTGCTCTCACGACCCCATGGAAAAAGTTTTGGTAAAGTTTGGCACAAGTTTTGATGCTCACACCTTCAAAGCGGAGGATCTCAAAGAAGGACCATATTTTCCAAGCGGAGATGACACTTTGGACTCAAATCATCAGTGACTTCATCACTCGGCCTCCAAATTCTTTTCATGGTAAAAATCACCAATATACCGTACATTTGATTTTCTGGCGCTTTTCAGGTCTCGTCTGCTATATTTAAGCCAGTTTTTTGCATTTACATTGCATTTAGTGCATATAAAAGCAAAACTCTACTATGACTACATGTGGGTTTCAGCAAAGAAGGTGTACAAATCATTTGTGTGTCTCTTTGTGAGTTTTCATCCATTGTCCGAGAAGCGGGGAGAAGTTCAAACATTTTGGCTGCAAGGTGCGGCCGCCGGCATAGGCCTAGTTGGTATTTTAATTATAGTAAATTCAGATGCAGCCCGGCCATCATGAAAATTGGTGTGTGATCGTGGTGTGCTCTCACGACCCCATGGAAAAAACGCATAAAGTTTGGCAGAAGTTTTGATGATCGCTCCTTGGAAACCGGAGCATCTCACAAGAAGGATCTTCGTTTCCAAAAGGAAACATGCCAATTCAAACTCTAATGGCCGGTGACTTCATCGTTTGGCCTCATAAAAAATTCCATGAATGCATAAGCACCATTATACCACAGGTTTGATTTTCTCCGCATCTCAAGTATCGTTTGCTATATTTAAGACATTTTCTGAATTTACGGGCATTTTGTGCATATAAATCAAATCCCGGTGACGACTACATGTGTTGATGAAAAGGATGAAGATTGTCGTTCCATCTGGGAGCATCCAACGGTGCAGACGTACAATCCGTGGGGTTTGGGTTCTGGCCAATCAGAACACATGACTCACATCGCGCGCATAGCAGGGGGCATCAGCCATGGTTTGGTAGGCACACGGCTTTCGTGAATGAACCGTGTGCTATTAGAAAACATTTACATCAACTAACAACATATTTTCCTTTGAATGAACACATAAGTTCATTGTCTCACCTCGAATTTTTTTCCACGGTAAGCAATCACCATTGTACCATAAGATTTGATTTTCTGGTGCATTTGAGACCTCTTTTGCTATATTTTAGCCATTTTGCATTTACCATGCACACACACGCACACACATAGCAAGATCGTTTGTGTGTTACTTTGCGAGTTTTCATTCATTGTCCGAGAAACAAGAAAAAAATTCAAACATTTGAGACGCGTAGTGCGGCTAGAGGCATTAGCTTTGTTGATATTAACGGAAATGCATATAGAGTTGAAATCGTGGAAATCGGTGTGTCACCGTTGCATGCTCTCATGACACCATGAATTTTTTGATAAAGTTTGGCTCAAGTTTTGATCTTTGGCACCTTCAAAATCAGACATCTCACAAGAAGGATCATAGTTTCCAAAAGGAGAGGTGGCACTTCGGACTCCAATCATCGGTGAATTCATCGTCCCGCCTCGAATTTTTTTCACGGTAGACAATCACTGATATACCCTAGGTTTGATTTTCTAGCCCATTTCAGGTCTCGTCTTCTATATTTAAGCCATTTTTTGCATTTACCTTGCATTTAGTGCATATAAAATCAAATATCTACTACAACTACATGTGGGTGTTAGCAAAGAAGGTGTACAAATCATTTGTGTGTCTCTTTGCGAGTTTTCATCCATTGTCCGAGAAGTGGGGAGAAGTTCAAACATTTCGGATGCGAGGTGCGGTGCACACATACGATTTGTGGGGTTTGGGTTTTGGCCAATCAGAACACATGACTCACATCGCGTGCCGCAGTTTAGTAGGCACACAGCTTTCATGAATGAACCTTGTGCTATTCATAAACCAGATTGCATATCTTACATTCCTACATACTAGAGTGAGATCAATTGAGTGTGCTACCTCTAGGGTATAATAATAATAATAATAAACATTTCAAATTCATTGCCTGAGCTGACAGCATGTCAAGGTCAACATATTAACGGTTCTTACATCAAGAGAAGACCAGGCATAACTCACAGATTCAGTACACGCGACAATTCTAAATTGAACAAATTAAGTTGCAGGATAGGCATAAAAACTAGTCTTCACTACAAAAAAAAGACACATCCATGACATTTTAGGCCGAACAAAAAACCAGTCATACTTATGACACTTCTATGATGATAATTATGACAAAATCATGACAGACAATGGGTTTTTTGTCCTGGGCGAGTCGGAGACCCACCTTCATGACATTCTTTGGCCGTCCATGACGGAAAAATCATGGTTGAAGCAAGGGCAAGGAAATTTCGGGGATTTCCCGGATATGGTGGGTGGTCGAGGCCGAGCAATGCATGGAGGTTTACGCGTTTCTCTCGTACACGTACGCGCGTGTGTGCGAGGCGTTGCATTCTAAGTGAACTCGAGCGAGGCATTGGCTCTAACCGAACCCGAGCGATTGCACTAGCTACGTTACTGAACCCCGATCGATCCCTTGTTGTTAACAGAACCAGAGTGATTCCTTCGCTACTGCTGCTAACTGAAGCCGATCGAAGCTGCCTGTTGATGAATAGTTCTGGGTGGGGTTTGGATGAACATGATCTCATGGTAGTAGAGGTCATTGCCGTTGGATGAGCATGACCCTGACCGAGGAGGTGGGGGTAGATGAACAGTAGCTAGTGGAGGGACCCTATACCTGGAAGGCTGGTTGAATAGGACACTATGGAGGGCTAGTTGAACAGGACCCCTGGAGGGCTGGTTGAATAGTAGCCGGTGGAGGCTGGATGAACATGACCCCGTGGAGGGCTAGATGAACAGTAGCCGATGGACGCTGGAGGAAGTCGATGATGGATGAAAAGTAGCAGGTGGAGGTTGGAGGAAGTCGACGGTGGATGAACAGTAGCATGTGGAGGCACGAGGAGGTCGACGGTGGATGAACAGTAGCTTGTGGAGTCCCGTTTTGCGGTACGCCACACCCTCTCGATGAACAGGACCCCTGTTTCAACTGTAGGAGGTCGAAGAGAAGTCCGCTTCCTCCGTTTTGCGGTACGCCAGACCCCTCCCGGTGAACAGGATCCTGTTTCGACCATAGGCGGTCGACCTGAAGGCCGTTTCCTCCATTCTGCGGTACGCCAGGCCTCGTTTCGGCTGTTCCGTCCAAGACAGTTGGCTCCTGATGAACACACGACGCATTCCGAACCAGTCTGTTGCCTCCCGATGAATAGGACGTGTTCCGACCCAGTCACTTGGCTCCCGGCGAACACGACGTTGTTTCCTCCTGAGGGAGTCCTGGACTAGGGGGTGTCCGGATAGCCGAACTATCACCGTCGGCCGGACTCCGGATGGGACTTTCCTTGGCGTGGAAGGGAAGCTTGGCGATACGGATATGTAGATCTCCTACCATTGTAACTGACTCTGTGTAGCCCTAGCCCTCTCCGGTGTCTATATAAGCGGGAGGGTTTTAGTCCGTGGGGCGAACAACAATCATACCATAGGCTAGCTTCTAGGGTTTAGCCTCCTTGATCTCGTGGTAGATCTACTCTTGTACTACCCATATCATCAATATTAATCAAGCGGGGTAGGGTTTTACCTCCGTGAGGCCGAACACAGGTAAAACATCGTGTCCCTTGTCTCCTGTTACCATCGCCTAGGCCGCGGTTCAGAGAGCCCCTACCGAGATCCGCGGTTTGACACCGACATTGGTGCTTTCATTGAGAGTTCCTCATGTCATCACCTATAGGCCGATGGCTCCTTGATCATCAACAATAAGCGCGGTCAGGGGTGAGGCTTTTCTCCCGGATAGGTCTTAGTATTGGCGGTTTTGCGTCGGGCCAATTCACTTGGCCATCTGGGCATAACGGAAGCCACGCCCCGGCCATCGGTCAGTTGGAAGTTTGAACTATCGGCCGACATCCATGGAGACTTGATCTTGACCGGATTCGAGCCACGTAGCCAGCGCGCCACCTTTGTCATGATGGGCATGATTTAGCTCTGCTGCCGGACAGTGCCCTGGAGGCCACACAAGAGTGCGCTCCGACCTGTAGCGCGGAATCGACAGCACCGATCGAGGATGGGTGGCTGGACACCGCCTCGGGGGCTGCTACCTCTGGCGATGGGCGAATACCGACCCTGTCCCATGTGAGCTTCGTGACTCAAGGTGCGGACTCCTCTGGGACCCCAGACCTTCTGCGCCCCACCAATTAAATCCGATCGGTAGCCGATCATGGAGTTCACCGCTGCGGACATCTTCGATACTACGCCTTTTGGCGACAATCTGGTCACTAAAGTGTCTCTCTTTATTAGGAGAGCCCTGGCGGATTATGGTCGGAGCGGTTGGGATCTGCGGACAGGAAAAGAAATTCAAAGCGCACCCACCACCCATGTCATTAGCCTCTTGTCGATGACTTAACCGACATGCTAGACTTTGACTCGAAGATATCGGCCGGTATGGACAGCGATGCCGGAGATGACCAAGAACCAGCGCCTATAGGGCACTGGAAGGCGACCTCAACTCATGATGTTTATATGGTGGACACACCTAAAGGAAGCAAAAACGAAGAATAACGGGACGCTGCGAAGGATAACTCCCTTGAAAAACAGCTGAAACGGCGACGCAAGCGCCGCCCAAAGTCCCACCTCGGCAACGACAACACCCACACGGACCCAGCCATAGAGCAGGAGGAACCGGTGGACGACGAACATGCCCCCGGGCAACCAACCGGACAGGATCAATTGGATAAACAATCCATCCCCGGTGAAAACAACAGTCCGGATGATCTCACGCCGGACACATCGTTGGAACAGAAGAACCTCCAAAAAAGGCTCGGCGCCACTGCACGAAGTCTGAAGAAGTATAAGCGGAAGCTCAAAACAGCGGAAGACATACTCAGGATGAGATGGAGCAAAGTAATCAAGGCCGCAGATAAATATGGCGATAGTCGCCAAACAAAAAGCTACCCGAAACGCAAACTACTGCCCGAATTTGACGAGGAGGCCGTGAGCCCCCACAATCAAAGAACAAAGAGGCCGCCCGGTCGGATAGACGACCACATGACAAACAAAGAGCGACAAGCGGCGCCGCACATAAGCCGACCGCGATCCATAAGGATCCTCACAAAAGGATGGCCGGTCGGGTCCATCTATGGGCCAAGAAAAGCAAGCCCGAGCAATACAACCGTCGGTATTGAACATCACGGCACACCCAAATACAGTGCTGCACACCTTATATTTCACCGATGAGGTCTTTGGATCATAATTTCGGTGAGGATTCAAACCCGTAAACATAGAGCCATATGGCCGGAACAACAGACCACAGGTGCGGATTGAGGATTACATCGTGCACATACATATGGCTAGAGGAGATAACCTCCGCCATAAAATACTTACCCCTCAAGCTCAAAGGGCCAGCTCGGCATTGGCTCAAAAGCCTCCCGAAAATACCATTGGAAGTTGGGAAGAGCTCGAGGATGCGTTTGAGCAAATTTTAGGGGACTTCGTCCGCCCTCGGATCTGAGACGATTTAAGTCACATAACTCAACATCAGGAGAGTCAGACCGCAAGTTACGGAATAGGTTCCTCACCAAAAGAACGAGGATAGTCATTTGTCCGGATCGAAGCCTTAGCAGCCTTCAAACATAACGTCGGGCCGAATGGCTTGCCGGACACCTCGGCCGGGAAGCGAAGGACAATGGCGCACTAACAAGCCTTATGACCGCTTTTGCGGCGGAGAGGATAAGCGGCTGGCAAGATGCAGCACCAGCTGACCCAAGTACATGCGAGGTCGAGGGATGGAAATGGGAAACCACGGCGCGAAAGGACCAGCGCGGACTAAGGTAAATGGCCCAAAAACCTGACAGATTAGCGGATTCAAAACTCTCGGCGAACAACAAAACACTGCCTCTCAAGGACAACAACGGACGAGCTATCAACCTAAACAAAATCTTGGACAAAATATGCCAAATCCACAGCACCTCAGGAAGCACGCAAACCATACCCACAAGAGATTGTTGGGTCTTCAAACAGTCGACCGACTTAACACGAACACAAGGGGCTCGAAACACCAAGTGAGGGCGATGTGAACTCCACAAGCGAAGCGGCAAACAAAGAATTTCCACAAGAGGTCAAAATAGTAAACTCACTTCATGTGACATGAGCAAAAATAAGCGGCACCCATTAAAATCGCGCCACGATCCACCCAGTGAGTCGGACCTTTGGATGTCAAAACCAAACACTTTCGACCATCGAGTTACTCGAAAGTATCGGAGCAGAGGATGGACTACCACGATATTAGATCCTATAATCGACGGACTGCAATTTAGACAAGTCCTAATGGACGGCAGCGATGATCTAAACATACTATATCGAGGACACAATCCGCAGAGGTGGGATAGACCCAGCAAAATCGCCATAGCAACACTTCCTTTAAAGGGTGATGCAGGGTATATATACCCATTATGCGGGCTCTCTACCACTAGAAGTTGTGTTAGGCTCATCAAACAACTCCGTCGCGAAAAGTTAGTCTTCCACATCGCCCCATTTAAAAGTAGCTATCAAGCACTATTGGGGCCTTGAAGCTTCGCCGCTTTAATGCAATACCGCATTATGCATCTCTTACACTTAAAATGCCTGGTCCACGCGGCATAATCTCATTAAAGGGAAACCTCGAGTGTTCCTTGAACACGGAAGAAAGTGAGACTGCCTTGACAGCCGCACATTAATCCGGCTTTGCCAAATCAAAGCACCCAAATAGGTCATTCAGACCCCAGACACGGTTAGGCAAGTCCGGCACAAATAAACAAGGGGCTTACTAGCCGCGTACCCCCTTACAAGGGGCTGCACGCATGAACAATAAGAGACAATAAAGCTCAATTTTATTCGTTTTTTGAATTATACTCTGTTTATACATTTTTCGCGCGATCCCTTTTTCAAACTAAGTTCTTCTCTTTTCTGAGATGAACACGTTACTCTTTCCTTTGTCTAGGATACGGCTGCTTGGGACCTGAAGCTTGAGGGCGTGTAGTGAGGACCCGTTGCAAGATTGTTTCAGATTAAGACCTGCAAACCTTTCTTCTGTCTCTTATTGATACATCCCCGGTTTCTCACCATAACGAGGAGAAGCTTGCATTTTGGCATCGGCGCGTCGAGAAAAATTTTCGCGTGCTTGGACACTAGGGGCTTAGGGCATTGCTCGCCGTTTTCATAAAGACCAAATACCTTGAGGGAGTGTTCAACGTCTCGAGTTAGGCCTTATATGCATCAGCTCGAATCATGTCTTTGGTCAAATGTTGGGTTTGCGGCTCACGTGTTTGCTGCCTTACGTTCCGCTCTATCGGCTAACTTCGGCGGCACGAGGAGAACTACTACGATTGTGCCCGGTTCGCCCGGTGAGCACCTCGATGAAAGCGGCTGAGCTGTCATGATATAGCGAGGCTGGTCGACCACTCGATCAACCACGGATGTTTAGAATTCCTCCGCTTTAACGAAGGACCGTTTCGGTCGGGCACATATCGCCCGAAATTGGAGTCTGCGGTGCCCCAGGGGACTATATAGTAGCCCACCACCGAACTATGGCTAAGTGAAAGTGATAAAGCATTATAGTCCGGTTGCCTTGTTTGCTCGCTATCACCTCCTTCACGGGACCAAGGCGTTGGATTAAGTGTGAAAATCGCTTTCTTGCAAACACCCCGCACTATGTGCGTGAAATGAAAGCAAAGCTGCCATCTTTCAGGTTATATACACATATCGTTAACGGCCGCACATGAGGTATTTCAATACTTGAACGCACAAGTATAAAAAGCCCTTATATTATATTTGAAACATGGTTTCACAAATCATACATGTCATTTGAACATAACATTTTTCGAGCATTGCGTCTCTATTAAACGAGCGCCCTGCAGGACTTACTCAAAATAGTGCTTGGCTGGTAATCGGCTTCTGTCCGAATCCTGGGATGCAACGTCGGTGGCCTCCATCTCTCCCCAGTATGTTTTGACACGGGCGAGTGCCATCCGTGCACGCTCTATGCATGCCGACCGCTTCATCGCCTCGATATGCGGCACCGCATCAAGGAACTCCTGCACCAAGCCAAAATAACTCTTTGGGTCGGGCCTTTTTGGCCACAAATGAGCCACGACATCCTTCATGGCAAGTCCGGACAACCTATTCAGCTCAGCCCATTCGGCTAACCGATCGGTCGATGGAAGTGGGCGCTCGGGACTATGGGCTGCGACCAAAAAGCTCTTCCATTCCGTGATCCTTTTGGCCTCGGAAGTGTGCCACTTGCATCTGCGGCCTTGGTACATCAAAGTCAGATAAGCATCCTCTGCACCCACAAATGGCCCAGCGAGCATACTTCAGATCCGTGAACTTCTCTACGCTTGGCGAAAGGGCTTTCCGGCCGCAATATCCCGGCTGACATAGCTCCTCCTTTATAGCTCTCATCGCGAGCGGCATCCTTAACCGGCGGTGGCCTTCTTGAGTCCTCTTGCTCCGCTTCGGCATTCCATTTAAGAAACTTCGTAGCGATGGTAGCATCCTTGACTCCGGCCATCTTGGCCATTTCCTCCCTAACCCGGCGATGAGCAGCTGTTCGGCTTTTGGCTCTTGAGCCTTCCGCGGCATCTGCATCACTTTTTCGGGATTGCTCCTTGGCTCGGCGAGCTCGCGAAGGTCCTTCATAGCGGCGGCACCATCTGCATTAAGCATACATGTGTAGTGAGCACGGGCATCAAGCTCCCTTACCGGTGTCACGGAGAAGCCACGTGCCTTGTGACTCGTCAAGTCGCTTATTGACCCGGTAGCGATGTCGCATCCCCAGCGTCAGTTGCGCTTCAGTTCAGCAACTCTATCGGTCCGGCTGGCCACGAGCGCTCCGCCCCTGAATAGGAAGAGGCGACATCTTATCTTGAGATTAGGATCCTCGACACGCCGTAACTTTTATTAACGTTTGAGTCTCGGGGGCTACTATCTATCTGAGCACATTCTATATACAAAACTGTCAAAAAGGTATATCATTTTCGCGTACCTCAAACCCGTCGGTAAACTTGGCGGCTTCATACTAATCCGCTCTCGGCGGATGAAATCACTCAATCACCGTACCCATTAGCATACGGTGATCTTGTAAGATAGATGCTTTCGTCCGGCAGATCCTTGACTCCTCCGACCGTACACCGATTGGTGCGACCTCTGGCCCCGCCAGCTTCAGAAACCCTCGCGAAGACACCTCGGGGTAATACGCTTTGACAGTGCGCGGCAGATGGGCGTTTAAGCTCTCCATCATCTGCAGGCGAAGATCCCCGAAGATGAGCTCTGCTGAGAAGGGCTGAGATCCGAACTACAAGGTAAAACTTCGGTTATCTTCAGAAATAAAAACAGGGATGTCCCTTATTACAAAACTCCCCTTTCTACTTACGGCTACATTTGGAGGGCTGATTCCTTAGGGAAATAGTGTGGCGGGGCTTCTCTGGCGAGAGGACCCTCTGGTGAAGATTTCTTCCCCGGCTTTGAGGCCTTGGCCTCCGGATCTTCAGTGGTCCTCTTCTCCCCCTTGGAGGAGTTCTCGATCCCCCTTCCTTAAAAACCTCCTTAGCGGGCGGTAGCTTTCCTGTTCCCCTTCGCCCTCTTCCAAGGTGCAACCTCCAACATCTTGGTTAACACGGGATGCTGGCGTGGTCTTGGGAGGGTCGGACACCTTAGTAGTTTGCTTTTGCTATCCATTCTGTTCAAGGGATAGCTATTTAAAAAGGCAAGTTTACGATAAATTCTGAGATAGCATGTCAGACACTGGGACTACTTACTTAGTATCCGGCGATTGCAGCTCAGACCTGCGTCATCGGTCAAGTCGGACACATCCTTGTGATCCGTAGAATAGTTTATACATCTCCGCAGGCGTCGCACCCATGAAGTCTTTGGAGAGCTCGCGGTCCCTCGGATTAATTCCAGCGAGGCGGAGGCGGCGTTCTTGAGGCGAGAAAGGCGCCCGAATCAGCATGACCTGCGCCACTACAACAAGATTGATCTCCCTCTCTTGGAGGTCTTGAATCTGACCTGCTGCGGTGGTGCGTCCTTGGGGCCCCAGTCAAGCCCTTTGTTGACCCATGGCGCGGTCGTTGCGGAGGCCAGCGAAGCAGGCGGCGCCACCATGCTGGTGCCCACAGGGGCGGTGATATAGAACCCTCCCGTTGCCCAAAACCAAGCTCCTTTGGAAGAGCCCTCGGGCCATGGGCGTCAGCCCTCTTGCTTATACGCCCCCTACACTCTGCTGCCGCCCCTCGATCATCTTGGCTCCACGTTAAAGGTCTTGAGCCACAATCCAAAGTGGCGTGTAGTGCGGAGAAAGCTTATGCGATGAGCGATGAGATGTGGAGGATGGACTCGGATCTAAGTCATGGAATTCCAACCCATAGTAAAACATGAGCCCCCCTCACGAAGGGTCCATCGGGAAGCCTAAACCTCGTGGAGTGAGACATGAACACCACGCTCTCCAAGCTCGGAGTAGGAATGACTTGCCCTTGGGTGGGCAGCCTATCGAGATCTCGCGGTTAGATACTGGCGTCTCTCAGCTTTAGGACATCTTCTTCCGTGAGAAGGAAGCATCCACCGCCTTGTAGGTCGGAGCTGGACATTGTCAGCGAAGGTGCAGGCGCTGAATCTGGAGCCTTGGGTGTTGGAACTTCGAGGCAAAGGCGGATTCGATTGAGATTGAAGAAAAGAACAAGCCTTGATCTTGTTATAAAGGGGTTGAATACCAAAGTCATCCCGTGACCGTTTAGGACTACGCCGATGGGGGCGTGCCAGCGAGGCGCGGTTGGAATTATCCGCGCCCGTATTGATGAGAATCCGGAATAAGGGACCACGATCTCTGCTTTGACAAAGGCGTGCCAGAAACCGCTTAAGCTAAGCTAGCTGGGGTGGAACAATAAAAACAATTTGAATAAAGGCTTGGCCGTGGTGTGGCGTCGAGTCACGAAATCGTCGATGAATTGAACTTGTGTAAATATTATTCTCTCTCACGGTGGTATGTGGAATCTATTTTTTGCGAGGCGGACACTATCACGGTGTTCAAAATCTTCTATGAATTATTCGGAGAAGCAACCGCCTTGCAATGCGAAGACAATATCTGCGCCCGGACTTCGTGCGACATTGAAGCTGGTTAAAGGAAGGCTCTTGAGGAGTCCTAGACTAGGGGTGTCCGGATAAGCGGAACTATCACCGTCGGCGGACTTCGAAGACTATGAAGATACAAGATTGAAGACTTCGTTACGTGTCCGCATGGGACTTTCCTTGGCGGAAGGCAAGCTTGGCGTCTGGATATGTAGATCTCCTACCATTGTAACCGAAACTACGTAACCCTAGCCTGTCGGCGTTTTGGGAGCAGGGGTCCCAGACTTGCACACTGCTGACTGCGGCGTGGCTCAAGGAGGCCCAGCACTGCCCATCTTCATCAGCGCAAGCTCAAGACCCTCGCGAGGAGCCAAGCCTCTCATGAGGCCAGCGACAAGGGGCTTCCTCGGGCACACGACCTCGTCAGGTTGGCTCATGAGAGGCCCGGAGAGTTCAAAGCGAGGGTACCTCGCGAGGTGCCCATGATGCAAACCATAGTGACCATGGGTGCCAGTCCGGCGCCATTACGCATGGCATCCTCCTTTCCTCTTTGGTGCAAAGGGCAAGCGCAGCCGAGGAAACATCAAACAAAGGCGTCCATTTCGATGCAACAAGACTGAGACCAATAGCGGCGGAAGGAAGTCATTGTGGAGCCAAGCTAAGCGTCATCACGAGCCTTTGTGACGAGGACCAACTTTAGTCGAGGATAAGTGTACTTGCTGTTCCCCTTCAAAATGGCCAATTGTTGGCGCCCTTCCCGCTCAATATTTGGGAGCAGGGCCGGGGCCTTTGCCTATAAACAGGACTAGCCACCCCGAGGTAGAGGCATCGAGCATCTAGATCGAGCATCAAGATTGAGCATCTAGATCGAGGATAAAGGATAGAAAAGACACGAAGAGAGAGCGGCTGAACTCCCCTAGAGTTCATCGGCGCGGCAGAAACAGAACCCTCATGAGGCTGTTCTCCCTTTATGTATTCATCATCAAGCCTAAGAGGCAATCCACCACAATGGTGGCTTTGAACTAAATATAAATCTTGTGTCTCTTGTGCTTTGTTCGGTTTGGTAGTTTAGGTCCTAGCGATTAGAGACGAGGGAGGCGAGGCAGTGAAAAGTTGAATCTCTGCGCACCCGGTGTTGAACCTCAAGGAGTCTGCGAGGCCGAAATCCGACATAGCCCTCTCGGTGTCTATATAAACAGGAGGGTTTTAGTCCATAGGCCGAGCGACAATCATACCATAGGCTAGCTTCTGGGGTTTAGCCTCCTTGATCTAAATGGTAGATCTACTCTTGTACTACCCATATCATCAATATTAATCAAGCGGGGTAGGGTTTTACCTCCACCGTGAGGGCGAACACAGGTAAACATCATGTCCCTTGTCTCCTGTTACCATCCGCCTAGGCGCTTGCAGTTAAGGACCCCTACCGAGATCCGCGGTTTGACACCGACACCTCCATTCCGAGCAGTTAGTTGAAGCGAAACGGAGACAACATCGCTTCCGTCTGTTGCCTCTCCATGTACCACGAGCCACAGCTATCCGTATGCATGAGTCACGCATTTGAGACCCGCTCATATGTAAATGCACGTGGCCATATTTTTTGGTGTGTGACTTTATGTACATTTACATGCTTTAAACGGGGCAGTCTGAAGCGCTCACGAGGGGGCTGTACTATGACATGTGCCTACTTACTCGAAGCCCGCGGTTCGCCGTTGCAGGCGACCGATCGACTTGATGTGCATTACCGTTCACGCGACAAGACGAGCGCTACTACACTTTGACCTGGTGGGTCCCAGCGCCGGGGGATGATAAGGGGCGCACTTCCATGCGTGCGAAGATATAGTTGCTGCGCCCGACTGTCGGGGAATCATTTTTGCCTATAATAAGGGCGCACTTCCTTGTGAGTGAAGATGTAGGCTGGTGGGTCCAGCGAGTTATGAGGGATTTTTTGTGAAATCGGTGGCCCATCGGTGGGTCCACTTCGAGTGGAGGAATCATTATTTGGCAGCGTAATAAGAGGCACTTCCTTGCACGACCGTGGACCCGGTATCGGACTCTCCATGTATAGTACTCTTCCGATGGGCGTTCTGGACCATGTTGACCACGCGCGCCTTGAGCATCAAAGGCGGTGATAACGGCGACGCCTAGGAAGGGATGGCGTGAACTGCGGAAGGCGTGGCGTTGGATGCTCTCAGCGGATAGGAGTACAAGGGTTGACTGGTTTGGCTGCGGTGTGAGGTGTCATCGCTTGTGAATAACGAGGTTGTGGGTGAGTAGAGGATGGCGGCGGAGGTTGGCGTAGGGAGTGGGCGGTGAGGCTGCGTGGCGGAGCCCGGCCATGGGAGGCGAGGAGGCGGCCACGACCCGCTCTGGTTTGGGAGGCTGGAGCAAGAAGACGGAGGTTGAAGAAGCACTCTGATCGTTGGATGGACATCGTTATGGTCACGGGAGCTAGAGTCATTCATATTGACTAAGTTGACAAAGCCCTCCGTCGCGTCAACAGTAGGCCTAAGTCGATCTCCCACTATGGTGGGTCCCAGCTAGCGAGGAAGTATTCATTTTTTTGCGTAATAAGGCACTTCCTTCGTGCGATGATATAGCTGGTGGGACGAGCTGTCGACCAAGAGGAATGTTTTTAAGTGAAATGTAGAGGACCTTCCGGTGGGTCCTAGCTGTCATGTGGTGGAATAATTATTTCTTGGCGTAATAAGGAGGCACTTCCTTGCGATGCTGACCGTGGACCCGGTATCAACCTCTCCATCGTCAGTCCTCTTAGGAAGATGTCGTTCATTGACCACATTGACCATGCCGTCGAGAGCACCGAGGCGATGGACGGACGGCGAGCCTAGGAAGGAGCGACCGGAGCAAGGGTAGACTTCGGCGATGGTTGCCAGCGCGTGGGGAGTATGAGGTATCTTTGGATCGGCTGTCATCGTCCGGAAAATAACGGAGGAGTGTGGGTGAGTAGAGGAATGGCCTGGCCGGCGATGGAGTAGGGTGGGCGGTGTGGCCTGCTGCGGCAACTGGCCCAGCCACGGGAGGTGGGGCGGCGAGGCGGTCCCACGGCGCTAGTTTGGGCGGTTCGAGCAAGAACACCAGATATTGAAGAAGCAGCACGACCGTTGGATTAACATCCCACGGTCGTCACTGCTTCTAGAATCGTTTGTGGACTAAGTTGACAAAGCCTTTCGTACCGCGTCAACCTAGTAGACCCACAAGTCGGCCTCCAAATCTGTCCCCAAGCGATGATAGGCGAGGTCGATCTTTCGATCGGATGATAAATATCGATTTGGTGGAGCGACTTTGGCGATCCGACTACAAAGCGTGCGATGCTGCGCCTTAGCAATCGCTAAACCAACTCCGAGAGGTTATTGACCATCTTTGAGCCACGATCAGCCGACCGCGAAGGTCTATTCACGCAAGCAATCGAAGAACAAGCAAGAATATGATTAAGCAATCTGAATATTGCGAGTATGGATGAAGTATTGATAAAAGTGGGGTTTCATAAGTGGTATTAGTGCAGTGGTTGGACACAAGCGAAGTACGAAGTTGCAGCGATGGCTAACTTTTAACTAATAAAACCCGGTCTAAGCGAAGCCTTAAGGGCTATATTTATAGGGAAAAGAGGGGATTTTGTCCACCTTGGCAAGGTGGGACTAAAACACCTCTAAGTCGTTTTCCTACAACATGGACTCTAAAATAGATTACATGGGTGCTGGCCCAAAATAAGGTGGCATAACACCAATAATAAGCTATGAACGAAATTTTGAAAGTCCATCTTGTATATTTCGTCCATCTTCTTGTATGTCATCATGGCGGCTTCAAAGTCCGAAAATCTCCACTTGAACCTCTGTTCTTGTTCTCTTCGCAAACACCTTCGTCTCCGTGCTTGACCATGCTCCAATGTTCATCCTTCTTGTCCGTGCAAGGCCCTTCAATTGCAAACAACACAAATGTATCTAAATTTGGCAGCATCATATTCTCATGAACACTAGAAACATTACCAAGAAACGAAGTACCTGATAATTTAATTGGCGTATATGAGATCTAGCAATTGCTCCAAGAGGTAAAACAGTATGGGTTATGGTTGTAAATGTAGTAGCCATGTCATATCGACATTCAACCCAAAATTTCTAGGTAGATTCAAATTAATTTAAAAAAACATACCTTAATTTAAATCCAAAGAAATTTTACCCTTTAAAACAATGAAATTTAAAATATCAAAATCCGAAAGAAAAAAAGTATTTTGGAACTAATTGTTTTGTTTGCTGTATTTTTCATTTATAGCCCATTTATTATTACTTATAGCCCATTTTAAGAGGCAACGCGAATCATCTCTCCTCGTCTTGAAAGATTTCGGCCTAGCAGAGCATAGAAATGCAAGTAGGTGCCCGTTGGTTATTTTGCAAAAAACAAAAATACTCGGGCTAGCCATTTTCAAAAAGGAAAAAAATCGGACTGGTCATGTGGTAAACATATATGAAATAAAAGCCTGGGCTAGACGGGCTACAACTCCGGCACAACCCAGTTGATACACTTCTTCGTCCCAAAAAAAAGAATTACTGCGCGCGCTGCTGGGTCCTTGGTGTCTGCCGCTCCTTGTGCGATTACCGGCTTATTGACTCGTTAGCGATGGCGTGCGACCCAGATGTCATGAAACCATCGGGAGGAAACCTTTTTTTCTTGTAATAAAGGAAGCGCTTGCCTGCTTCCATGATCTGGTGGGTCGTCTTGTCATCCTCACCACGTATAGTCATCTGCTTATTCCTCGGATTTGTTAACCATGTTGACAACACGAGGAAAGCGATGCAGCGGCGAAAGCGAACCAAGCGGAACTCTCAATATTGTCCTGCTTCCTTCCTTGCAAAAAGATAGAAAATCAAAGACTTGAGAAGGCGTATAGAACAAGCTAGTGTACTAGTAAAGAATCGTTGTTGAGTTTTGAAAAAAAGAGTAGCAACCCGGTGCCGTTGGTGTAGTGCGATTGCTTTGCAAATCCGCATGAGTCATCCATCGCGCCTCAACCACAATCCTCTACCTTGGCGAGTCTTACGCAAATGCCGAATCATGGTGTAATAATATGTTTAAGCATTGTTCACTGCTTTCACTTGCTTGTTTTTAATAGTTTGGTTGATGATCTTCCAATTTGATTCATGCACAAAAGGAAGATTCGTGTGATTTGTATTTACGTGAAGATTAGCTGATGTGGGGAATGCAACTTCACTGATTATTTAGTTAGCGAGGAATCCCAATACCAGCAGGTTGGGGTGTTGGACAAATGGTGAAGGAGCAGCCGGAAGGGAAGATGTAGGCGGAAGGTTAAGATGCGTTCCTCTCACCATGGCCAAGCAACAGCTCTTGAGCGGCCTTGAAAACAATGAGGAGATGAAAGAGCTTGTGAAGATAATGGGCAAAATCAATGTGCTCTGTGTGGATGATTGTCTCTTTATTTGTAGTGTATGTAGCACTCATGATGTATTCGATGGCTATGACATGAGCACTTTCTTTGAAACTAGTAATAGATGAAAGCGTGTTTAGCGAGCAAGGACATAGTGTTGTGAACATCTAATGACTTCTACTAGCATAAATGGAGGGTATCCTTTTTCTCATAAATAAATAAATAGCAGAGAGGCCCTTTTGCTAATAAATAAGTTAGCAGAGCCTGTCGGGTCAACTTTGTTCTCATTAGAAGTGTCGATCAAATTGCAGTCAATGACAAACTATGTCATCAAATTTAAGTTTCACGACCAAATATAGATACAACTACAATGTCATCATGTTTTAATTGTAATGCAATCACCAAACACAAATCAACATACATAATAAGTGATGTTCTCACAGCAAAATACTAAATAACAAGTTCCTCAGTTTAGGTTGGCATAGCAAACACAATACATAGTAGATAAAAACGTCTTACGATAAGCCAAATACAACAAAACAATCTAATCATCATCCGCATGGCAGCAAGCGTAAACATATTAGCCATGTGCTGAATCGTAATTCCCCAAAGTGTCACCTTCTTCTTCATCCTCAATGTCCTCGAGCGATAGCTTCTTCTTGATCAACTCTTGTATGTCCCGATCAGTCAAGAGATAATCTTTTCACGGCGTCATTCACGTGATGGTTCTCAAAGATATTAGGAACATTTGTGGAATCTTGTACATCGAGGGCGATTATAAGCATCATCTTGTTGTGCAACTTCATTAAAAGGAATTCTATACTCAAACCTTTGCAATACTCTCGGTCATCGCTGCGTGCAAATGTGTTTTCAAAGAAAATATATCTGTGTTGCTTGATTTGCCAAAATAAAAGGCTCGTCGATGCAAATACGCCGCCTTGACATTGATGAATTTGAAATAATCATCATTTCTGGGTTTTGCGATCCTAGAAAACAAGTTATACCAGCAACGACACAAGCAGAACCACACCGATGAACCTCAAAAGCTGGAGATATCTTGTGGTGAACAATATGCATTATGTTAGCATACATTTTAGTTGTCTCTTTATTAAATGCGTATCTCATGCTCATGGTGGCCTTTGTTTTGCATCTTCTTTGCCTTAAATGGCATGCAAAGGGTGTTGAAGCGCACATATCTCAACAACGCATAAGATTCGCAATGTATTACCGAGTATGGGGACCCATTGCTAGTGTGTAAAGGGCATCATCAACTTCCTTCCATCCTCCGCATCTTCTTAACCTATGGATAGAAAATAAACAAGCTAGTCATCTTATGTACTCAATATATTAAAAAGCGGCGGTCTGATTCAAAAGCTTACATGGCTCTTGAACCATTTCACAAATCCTGCCATAACCCGGTTTGTCAATGTTTCTTGATTTTGTGGCGATAACTCCTTTACGTAGATCTTTGCTAACATACACTACAAAAAATACACTTCCATGATGATACATGTTTGTCCCCTAATAGAGTGCGCGTTTTTACATCATGCATGTACATCCATAGCGATTTATAGTGAGAATCAAGATAGTCATAAGCACATGCTCTTTGCCGTAGAAGTGTTCCATGACATTACCAAAATTATAATCTTGGAATTGTCCACCATAGCCTTGATAAATCGTAGCGTCACAAAGTGCTTTACGTCAAGGGTGACCGACTCGTAAGTCCACCATAATGGAGCAGCCGTTAAGCTATCGGGTCGGATTTTGGATCGATAACCCGTTAACAGCCATGACCAATGCCCGATTTTCCATGTGTAAAAATTCTCATTGGGTGGCGGATGTCACGCACCGGTTTTCGGTATTAATTGCGGGAAAATGGCCGTTGTACTCACCTGGCCGAGATTCTTTTTAGGTGATGAGGCGCAAATTAATCTGAGAAATTCAAGCAAAAGTACAAAATATGTAGTACAAGACAATTACGGCCTATATGAATACTGACAAGTGATTTCTAGAGGTTGATGGCGGAGGCGGTTTGTGGATCATCGGTGTCTAT
>CM038147.1:384920644-385196876 GCA_021437245.1 Aegilops speltoides | reverse complement strand
CTCCGGTGGGGAAACACTGGAGACATTTTAAGAGGGCTACTAAAGATAAACAGCTAGATAGTCGGATCCCACACATACCAAGCATTTCAATAACATACACACAATATGCCGATATGTGCAAATACAACATGGCATCACAACATGACTCTCGACTCAAGTATTTATTCAATAGGCTCAGGGCGAGATATTACAAACAGGGTCTCATGACCCAACATTGAAACATACAAATCAAAGCACAAGCGGAAGCTATCATTGCGTCAGACATCTACAAATGAAAAGGGCTAGAAGCTGAATATCTACAGATCTGCCGAGGGCACAAGATCGTGGCGAGGTATCAAGCTAAACATCGAAGTCCACGTGGAACTACTAGCGAGGAAGTCTCTGCAAAAACATAAAATAGGCAAGCGTGAGTACAAATGTACCCAGCAAGACTTACATCGAACTAACTACATATGCATCATTATCAATAAAGGGATGGTGGGGTTTAACTGCGCAAGCCGCTTTGACTCGGTGGCTATCCTAAACTACATTGGTAGTAACTCTTTTGAGGTGGCGCACGAGTCCACATATTCACCATATCAATACACCACTATGGATCCGCTCCGTCTCCCTAGAGCGCCATCCATAGCACTCACACTTATCTTGCGTATTTTAGAGTATCCACTTTCACTTGTCTATGAATTATGGCAACCCAGGAAGTCCTTTACACGGACACGGCTATTGAATAGATGATGTTAACCCGGGGTGTACTTCTTCATACATGTTTCCACCATTAGCGTCGCACCCGACATGTGCTCGGCGACTTCAGCGAAAGCCGGCGTGGGTGTGACCACGACCTACCTAGACACTCAAGTCTCTAGTCTAGGTTTATCGCCTATTTGGGTTCCATCTATGAGGAGTTCGGCCGAGTTTCGCTCACAGCCCCAACGATGTGAGCGGGTTCCGTGACACCAACGGCCCGGTTTACGCCACGTGCCTACCGGTCAGCCACCCCTACGGTCAGCCTGCGGCCTCCCGACATACTACAAACACGAAACTACTTGCAACCCGGAGGACAAGGGTGAATAAGAAGTCGGCGGGGTCATATTTGAGGCCCAATGCATGGTAGTAGTGAATCATGGATCACAAACACGAACTCAGTTCCTAGGGCGGCTTAATGAGACAACCCACCATGTACTCCTACATGGCCTCTCACAATACCTTTACCAAATCGTGTTCACACACTTAGCTCACACAGTGGGAACATGTTTACCGCCTCGATTCATCCTCGATGAATCGAGACGACTCAACTCTAAGCATAGCAGGCATGACAAACAAGCATGTATGAGTAGGCACAACAGGGCTCAAACAACTCCTACTCATGCTAGTGGGTTTCATCTATTTCTTGTGGAATGACAGGTCATGCAAAGGATAAAGGGTTCACTAAGCAGCAAGTAACAAATGATTCGTTGTTGTCCTAATGCAGTAAAAGAGTGCAGGGCGAGAGAGTGGGATTGTATCGGAATGAACAAGGAGGTTTTGCTTGCACAGCATACGAATAATATAGTTCTTCACGGTGTCATCGAACTCGTCGTCGGAACCACGTCTTCGAGAGGGACAAACACGGCAAATGAGAAAGAACACAATCAATGCAATGCTACAATATGATGCATGATCATGACATGGCAATATGAATGTGTTTTTGGCTAATGCAACTACAACAGTTAAATGAAGTTGGTTTGAATATAAGATTCAAATTCAAACTCCATATTGATTATTTAAATGCCCTTTATTTGTTTTGTCCAAAACAGAGGACAAGCATTGTTCAAACATGCATGAAAATGGTACAGATGGATTCCTTGAATTTTTCGATAATTTGGGAAACCCCCAATTTTAAAACCCCCCCCAAAAAACCCCTCCCCGGGAAAATTTTAAAAAAAAAAAATTTTTTTTTAAATAAAAAAAGGGGGGTTTTTGGGTTCCCGGGGTTTTTCCTTTTTTTTGGGGTTCCCCCCAAACCGGGGCCAAAAATTTAAACCGGTTCCCCGGGGGGGTTTTTAAAAACCCCAAACCCAAAAAAATTTTCCAAAAAAGGGGGTAAACCCCTTTTTTCCCAAAACCCAAAAAGGGGGGAAACCCTTCGGGAAAAGGGGGCCAAAAAAAGGGGTTTCCCCAAAAAAATTTTTTTTAAAAGGGGGGGGGTTTTCCCCCCTTTTTTTGGGGGGGGAAAAAAAGGGGGCCCCCCGGCCCCAAATTTTAAAAACTGGGGTTTCCCTAAAAAAAATTTTCCCCTTTTCCTTTTAAAAACCCCAAAAAATTTTAAAACCCCCAAAAGGGTTTTAAAAACGGGGTTTTTTAAACCCCTTTTAAAAAGGGGGGGGTTTTTTCCCCAAGGTTTTAAAAAAGGGGAAAAAAGGGGGGGGGGGCCCCCCCCGGGGGGGTTTTCCCAAAAAGGGAAAAGGGGGGGAAAATAAAAAAAGGGGGTTAAAAGGGGGGGGTTTTTTTGGGGGCCCCTTTTAATGGGTTTTCCTTTTTTTGGGGGGGGTTTTCCCGGTTTGGGGGGGAAAAAATGGAAATAAAAATTTGCTTTTTTTAAAAAAAATTTTTTTAAAAAAAAAAGGGGGGGAAGGGAAAAAAGGGGGCCCCCCAAAAAATTTTTTTTGGGGGGGGGTTTTTTTTTTTTTCCCAAAAAATTTAATTTTTTAAAAGGGGGGTTTTAAAAAAAAACCCCCCAATTTTTTTTTCCCCGCAAAGGGGGGGGGAAATTTTTAATTTTTCCCCCCGGGGGGAAAAAGGGTTTGGGTTCGGGGGCCCCCCCAAAAAAGGGGGGGGGGGCCCCCCCCGGGGGGTTTTTTTAATTTTTTTGGGGTTTTTCCCCTTTTGGGGGGTTTCCGGGGGGGCCCCTTTTGGGTTTTGGTTTTTTTTTGGGGTTTTCCCATGGGAAAACCCGCCCCAAGGGGTTTCCCAAATTTTTTCCCGGGGGTTTTTCCCCTTTTTTTCTTCCTTTTTTAAATTTTTTTAAAACCCCCTTTTTTTTTTGGGGGGGGGCCCCCTTTAAACCCCTTTTTTTTTGGGGGAAACTTGTTTTTAAATTTTTTTTCCCCAAAACCCCAAATTAAATTTTTTTTTCCCCAAAAGGGGGAAATTTTTTTGGGGTTTTTTTAAAATTGGGAAAGGGGGTTTTTTTTTTTTGGTGGGGGCCCTAAAAAAATTTTTTTTCCCCCCCCCTTTTTTTGGGAGGAAAAGGGGGGGGCCCCCCTTTTTTGGGGGGTTTTGGGGGGTTTTTTCCCCCGGGGGGTTTTTTTTTTTGGGGGGGGGAAAAAGTTTAAACCTTGGGAAAAATTCCCCCCCCCTTTTGGGAAAAAATTTTTTAAAAAAAAATTTTCCCCTTTTTGGGGTTTTTTTTTTTTCCTTGGTTTTTTTTTTTTTTTTTTTTCCCCTTTCCCGGTTTCCAAAAATTCCCCCCCTTTTATCCCTTTTAAAATTTTTTGGGTTTTTAAAAGGCCCCCCCTTTTTTAAATTTTTTTGGGGGGATTGAAAATTTTTTCCCCCCCCCCCGGGGGGGCCCCCTTTTACCGGGTTTTTTGGGGGGCCAAACCCCTTTTTTCCCCCGGTTTTGGGGGGGGAAAAAAAAATTTTTTTGGGGGGGCCAAAGGGAAAAACCCTTTTCCCCCAAGGGGGGGTTTTTTCCCCCCCCGGGGCCCCAAAATTTTTTTTTGGGGGGGAATTTTGGAACCCCTTTCCCCTTTTTTTGGGGGAAAATTTCCCCCTTTTTTTGGGGCCCCAATTTTTTTTTTAAAAAATTTAAGCCAAAAAGGGGTTCCCCTTTTTTCCCCCAAAGGGGAAATTTTTAAAAAACCCTTTTTTGGGGAAGGGGTTTAAAAGCCTTTTTAACCCCCCCAAAAATTTCCCTTTCTTTTTTAAAAAAATTTTTTAAAAAAAAATTCCCCAAAAAAAACCCCCCCCCCGGGGGGGCCCAAATGTGGCCCCCTTTAACCCCAAAAAAAATTTTTTTTTTTAGGGGGAAAAAACCCCCCCCCCCCCAAAAAAAAGGGGGGGGGAAAAAACCCCCCCCAAAAAAAATTTTCCCCCCCCGGGGGCCCCCCAAATTCCCAAAAATTTCTTCCCTTTGGGGTTTCCCCCTTTCCCCCCCCCCTTTTTTGGGGGGGGGTTTTTTTTTTTTTTTGGGGGAAAGAATTTAAACCCCAAAAACCCCCCTTTTTTTTTGGGTTCCCTTTTTTAAACCCCCCAAAAAAAAAATTTTTTTTTTTTTAATTTAAAACCCTTTTTTTTTTTAAAAAAAAAAATTTTGGGGGGGGCCCCCTTTTTTTTTTTTAAACCCCAAAAACCCCCAAAATTGGGTTTTGGGAAAAAAAAATTTTTTTTTCAAAAAAAAAAAAAAAGGGGTTTCCCCCGGGGGTTTTTTTTGGGAAAAAACCCTTTTTTAAAATTCCCCGCCCCCAAAACCCCAACCCCTTTTTTTTTTGGGGGGGGGGGGGTTTTTTAAATTTTTTGGAAAAAAATTTTTTAAATTTCCCCCCAAAAACCTTTTCCCTTGGGTGGGTTTTTTTAAAATTTTTAAAAAAAAATCACCATTTCCCGGGGGTTTCTTTTAAAATTTTTTAAAAATTTTTTTTTTTTTTGTTAAAAAAAAACCCTTTTAAAAGGGGAAAAAATTTTAAAATTTTTTTGGGAAATTTTAATTGGTTTTTTTGGGGAATTTTTTTTTTTTTAATTTTTTAAAAAAATTTTTTTTAACCCCGGGAAGGAAAGGGGAATTTAATTTTTTTTTTTTTTTTTTCCCAAAGGGTTTTTTTTTCCCCCTTTTTTGGGGGTTGGGGTTTTTGGGGGGGGTTTAATTTGGGTTTAACCCTTTTAATTTTTTTTTTTTTTAAAAAAAAGGCTTTTAAAGGGGTTTCCCTTTTTTTTTTTTTTTTGGGGGGGGTTTTTTTTTCCCGGAAAGGAATTTTTTTTTTTTTTGGGGGGGGCCAATTTCCCAAAAATTTTTTTTTTTTTTTTTTTGGGTTTTTTAAAGGGCCCCCCTTTTTTTTTTTTTTATTTTTTTTTAAATTTTTTTTTAAAAAAAAATTTTTTTTTAAAATTTTGGGGCCCCTTAAATTGTTTTTTTTTTATTTTAAAAATTTCTTTTAAACCTTTAAATTCCCCCTTTTAAATTTTTGGGGGGGGGGGTTTTTTTTGGGGGGGAAAAAAATTTTTTTTCCCCAAAAAATAAACCCCTTTTTTTTTTTTTTTTTTTTTGGGGGGGGGTTTTTTCCCTTTTTTTTGGGTTTTTTTTTAAACCCAAAATAATTTGGGGGAAAAAAGGTTTTTTTTTTTTTAAAAATTTCCCTTTTTTAAACCAAAAAAACCTTTTTTTTTAATTTTAATTTTTTTTAAAAAAAAAGGGGCCAAAAATTTTTAAATTTAAAAATTTTTTTAAAAATTTTTTTCCTTTTTAAAAAAAAATTTTTTTAAAATTTTTAAAAAAATTTTTAAAAATTTCAATTTCCTTTTTTTTTAAAAGGGAAATTCCTTTTTTTTTTTAAAAAAAATTTTTAAAAAAAAAAATTTTTTTCAAAATTTTTAAAAAAAAAAATTTTTTGGGTTGGCTTTAAAAAAAATTCCTTTCCCTTTTCCCCCAAAAAAAAAAAAAACCCCCCCCCTTTTTTTTTTTCCCTTTTTAAAAAAAACCCCGGTTTTTTTTTATTTTTCTTTTTTAAAAAAACCCCCCCCCCCCAAAATTTTAAAGGGGGTTTTTTTTTTAAACCAGGGGGAAAAACTTTTGGGATTTTTTTTTCCGCCTTTTCCCCCCCCCTTTTTTTGGTTTTTCCCCAAAAAACCCCCCCCCAAAAAAATTTTTTGGGTGGTTGGAATTTTCCCTTTTTTTTTTTTAAAAAAAAAATTTTTCCCTTTTTTTTTTTTTTTAAAAAACCATTTTTTTTTTTTTTTGAATTTGGAAAAAATTTTTAAACCCCAAAAAATTTTTAAATTTTTAAAAAAATTTTTTTTAAAATTTTTTCCAAAAAAAAGGGGAAACCAAAATTTTTTCTTGGGTTTTTTTTGGGTTTTTTTTTTCCAATTTAAAACCCAAAAAATTTTTTTAAAAAATAAAATTTTTTAAAAAAAAAAAAAAAAATTTTTTTTTTTTAAATTTTTTTTAAAAACTTTTTAAAAAAATTTTTTAAAAAAAGGGGGTTTGGGGTTTTTTTTTGGGGGGGAAAAAAATTCCCAAATTTTTTGCTTTTTTTTTTGGGGGGAAAAAAGGGTTTGGAAAAAACCCCCAACCCCCGGGGTTTTTTTTTTCCCCTTTTTTTTTTTTTTTTTGGGTTTTTCCCCCTTTTTTTTTTTTTTTCCCCCCCTTTTTTTTGGGGCGGGGTTTTTTTTGGGGGGGGGGCCCCCGGGTTTTTTTTTGAAAAAAAAGGGGGGTTTTTTTTTCGGAAAAAGGGGGGTTTTTTTAAAAAAAAAAATTTTTTTTTTTTGGGGTTTTTGGGTTTAAATTTTTAAAGGGGGAAAAAAAAGGGCCCTTTTGGTTTTCCAATTTTTTTTTCCGGGTTTTAAAATTTTTTTTTTTTGGGGTTTTTTTTGGGTTTTTTTTTTTAAATTTTTTTTTTGGGCCCCTTTTTTTTTTTAAAAAAAAATTTTTTTTTTTTGGTCCTTTTTTTTTTTTTAATTTTTTTTAACCCAAGGGTTTTTTGGGGGGGTTTTTTTTTTCCCCCCTTTTTTTTTTTTTAAACTTAATTTTTGGGGAAAAGGTTTAAAAACCCCTTTTAAAAAAAAGGGGGGGGTTTTTAAAACCCAAAATTTTTTTTGGGAAAATTTTAAAGGGAACCTTTGGGTTAAAATTTAGGGGAAAGGGGTTTTTTTTTTTTTTTTTTTTAAATTTTTTCCCCAAAAAAAATTTTTAAAAATTAACCCCCGGGGGGGTTTTTTTTAAATTTTCCCTTTTTTTTTTTTTTCCTTGGGGGTTTTTTTTTTTTAAATTTTTAAAAAAAAGAAAGGGGTTTTTTTTTAATTAAAACCGGTTTTTTAAATTTTTTTTTTTTTTTAAAAATTTGGAAAAAATTTAAATTTTTTTTTTTTTTTTTTTTAAAAAAATTTTTTTCAAAAGGGTTTTTTTTGGGCTTTTTTTTTTTTTTTTTTTTTTTTTTTGGGGTTTTTTAAAAAACTTTCCCAATAAAAATTTTTTTTTTTTTAAAAAAACCCCCTTTTTTTAAATTTGGGGGTTTTTTTTTGGGGGGAAAAACCAAATTTTTTTTGGGGAAAAAAAAATTAAAACCCCCTTTGGTATTTTCCCCTTTTTTGGGGGAAATTTAAAAAAAAAACCCCCCCAAAAAAAAAACCCCTTTAAAAAAAAATTTTTAAAAAAAAAGTTTTGGATTTAAAAAAAAGGGGGGGGATTTTTTCCGGGGCCCCTTTTTTTTTGGGGGCCCCCCCTTTTTGGGGGGGGGGGGTTTCCCTTTTTTTGGGGGGCCCCAAAAAAAAATTTTTAATTAAAGGTTTTCGGGGCCCCGGGGGGTTTTTTTTTTTTTAAAAAAAGGGGGGCCCCTTTTTTTCCCCCGGTGGGGTTTTTTCCCTTTTGGGGTTTGGGGGGGGGGGGCCCCCCCCTTTTTCCCGGGGGCCCCCCTCCCTTTTTTCCAAATTTCCCCCCTTTTTTTTTGGGTTTTTCAAATTTAAAAAAAAATTTTGGGGGGGAAAAAAACCCCGGGGAAAAGGGAAAGGGGGGGTTTTTTAAAAATTTTTTTGGGGTTTTTTTCCCTTTTTTTTAAAAGGGGCACCTTTTTTTTGGAAATTTTTTCTTTCCCAGGGGTTTTTTTTTTTTTTTTTTTTTTTGTTCCTTTTCCCCCCCCCTTTTTAAATTTTCCGGGGTTTTTCCCCCCTTTTTTTTTTTTTTGGGGTTTGGGGGGGTTTTTTTTTTTTTTTTAAAATTTTTGGGTTCCTTTTTAAGGGGGGGGTTTAAACGGGGGTTTTAAAATTTTGGAAATTTTTGGGGGGGAAAATTTCTTCCTTTTTGGGAACCTTTTTGGGGGGGGAAAAAAATTTTTTTTTTGGGGAAAAAAAATTTGGTTTAAATTTTTTTTTTTTTCCCCCCTTTTTAAAAAAAAAAAAAGGGGGTTTTTTTTTAAATTTTCCTTTTAAATTTTTCCCCCCTTTTTTTAAAAATTTTTTTTTTTTTCCTTTTTGCCAAACCCCTTTTGGGGGGTTTTTTTTCCCCCCTTTTATTTTTTGGGGGGTTCCCCCCGGGGGGCCCCCCTTTTTTTGGGGAAAAAGGGGGGCCCCCGGGTTTTTTCCCCCACCCCCCCGGGGGGGGGGGTTTCCCCCAAAGGGTTTTTTCCCCTTTTGTTTGGGGGGAAAAAGGTGAACCCCGGGGGGGTTTAAAATTTCCGGGATTTTTGGGGCCCCCCTTTTTTTTGCGGGGGGCCCGGGGGTTTTAAATTTTTCCGGGGGGAAAAAACCCCTTTTTTTTGGGGTTTTTGGGCCCCCGGTTTTCCCCCCTTTTGTTTCCCCCCCTTTTTGGGGGCCCACCAACCTTTCCCTTTTTGGGGGGGGGGGTTTTGGGCTTTTTTTTTTTAAAAAGGGGGGGGTTTTTTCCGGGGGGGGGGGGGGTTTTTTTTTTAAAGGGGGCCGGGGGGTTTTTTTTTTTTTTTTAAATTTTTTTTTTTTTTTTTGGGTTTTTTTTTAACCCCCCGGGAAGGAAATTTTCCTTTTTAAATTTTTGGGTTTTTTTTTTTTTTTTTTTTTTTTTTTTTCCTTTTCCCGTTTTTTTTTTGGTTTTTTTTTTTTTTTGGTTAATTGAAGTTCCCCCCAAAAAGGGAAGAAATTTTTTTTTTTTTGCCTTTTTTTCCCCCAAAAGGAAAGGGGTTGGGGGGGGGGTTTTTTTTTTTTTTCCTTTTTGGGTTGGGTTTTGGGGGGATTTCCTTCCATTTTTTTTTAAAATTTTTTTTTAAAAATTTTTTTTTTCCCCCCCAACCCCCTTTTTTTGGGGGGCAATTTTTTCCCCGTTTTTTTTTTAAAAAATTTTTCCCCCTTTTTCCTTTTTCCCCCCCCTTTTTTTCCCCCTTTTTATTTTTGGGGGGGGCCCCCCTTTTTTTTTTTTTCCCCTTTTTTCCTTCCCAAACCGCCCCCCAACCCCAAAAGGTTTTTTGGGGGGTTTTTTAAATTTTTTTGTTTTGGGGTTTTTTTTTTTGGGGGGGGTTTTTTTTTTTTTGGGGCCCCCCCTTTTTCCCAATTTTTTTTTTTTTTTTTTTTGGGGTTTTTTTAATTCCCCGGGTTTTTTTTGTTAAAATTTTTTTTTTTTTGGCCCCTTTTTTTTTCCTTTTTTTTTTTGGGGGAAGGGGGTTAGCCCCCTTTTTTTGGGGGGTTTTTTTTTTTTTTTTAAATTTTTTTTTTTTTTTTTTTTTTTTAAAATTTTTTCCCTTCCCCCCGGGGGGGGGGGGGTTTTTTTTTTTTTTTTTTTTTTTTTTTTTTTTTTCCCCCCCCAAAAAAAATTTCCCCCCCCAAATTAAAACCCCCCCCCCCCCCCTGGGTTTTTTCCCCCCCCCCAATTTTTTCCCCTTTTAAAAAAAAATTTTTTTTTTTTTTTTTTTTTTTCCCCCCTTTTTTTTTTTGGGAAATTTTTAAATTTTTTAATTTTTTTTTTTTAAAAAAAATTTTTTTTTTTCCCCCCCAAAAAAGTTTTTTAAAAAACCCCTTCCCAAAAGGGGGGGGGGGTTTTTTTTATTTTCTTTTTAATTTTTTTTTTTTTTTTTTTTCCCCCTTTTTTTTCCCCTTTTAAAAAAAAGGGGGGCCCCCCCTTTAAAAAATTTTTTTTAAAAAATTTTAAATTTTTTTTTTTTCCCCCAAAAATTTTTTTTTTAAAAAAAAAACCCCCCCCCCCAAAAAAAAAAATTTTCCCAAACCTTAACCCCCAAAAAACCCCTTTTTTTTTTTTCCCAAACCCTTTTTTTATTTTTTAAAAAAAAATTTTTGGAAGGTTTTTGGGGTTTGGGTTTGGAAAAGGGGGAAATATTTTTTTTTCCAATTTAAAAAAAAAAAAAATTTTTTAAAAAAAAAAAAAAGGTTTTGTTTTTAAAAAAAAAAATTTAAAAATTTTTTTTTAAAACTTTTAATTTTTATTTTTTTTGGGGGGGCCCAAAAAATTTAAAAGAACCCCCCAATTTTTTAAAAAAAAAAAAAAAAAAAAAAAAATTTTTTTTGGGGGGGGGTTTTTTTTTAAAATTTCCCCCCCCCTTAAATTTAAAAAAAAAGGAAAAAAAAACCCCCCCAAAATTTTCCCCAAAAAAAAAGGGGGGGGTTTTTGTTTGGGAAAAAGGGGTTTTTTTTTTTTTTTTTTTTTCCCAAAGGGGTTTTTGTTTGGGAAAATTTTTTGGGGGTTTTTTTTTTCCCTTTTTTTTTTTTCCCTTCCCTTTTTTGGGGTTTTTTTTTTTTTTTTTTTTTAAATTTTTTTTTTGGTTTTTTTTTTAAAGGTTTTTTTTTTTTTTTTTTTTTTGGTTTTTTTGGGGTTTTTAAACCAAATTTTTTAAAATCACAAGTTATGTGCTTTGCTTTCTTTATTATGTTGTATAGGAAAATATGAGAGGGCATAATATTAATGCAATGTGTTTGCGATGCGAGATGGTCTTTGTTGCCGTGGAAGCCACGAGGCGGAACTTGCCCAGACAAGGAACAAGCTCGGGTTAGCAATGCGGCTGCCCTAAAAGCGGCGAAGAATTGAAGCGAACAGCTGCTCATCATGAAGCAGTAAAAATAGCCAAAATGGATGTGGGTGACAAATGCCGCCGACCGGTATGAACTCCTCGAAAAAGAGAATAAGGCTAGTTGGTGACTGAACAAGGCACTTAATGCCACCAAGGAGATGCAGACCGAGGTCGGGGTGTGCGGGAGGAGCTTGCAGGTAGGTAAAATCGCGGTGGGGCTCCTACTACTTGTGGGAGATTTTTGGATCCAAGTATGCTCCCTGGATGGGCCATTTGGAGTCCTCTGGATGCATATCACGGACTTGGCAAAATACTGGTGATGCAGCCAAGTTTTGGAGGATCAAGGTGATAAAAAGTGGAGAAGCTTTTACAGTAGCCATTCAATGCTCTCGTGGCGCCGCTTCTGATTAAGTGAGAAGATGGTTCTTTGTGGCGGAGCTTCATAGGCTGTCGGGCTTGTGTGCGGTCTATAATAGACCATCTTTGGCGAAGGAGCCAAAGCCGGACAGTTACTTTGGTTTGGTGCAACAATTCCTTGGGGTCGTGCCTCAGATGGACGCCATGAGAAGGTCGGCGTGCATAGAGGTGCACAAATGACTCTTGCCGCGTTAAATCCTATTGGACAGATATAGAGGCCACCATTGTGGCGACCGAATCCGGCGGGAGGCGATATCCGGCCGAGCACTACTCGGAACAGGTAACAGAAGGTGCCTGCTGAATAGGGGCGCAGTGCTCGAAGAATATATTGTTCGAGTGACAAAACAAATCATTGTAAAACAATGTTATTTTGATTATGAGGCTATATTTATACTTTGTGCCCAAAAGTATTATTTGTGCCTCCTGTGCGGCCGTTTTTATCTCTATGTGTAATTCTGAAAGTTAGCAGTCGTTGACTTGAGCCCCCACACATACAATGCAGGGGTGTTCGCGAAAAATATGCATAATCACACTTGTTCCAACATCTTGGTCCATTAAGGAGGTGATCGCACGTCGAACTAGGCAACCGGAGTATACAGCTGTAACACTTTCACTTAGCCATAGGAGTTTGCGGTGGGGCTACTATGTAGCCCCTAGTACTAACGTGCATCCGAATCTGGCGCATATGTACATGGCGGAAGCAGGCCCTTCGTTAATGTGAAGGAATCCTAAAGATTTTGGTAAGTCTTGAGTGGTTGAAACAGTCTCGGCGTATCATAACGGTCGATTTTAAACTTTCTCTCTTGAGGTGCTCATCGGGAATAACCGAGGAACAATCGCGATAGTTCTCCTTTGGCTGCCTTAGCCGATAAGAACGGAACATAAGGCGGCAAACCGGGGCGGGCAAACCCAACATTTGACCAAAGACATGATTGAGCTGATGCATATAAGGCCGAACTCATGATGCGAACACTCCAAGGTATTGGACTTTATAGCGAAAATGGGCTGAAGAATGCCCATTCATTATAAACCATGGATTTCAGTGCGTGCTTTAGTGCATGCCGTGGTGAAATGCCAATAACGGCGGTATCCTCTGTGGGTATGGAACCCATGGGATGTTTAAACAACAAGAGGCAATAGAAAAGGTTTACAGGGCTTAATCTAAAAAAACCTTTTGGCGGGGCCTGCTGCTGCGTTCGCGCCTTTGTCTCCGTTGTGCCATATCTGGAAGGGTATTGCTTGCGAATGTAAATGCTGTAAAAATGAAAACTTCGTGTAGGAGAGTACAGCGAAAGTATCACGATGGATAATAAAAGTGTAAAGGCGTTGGCACTGCCAATAAGGTTGGGCCAAGTGTGGGGCTATATTAAATATTTATAGCCCTGGTGTCCTCTATGGGATTGCATATCTGATTGTCGTGGTTGATTTTATCGGGCTGCGGACTCGTCTAACGTGTCTATGGTCTTAATGACCGGTCATGCTTTACGATATTGGAGGCCGCTTATAATCGGCCGCCAAGGCGTCGCGTGTTCCTCTGCGCATGAAGAGCACTCTGTGTTTCCGTTAATGGTGATGGCGCCCGTGGACGGGCATCTTGAGTGCGAGGTAGGCATAGTGCGATAATGTGTTGAAGCGCGAAGGCCGTTCTTCAAGCAATGCATGATAGCCGCTTTGGAAGGGTGCGATGGTGAAGAGTAGTTCTTAACCAGGTTGCTGCGAGGGCGAGCGTTACCTCGATTACAGAGCCCCTACCGTAGGCTTCAACGCCTGGTATCACCCCTTCAATGGTGGTGTTGCTTTGGTTAATTCTGGATGGGTCTATCTCCGTCCTGCGGACAGTGTCCTTATATATTAGACTGAGGCTGCTACCGCCGTCCATCAGGACGTGGGTGAGATGGTATCCGTCGATTATTGGGTCAAGCACTAAGGCCTCTGATCCTCCGCGCCGAATACTAGTTGGGCGATCCGTGTGATCGAAGGTGATCGGACAAAGCCATCCGATGAGTTAGGTGTGGAGTGCGATGGGCTCTATATCATCGCGTCTCGGCAGCGTTCGTGCCTTCTCGTGGATGTGTGAGTCGCGTGGATCATGTTTCTTGTTTTAACCTCTGGTGGGAATTTTTACATCCCCGGTGTTTGGGTGGAGAGGTTTATCCTTGTCTTCACTTGGTGTTTCCCTTTCCTTGTGTTCGTCATTTAATTTGCCGACTGCTTGAAGACCCAACCTCTCTGTGCATGTGGTTCATGAGGTTTGTCGAAGTGCCATGAATTTGCACGATCATCGAGACTCTATTCAGATTGGGCGGTCCCTCTTCTTGCCTTTAAATGGCTTCTTTTCTTTGATCGGGTCGAGATCCCCGAATCCGGCATTGACCATTTGTGTTGTCGGGCTCTCTTCCTTGTTTTGGCGTTTGTTTTATTATGTAAGTGGCTTCTGTTGCCGTCCCTTATTTCAGATGTGCTTGGGTCACTTGGTGCCTTTATGGGCCAACCATCTATCTTCACCCGCACAAAAGTGGGTCATAAGGCTTGTTAAGGCTGCCATTGTCTTTGGCTTTTCTTGGTGAGGTGTCGGCGAGCCACTCATCCTTGAGATCTTTGTGTTTGATTGCGCTAAGCGCTTGACGTCCGGACAATCGACAATTTGATTCTTCTTAGTGAGGAATCTTTTCCAAAGCTTCTGGCGGACTCTCGGGCTGTTGGATTATGTGATTTAAATCGTCCGCATCCGGAGGCGGACATAAGTCCCTTGAAAATTGGCCTGAAAGCATCCTCGAGTTCCTCCCAACTCCCAATTGAATTTTGAGAGTCTCTTCAACCAGATGTCGAGCTGGTCCCTTCAACGAGGGAAGGTATTTGATGGCGTGGAGGTTATCCCCGAGCCATGTGAATATCGGATAAACTCCTCGATCCGGACCAGGGTGCATCGTTCCGTCGTATGCCTCTATGTTCACAGGTTTAAAACCTTGTGGAAATTCATGGTCCAGTACTTCCTCGGTGAAGCACAGGGGGTGAGCAGCCCCTCTGTATCTAGACGTGTTGTGGCATGCCGTCGGCTGTTGCTATGTTTGGTGTTTATTCCGAATTGGTATTTGGTTGGTATTATTGTTTTGGTAACCATAGTCCCTCATTTGGGGTGTGTCCTTTAGATCCGTAGATGGATCTCGGCGCTGTAGCTTTCTTATCAAGTGCTCGTAGATCGTCGCGCGGCATTGGTAGCCGCTCTATTGCAGTTATGAAGCGGTACGTCTGGCCTCCTAGTCATGTTATTCTCTTGTGGAACGGCCTTGTCGTCGAATTCTGGCAGTAGCTTGCATTTTGGATAGCCTTTGTATGGTGATCATCGCCGTATCTTTCTTGATGTCTAGCACTTTATTCCCTCTGCGATTGAGGGTTTCTGTCGTGACTTTTAGCCATTATACCTTCTTTAGACTTCTCGCTGTGGCCATAAGCCTTACGTGGAGGTTATCTCATTCCACGCGTTTTTCTAGGATGGTGAATGCATCATCGTGCGGACTGCGTTCTTGTCACAGGGGTTTAATGAACTTCGTCCCTCGGGATCATTGTGATTGGGCGTCTGCTCCAGGCGGGTTGGCGTGACACAGCTCATCTGCTCCATCGCTGGGTCCATGTGGTCATTGTTTCCTTCGGAGTTGGTGGTATGTCGATCTTTACGGCACTCTTGTCGCTATTTTCTTTGTTGCTTTGGACTTTGAGTGGCGTCTGCGCCGTCGTTTGGCTTTTGCCGGGGTTTTATCTTCAGTTGTTGCCGTCATCCTCCTTGGGTGTATCCACCATGTATATATCGTATGCGAGGTGGTAGTCCAGCGCCTGGAGATTCTTAATCTTCTCACGCCGTCGTCCATACCGTCGATGCCTCGGTCGAAGTCAAACACGCCGGTTAAATCATCAACCATGGCAATGAAGTGGGTGGTGGGTGGGCAGCGAATTCCTTAATCGTGCTTCCCCTCAAGCTGGACATAGTTCGCCAAGAGTCTCTTGTCGAGAGAGAGATTTCAATGAGTTGACATGTCACCAAAGGCGAGTCTTTGGAAGATATCCGAGTGGTAAACTCTATTACGGAGCCCAACCAGGCTCGGCGGCCTCGGGGCGTCGCGGACTAGAACCTACAACGGATCTGAGTCGGGGTCCGAATTCTGAGATTCCTTAGAAGTGAGGCTGTGTTCGGCTCTCTGCCGATGAGAGTGCGGCTTTGTGGGCGGGGTCCATCCACCGTCCGTGGGCCATGCGATCTGCTCAATTTAGGTCGAGAATCTTGTAGGGGTGATATCCCGAGCACTATCCGACAACAGGTCTAGGCCGTGCTCATCGCGACTGTCCGACACTCCTGGCACAGGCCCAATTCCGTCGAAGATCAAGTCTCCGCGGATATCGGCCGTGTAGTTCAAGTTTCCGAACCTGACCTGGTGGCCAGGGGCGTAGCTGTCGATCTGCTCCAGATGGCCAAGCGAATTGGCCCGCAGAGTGAAGCCGCCGAACACGAAGATCTGTCTGGGAAGAAAAGTCTCGCTCTGGACCGTGTTGTTGACGATTGAAGGCGCCATCAAGCCTTGCAGCGACGACACAGAGGAACTCTCAATGAAAGCACCAATGTCGGTGTCAAAACCGGCGGGTCTCGGGTAGGGGGCCTTGATCTGTGCGTCTTAGGCTGATGGTAACAGGAAGCAAGGGACACAATGTTTACCCAGGTTCGGGCCCTCTCGATGGAGGTAAAACCCTACTTCCTGCTTGATTAATATTGAAGATATGAGTAATACAAGAATAGATCTACCATGAGATCGTAGAGGCAAAACCCTAGAAGCTAGCCTATGATGATTATGATTGTAGTTGTGATCGGCCTTCTAAGGACCAACCTCTCCGGTTTATATAGACATCGGATAGGGCTAGGGTTTACATGGAGTCGGTTACAAGGAAAGAAATACAATATCCAGATCGCCAAGCTTGTCTTCCACGCAAAGGAGAGTCCCATCCGGACATGGGACGGAGTCTTGAGTCTTGCATCTTCACGCTCCAACAGTCCGGACGATGTATATAGTCCGGCTGTTCGGATACCTCCTGCCTCGTGGGCCCCCTCACACCCACCGTCCGCGAGGGTGGGGGCGCGCCCCTGCCTCGTGGGCTCCCTTGCAGGCCTCCGGTGCCCATCTTCTGCTATATGAAGTCTTTTACCTGGAAAAAAATCATAAGAAAGCTTTGGGATGAGACACACGCCGCCTCGGCGGAACCAGCGGAACCAATCTAGGGCTCGGTGAACTATTCTGCGAGAAACATCCCTCAGGAGGAAATCATCACCATCGTCATCACCATCGATCCTCTCATCGGGAGGGGTCGATCTCCATCAACATCTTCCCGGCACCATGTCCTCTCAAATCCTAGTTCATCTCTTGTATCAATCTTTGTCCCAAAACCTCGATTGGTACACGTGGGTTGCTAGTAGTGTTGATTACTCCTTGTAGTTGGCGCTAGTTGGTTTATTCGGTTGGAGATCATATGTTCAGATCCTTTATGCATATTAATACCCTCTTATTATGAACATGAATATGATTTATGAGTAATTCGTTTGTTCACGAGGACATGGGAGAAGTCTTGCTATAAGTAGTCATGTGAATTTGGTATTCGTTCGATATTTTAATGAGATGTATGTTGTCTTTCCTCTAGTGGTGTTATGTGAACATCGACTACATGACACTTCACCATTATTTGAGCCTAGAGGAAGGCATTGGGAAGTAATAAGTAGATGATGGGTTGCTAGAGTGACAGAAGCTTAGACCCTAGTTTATGAGTTGTTTCGTAAGGGGCTGATTTGGATCCATATGTTTCATGCTATGGTTAGGTTTACCTTTATACTTCTTTTGTAGTTGCAGATACTTGCAATAGGGGTTAATCATAAGTGGGATGCTTGTCCAAGAAAGGGAAGTACCCAAGCCCCGGTCCACCCACATACCAAATTATCAAAATGTGAACGCGAATCATATGAGCATGATGAAAACTAACTTGATGATAATTCCCATGTGTCCTCGGGCGCTTTTCTCTATTAAAGAGTTTGTCGGGCTTGTCCTTTGCTAAAAAAGTTGGGCCATCTTGCTGCACTTTATTTACTTTCATTACTTGTTACCCGTTCACGAATTACCATATCACAAAACTATCTATTACCGATAATTTCAGTGCTTGCAGAGAATACCTTACTGAAAACCGCTTGTCATTTCCTTCTGCTTCTTGTTGGATTCGACACTCTTACTTATCGAAAGGACTATGATAGATCCCCTACACTTGTGGGTCATTAGTTGGCTCGGGGTCGACGGAACCACCTAAACCTAGTCCTTAGGGTTTACGGTGCCTCGGGGTCCATGGAACCACCTAAATCTACCATTTAGGATTTCGGGTGGCTCACGGTTGAAAAAACCACATAAACCTACCATTTAGGGTTTAGGGTGGCTCACGGTTGAAAAAACCACCTAAACCTACCATTTAGGGTTTAGGGTGGCTCGCGGTCGACGGAACCACCTAAACCTAGTCTTTAGGTTTAGTGTGCCTCGGGGTCGACAGAACCACCTAAACCTACCATTTAGGGTTTGAATGCATGATATAACATAAGCGTCTAATATTGAGGTGTCTTCCAATGCTAACATAAGCATCTAGTAGTCTTCCAATGCTAACATAAGCATCTAATATAAAACCTAGTGCATGAGAAATCATAATTTTAAGTCTAGCAATCATGGCACATAATAGTGAGGCACTATAACATAAGCATGTAAGCATCTACTATATCTGATCCATCTTCCAATGCATGATATATCATCATTTTTAGTCTAGCAATCATAGCACACAATACTTAGTGGCGTTCAACAGATTATAGGCATACACAACCATTGTTCACAATACATAGTGGAGTTCAAATGCATGGTTCATCCTTTTATCACAAAAGGATGAATAACATAACTATTAGATAGATACACACCTATAGTTCACAATTAGTACAACCATACACCACACAACCATAATTCTAAGTTACTAGGTGATTACACAACCATCCTTCCCAAAAGGTCAACAATGCCCTCTAATCTCATATTCATCTTGTTCAGTTCTCTAAGATGGACTAGATCCCCCTGATCTTCTCCTTGAGCTTCTCTTCTCCCTTCATGAGCACAGCAATCTGAAGCTCTATCTGGCCCTTCTCTTCACTGTGCTTTTCCTTTCCTTAAGCAGATAAGCAACCTGAAGCTTCAACTCTAGCTTCTCTTGGGTGAGCTTCTCCTCAGACTTTGTGGTCTCTGCATTCTTCAACTCCAAATTCATCCTAGCTCCACTAGCAATTCCTTCTCTTTCATATTCTTCAACTTCTAGTTCTGGATGACTGTTGCTTGAGCTCTTGTTAGGTTAACCAGCAGTTCATACTTGATTAAGCACGGGTCTCTGCATCTTTCTTTGCCATCTCTGCCTTCATATCAGCCACGGTTTATACGCATTGTTCTTTGATATGTAAGGTTGAACTTCTGAATAACTCAAATCTAGCACCGTTTCCTCAGAAATTCATAAGTTCATGCATATCTTGGACTAGCTTGTCATAGTTGGCTTCGACTTGTTCTTCTCTTCATCGGATGGTGAATAGTTAAAGCACTTTCAAGATTATCATTCACCTAGCACTCTTGCTATGTTCAACCATTCCCCACAACTTCAACAATGCATTATGCATTTTTGGGGGCCACGAGTTTAGTAGGCACGACTTTTGTGAATGAACCGTGTGCTTTTGAAATTTTACATCAATTTAGAACATATTTTCATTAGAATGAAAACACGAAGTTCATCATTTCAACTCGATTTTTTCCATAGTAAGAAATCACCATTGTCAAGTAAGGTTCTATTTTCAGTGCATTTGAGATCTCATTTGCTATATTTTAGCCATTTTTGCATGTACCATGCACACACACACACACACATATATATATATATATACATACATACATACATACATGTATGTATGTATGTATATATGTATGTATGTATGTATGTATGTATGTATGTATGTATATATATATATTACTGCTAATATTAGCGAATAGTTATTCGATAACACTTAGGCCTTTGCATGCTCAATGACTTAAGCGCATCTTATTTCGTTGAGGCCTTTGCAATGCTTCACAAGGCTTCTTCATTTTACGGTGCTCCGCCCGCGTTTTACGTGTGGAATCGGTGTTGCGGGATGATTCGGTTTGTGTATGCATCTCATTTTAGCTTTATTCTTTCTAATTTACAGGAAAATCTACTAGAGTGCTTGCCGTCGAGGGTTTGGCGGACAAGCTTTCTCTGTTCGTTCATGTTCGCGTTAGATGTGATTTTTTTGTGCTCGGATGTTATTTTTAGTAGGAATTCTTTAGTTGCGTTCGTTTTAATCGGTCCATTCACTCTATAATTTGTTAATTTTTAGGAGTTAGTTTTCAATTCTTGTTATTTTGATTGTGCGGGCGGGTGAACTTCGTCCGCTCCTCTCATTCTTATCGATTTTTTGATTTTGCCCGTCCATGCGTGTTTGAATATTGTAATTACTGTTGCTGTAGATTTGAATTCATTGTATTGCGAGTATAATTGTCATTTTTTGAATCGCATTTTTTAAATGGAAGCTGATGCTGTTCGTTCCATTGCCATGTCTTCCATGTAAATTTTTGCGGGGGTATTTTTCGATAGTTTAGTGGCTGTACAATTTTTAGATGAGTTATGGAAGTGCGAGTGAAATTGACACCTCTGTTAGTCTATCACATGCATGTAGTTTTACTACTTTAATTTTATTTGTTGTAGTCGTGGCATACGTTGTAGTGCTTTGCATTTTCTTTGGTAGTGTGCCGTTGTAGCTGCATTATAGTAGTTATGGCTGCATATGAGATTTCTCCTTTTCTTAAAGCTGCATTATGTGTTCTATATGACTGCATAATATGCATTTCCGTCTGCATTAGCATTTATTTAATGTTCTATTCTTCTATTAGAATGTATGGTCCATTATCGCTTTTGTTAGCTGAATAGTTATTATAAAATTTTTTGAGCTGCGTACTATGAGAATTGTTTTTGAACATGATATATTAAGCGCAAAGTTTCGACCATTTGCATTTCCTTATTCTTTGTTGGAGGATGCTTTTTATTATTAGTACAGACTATGTGTTTGAGAGAAGGCGCATCGCTTAGCAACAACTTTGTCTAAAGCGGATGATAAAATAGCGGAGTTGAGCTTGCATACTTTAAATAGACATCATTCAAATTATCGATGGACATAATTTTAAAAGTATCTGACATAAGCAAAGCATTAGAAATATTAGTTGCTTTATATTAGACAGCCTAGAGTGCAAATATTGTAAACTTGATGGAGTCTTCTTCTTTGTAGAAAAACACCATGGCCACTTCTCAACCTCAAAGCCATTACGGGAGACAAAATATTTCCAACCAGTAGTTATGTTGATGCAGTCTTGAGTCGATGTGGTAGTCGACTTGCATGTACGCATACCCATTCTTGTGTTCTATCTCCAAAGTAACCTTCCACGAACTCGGCGAGGAAATTTTATTGTGGATGGCACTTTACGCATATTGGAATGGGTGGAAAAAGAATTTTATAAGTAAATAGCAAATGTTTTTCTTTTATACTTAGTATGATCTGTTTATGTTGACTTAAATAGTTACATATATATGACTGCTATTTTCTAAAGTAGTTGCAATGTATGAACAAACTTATATACATAATTGACCCTAGTTTTACTAGGATATATATTATCTTGCAACATGCTTGCCTTTGCAATGTCGATAATAGTGTACTTAATCGACATGTTAAGATAATCGCATAGCGCTAATCTACTGACAATTTTTTTGTTCGTGTGTTGGGATTCTGATCTAACTAGTGTCGCTACCTGGTGTGGTACTGAAGAAAGATAGGTGGAATCATCTAGTCTTAATAGCTAACAAATCTGAACAACAATAAAAATTCTGTTTTGTATTTTTGTTGACACTACTGAACAAATTGATTGAACTATATATTCAGATGTGGATTTGCAGGCTCGATTATGTGCAAAATTGTGAGGAAAAACATACCCAACTTTCTGCGGATCTACGGTTGTGAGGCGATGAAGAAATGGCGCCTGAAACCCCTGTTGGGTATCATCGGGCTCCAGGCATGCTTCGCCACTCGGTGTTGGTGAGCTCTAGACCTTTTGCATACACGCATGTGTCCGCTACAGGTGCCATCCTTGCCAAACACCGCACCAGGTCCATGGCGGGTTCGGTGGAATTCGAGGGAAGAGCTGCGGATGGGATGAACCCTAGATCTCGATTTGAAGAAATTGAGGAGCGGGGGAGGAGTTGTGTTAGTGCGGAGCACGAATGGATCGTTTTTGCAACCAATTGAGCAATGGAAGCAATAAATGTTGTGGTTGGTGTTAGGTGGTGGATTGGTTACGGTTGAGTGTCTGTGAATGCATTTGAGAAGCAGCAGAGCTCCTTACTTGAAAATAGCGAACTCCATTGTCATATCACGATGAGCTGCGAAACGCGTGGTTGGGCCTGTGTTTGTGTATGGTATGTGGGATTTTTTTTAAATTTACAGTGGCACCTCTTTTGTTTGTTGGCCCTCTGTTCGGGTAGTGAAGATGCATTTGGGCCCAAGTATGCCTGTGAGCATGGTTGGTTCCCGGTGCGCTGTGTGTGTGCTCTAACGTTTAGTCCCACCTCGCATGCTGGAAGGCGCCGACTGTCTATAAGTATTTGGCGAGGCATATCGGTCGAACTCCTCTTGTTACTTATTTGGGCGCTTATACGGCTTTTCGCAACTCTATGCTCTCTGACCTGTGGGCCCATGTGTGGCTGGACCCATGCATTGTGACTTAGAACGACTCGCCTTCTGTGGGCGCAGACCTATTACGAGACTAGCTAGGGCCGGTAGCACCTGGGTGGTCAATTTTTTTCTTTGTATTTTTCTGTCTCAAGTATTTTTTTTCAATGCCGGGGCATGCACTGCTTTTAGTAAATCATGCGTGCACTGCATTGATCAGGGTTATGTACTTCATGTACACGCATTCCGTACTGCATGTACAATTCTCATTTTTTGTTTCTATGTTTTTGCTATTATGTAATCTTTTTTCCAATGCATGGGAGTGCACTGCTTAGTAAATCATACGTGTAATGCACTGATTATGGTTTTGTCTTTGCGTTCATATATTTACGCCTTGCATTGATTATTTATGTGTCTGCATTTTTCTTTTTGTGTTTTTGCTCTTATGTATTCTTTTTTCAAATTTAGGTTCGTGCACTGCTTCGCTCTTATGTATTCTTTTTTCAAATTTAGGTTCGTGCACTGATTTGTTGGGTATGTTAAAACTTCATTCGATAGAGTCATCTTGCATTAAGTATACAACTCGCCTTTGCATGCATCTGTTTACTTAATGCATCTTATTTTCGTTTTGTGCCTTTGCTCGAATCTAATGATACATGGCGGACAATAGAAAACAAATTATCACAAGCATTGTATTCGACAAGTTCATCATCGACAAACTAAATTGAGCGAGAAAAGCAATATAACATAATCAAAGTTCATCATTACAAATGATTACGCATGGCAAGCAAACTAACGATACATAAGCAAACAACATAAAGCAAATTTGATGATAATACTAAAACGACGCTGGCATTGTTGGCTCTTGGCCGGCACCATCTTCTTCTTCACAGTTAGGCTCTTCCCATCCCGGCTCTTTGGCGCGCTTCTTGAGGGGCTCCTCCTTCTCAAGCTTTGCGGAGAAGCCCGTCCAGGTGAGGTGATGCGGTTCCATATCTCATACGCTACGTAGGCGTCCTTTGCCGCGTACTCGATGTACCTCATGGATAGAGGCAGGGTGGCCCAACGCCTGTGCTCGTCGTCGGTGATCTTCTTCTTCATGTTGTTGTAGTAGACATCGATGAGCATGCGGAGGCGTCTCCAAGGGAGTCCAACTCCTTGGTTGCCTCGGCACCCTCCACTCCTTCTAGATTTCGACAAAGTTGGCTACCTCCAGTTAATGGCGCTCTAGCTTTGGTTTTGTCGCCAATGTCAGAAGCTTGCAAAGGTGTACCTAGGGTCGGCGAGAAGTTGTCGAAGGCGGTGCACCTTCAGTGGCGCTCATTTGGAAGAGGAGCACCGGGTGATTCTTGCGAGATGGAAGCTGGCGGATGGCGGGTTTACGCATCGGTTCGAGCTCGTTGTTGTACTCGAGATCAATGTCGGCGATCTTGTGGTCTTTGGAGGATGAGGTGGCGCTCGTGCCATGCAAGGGAGATCGCCATCGCTTCTTGTCGTTGGTGTGGATGACATGCAACTTGGTGTTGCCGTGGGCCTCCACAACCTTGTCGCCCTTGTACTCGTCGGTGAACGCCATCGCCGGTAGCAGGGTTTGGTGCTTTTGCCTGGATATGGAGCGATTTGGTGGCAGCGCAAGAGATATTTGTGTTGTTGTGGATGAGAAGGCCTTTGGCAGGGGTCTGAATATAAGGGGAGGGCGCGGGGTGGGATGGCCGCGTCGGATGAACTGCACGATCTCGCTGATGACGCGGTTGTGCAGATCGTGGGTTGGTGTTGCATCTGCGATTGTGAGCTTGTGGCGATGGAACTGCTCCGATTGGGTGGTTGTATGCGAACGTGGTTTTTTAAGATTGGTTTATTTTATTTTTGGTCAGTAAATTTTTTTAACCACCACTTTTCTGTGCGAACGGAAATTTTTTCACGTTTTATATATGTATACTGCGTGATAAAAGAACTGCATTGCTTATAGTTACGCCTTGCATCGCGTCTGTATGAAGCGCATTTGTGTCTACATGTGCGTACTTCACCGTTTTTTGCGTGTCCTTGCTATAGGCTTTGGTGTTATTCGCTGTGTTCTATGCCGTGTATTTATTCATGTAGGTAATCCGGAACTGGATTGCTACACCGTACTGTATCGTGTAAGAAAGTGCATTGGATTTTTCTACTGCCATGTACTGCATCTTGTTTTTGCCTGTACTTATTGCAGTCCCTGGTACGAGAGGGTAGGAGAAGGGGGGTGGGTGGGGCCCACTTTTTTTGAACTTATGGTTTTTTCTTAGTCGGCCTTGTTGGGCTGTGTTGAGTAGTGAACACGCATTTGGAGCCCAAATCGGCTGTGAAACCTGATTGGTTCGGTCTGTTGTGTGTGCGCTCTAATGTTTAGCCCTACCTCGCCGGCGGAAGGCGCGTCGAATCTGTTTATTAGCGCTGGCGAGGCATATTGGTCGAACTCCTCTGGTTACTTATTTGGGAGCTTATGCACGGCCTTTCATGACTCTATGCTCTCGACCTATGGGTCCATGTGTGGCCGGCCCCATGCATTGTGACTCAGAACGACTCACCTTCTATGGTCGGAGACCTATTACGAGACTGGCTAGGGCCGGTAGCACCTGGGTCGTCAATTTTTTCTTTGTATTTTTCTGTCTTAAGTATTTTTTCAATGTCGGGGCGTGCACTGCTTTTAGTAAATCATGCATGCACTGCATTGATCAGGGTTATGTACTGCATGTGCACGCGTTCCGTACTGCATGAACATTTGTCATTTTTGTTTCTGTGTTTTTGCTATTATGTAATCTTTTTTCCAATGTATGGGAGTGCACTGCTTAGTAAATTATACTTGTACTGCATTGATTATGGTTCTGTACTGCACGTTCATATATTTCTGCACTGCATTTATTATTTCCGTGTTTGCGTTTTTCTTCATAGCTATGTTCTATGCCGTGTATTTATTCATCAAGGTAATCACGGAACTTGATTGCTATACCGTCTTGCATCGTAACGAAATGCATCTTTGCATTTTTCGATCTTGCGTCTTGCATTTGTTTTAGCCCTTTGTACTTCTTGCCTTGTATGAGAGGTCTATGGGAAGAGGGGGTTGGGGGCCCCACTTTTTATGTGGCACTTATTTGAAGGTAGACTTTTTTTCGGATGCATTTCCTTAACATGTGTGTTGTTTTTGATTTTAACTTTTTTTACGAACTGTATGTATTTTATTTTGTTTTACCATCTGAACTTCATTGTTCTTCACAGAGAACTGCATCGTGTGCGTTTTGATGTAGTCTGGCTTATTTTATCCGGGCCATTTTTGGGCCGGCCCGTTTTTTGTGACCCTTTTGCAACATGCGGGCCTCCTATGTATCCCTTCCAGGCTATCCCACCGCTCTGCTGACAGGGAGAGAGACCAAGAACAATGCCCTCTCCTCTCTTGCAGTTTCTCCCGAGGCATCTCTCCCTCGAGCAAAACCGCCATCGCTCGCAGCAACCGCCGTCGCCCGAGGAATCGCCGCCCTCAAGAGGTCCTTATTCCTACATTCCGTGTCGCCGTCGCTCAGCAAGCCCTTGCCGCTGCGGTCCCGCAGCCCTTTCCTGTCTGTTCCCATCGCCGCCCCCTCCCCCTCCTCGCCGCCGTCGCCGCACCCTTTTTTTTATGTTCCGCTTGGCCTCGGTCTTGATCATCCCCTCGTCTTGTTTTGTGATTCATAGTTGCTGTTGCTATTTTTGCTTGTGTAATTTTTCCGTAGGCAGTCGATTTTATCTCGTTTTGAAGTCGATAGTCATGTGTAGCAATGTGGATCTAGGGTTTCATGAGATTTTTGCCGATTTTTTTGCTTATGTCTGTCACTTCGCCCTTGTGCTGCAGGCAAACGCCATGTCTTCGTCGAGCAAGGTGGGAGGAGGAGTTCAGGGTATGTGGAGTGCTTATTTTAGGCTTTGTTTATTTTGTTTGATGTTTATCTAGTTTCCTGGTTCATCCTATTTTACTAATGGCGCACCACTGGTGCGCCATTAGTATAGCCCACGGTGCGCCATTAGTATCTGGTATACTAATGGCACACCACACAGAAGTGCGCCATTAGTAACATTTTTTTTCAAAAAAAATTTCAGAAATTTTTTTAAAACTTTTTTTTGTTTTTTTCTTAACCTCAGGTCACTATGGCTTAATATCGGGTCAATATGCTTAAACTCAGGTCAAATCGCACTCCGTGGTCAAACTTCCCAAAAGGTCACCCATCCTCACACTACTCCATTAAGCACGCTTAACTTGAGTTCTATCCAACCCTAGCAGCTCACTTCACAGGCACTTATTGATATATCTATCATATCAATCCTATTATACCATCTTGATGTCTAGGACTTTGTTCATGTTCATGACTATGATGAAGATGATTTTCGAGTAGATGATTTTTCATATAAAAAACTTTTTAATCCGAGTTCGTATGCAAAAGTTATGGCCATTTACAAATTTCGGAGAGATTTTGCAAATAAAGTGAAATTCATATTTGTAAATTTTCCCAACAACTAGACCACATATCACATGGGAAACTTATTTTCTTTTATTTTTGACATTTTATCATTTTCTTTTATTTTTTAAAAGCTGAAAAGCGGTCCACGGGGTGCACTCGGGAACTTTGGGCCAAGTTAGTAATGGCGCACCATACCACGATGCGCCATTACTAGTTTTGAAAAGAAAAAAAAGAAAAAAATGAATTTTTGAAAAAAACTTAGTAATGGCGCACGATGGGCGATGCGCCATTACTGAATTAAAACAATAATGGCGTTACTAACAATTTTTTCAAAACTACTAATGGCGCCGGTGGGTGTGGTGCGCCATTACTATATCAACTAGTAATGGCGCACCACCCCGCAGTCTTGACATTAGTAGTTTTGAAAAAATTAAAAAACATTTTTTTTACTAATGGAGCACCGTGGGATGTGGTGCACCATTAATCTTTGCACACTAATGGCGCACCAACACATGGTGCGCCATTAGTATTTAGTAATGGCGCACCACATGTACAATGCGCCATTAGTGTCATCCCATCTATAGCCCTTTTCCTAGTAGTGGAATCTTCTCCCATAAGTGTGGCCCCTCCTTCTGGTATGTGATTGATTTGTTTATTTTTGTGTATGTTGGTTGCTTGATGTTGTACAAATTGTTGTTTCCTTGTTGTATCTAGTCCGACATTTTGTTGGGAACAACCGTGAAGTTAGTGTATGCAGCACTGCATTTATTTGTATATGTGAACTCGACTATATGTATGTGTGAACTGCATTGTTGTTTTATTCAAGTTTTTTGTACAATGCATTATTTTTTATTTTGAGCTTATGGTTGGAACCTTTGCATTTATATGTCTAAGCTGCATTGCATTTGTTCTTTTGTGCAGTTTTAACGAGCATAGTCAAACTTCATTTTGACGCGTTGTCATTTTCCATCTTTGGGCACACAGGGTTTGAGGAGGTTACTCAATTGATTGACCATTATTTTGCGAGAGGTAATGTTGGTGCGAGCTTTGACGGAGAGCGTCCGTCTTGGCTGAAACACAATCGTAGTCTGTTGATGGTACAGAGGAAGTTACATAGGATTGGATGGTCTCGGAGCAGCTTCCTCAATATGAGTTGAAGCAAAGCAAGAAGAAGTTGAGGTTTGAAATTGAGTCAAAAGAGTTTGCAGAGAAGGAGAAGCAGAGGAGAGCTGCAGATGGTGCCAAGGGTGGCAAATTTGACAAGGTGAAGCAACCTTCTTTGCGAAGAAGAAGAGGCTGAAATCTTTATTCTTTGAGGAAGGTGGTACACCTCGGCGGAATCCACGTGTTCTTTGGAATGAAGAAGAATCTTGGCAAGAGCTGCTGAAGGTGGTGGAAATGATGATCCTCGGTAGAAGCGACTACATATCCTTGAACATCCCAACTCGATGATGGCGACTTTGTGCTTCTGATTATGTGAAGGGTGTTCATCCTTGTAGGCATAAAGGCATGGTTCATCTAAGAGTCTACCCAAGCATGCCCGTGATGATGTCGATGAAGATGTTGGTGGTGACTATGGCGAGGAGGTGGATGCTGCTCCAAAGGTTTGTTGAAGTGCACTGCATTTGTTTCCTTCATTGTTATTCTATCTGTGCTTTCTATGTCTCTTTTTTTATGGATAGTCTTCTAATGTGGACTGCATTTCCCTTTACACAGAGGAAGAAGTCTAGTAAGGGCAATGCAATGGCGAGAAGATGATCTTTGAGGAGATGATTCTCGATTTAACAAGGTATGCGGTTATCGCTTCCCACGTTTGCAAGGATGCTTCTTTGTTGAAAGAGGCACATTGTAGTCATGTTAGGGATCTTTGGATTGGTGTTGTCTTTGATCGTGATAAAGAAAATGTGTCACGCATTCTTATGTGCTATCGATGGCGATGATTGACCCTACCACCATGGTAATGGACTTTGGGAATGGCGGGGTTCTTGAATCAATCATGATGTAGTTTATCACATTTTGATTTACCTATGGGATGTGACCTTTGTACCCATGCACCTTCGGTGACCATGATGAATCATTGACGCCCTCAAGGATGATCTTGGCTTTGACAATTCAAAAGTATAGGTGTCAAGGACTTGCTTGAGAAGTTGAAGGTGTTGGTGGAGGAAGATGATTATGTATTTGCTGACCTTCTTTGTGAAGGTGTTCTTCACGATACTTTACGAAATTATGTCGTGCCCAGACTGCGGTTTGTTTGGGTAGAGTTGCTGCAATGGTAGAGAACATGGATTATGCGGCTATGGCTCAGATGGACTTTTGCCAGCTTGTTGTTGATGAGTTGCAGACAGCTGTGGTGAGGTGGCAAACCGAAGGCAAGCAAGCGAATTATCACGAGAGGTTGTGCCATTGTCCCCGATTATGTATCTTGGTAGCTTGAAGCTTCACAAATTTTCGATCATGCACACGTTGGCGCCACGTCGTCATACGGCGACTAAGGACCTGATGAAGTTGTACAATGACGAATTGCTTGTGAAGGGAAAGATTAACTTGGAAAGTTACAAATTTGGGAAGCTACCGGTTAGTGCATTTGATTTTTTTAATATCAGATTTTCTTAAAATGTGCAGCCATTATAAATGTGAACTTTTCTAGTACTCACATGTGTACTTCGCTTTGCATGTTGTCTTTTTTTGCAGTGGAAGGCGTCATGTGATATTGTGTTCAACCGTCCTATTGCAGTTGTACATGACAGCTCTGATGCGGGGCCTAGCACTCATGCTAGGTTTCATGAGCCTATCTGTAGCCAGCTTCCTGCCTGTGATGATGAGGTGCCGCATACTCGTGGTTTCATGGCTCGACAGATGTTTGATAATAGAAGCTCTTCTAAACAGACATTTGTTGGCGGCAAAAAACACAAGGAGATTGATGAGCTTCTTCTGAAGCTTTTGAAGTTGACTGAAGATTTGCCAACCTCTGGTGACGGGTTGAGGATAGTTGCTGGTTTTTTCCCTATTGGCCATGGCCCACGAGATGAAGATATTGTTGCTTCTCACAATTTTGATTGTGGCGTGATTGAAAGCCTGAAGATTGCAGTGACGAATGTTCGGTCTTCGTATGCTCAATTGAGACATTCACGGGAAGAAAAATCACGGTTGGTATGAGAAGGATGCTAGGCATATTTCGACGAAATGACCCGTCGGAATGACGACGTTAAGCGCCGACAATGTATGTTCTAGGTTTTTTTGTGGCTTTGAACCTCTTTTTGTGTATTATGTTGATTGCTCCTCACTATTTTTGTTCTTTGTTATAGGCTGGAATGGAATCTTCTGGTGTCGATGGAACTAGGGACGATGGATTTGGTCAGGTACAAGTACTTCTGCCATGTCTGTTCTGCCATGCGTCCCTTTTCTTGAACTTCATTTGTTTGCTTCCCATATTTTTGTTTTTGTGTACTTCACTGTTGTAAAATGTGTACTGCTTGTGCATAGTTGAAGTTTTTTATTTTTTTCGGTACCATCTTATTTCTTTTTTTTGGTTTGTTCTATGCCCGTAGACTGGTGTTGCTGCTTGTGATGTGCAAAAAGAGACCTGCGATGGCTCTGGAAAGGATGAGGTCTTGGCTGATGCATCGTCCCCTCTGGATGTTGTAGCTGATAAGGTATAGTTGTATTACTTGTTTTGTTAGTGGGTTGTAATCTAATTTTTTGTTGTTTGTTATAAACTTGATGTACACTGTTATGTTCACTCATATGCATTTTCATTTACATACGTTAGTTGCAATAGTTTTACATGTGTGAGCTTCATTGTTTTGACAAAAGTGAACTACAGTTCTTTTCGCATGCATGCTCCATATTGTTTTACATACGCGAGCTTCAGTATTTAACATAACTGAACTGCAATGTTTGACAAAGTGAACTGCAGTTATTTTTTTACGTATATGTGGGTTGCAGTTGTAGTTGTTTTGACACACGTGTGTTGCAGTTGTTTTGCATATGTGGACTGCAGTTGTTCTATGTATGTTGTCAGCAGTCTTTGAAATAAGTGTGCTGTGTGTTGTTGTGTTAATTATCCCCACGCTCATTTTTGTGTTATTGTGTGTTTTTTAAACTTTCCACAGCTTGGAGAAGAAAACGTGGAAGTTCACGTTGATCTGAATCTGGGTAGTTGTGCTATTGATGGTGGTGGCAGTGTTGATGCTTCTGCGTCGCTTGCCGTTGACTATGCAGATCCTTCTGTAGTTCAAGGATCCCATGATGTTATTCCCACTATTCGGCATGAAGATTCTGATGTTGGCATTGAAAAGCCACTGGAGAATGTCGGCCCTGCTGTTAGTGTTGTTGCTTCCCCTGTTTGTCTGGTGTCCAATGATGTTCCGGAAGTATCGAGAGTGGATCCTCATGTAGCTGAAGTATCTAAGGACGTTGTCGTTGACCAGACTATTGTAAATCCTGAGAATGCTGATGTTGCTGCAGAAGGGCAGTCCAGTGAGGTTGTGGTGGATTCGTCGCAATCTATCCAAGAAAATATTTTGGTCAGCTCTGAAGAACAACAACCTGAAGACTCTCACACTGAAGGCAAGAGTTTTTTTCGAACAGTGCAGTTGAAGTTTTTCTCATTCATTTTGTTTAATTACTATGGTATCTATACTAGATGTTTAATGATAAGTGAAACTTGATCTTTTGTCTATGATTTTCAAAATAGCTAGCAGAATTTCCTTATCTTAATATTTAAACTTCACTCATTGGATAAGTGAACTTCATCTTTTTTTGTTACATATGACAAACTTCCTGCTATGACACCGTCGAGCATTGATCCAGCTCTTCTGAAAAGATACAATGAGTTGTACGCTGCTGTTACGAGGGCTCAGAAGGACAAGAAGAAGAAGTATGGTTCATATGTATTTTCCAATTTTGGTATTTACCCCTTTTTATTTGTTGTTATTTTTTTAGTATCTTATATTTCAGTTTTTCATGGAAAATTCAGGGACATGATTGCTTTTAAAACCGAGATGGCTGATATTAGCATTGGCGAAGTTGGTCAATCATTTTGGGATAAAGGGATGCTCACTACAAGCCGTGTAGATCTCGGGGTTTCTTTGCTGGTAGATAAGTTTAAGGGATCTCCGACACCGGTTGCCCTGTACCATATTTGTGTAAGAATGCGGAAATTTTTGTTTTATTTTTCGATTTTCTTTTCTAATTTCGTGCGACGACCTGTTTGCTTGAGCACTATTTGATTTTTGGTTTTGTTTCGGCAGATAAATATTTGGAATGGTGGTACTGTAGGCAGGAGTGTTAAAATGATGTTCTCCTCAAAAGCCGAGGAGAGTGTTGATAAAAAGGATATGATGAGTAATGTTTTTATGTGTCGAAAACTATATTTTGTGTGTTTGTTTTTATAGTGTTATGTTTCTTCTTCTTATAATAATTTTATTTATTTTTTCGTGCTTCCAACAAGTACTTTTTGCCACTTTTGATCCGCTAGATACGAGGGATGGCGTTGGTCATTATTGTGTAGTTGTGTTAAATGTAAAAGAAAGGCGGTTTGAATTTCTTGACTCGCTAAATAAACCTGGCAGCCCTGATGCTATTAGGGTTTTTAGGAGGATGGTTAAAATATCAAGCGTGCGTGGAAAGAAGGAAGCTCAAGTTCTAATGAGCCGCTAAATCCTCCTACACTTGATGGATTTGTGTTGAAACATGTCATTGTCCCAATGCGACCAAATGGGTGTGTCTCATGACAGCCTTCTCGACATCTTGCTCAAGTTTTTTACTTCATTTTGTGGCGATGTTTTTATTCTTTTATTGCAGGCATGATTGTGGATTCTATAGGTTTCAATTCTTGCAGACCTGGGATGGTGTTCGAGTTGCTAAGTTTGGGGTGGAGCACATTGGCTACATCAGAAAGGCCATGCTCTATAGGTGTCTCACATCGAGGAAGTGTTGCCTTGATTTAACATTACTTGTAATTTTTGCAGATAAAGGTTGTTTTCGTGAACTTCTTTATCCTCCCTTTATTTATTTTTTGTCTACTGCTTGGTTCCACTTCTTATGGTCAAGTGAGCTGCATTTTTCTTTATATGTGGGCTGCATTGTTCTTTATATGTGGGTTGCATTGTTCTTTATATGTGGGTTGTATTGTTGTAGAGAAGTGTGGGCTGCATTGCTGTAGACTAGTGTGCTGCATTGTTGTAGACTAGTGGGCTACATTGCTGTATACAAGTGGACTGCATTGATGTAGAGAAATGGCCTGCAATGCTGTAGACTAGTGGGCTGCATTGTTGTATACAAGTGGACTGCATTGATGTAGAGAAATGGCGTGCAATGCTGTAGACAAGTGGGCTGCATTGCTGTATACAAGTGGACTGCATTTTATTTTTCTGTATACATGTTTTATGGTTTTGGATTTTGTGCTGAGTGCTTCCATGTTTTTTCTACACTTTTTTAGGTTTTGATGGGGGGCTTCATGAAGGTTATGCGTCCTTTGTTTGAGTCGAGGTTACGAGGTGGTTATGGAGGATTGTGTCATTGAAATCTCTCCAGATAATTCTGGTTCTTTGGCTGGAGATGGTTTGAACACAAATGTGGCATCTGGACCTGATGGTGGAAGTGTCTCTCGACCTAGCTCTCCACACGATGTATATGATGTTGATGATGATGATTTTGTTATGCTGTGTCCACGTGTCACTAGGAATAAGAGTGCAGCAATTAATTGTCCTCCCGTTGATGAGGTTGAAGTATTTTCGAACAAGAGGGCAGGTGAGAGGGCTTTTAAGTTGAGATGCTCTATAGAGAAATTGAAGCCTCCGAGGTTCAAATATATTGATGAGGCAAGGAAAATAAAGGATCTTGTTCTCAGCAAAGATTTTGTAACCAAATACCACGAGTAAGTTTTATGTGTGTGCCCTTCATTCTTTTTGTGTGTTTTGATTTAAATTTTAATGTTATTGATCCCATCTGTGTATGTTTACTGCAGGAACGCGTTCTTTATGGTGAGTAGTCCTTTTGGTGATGTCGATACTTACACTGTCGACTATATCTATGATACATTTGGCAAAGGAGCTTTATTGGATTCGTATCTCATGGATTTTGTCATCAAGTCTGGAAACAAGACCTGAATTGGGTTTAGCTTATCATTAGGTGAGCGTGTGCTACTTTCACCTTTATTTATCACGGTAAATGTTTGGTGTCATTTTTCCTATTGTCTTGGCTTTTCATTTCCATGCACCTTGCATTGTTTATTCTTTTTTTCATGTCCTTTTTTGTTCTTTTTACATGCAAGACGTTCTTCAAATGGAAACCTTTGTGGCGAGAGATAATGACGGAAACCCTGTGTTGCCAGTTGTGCATAGCTCGTTTGTTTTAGAAGATGCAGTTAAGCAGTTCAAGGTTTTTGTGAGCGACGCCGCGAACCTGTTGGATGCAAAACTGGTAAGTTCATTGTTTTCTGTCATTTATTTTCCTCGTTTATTGCATTTCTTTTTATAGTTATTTTTGGAACAGTGGTCCTGGTGCTACGTGTCGAAAGAACTTTTCATTTCATTTTTGTTTTTTATGTGAACAGATTATGATGCCACACTCCAAGGATAGTCATTATTCCTTATACACGATGAACTAGCATCTCCAGACACTTGATATTCATGACAGTAGGAAGTACACTGGCCATCCTGATGTCACGACAAGGTGGCGCAGGACTGACTACCACGCAGGTTGCACTGAAGTGGTATGCCATTTTTTCTTGCCAAGCGCAAAGCTTTTTTGTTTTTCTCCTACTGCATTTTTTTATAAACTGCACATGCAATGTTAGCACACATATAACCACATTTTTTATGTAGTGCACTACAACATATGCCTGACAGAAGTGCATTTTCTCACACCCCCCATAATCTGTCTAAAAAAGGGTAATAGGAAATGACCTCGCGTGCACTTAAAAGAGGGACCGTCTAGACGTTTGAGAACAAATTTTGTATTTTTTTGGTTCGTCTGAATAGCAACTTTGATCTGTGATGTGTATTATTTTTACCCTGTGCTTCCTTATTTTTGCCAGATGAGGAGGATGACTCAGGTGCTAAAGGAGATTTATGGTGAAACAATGTATAAATCGAAGAACCACCCTGACTGGGTTAAATTGGCAGAGAAGCCCTCTTACCCGGTCGTGCTAGCGCAGGGAGCAAATGAGTGCGGAATCTATGTTCTAAGGATGACGCAGTTGTATGACGGCCAACGTCTAGTTGAGAGAATTTTGAAATTCGACATAACACCTTGTCTGTTTTCTTCTTTTTCCTATTACTTTTTTTAATTTTTAATTTTTTCACTTTTTTCTTCTTTATGACAACCTTTTTTTAATCACAAGTCTGCATTTTTTTAATTTTCTTTTTTCAGCCTGCTGTTGAAGATTGGAAGGCCGAGTACATGTTCCAGCTGCTGCTCAATCCTTCGAACATGTTGTGTTATGAAGACATGCCGCTTGAGCTACGTGATCTGATTGCGGACCTCGGGCTCACTTCCATGCATCGCTTGAGACGCATTAAATGAAGCAAGTAAAGTCATTTGGCACTATTTCTACTGGGGTAAAAGCCTGTGCGTGGACAAGAACTAGCGTTGATGTTGTGTATTGTGTGCTGACTAAGGTAGATAATGTATGAAAAATACTTTTTTCTTCTGTCGTTATCTTTTTTCTTGTTCTTTTTGCAGCAGTGTATGTGGACGAATTTGTATCTGTATGTGTATTTTATATAAATAAATCATATAGTATATATAAGTGTATATTTTTATTTTGTGGAACGACCATGTTCTGTGTGAACTGGCATTTGTCATGCTTATATGTGTCGTATGTGTTCCATAAACTGCATCGCATTTCATGCCGAACTTCTTTGTCCAACAAAAAACTTTGCATTTACATCTACAAGTTATTGCTTTGCACTGTGTATCCCAAAGCGCATTCCTTTATGATACTACACTGCTTTTTTGCCCAATCAAACGCATTGATTTTGCCTAAAGTTGCGTTCGCGATTGTTTTTTATTGTTTGTACGGTAAGGTAGATGGGGGGTTGCCCCCAATCCCTAGTTGTCTATAGATTTGTATTGCTCCTGTATGCATTGCGTGCATTAGCGCGAGGCCGAGCAAGGGGTGGGGAGGGGGTCATGACCCCCGCTCCCCAACCCCCTGCCAGTCGAGCCTGGAACAAGCCAGAGCAGGCGGCGACGCGGCATGCCACGGTGCCACATGCGTAGGCGAGTCCATCACACCCCGTCGCCTCCCTGTCTATCTTAGGGGTGTGGCTCTGGGGTTGCGTGCGTCCTATTTGTTGGAAAAATAGAATGTCCGCACTGCGCCTGTCAAACAAGCGCACTGCATGCGTTAGCGCGATGCCGAGCAGGAGGTGGGAAGGGGCGTCGTGACCCTCCTCCCCAACCCCCTGCGAGGCCGAGCCTGGAACGAGCCGGAGCAGGCGGCGACGTGACGTGCCGCGGCGCTGCATGTGTAGGCGAGTCCGTCACACCCTGTCACCTCCCTGTCTATATTAGGGGTGTGGCTTAGGGGTTGCGTGCGTCCCATTTGATGGAAAAACAGAATGTCCGCACTGCGCATGTCAACCAAGCGCACTACGTGACCCCGTCTCGCCAAACCCCTGTGAGGCCGAGCCTGGAACGAGCCGGAGCAGGCGGCGACGTGGCGTCCCGCGGAGCCGCTTGCATAGGCGAGTCCGTCACACCCCGTTGCCTCCCTGTCTATCTTAGGGGTGTGGCTCTGGGGTTGCGTACATCCCATTTGTTGGAAAAACAGAATATCTGCACTGCGCCTGTCAACCAAGCGCACTGCGTGCGTTAGAGCGAGGCCGAGCAGGGGGTGGGGAGGTGGGTGGTGACCCCCCCAACCCCTTGCGAGGCCGAGCCTGGAACGAGCCGAAGTAGAAGGCGACACGGTGTGCCGCAGCACCGCATGCATAGGCGAGTCCGTCACACCCCGTCGCCTCCCTGTCTATCTTAGGGGTGTGGGTCTGGTGTTGTGTGCGTCCCATTTGTTGGAAAAACAGAATGTCCGCACTGCGCCTGTCAACCAAGCGCATTACATGCGTTAGCGGCTGGGCGAGGGGTGGGGAGGGGGTCACCCCACTCGCCAACCCTGCCGCAGCCTGAAACAAGCCGGCGAGACGGCGGCGCCGAACGTGAGCGCATGCGTAGGCAAGTCCATCACACCCCGTCGCCTCCCTGTCTATCTTAGGGGTGTGGCTCACGGGGTTACATCGTCCCATTTGTTGGAAAAACAGAATGTCCGCCGCGCCTCTCAACCAAAGCGCCTTGTGTGCGTTAAGCGAGCGGCGAGGGGTGGGGGCGGGTTGGTGACCCCTCCCCAACCCTGCGGCCCGTGCTTGGAAACGAGCGGAGTAGAGCGGTGGCCGGCGTGCGCAAGCGCCGCATGCCTAGGCGAGTCCGTCACACCCCGTCGCCTCCCTGTCTATCTTAGGGGTGTGGCTGTGGGGTTGCATGTGTCCCATTTGTAGGAAAAACAGAATGTCCGAACTACGCCTGTCAACCAAGCGCACTGCATGCGTTAGAGCGAGGCCAAGTAGGGGGTGGGGAGGGGGGTGGTGACCCCCCTCCCCAACCCCTGAGTCGAGCACAGAGCGAGCTTGGAGTGAGGCGGCGGCGGCGTGCCGCAGCGCCGCATGTGTAGGCGAGTCCATCACACCCCGTCGCCTCCCTGTCTATCTTAGGGGTGTGGCTCTGGGGTTGCCTGCGTCCCATTTGTTGGAAAAACAGAATGTCCGCCTTGCTTTGTCAACCAGCGCCTTTGCACAGTGTTAGCGAGGCGAGCGGGGGTGGGGGGTCGTGACTCCCCTCGCCAACCCCGTGCGAGGCCGAGGCTGGAACGAGCCTGGGCAGGCGGCGACGCGGTGTGCCGCGGCGCCGCGTGCGTATTCGAGTCCGTCACACCCTGTCGCCTCCCTGTCTATCTTAGGGGTGTGGCTCTGGGGTTGCGTGCGTCCCATTTGTTGCAAAACATAATGTCCGCATTGCGTCTATCAACCAAGCTCACTATGTGCGTTAGAGCGAGGCCGAGCAGGGGGTGGGGAGGGGGTGGTGACCCGCCTCGCCAACCCCCTGCGAGGCCAAGCCTGGAATGAGCCGGAGCAGGCGGTGACGTGGTGTGTCGTGGCGCCGCATGCTTAGGCGACTTCGTCACACCCCATCGCCTCCCAGTCTATCTTAGTGTTGTGGCTCTGGGTTGCGTGCGTCCCATTTGTCAGAAAAATAGAATGTCCGTGCTCGCTACCGTCAACCAAAGCGCCTTTGCGTGCGTTAGCGCGAGCCAAGCACGGGTGGGAGGGGGGGTCGTGACCTCCCAACCCCTGAGGCCGAGTGGAGCACGCTTGAGGCAGGCAGCGATGCGGCGTGCCGCGGGGTCGGATGCGTAGGCAAGTCTGTCACGCCCCATCGCCTCCCTGTCTATCTTAGGGGTGTGGCTCTGGGGTTGTGTGCGTCCCATTTGTTGGAAAAACAAAATGTCCGCACTGCGCCTGTCAACCAAGTGCACTGCGTGCGTTAGCGCGAGGGCGAGCAGGGGGTGGGGAGGGGGGGTCGTAACCCCACTCGCCAACCCCCTGCGAGGCCGAGCTTTGGAATGAGCCGGGCGGCGGCGGCGGCGGCATGCGCGAGCCGCATGCGTGAGCGCAGTCCGTCACACATCGCCTCCTTGTCTATCTTAGGGGTGTGGCTCTGGGTTGCGTGCGTCCCATTTGTTGGCAAAACAGAATGTCCGCACTACGTCTGTCAACCAAGTGCACCGCATGCGTTAGAGCGAGGCCGAGCAGGGGGTGGGAGGGGGTGGTGACCTGCCTCGTCAAACCCCTGCGAGGCCGAGCCTGGAACGAGCCGGAGCAGACGGCAACGCGGCATGCCGCGGTGCCGCATGCGTAGGAGAGTCTGTCACACCCCGTTGCCTCCCTGTCTATCTTAGGGGTGTGGTTCTGGGGTTGCGTGCGTCCCATTTGTTGGAAAAACAAAATGTCCGCCTTGCGCTATCAACAAGCGCCTTGCATGTGTTAGCGAGGTCGAAGCTGGTGGTGGGGAGGGGTTCATGGCCCCTCCCAACCCCCTTCAGGGCGAGGCTGAGCGAGGCGAACAAGCGGCGGCGTGGCGTGCTGCGGCGCGCATCGTGGCAGTCCGTCACCATCGCCAACCTATCTATCTTGGGGTGTGGCTCACGAGGTTCGCGTCTGACCCATTTGTTGGAAAAACAAAATTTCCCCTTTAGCCTATCAACCAGCGCGACTGGCGTGTGTTAGCCTTGAGCGAGTAGGGTGGGGAGGGGGTCATGACCCCCTCCCCAACGTGAGGCTGAGCTTGGAACAAGCCGGAGCGGCGGCGACACGGCGTGCCACGCGCGCCGCATCGCGTGGCGAGTCCGTCACACCCCGTCACCTTCTGTCTATCTTAGGGGTGTGGCTTTGGGTTCGTCGTCCCATTTATTGGAAAACAGAATGTCGCCTTGTGCTGTCAACCAAGCGCCAATGCATGCGTTAGCGGCGAGGCGGCGCAGGGGTGGGGAGGGTGGGACCCCTACCCAGCCCTGCGAGGTTAGCTGAAACGAGCCGGAGCAGGCTGCGATGCGGCGTGCCGCAATGCCGCATGCGTAGGCGAGTCCGTCACACCCCATTGCCTCCCTGTCTATCTTAGGGGTGTGGCTCTTGGGTTGCGTGCGTCCCATTTGTTAGAAAAACAGAATGTCCGCACTGCGCCTGTCAGCCAAGCGCACTGCGTGCATTAGCGCGAGGCCGAGCATGGGGTGGGGAGGGGGGGTCATGACCCCCCTCCCCAACCCCCTGCGAGGTCGAGCCTGGAACAAGCCGGAGCAGGCGGCGATGCAGCGTGCCGCGGCGCCCCAAGCGTAGGCGAGTCCGTCACACCCTGTCGTCTCCCTGTCTATCTTAGGGGTGTGGCTCTCGGGTTGCGTGCATCCCATTTATTGGAAAACAGGATGTCCGCCTCGCTTTGTCAACCAAGCACACTGCATGGGTTGGCGTGAGGCCGAGAAGGGGTGGGTAGGGGGTGTGACCCCACATATAATCTCTGCGTGGCCGAGCCTGGAATGAGCCGGAGGCGGCGACGGCGTGCTTGCTTGGCAGATCTTGTGGCGAATCCGCCACCTTGTCGCCTCCTGTCTTTCTTAGGGTTGTGGCTCACGGGGTTGCGTCGTCCCATTTGTTGGAAAAAGCAGAATGTCGCACTCTACTGTCGACCAAAGCGCGGTCGCGTGCGTTAGCGTGAGTAGGGCGGCGGGTGGGCGGGGGTCGTGACCCCCTCCCAACCTGCGAGGCCGAGCCGAGAATGAGCCGGGCGGGCGGTATGGCGTGCTGTGATTGCCGCATGTGTGGCGACTCCATCACACCTTGTCGCTTCCTCTCTATCTTAGGGGTGTGGCTTTGGGGTTGCGTCGTCCCATTTGTTGGAAAAAGCAGAATATACGCTGCGCCCGATCAACCAAGCGCCTTTGTGTCGCGTTAGGCGAGGCCGACCCGGAGGGTGGGGAGGGGTCATGACCCCCTCCCCCCCCGCGAGGCCGAGCCAGGCTTTGGAGGCTGGAGGCGGCGACGCTGCGTGCTGTGGCGCCGCTTATCTTGGCAATCTGTCACCCGTCGCCTCCTTGTCTATCTTAGGGGTGTGGCTCACGGGGTTACGTCGTCCCGGTTGTCGAAAAAACAGAATGTCCACACTATGTCATCAACCAAGAGCATTACGTCACGTTAGCGAGGCGGCGAGGGGTGGGAAGGGGTCGTGACCCCCCCCAACCCCGCGAGGCCGAGCCGAACGAAGCCGAGCAGCGGTAACGCGGCGTGCCTTGGCGCCCGCATCGTGGCGAGTCCGTCACCCCGTCGCCTCCTGTCTATCTTAGGTGTGTGGCTCTAGGGTTGCGTCGTCCCATTTGTTGGAAAAAGCAGAATGTCCGTGCACTACACTGTCAACCAAGTGCCTTTGCATGCGTTAAGCCGAGGCGGCGGGGGTGGGGATGGGGTCGTGACCCCCCTCCCCAACCTCCTGCGAGGCCGAGCCTGGAACAAGCCGGAGCAGACGGCGGTATGGCATGCCGCGGCGCCGCATGTGTAGGCAAGTCCGTCACACCCCGTCGCCTCCCTCTCTATCTTTGGGGTGTGGCTCTGGGGTTGCGTGCGTCCCATTTGTTGGAAAAACAGAATGTCTGGGGCCTCGTTGCAGCTGAGTGATCAATTTGTTTTCCTTATCTGAAGCATTTTTTTCTTTTTGGAGGATATATATTTTCGCGGTAGTGCAAATGATGTCATTTGTACTGCTTGCCCCAACATTGAGTACTGCACTGCGTGTAGCAAGTCTGTGTGTTGGGCACCGCACGAAAGTTGTTGCAGCCCTTGTCGTTCTACATTTATGCATGTACTGCACTTCATGTATACACTTTGTGAACTGCCTTATATTTGTTCTGTGAACTTTATTCACGTTTGTTTAGAATGGTCTGTGGATTATATTTTTTTGAAATATTAATATTACTGTTCTTTTTCTATAATTACCATTTGTGGACTACATGTGGACACATTTGTACTCCTTTTTTTACCATTGTGAACTGCATTAATCTTTTCTTTTTTTATGTATGAGTTTGTAGTCAGATTACCTAAATTTTTTTTGTTTAATATTGTTTTTGAATATGTTTTGTATGTGAATAGTATGTTCTGGTATCACACATTAATTTTTTTCAAAGCTGTCAAGATACTTGTTCTAATACAAACTAAGTTCTGCGAAAGCAATTGATCACAAGCAAACTGACATAGTTTTTACAAAAGAAATGTTCGATATGAAGCAATGGACATCATCAAAAGCTTGCATACATGAAACAAAGAACAACACAACGACTAAAGTAAAGTGAAACTAAACATAGCCCTGATTTTTTCTAGTTGTTGTATTGGATTACAACCTTGTTCTTCTTCTTCTTTGCTTCTTTGTCTCTTTTTGCCCCGTCCAGTCCCATTATGACATCGTAGATGATTCTCCATGACTCATATGTTGCGAATGCATCTATTGCTGCATACTTGATAAGCTTTTTACGGTGGGCAAAATTCCCACAGTATGGTCCTCCTTGCGTTTAATTTTTTTTCATGTCATGGTAGTGCATATACATCATCCTGCCGCAACATCGCCAAAGAGTCAAACTTATTTTTATTGTATGGTCTCTCCATTCCACGAATATCAATGTAGTTGTCGGAGTTGATCTCCAAACGAGATACCTTGACTTGCTTTTGCCTCCTTGATAGCGAATCCGACGAAGGTGTACTCACCATTCGTGAGGAATTTGTCTAGTTCCATTGGCTGCAATAAGTTTGTATAGAGTGAATATAGTTTATTCCTTAGAACTACCAATGTTTTTTTTACGAAACTAAAGCGCAATATGAATATCTGAATACATTGCATTGAGTAGTTGCTAATACTTTGTTCAACATAACTAGTAAATCGATAATAGATTGCATAAACAATGCATGTTTTGTGTATGCTTGTATTCTTGAACCTAATTTCATACTTGTTTTGTATGGTAATGTTGCGATTTTCTATTGTTCGTACCAAATAATTTGTACTTGGTAAAAAAGTGTATTGCTAGATCATATAATTCAAGAATTGAACACATGAGTGACATACATGGAGCCAGATGAAAACTGTCAATGAATTCATATGCCATGCTTTTCAAAAATGAGAACCATAGTTCAAATATTTGGCAATTGCAGCGAAGAAAATTTAAAATCAATATTGGCAAGCAATAGCATAGATTGATAGTTACTCTTACCTGTATTTAGCTGCAGAGATGTGGTAGACAAGGCATTCTTTTTCTACGCATAGTTGGAGCACTACTGCCCATCCTGGCTTCACGTAGTGTGTGTACTCGACATCAACGCTGACTAGTTTGACAGGCATTCCGCCGAGCTTCCTCCTGAATGTGGACATCATCTTGTCCATGTCTTTACCCTTGCTTGTGCAAACGACGTGGAGCTTGTGATTGCCGTGGAGGTGGACATCGTGGAGCTCCCTGGTGTACGTGCGGCGCTACTTGTATAGAGGTTCATCAGGCATGACTCTCCTCTGCTCTCTCGAGTTGTTCTAGAGAGAGAGGTTAGTGAAAGGAACAGTGGAGAAGAAGATGCAATGGAGTTTTGCGGGGGGGCGAAGCAGTTGTGTTTTCTCCTCCGCTCTCCTCTGCTCTCCTTGACAGGACGTGGGAGAGGTGGAGCGGGGCGGTTGCATGGTGGGGCTCTGTTTTAAGTTTCGTGGCAATTGGAGAGAGGTTCTGCTATGAGGAGGCTCTGTTAGTGTGTTGGAAATCCGGAACGTCATGGCCTCTTTTTTCATGACTAGTTCAATGTATTGACGCAATTGTCAGAAAATGTGATGATTGTGTTTTTGGTGAATTTTCCAAGTCAGTGCACTTCTTTGCTATCAAAATAGAACTGCGTATGTCCACATAGTGTACTGCATTATATTGGATTAGTATTCACAGAAATGTACGCACATTTAGTTTTTTAATGGAGTTCTTTCTTTTCTTCTTTTTTTGTGGTAATACAACTTTTGTGTGGATGGAGGGTAGTGTGGGTAGGGGTGTCAGACAGCTTTGCTTAAGTGACAGGGCTGCATTCTTCATTTTAGCCATACTACATTGCAGAGTGAAGAGAACTGCAATTCAGAAAAAAGAATACTTCGTGCTTCCACGTGGAGAACTGCATTGTTGTACGTCGCGGACTGCATTTGTACATTGAGTTCGGGCTTCCTGCGTTTTATTTATTAATAGTTTCTGGCAGTGCCCACGCACATTTTTTGGTTTGTTGTTATTCATTTAAAAAATGTTTCTCATTTTTCTTTTTGATGTTTTATTTTCGAACTTATGGTTTTATTTCTTAGTCGGCCTTGTTGGGCCTGTGTTCGGGTAGTGAAGACGCATTTGGGCCCAAATCGGCCTCTGAAACTGCACAGTTCCTGTCTGTTGTGTGTGCGCTCTAATGTTTAGTCCCACCTCGTCGGCGGAAGGCGCGCCCGACCTGTTTATAAGTGCTGGCGAGGCATATCGGTCGAACTCCTCGGGTTACTTATTTGGGCGCTTATACAGGCGCTCGCAGCTCTATGCTCTCTGACCTATGGGCCCATGTGTGGACGGCCCCATGCATTGTGACTCAGAACGACTAGCCTTCGGTGGGCGCAGACCTATTACAAGACTGGCTGGGGCCAGTAGCACCTGGGTGGTCAATTTTATTTTATTTTGTATTTTTCTGTCTTAAGTATTTTTTTCATTGTCGGGGCGTGCACTGCATTGATCAGTGTTCTGTACTGCATGTGCACGCCTTCCGTACTGCATGTACAGTTCTCATTTTTTGTTTCCGTGTTTTTGCTATTATATAATCTTTTTTTCCAATGTATGGGAGTGCACTGCTTAGTAAATCATACATGTACTGCATTGATTATGGTTGTGTACTGCACGTTCATATATTTCTGCACTGCATTGATTATTTACGTGTTGGCATTTTTATTTTTGTCTTTTTGCTCCTATGTATTCTTTTCTCAAATGTAGGTTCGTGCACAGCTTTGTTGGGTATGTTAAAACTTCATTCGACAGAGTCTGTACTGCATTCGTGCACAATTTGCATTGCATGCGTCCTGTTTGCATTCTGTACGACAAGTTCATCATCAGCAAACTAAGTTGAACAAAAAGCAATCTAACATAATCAAAGTTCATCATTACAAGTGATTCTTCATGGCAAGCAAACTAAGTTCAGCACACAAGCAAACTAATGATACATAAGCAAACAACATAAAGCAAATTTGATTTTTAATTCTAAAATGACGCTCACATTGTTGGCTCTTGGCCGGCACCATCTTCTTCTTAACCAGTTAGGCGCTTCCCATCCCCAACTGCTCCTGGCGTGCTTCTTGGGGGGCTCCTGCTTCTCCATCTTTCCATGGCGAAGCCCGTCCTGGGTGATTGTGATGCGGTTTCATATCTCGGACGCTGCGTGGGCGTCCTTTGCCGCGTACTCAATGTGCCTCATGGACAGAGGCAGGGTGGCCTAGCGCCCGTGCTCGTCGTCGGTGATCTTCTTCTTCATGTTGTTGTAGTAGTAAATCGATGAGCATGCCGAGACGCTCCAAGGAGTCCAACTCATTGGTTGCCTCGGGCACCCTCCACTCCTTCTGGATGTTGACAAAGTTGGCGACTTCCAATTTGACGCTCTAGAATTTTGGGGGGGAAAAAATTTTAAATTTTAATTACCTTTTTGTTTAATTTTTTTTTTTTTTTAAAAAAAATTTCCCCCCTTTTTTTTGTTTTTTTGGGGGTTTTTTTGGGGGGGTTTTGGTTTCCCCCGGCCGGGGAACCCCCCCCTTTTTTGGGATTTTTTGGGGGGGTTTTGGGGGAAAGAGGTTTCCCGGGGGGTTTTTTTTTTTTTTTTTTGGGTTTTCCAAAAAAAAATTAAAACCTTTTTGACAAAACCAAAAAAATTTTTAAATTTTTTTTTAAAAAAAATTTTTTTTTTTTTTTAAAGGCCCTTTTTTTAATTTTTTTTTTTAAAATTGGGAAAAAAAAAAATTAAAAATTTTTAAATTTTCCCCCCCCCAAATTTTTTTTTGGTTTTGGGGGCCCTTTTTGGTTTTTGTTTCCCAACCCTTTTTTGCTTTTTCAAAGGCCCCGGGGGGGGGGGTTTTCCTTTTTTCCCCTTTTTTAATGGTTTTTGGGCCTTTTTGGGTTTTTTTTTTTTTTGGGTTTTTAAAAAACCTTTGGGGGTTTTTTTTTTCCAAACCAAAATTTTTTTTTTTTCCCCCCTTTTTTTTAAAAAAAATTTTTTTGGGGGGGGCCGGGTTTTGGGGAAAGTTTGGGTTTTTTCCCTTTTTTTTTTTTTGGGGCCCTTTTTCCCCTTTTTTTTTTTTTTTTTTTTTTTTTTTAAAAAGGAAAGGGGGGGTTTTAAAAAAAGGTTTTTTAAAATCCCGGGGGGGGCCCCAAAATTTTTTTCTTTTTTTCCCCTTTTTTTTGGGGTTTTTTTTTTTTTCCCCTTTTTTGGTTTTTTTTTTAAATAAGGTTTGGGGTTTTGGTTTTTTTTTTTTTTTTAAAATTTTTTAAAAAAAGGGGTTTTTTGGGTTTGGGGTTTTTTTGGGTTTTTTTCCCCTTTTTTTTTTTTCCCCTTTTAAAATTTTTTTTTCCCCAAAATTTTTTTTTTTTAAAACCCCTTTTTTTTTTTTAATTTTTGGTTTCCCCTTTCCTTTTTGGAAAAATTCGGGGTTAAAGGGAAATTTTGGGCGGGAATTCCCCTTTGGAAAAAAATTTTAAATTTTTTTGGGGGGGGGAACTTTTTTTGGGTTTTTTTTGGGGGGTTTTTAAAAATTTAATTTTTTTTTTTTTTTTAAAATTGGAATATTTAATTTTTTTTTTGAAAAGGCTTTTTTTTAAAAAATTTTCTTTTTTTTAAAACCGGGTTTAATTTTTTAAAAAAACCCCCAAAAACCCCCCTTTTTTTTTTTTGGGGGTTTTAAATTTTTAAAAAAAAATTTTTTTTTTTTTTGGTTTTTTTTTTTTTTTTTTTTTTTGGGAAAAAAAATTTTTTTGGGGTTTTTTTTTCCCTTTTTTTTTTGGGGGTTTTTTTTTTTTTTTTTCCGGTTGATTTTTAAAAAACCCCCTTTTGGGGTTTTTGGGGGGGTTTTTTTTTTTTTTTTAATTTTTTCCCCTTTTGGTTTTTTTTTTTTTTAAAATTTGGGGTTGGAAAAGGGGAAATTTTTTTTGGGGGGTTGTTTTTTTTAAAATTTTTTAAATGTTTAAAAATTTTTTTGTTTTTTTTTTTTTTTTTTTAAAAAAATTTTTTTTTTTCCCCCCTTTTTTTTTATTTTTTTCCCAAAAATTTTTTTCAAAAAAAAAAAAAACGGTTTTTTTAAAACCCCCCCTTTTTTGGGTTTTTAAAAGGGGGTTTTTAAAAAAAGGGGGGAAAAAAATTTTTTTTAAATTTTTTTTTTTTTTAAAATTTTTTCCCCAAAAAAGGGGGTGCCAAACCCTTTTTTCCAAAAAATTCCTTTTTCCCTTTTTTTTTTTTTAAATTTGGGGTTTTGGTTTTTTTTTTAAAAAAAAAAATTTTTTTTTTTTTTTTAACCCTTTTTTAAAAATTTTTTTTTTTTTTTTTTTTTTAAAGGAAAAAATTTTTTTTGGGGGTTTTTTTTTTTTTTTTGGGGTTTTTTTTGGGAAGGGTTTTTTTTTTTAAAGGTTTTAAAATTTTTTTTTTTTTTTTTTTTAAAAAGGGGGTTCCCCCCAAAATTTTTGTTTAAAATTTGGTTTTGGTTTTTTTTTTTTTTTTTGGGGGGGCCCTTTTTTGGGCCTTTTTTTAAAATTTGGGGGGAAAAATTTTTGGGTTTTTTTTTTTTTTTCCCCCAAAATTTTTTTAAAAGGGGGGTTTTTTTTTTTTTTTTTTTTTGGGGGGGTTTTTTTTTTTTTTGGGTTTTTTTTTTTTTTTTTTTTTTTTTTTTTTGGGGTTTTGAACCCCGGGGGGGCCTTTTTTTTTTTTTTAAAAAAAAAATTTTGAAATTTTTTTTTAAAAAACCCCCTTTTTTAAAAGGGGGGTTTTTGGTTTTCCCCTTTTTTTAAAAGGGGGAAATTTTTTTTCCCCCTTGAAAATTTTTTTTTAAGGGGGTTTTTTTGGGGGTTTTTCCCCCCCTTTTTTTTTTTTTTTTTTTTTTGGTTTTTTTTTTTTTTTTCCCCAATTTTTAAAAAGGCCCTTTTTTAAAAAAATTTTTTTTTTTTTCTAAAATTTTTGGGGGGAAAAATTTTTAATTTTAAAGGAAAACCAAATTTTTTAATTTTTTGGGGCCTTTTTTTTTTCATTTTGTTTTTTTTTCCCTTTTTTTTTTTTTTTTTTTTTTTTTTTTTTTTTTTTTCCCCCCCTTTTTTTTCCAAACCCCAAAAGGGGGCTTTGTTTTTTTTTTTTGGGGGCCCCTTTTTGGGGTTTTAAATTTTTTTTTTTTTTTTGTTTTTTTAAGGGTTTTTTAAATTTTTTTCCAAAATTTTTTTTTTTTTTTGGTTAAAAAAAAATTTTAAAAATTTTTTTTTTTGGGGGCCCCCCTTTTTTAAAAGGGGGGGGGGAAAAAAAAAAGGGGTTTTTTTTGGGGGGTTTTTTTTTTTTAATTTAAAAAACTGTTTTTTTTAAAAAAAATTTTTTTTTTTTTTTCCCCCTTTTTTTCCCCCCCCTTTTTTTAAAAAAAACCCCCGGGGGGAGGGGTTTTAAAAATTTTTTTTTCGGCCCCTTTTTTTCCCTTTTTTTTTGGTTTTTTTTGGGGGGGAATTTTGGGGAAAAAATTTTTTTTTGGGGAAAAATTTTAAAAAATTTTTTGGGGGGGAATGGTGGAAATTTTTTAAAGGGTTTTTAAAGAAAAAAATTTTTTTTTTAAAATTGGTTTTTTTTTTTTTTTTTTTAATTTTTTAAATTTTTTTTTAAAAAATTTTTTTAAAGGCCTTTTTTTTTTTTTTAAAAAGGGGAAAAAGGGGGGAAAATTTTTTTTTTTCCCTTAAAAAAAGGGGGGGTTTTTGGGGGGAAGGAAAAAAAAATTTTTTCCAAAAAAAAATTTTTTTTTCCCAAAGGAAAATTTTAAAATTTTTTTTTTTTTTTTTTTTTTTTTTAAAATTGGGTTTTTTTCCCATTTATTTAAAAAAAAAAATTTTTTTTTTTTTTTTTTTGGGGGGGTTTTTTTTGGGTTTTTAAAAACCTTTTTTTTTAAAAAAAAAAATTTTTTTTTTTTTTTCCCAAAAAAAAAGGAAAAAAAAATTTTTTTTTTTTGGGGGTTTTTTATTTTTTTTTTTTTTTTTAAATTTGTTTTTTTTTTTTTGGGGGGTTTTTTTCCCCCCCTTAAAACCCCCGGGGGGTTTTTTCCCTTTTAAGGGGAAACCCCCCCTTTTTTTTGGGGGGCGGGGTTTTTAAAAAAACCCCTTTTCCCAAAAAGGGGGGAAAAAAGGGGGTTTTTTTTGGGGGGAAGGGGGAAAAAGGCGAAAAAAAAGGCAATTTTTTCCCCCTTTTTTTTGGGGGTTTAGGGGTTTCCCTTTTTAAAAAATTTTGGGGGGTTGGGCCCAAACCCCCCCCCCCGGGGGGAAGGGGCCCCCCCGGGGGGCCCCCCCCCAAAAACCCGGCCCCCCCCCCCAAAATTTTTTTGGGGGGGTTTGGGGGAAAAAAACCCCCTTTAAAAAGGGGGCCAAGGGGGGGGGAAAGGGGGTTTTTTTTTTGGGGGAAAAAAGGGAAAGGGAACCCAAACCCCCTAAACCCTTACCCCGGCCCCTTTCCCAACCCCGGGGCCCGGGGGAAAAAAATTTTTTGGAAAAAAAAAAAAACCGGGGGGGTTTTTTTTTCCCCCCCCCCCCTTTTTCGGGGGGGAGGGGGGGGGGGTTTTGGGGGAAAAAGGGCCCCCCCAAAAGGGGGGGGAAAAACCCCCTTTTTGGGGGGGGGTTTTTTTTAAAACCCTTTCCGGGGGGGGGGGGGGATTTTTTTTTCCCCCCCCCCCAAAAAAATTTTTTTTTTTTTTTTTTTTCCCCCCCCTTTTTTTTTTTGGGGGAAAAAAAAACCAAGGCCCCCAAAATTTTTTCCCTTTGGGGGGGGGGCCCCCAACCCCTTTTCCCCCAATCCCCCCCAAAAGGGGGGTTTTTCCCCCCCGGGCCCCCCCGGGGTTTCCGGGTTTTGGGAAAAAACCCCCCCCAAAAACCCCGGGGAAAAAGGCCGGGGGGGGTTTTAAAGGGGGGGTTTTTAACAAGGGGGGGGGGGGGAAAAAAAATTTTCCCCCCCCCACGGGGTGGGTTTTTTGGTTTTTAAAAAAAAAATCCCAAAAAGGGAAAAAGGGGGGAAAAAACCCCGCCAATTTAGGGGGAATTTGGCCCTTTTTTTTAAATTGTTAAAACCCAACCCTTTCCCCCCCCCCCTTTTTGGGAAAAAAAAAACCCCCCAAACGGGAAAGGGGCCCCGGGGGGGGGGGCCCCCTTTTTTTTGGGCCCTAAAAATTTTTTGGGGGGGGCCCCCTTTTTTTTTTAAAAAGGGGGGTTTTTTTTGGGTTTAAATTTTTTTTTGGGGGCAAAAAGGGGGCCGGGGGGGGGGGGGGGGGGTCCCAACCCCCCCCCAAAACCCCGGGGGGGAACCCCCCGGGGGGGGGGCCCCCCCTGCCCCTTTCCATCTTGGGGGGTTTTCCCCCCCCCTTTTTTTTGGGGGCCCCCTTTTAAAATTTGGGAAAAAAAAGGGGGGGGGTTTTCCCAAAAAGGGGCCGGCCCCCCGGGGCGGAGGGGGGGGGGGTGGAATCCCCCCCCCCCCCCCTAAGGGGGGGGGGGTTGGGGGTTTTTGGGAAAAAATTGGGGGCCCCCCCCAAAAATTTTTGGGGGGGGGGGGGGGGTTTTTTAAAACCCCGGGGGGCCCGGGGAAAAAACCCCCCCCGGGGCCCCCAAACCCCTTTTTTAAAAAAGGGGCGGGCCCCGGGGGGGAAAAAAAATTTTTTAAAAAGGCCCCAAAAGGGTTGGGGGGGGCCAACCCCCCCCGGGGGGGGGGGAAAACCCCCCCCCGGGGGGGGGGTTTCCCCCCCCAATTTTTCTTGGGGTTTGGGGGGGGGGGGGGGGGCCCCCCCCCCCCCCCAAAAAATTAAACCCACCCCCCCGGGGGGGGGGAAAAAAGGGGTTCCCCCGGGGCCCCCCCCCCCCGGGGGGGGGGGGGGTTTTCTTTTTTTTCCCCCTTTTTAAAAAAACCCAAATTCCCGCCCCGGGGGGGGGGGGGGGGGGGGTTTCCCCCCCCCGGGGGGCCCCCCCCCGGGGGGCCCGGGCCCCCGAGGCCCCCCCCCCCTTTTTTTTTCCCTTTTGGGGGGGGGGGCCCCCCCCCTTTGGGGGGGGAAAAAGGTGGGGGGCGGGCCCCCCCCCGGGGGCCCTTTGGCCAAGGGGCCCGAAGGGGGGGGGGGGGGGCCCCCCCCCCCCCGGGGGCAGGGGGGGGGGGGGGGCCCCCAAATTTTAAACCGGCCAAGGGGGGGGAAAAGGGGGGGGGGGGTTTTCCCCCCGGGGAAAAAAAAAGGGGGGGGGGGGGGGTTGGGGGAAAAGGGGTTTTGGGGGGGTGGGGGGGCCCCCCCCAAAAAAAAAGGGCCGGGGGAAGAACCCCCGGGGGCCCGGGGGGGGCCCCCCCCCCCCGGGGGCCCCTTTTGGGGGGGGGGGGCCGGGGTTTGGAAAAACCCCCCCAAAGGGGGGGTTTTTTCCCCCCCCCCGGGGGGGGGGGGGGGGGGGGGGCCCCCCCCCCCCCTTGGGGGGGGGGGGGGGGGGGCCCGGCCCCCAAAGGGCCCTTTTCCCCCCGGCCCCCCCCCGGGTTTTTGGGGTTTGGGCCCGGGGGGTCCCCAAATTTTTTTAAAAAGGGCAAAAAGGGGGGGGTTTTCCCCCCGGGGGGGCCCGGGGGGGGGGGGGGGGCCCCCGGGGGCCCCCCCCCCCCCAAAAGGGGGGGGGGGGTTGGGGTTTGGGGGGAAAGGCAACCCTTTCAAATTTTTTTTTTTTTAAAGGGTTTGGGGTTTTTTCCCCCTTTTGGGGAAAAAGGGGGGGCCAAAAATTTTTTGGGGGGGGTTTTTTTCCCCCCTTTTTTCCCCCAAAAAGGGGGGGAAATTTTTTTAAAAAATTTTTTTTTTTCCCTTTTTTTTCCCCCCTTTTTTTTTTTTTTTTTTTTTTTTTTTTGGGGGGTTTTAAAAAAGGGGGTTTTTAAAAGGGGGGGGGAAAATTTTTTTTCCCCCCCCCGGGGGTTTTAAAAATTTAAAAAAAAAGGGGGGTTTTTCCAAAAATTTCGTTAAATCCCCCCCCTTTTAAATTTAAAAGGGGGTTTGGCCCCCTTTTTTTTTTTTTTTTTTTTTTTTGGGCCCCCCCAAAGGGGGCCCCCAAAAAAAGGGGGGGCCCCGGGAAAAAGGGGGCAAAATTTCCCGGGTTTTCCCCCTTTTAAATTTTTTCCCCGGGGGGGTTTTAAAAAAAACCCCCCCCTTTTTTTTTTTTCCCCCCCCAAAAAGGGCTTGGGTTTGGGGGGGTTTTTTTTGGGGGTTTTCCCCCCCCGGGGGCCCCACGGGGAAAAAGGGGGCTTTTTGGGGGGTTTTTTTTCCCCCCCCAAACCCCCCCTTTTTTTTTGGGGGAAAAAAGGGTTTTTTGAAAAAAAAAATTTTTTTTTTTAAAACCCCCTTTTTTTTTTTTTTTTTTGGGGGGGAAAATTTTTTTAAAAAACCCGGGAGCATGCCCGCTGGAGCCGCTAGGCATAGGCGAAGTCCGCCACACCCGCTGCCTCCCCGCCTATCTTAGGGGTGTGGCTCGGGTTGCGACATCCCATTTGTTGAAAAACAGTAATATCTGTGATCAAGGCCGTCAACTAAGCGCACTGCAGGCGTAGAGCGAGGCCGAGCAGGGGTGGGAGGTGGTGGTGACCCCCAACCCTTGCGAGGCCGAGCCCGAACGAGCCGAGTAGAAGGCGACACGGTGTGCCGCAGCACCGCATGCAGGCGAAGTCCGCTACACCCCGCCGCCTCCCTGCCTATCTTAGGGTGTGGGTCCGTGTTGTGTGCGCCCCATTTGTTGGAAAAAGAATGTCCGCACTGCGCTGTTAACCAAGCGACATATATGCAAGAAGGCTGAGAGGAGCAGGTGGGGAGGGGGGTCATGACCCCACTCGCCAACCCCGCGGCCGAGGCCTGAACGAGCCGAGCAGACGGCGACGCTGAGCCGCTGGAGCCGCATGCGAGGCAAGTTCATCACACCCCGCCGCCTCCCCTGCCTATCTTAGGTGTGGCTCGTTGCATACGCCCCATTTGTTGAAAACAGAATGTCCGTGACCGCGCTTTCAACCAAGCGACTGCAGCGTAGAGCGAGGCCAGCAGGTGGGAGCGGGTTGAGGACCCTCCCCAACCCCCGCGGCCGTGGCTTGAACGAGCCGGAGTAGACGGTGACGCGGGCGTGTCGCTGGCGCCGCATGCCTAGGCGAAGTCTGGCTCACACCCCTGCCGCCTCCCTGCCTATCTTAGGGGTGTGGGGGCTGTATGTGTCCCATTTGTAGGAAAACAGAATGTCCGAACCACGCCACAACCAAGCGCATCACTGCATGCTAGAGCGAGGTTGTGAGGCGGGGGGTGGTGACCCTCCCCAACCCCCGCGGTCGAGCCTGAACGAGCCGAGAGACGGCGACGCGCGTGCCGCAGCCGCATGTGTAGGCGAGTCCATCACACCCTGCCTCCTCCTCGCTCATCTTAGGGGTGGCTCGGGGTTGCTCAAGGCCCCATTTGTTGAAAACAGAATGTCCGTGACGCGCCTGCCAACCAAGCGACCGCCGTGTTAGCGCGAGGCCGAGCAGGTGGGGGTCGTGGATTCTCGCCAACCCCATGGCGAGGCCGAGGCTGAACGAGCTGGCGCGGCGACGCTGCAAGCCGCGCGCCGCTGGGCGATTCGAAGTCCGGCTACACCCTGCCGCCTCCTCGCCTATCTTAGGGGTGTGGCTCGGGGTTGCGTGCGCCCCATTTGTTGCAAAAACATAATGTCCGCATTATGCCTATCAACCAAGCTCACTATGTGCGTAGAGCGAGGCCGAGCAGGGGGGGAGGGGTGGTGACCCGCCTCGCCAACCTCGCGAGGCCAAGCCTCGAATGAGCCGAGCAGCGGTGACGGTGTGTCGTGGGCGCCAAGATGCTTAGGCGATTTCTCACACCCCATCGCCTCCCGCCTATCTTAGTGTTGTGGCTCGCTGCGCGCCCCATTTGTCGAAAATAGAATGTCCGTGACTGCTACCACCAACCAAGCGATCAAGGCGGCAAGAAGGGCGAGGTTAAGCACGGGTGGGGGGGGGGTCGTGACCCTCCCCAACCCCCACGAGGCCGAGGCCGAACGAGCCTGCAGCAGCGATGGCGCGGCGTGTCCGGGTCGGATGCGAGGCAAGTTCTCACACGCCCCATCGCCTCCCTCGCCTATCTTAGGGTGTGGTTTCGGGTTGTAAAGGCCCCATTTGTTGAAAACAAAATGTCCGTGACTGCACCTGCCAACCAAGTGCATCAGGCGCAGCGCGAGGGCGCAGCAGGGGTGGGAGGGGGTCGTAACCCCACTCGCCAACCCCCTGCGAGGCCGAGCCTGGAATGAGCCGGAGCAGGCGGCGACGCGGCATGCCGCGGAGCCGCATGCGTAGGCGAGTCCGTCACACCCTGTCGCCTCCTTGTCTATCTTAGGGTGTGGTTTCGCGCGGCGCCCCATTTGTTGGCAAAACAGAATGTCCGCACTACGCCCTCACAACCAAGTGCACCGCATGCTAGAGCGAGGCCGCAGGGGTGGAGGGGTGGTGACCTGCCTCGCCAAACCCTCGCGAGGCCGAGCCCGAACGAGCCGAGCAGACGGTAACGCTGCATGCCGCGGTGCCGCATGCAGTGGAGAGTCTGGCCACACCCCCTGCCTCCCCGCTCATCTTAGGGGTGTGGTTCGGGGTTGCGTAAGGCCCCATTTGTTGGAAAAACAAATGTCCGTGATCGCTACCACAACCAAGCGACTGCATGTGTTAGCGAGGTCGAAGCAGGTGGGAGGGGGTTCATGACCCCCCTCCCCAACCCCCTTCAAGGACGAGGCTGGAACGAGCCGGAGCAAGCGACGACGTGGCGTGCCACGGCGCCAAGATGCGAGGCGAAGTCTGCCACACCCCATCGCCAACCCATCTATCTTAGGGTGTGGCTCGAGGTTTGCAGACACCCATTTGTTGAAAACAAATTTCCAAGATCTACTTATCAACCAAGACAACAGGTGTTAGCGAGGGCGAGGGTGGGGGAGGGGGCCATGACCCCCTCCCCAACCCCTCGTGAGGCTGAGCTTGGAACAAGCCGAGAGCAGGGCGACACGGGCGTACACGGCGCCAAGCATGCGAGAGTGAGTCCGCCACACCCTGGCCACCTTCCCTGCCTATCTTAGGGGTGTGGCTGGCTGCGTATGGCCCCATTTATTGGAAAACAGAATGTCCGTGACTGCGTGCTCACAACCAAGCGCAATGCATGCGAAGGCGAGGCCGAGCAGGGGTGGGAGGGGGTCGGACCCCTACCCAACCCCCGCGAGGTTGAGGCTGAACGAGCCGAGCAGGCTGGCGATGCGGGCGTGGCCGCAATGCCGCATGCGAGGGCGAGTCCGGCTACACCCCATTGCCTCCCTGTCTATCTTAGGGGTGTGGCTCTGGGTTGCGCGGCGGCCCCATTTGTTAGAAAACAGAATGTCCAAGATCACTGTCACCTAAGCGATCAAGGCATTAGCGAGGCCGAAGCATGGGGTGGGAGGGGGTCATGACCCTCCCAACCCCCGCGAGGTCGAGCCCGAACAAGCCGGAGCAGCGGCGATGCAATAGGCCGGGCGCCCAAGCGAGGCGAGTCCGCTACACCCGCCGCCCTCCCGCCTATCTTAGGGGTGTGGTTTTGGCATGTGCATCCCATTTATTGGAAAACAGGATGTCCGTGATCGCTACCACAACCAAGCACACTGCATGGGCTGGCGGAGGCCGAGAAGGGGTGGGTAGGGGGTCCGACCTTCGCAATCTCCTCGCGGACCGAGCCCGAATGAGCCGAGCAGCGGCGACGCGGCGTGCCGCAGCCAAGATGCGAGGGCGAGTCCGCCACACCTTGTCGCCTCCCCTGCCTTCTTAGGGTTGTGGCTCGGGGTTGCGCAAGGCCCCATTTGTTGGAAAAACAATGTCTGCACTACGCCACAACCAAGCGCAAGGCGGCAAGAAGGGAGGCCGAGCAATGGTGGGCAGGGGGTCAGGACCTCCCCAACCCCCGCGAGGCCGAGCCTGCATGAGCCGGAGCAGGCGGCGGTATGGCGTGCCGCGGTGCCGCATGTGTAGGCGACTCCATCACACCTTGTCGCTTCCCTCTCTATCTTAGGGGTGTGGCTTTGGGGTTGCGTGCGTCCCATTTGTTGGAAAAACAGAATGTCTCAGATCAAGGCCACCAACCAAGCGACTGCATCGTAGCCGAGGCCGACTGCAGGGTGGGAGGGGGGTCATGACCCCCCTCCCCAACCCCCTGCGAGGCCGAGCCTGGAACGGGCTGGAGCAGGCGGCGACGCGGCGTGCCGCGGCGCCGCATGCGGAGGCGAGTCTGTCACACCCCGTCGCCTCCTTGTCTATCTTAGGGGTGTGGCTCGGGGTTACGTATGGCCCCAGCTTGTCGAAAAAACAGAATGTCCACACTATGTCTCACAACCAAGAGCATTACGACGTTAGCTGAGGTCGGCAGGGGTGGAAGGGGGTCGACCCCCTCCCCAACCTCGCGAGGCCGAGCCTCGAACGAAGCCGAGCAGCGGCAACGCGGGCGTGCCGCCGCCGCACAAGCGAGGCGCAGTCCGGCCACACCCCGCCGCCTCCCTGCCTATCTTAGGTGTGTGGCTCTAGGGTTGCGCAAGGCCCCATTTGTTGGAAAACAGAATGTCCGTGACTACACCTGCCAACCAAGTGCATCAGAGCAAGAAGGCGAGGTCGAAGCAGGGGTGGGATGGGGGTCGTGACCCTCCCCAACCCTCTCCGCGAGGCCGAGCCTCGAACAAGCCGAGCAGACGAGCAGATGGCATGCCGCGCGCCAAGATGTGTAGGCAGTTCACACACCGCCGCCTCCCTCTCTATCTTTGGGGTGTGGCTCGGGGTTGCGTATGCCCCATTTGTTGGAAAAACAGTAATGTCTGGGCCTCTGGTACCGAAAGTGATCAATTTGTTTTCCTTATCTCAAGCATTTTTTTTTTTTTGGAGGATATATATTTTCATGTAGTGCAATGATGTCATTTGTACCGCTTTGCCCCAACATTGAGTAACGTGATCAAGGTAGCAAGTCTGTGTGTTGGGCATCAAGACGAAGTTGTTGTAGTTCTTGTCGCTCTACATTTATGCATGTATCGCACTTCATGTATACACTTTGTGAACTGCTTTATATTTGTTCTCAGGAACTTTATTCACGCTTGTTTAGAATGGTCTCTGGATTATATTTTTTGAAATATTAATATTATCGTTTTTTCTATAATTACTATTTGTGGACTACATGTGGACACATTTGTACTCCTTTTTTTTACCATTGTGAACTGCATTAATCTTTTTCTTTTTTTATGTATGAGTTTGTAGTCAGATTACCTAAATTTTTTTTGTTTAATATTGTTTTTGAATATGTTTTGTATGTGAATAGTATGTTCTGGTATCACACATTAATTTTTTTCAAAGCTGTCAAGATACTTGTTCTAATACAAACTAAGTTCTGCGAAAGCAATTGATCACAAGCAAACTGACATAGTTTTTACAAAAGAAATGTTCGATATGAAGCAATGGACATCATCAAAAGCTTGCATACATGAAACAAAGAACAACACAACGACTAAAGTAAAGTGAAACTAAACATAGCCCTGATTTTTTCTAGTTGTTGTATTGATTACAACCTTGTTCTTCTTCTTCTTTTGCTTTTTGTCTCTTTTTGCCCCTGGCCCAGCCCCATTATGACATCGTGAGATGATTCTCCATGACTCATATGTTATGTAATGCATCTATTGCTGATACTTGATAAGCTTTTTCTCGCAGCGGCAAAATTCCCAGAGTATGGTCCTCCTTATGCTTAATTTTTTTTTTCATGTCATGGTAGTGCATGTCTTATCCCGCCAAGAACATCACCAAAGAGTCAAACTTATTTTTATTGTATGGGTCTCCATTCCACCGAATATCAATGTAGTTGTCGGAGTTGATCTCCAAACCAGATACCTTCAGCTTGCTTTTGCCTCCTTCAATAGCGAATCCGACGAAGGTGTACTCACCATTCGTGAGGAATTTGTCTAGTTCCATTGGCCTGCAATAAGTTTGTATAGAGTGAATATAGTTTATTCCTTAGAACTACCAATGTTTTTTTTTTCTGAAACTAAACTGCAATATGAATATCTGAATCTGTTGCATTGAGTAGTTGCTAATACTTTGTTCAACATAACTAGTAAATCTGATAATAGATTGCATAAACAATGCATGTTTTGTGTATGCTTGTATTCTTGAACCTAATTTCATACTTGTTTTGTATGGTAATGTTGCAGTTTTCTATTGTTCAGCCAAATAATTTGTACTTGGTAAAAAAAGTGTATTGCTAGATCATATAATTCAAGAATTGAACACATGAGTGACATACATGGAGCCAGATGAAAACTGTCAATGAATTCATATGCCATGCTTTTCAAAAATGAGAACCATAGTTCAAATATTTGGCAATTGCAGCGAAGAAAATTTAAAATCAATATTGGCAAGCAATAGCATAGATTGATAGTTACTCTTACCTGTATTTAGCTGCAGAGATGTGGTAGACAAGGCATTCTTTTTCTACGCATAGTTGGAGCACTATCGCCCATCCGGCTTCACGAGTGTGTGTACCGACATCAACGCTGACTAGTTTGACAGCATTCCGCCGAAGCCTCCTCCGAATGTGACATCATCTTGTCCATGTCTTTACCCTTGCTTGTGCAAACGACGTGGAGCTTGTGATTGCCGTGGAGGTGGACATCGTGGAGCTCCTCGTGTAACGCGGCGGGCGCTACTTGTATAGAGGTTCATCAGCATGACTTCTCCTCCGCTTTCTCGAGTTGTTCTAGAGAGAGAGGTTAGTGAAAGGAACAAAGGAGAAGAAGATGCAATGGAGTTTTATGGGGGGGACGGCTAGCTAGAAGCCTCCGCTTCTCTCCGCTTCTCCTTGACAGACGGGAGAGGTGGAGCGGGCGGTTGCATGGTGGGGCTCTTAAGTTTCGTGGCAATTGGAGAGAGGTTCTCGCTATGAGGAGGCTCATAGTGTGTTGGAACCGAACGCCATGGCCTCTTTTTTCATGACTAGTTCAATGTATTGACGCAATTGTCGAAAATGTGATGATTGTGTTTTTGGTGAATTTTCCAAGTCAAGCACTTCTTTGCTATCAAAATAGAATCGTGATGTCCACATAGTGTACTGCATTATATTGGATTAGTATTCACAGAAATGTACGCACATTTAGTTTTTTAATGGAGTTCTTTCTTTTCTTCTTTTTTTGTGGTAATACAACTTTTGTGTGGATGGAGGGTAGTGTGGGTAGGGGTGTCAGACAGCTTTGCTTAAGTGACAGGGCTGCATTCTTCATTTTAGCCATACTACATTGCAGAGTGAAGAGAACTGCAATTCAGAAAAAAGAATACTTCGTGCTTCCACGTGGAGAACTGCATTGTTGTACGTCGCGGACTGCATTTGTACATTGAGTTCGGGCTTCCTGCGTTTTATTTATTAATAGTTTCGCAAAGCGCTCACGACATTTTTTGGTTTGTTGTTATTCATTTAAAAAATGTTTCTCATTTTTCTTTTTGATGTTTTATTTTCGAACTTATGGTTTTATTTCTTAGTCGGCCTTGTTGGGCCTGTGTTCGGGTAGTGAAGACGCATTTGGGCCCAAATCGGCCTACGAGCACGGCCGGTTCCCGGTACGCTGTGTGTGCGCTCTAATGTTTAGTCCCACCTCGTCGGCGGAAGGCGCGCCCGACCTGTTTATAAGTGCTGGCGAGGCATATCGGTCGAACTCCTCGGGTTACTTATTTGGCGCTTATACAGCGCCGCAGCTTATGTTTCTCGACCTATGGGCCCATGTGGACGGCCCCATGCATTGTGACTCGTAACGACTAGCCTTCGTGGGCGCAGACTATTACAAGACGGTCAGCAAGAGCACCGGGTGGTCAATTTTATTTTATTTTGTATTTTTCTGTCTTAAGTATTTTTTTCATTGTCGGGCGCAATCGTGATTGATCGTTGTTCAGATCAAGATGTGCACGCCTCCGCATCGCATGTACAGCTTCTCATTTTTTGTTTCCGTGTTTTTGCTATTATATAATCTTTTTTTCCAATGTATGGGAGTGCACTGCTTAGTAAATCATACATGTACTGCATTGATTATGGTTGTGTACTGCACGTTCATATATTTCTGCACTGCATTGATTATTTACGTGTTGGCATTTTTATTTTTGTCTTTTGTCTCCTATGTATTCTTTTTCTCAAATGTAGGTTCGTGCACAGCTTTGTTGGGTATGTTAAAACTTCATTCGACAGAGTCTCAGACGATTCAGGGCACAATTTGCATTGTATGCGCCCCTGCTTGCATTCTCAGACGACAAGTTCATCATCAAGAAACTAAGTTGAACAAAAGCAATCTAACATAATCAAAGTTCATCATTACAAGTGATTCTTCATGGCAAGCAAACTAAGTTCAAAGACACAAGCAAACTAATGATACATAAGCAAACAACATAAAGCAAATTTGATTTTTAATTCTAAAATGACGCCACATTGTTGGCTCTTGGCCGGCACCATCTTCTTCTTAACCGCTAGGGCGCTTCCCATCCCCAACCGCTTCCCCGGCGTGTTTTGGGGCCTCGCTTCCATCTTTCCATGGCGGCTTCCGCCCCGGTGATTGTGATGCGGTTTCATATCTCGGACGCTGCGTATGCCCTTGTCACAGACTAATGTGCCTCATGGCGGATGAGGCAGTGGTGGCCTAGCGCCTGCTCGCCGCTTCGGTGATCTTCTTCTTCATGTTGTTGTAGTAGTCGTCGATGAGCATGCCGGAGACGTCTCCAAGGGAGTCCAACTCATTGGTTGCCTCGGGCACCCTCCACTCCTTCTGGATGTTGACAAAGTTGGCGACTTCCAATTTGACGCGCTCTAGCCTGGTTTTGTCGCCTTCGATGGAGAAGCCTGCAAAGGTGTACCTGGGGTCGGCGAGGAAGTTGTCAAAGTGGGTGCACCTTTCACCGGCGCTCATTTGGAAGAGCAGCACCAGGTGATTCTTGCCGATGGAGAGCTGGTAGAGGGAGGGTTTCTGCGTCGCTTCAGGCTTGTTGTTGTACTCGAGATCAATGCCGATGATCTTGTGGCGCTAGAGGCTGAGGTGGCGCCAGATTCGCGAGGGAGATCGGCATCTGCTTCTGGTCGTTGGTGTGGATGACGTGCAACTTGGTGTTGTCGTGTGCCTCCACGGCCTTGTCGCCCTTGTACTCATCGGTGAACGCCATCGCCGGTAGCAGGGCTTGGTGCTTTTGCGTTGATATGGAGTAATTTGGTGGCACCGTTATGGATACTTGTGTTGTTGTGGATGAGAAGGCCTTTGGCAGGGGTCTGAATTTAAGGGGAGGGCGCGGGGTGGGATGGCCGCGTTGGATGAACTGCACGATCTCACTGATGATGCGGTTGTGCAGATCGTGGGTAGGTGTTGCATCTGTGATCGTGGGCTTGTGGCGATTGAACCGCTCCGATTGGGTGGTTGTATGCGAACATGGTTTTTTATTAACATGGTTTTATTTTATTTTTGATCAGTAATTTTTTTTAACCGCCACTTTCTGTGTGAACGTGCATTTTGTTACGTTTATACATGTATCCCGGCCATAATGAACTGCATTCGTTATAGTTGTGCAATCGCATCGCTCGCAATATCAATCGCACTTTGTCTACAAAAGCGATTTCACCATTTTTGCATGTCCTTGCTGCAGCCCCTGAAAAAGGTATATTGTATCCTGCTATTTTACGAGTTTTTCGCTGTGTTCTTGCCATGTATTTATTCATGTAGGTAATCCAAATCGATTGCCATACCGCATCAGATCGCGATAACGGAATGCATCGCGATTTTTCTACCGCTACGCATCGCATCTCATTTTTGCTCAGACTTACTTGAGTCCTCGGTATGGAGGGGGAAGGTTGTCCCCCACTTTTTTTGAACTTATGGTTTTTTCTTAGTTGGCCTCGTTGGCCCTATGTTCGGGTAGTGAAGATGCATTTGGGCCCAAGTCGGCCTATGAGCACGGCCGTTCCCTGCAAGCCGTAAAAGGCTATAATGTTTAATCCCACCGCCTACGTATATGCCGCCCGCCGTTTATAAGTTACCGGCGAGGCCATCGATTTAACTCATCCGTTACTTATTTGGGCGCTTATACACGACGCCACGCCTCTATGCTCTCGACCAGGCCCATGTGGTCGGCCCCATGCATTGTGACTCAGAACGACTCGCCTTCTATGGGCGCAGACCTACTATGAGACTGGCTGGGGCCGGTTCACCTGGGTGGTCAATTTTTTTTCTTTGTATTTTTTAATGTCATGCAGATCGCTTTAGTAAATCATCCGCACTACATTGATTTAGTTTCAAGATCGCATGTGCACGATTTCGCATTTACACGGTTTTCCTCTACATTTTTGTGCACTGCATGGGTAGCATTTTTCTTTATTGTTTTTCCTCTTACGTATCCTTTTTTCTTAGTGTACGGGTGTGCATTGCTTTGGTGCCTCTATGCGCACTGCATTCATCATAGTTCTGTGTTGCAGGTGTACACATTTTGCACTGTGTGCATCCTTCTTTGTGCCAAAGTTGTGACTGGCTATGCCAACGCTGCGGACTGCATGACTTACATTTAAGGACTACATCAGGTGTTGTAATTTGTGCTTTGTGCACTACACGAAAGTGCTTCTCTTTTGCTTCATTTTGAGCATGTACTGCACTTCATGCACACATATAGTGAACTTCCTGGTAGGAATTTGGAGAACTACACACATAAAATGGTCTGTGGATTATAATTTTTTAGGGAATTATTATTTAATGATCTGCGGTTTGTTCGTGGGAATTGCTGCAGTCAAACTACACCTTCTTTTTGGTTCCTTTTTCTTTGGTAACACAAGCCTTTATTGATTGTCCTTAATCTTGATAACATAATTTTCATTAAGTCCCTTTAATTTTCGCTTTGACCCTTTTTGCATTCCTTCTTTCTATAAATGAAGGCTAACTTATACCCTTCATTTCTCTTCTAGCCGCAAGTTCTCTCTTTCTCCAAATTTCTATTTATTTTTTTCCTTTTCTAGGTTTTTGTTGTGATGGCTCTGTGCCCTCGCTAATCTCTTCTATCATGCCTATGTTTGTGGTGTGCCGACACACCGCGATTGTTCAATTTTGCTCACAGTCTGCCGTGCTCGCCGTGGTGGGAAGGTATTGTGTTAATCGGGCAAGCAGAGTAGCTTGTATATGGTACAAAGATTCACGTATGATTGATATGCGCCAGATCAACGCTTGGCCCTATTCTCGCCTCGCCGCCGTGGCCTTGGCCGCACAAGTCATTTTGTCCATCAGCTTACGCCAATAGATGTGGAGGCTCACTACAAGATGGTATGTTTCATTAGATATGATTTTTTTCTTTGTGGTTTTTTGTATAATTCCATTCTATTATAAACATTTAGTATTTTAGGAATGCACTTTTTTTTTTGTTTTTTGAAGTGTACTGCAATGTGTTGTTATTTCTTGTTTTTATTTTTTTTGCTTGTGTGCATGCTACTTGTGTTTTAGTTTACATGGTTAAAATATTTGAACTGCTTATATATTAGCTAAGCACTACATGTTTCCACATTTTTTCCCAATTTGTATGGTGTGTACTACATGTAGCCAGTCTCGAGTACTGCATGATAGTTCAAAGCGTACTGCATATTTGCAAGTTTCATACTGCATATTGAATTGCGTTTTATCTGTAGTACTTGTTGGACTGTTGTGCACTTCATCTAGCTCGTGCCTGTAGTTTGTGTAGGTTTTACCGCCTGCGCATAGTATGAGGATTGTAATCGTTAGTATCGCTCTCAAAAAATTTATTATTTTTGCGAAAATTCTCAACGAGCTGTTAGGTATCTCCTACCAAGAAGAAGGGAATTCTTCAAGTTGTTCTTGGTAATGGATACCTTAAACCAGCCAAGTACAAGTTGTAGGTGTTGACGCAGCTTGTGTCCGCAGAAGGGTGGAAGGAATTTGTCATTGATAGCGCCTCAAGTCCGAAAGAAGTTGTTATCCTCAACTTCTTTGAACTCGAGGATCAGACGTGTTAGAATCACGCTTGACGTGATTGGTTAAGGTTATGAGGTTGATTTGTAATAAGTACTTTTGCATGTCTAACGCTTCATCTTTTGATGTGTTTTGTAATAAGCACTTTTGTGATCCGAACCGCCTAGCTTATTATTTCAACATCATGTCGCCAAAGGAGCTAACAACATTTTTACATGGTTTTTGAATCAAAATCACAATGTTTTACTCTAGATCGCTATATATATGGTATACTTATATACCATTTTCGCTTACATGGTTTAGATGAATAACTCATAGTCAACGGGAAATTTGTGTTTACACAAAATTTAAACTGATACATAAGTCATAGAGATAAGCAAACTGCTATGCATATGATTAATTTATTGAAGTTCATCTATTTGGTCGTTAACCTGCTGCTTCTGCGTGGTGACTGGAGCGTGTCTAATGTTGCACTTTCTTTTGCTGGTTCTTGTCTCAAAGACTGCTGTGTTTGTATCCTCGCATGTCGGGTTGATGGCTGCTTTGGTTTTTCAAAGACTGTGAATCGCATCCTTCTTTGCTCCCAAATAAGTTAGTTGATGGTTGCTTTGGTTTTTCAAATACGCAAACCGTGATCCTTCTTTGCTCTCCACGGCCGGGTTGTTGGCTGCTTTTATTTTCCAAAGGCTGAGAACTGCATCCTTCTTTGCTCCCCGCGGTCGGGTTGATGGTGGTTTTCGCTTTCAAATACGAACCGTGATCCTTCTTTGCTCCTACCTTGTTTTTGAAAGTGGCGCTGTTTCGGTTTTTTTCAGACATCAAGATTCCCTTGGGGTGGTCTTTGTTTTCATTGTTTCTTCATGTTCTTCTTTCTTCACTCTCTTCACTCACTTCTTCCTCTTCCTCATCTTCATCATCCTGCTTCTTCATAAGCCATCGCTTTTAGTTTCTTCAATGCTCTTCGCCCTCTTCACTCTCTTCTTCTTCCTCCTCTTCTCCATCCGCTTACTCATAAGCCATTTCTTCTTCGGGCCAGTGTCACCATCTTCTTCTTTGATCTCATCTTCTTCGCCTTCCTCATTTTTTGATCTTGTTCTTTTGGGGCGGTTCTTGAATTGTATCTCTTCCTCTTTTTGCAGATGCTACGTTGTCTCGGTTTCATTCCATTTCTTAGTGTTATGAGTGGAATTTCGCTTGGTTGTGCATCGCCATGTCCTCATTTTTCTTGTTCATTTTTTTTGTACATCGCTAGGAATTGTGGCCGCCAATTTCATTACTGTGTTTTGCACCTTCTTATTCCCAAAGTGACCATCACCGCTCAGCTCAGTCAGTGGCTTACTGCTTTTGTCATCATTTTTCTCCTTGCATGCAACCTTTTTCCGGTTGCACGCTCTCCTTTCGCCCTTCCTCCCGTGTTTGAAATAGGAGGTGGAAGAATTGTTTTTTTGATAGACCAGCTTACGCTTGTGTTCAATATTTTCTACTTGCTCGCATTATTGTCATGTCGATTTCTCGCTTGTTTTAGTTTTGTCGCTTCTTCTTCTTCTTCGCTGAGCACGCCAACTTCCTCGATCAAGACTTCATACCGCATAATGCTCTGTGGCACCCAGCGTCGGACCTTGTCGCTTTGTTTGCAAGGTCCATTGCTGTTTCTGACATCAATTTTCTATGGCAAAAAAGCAAGGTTCCATCTAGTGTTGTTTGTTTGTAGTCTCTTATGTCAAACGTTGCATCTGATCTTGCATTACGGGTGTATCTTTTCATGATGTACACCTCAGGAATCTTGAGTACTCTCAAAAGAGAAAGCATGCATAACACATGGACGCAAAAGAGCCCTGCAAACAAACACATGATTTTTTTGTTTTTTAAGTGAACTGCATGAAATTAATAAACACATATTTTTTTCGTTATTTGTTCATTTTTAAAGAAGTGAACTTCATTTGGTTTTGTGAATTACTCATGCATGTGGACTTTAAAGTTCAAGAAGTGAGCTTTCGGCATGACTATCAAACTAGAATTTTTTGCTAGGAGTCTCACCTGTGTGTCCGAGTTTGCACTCACATTTGTAGACACCTTTCTTCATTGACGACCACTTGAAAATTATGCCTTGCCAAGTCAAATGCATCTCGATCCTGTTGTAGCAAAGGTAACGAGGTACTTTGTCGGGTTCTCGTGGCACCGCTCGCTTCAATGCAAGTATACGGTAGAGTGTTTCTTTGAAATCTGCAAACACTACCCTTGTATACACTTTTAATAGCTGAACTTCGAACCCAACTTGGTTGTTGTTTTTACCTCTGACACCATGATCACAAATGCGCTGTTACGAACCAAAGAAATGAAAAAATTGTTTGTTTTTGTAGTCATATTTTAGCAGTTTTTGATGACACTTTGTTTACCTCATTTTCTACTGTCTGTGCGTGCTCGACGGCCTTCCTGGTCTGAATGCACTTATCCACCTGCTGACCAAACAGATGGAGATCATGCTTCTTCTTGAAAAAAAAATCTTCAGTATGCGGTTCATGCTCTCGCTTCTCTGTGTGGAAGTCATCCGAGCACTGAAAATTTCCTTGTAGTAAGCCGAGATCCACTCGTGCTTGTTATCCCACAGCGAATTCATCACTTTGTCGTCTTCCAAGTTGTATCTCTGAATGAGGTTCTTCCATGCTTGTAAATTCTGACGGCATTAGTGGGTGGTTCAGCACCACATTGAGTTCATCCTTTAGTTTCGTATACTTTATACAAAGAAGGCAAGGTGGTCTTCGTGATTTTTCATGATATGCCACCCACACGCTTATGCAGTAGTATGGGAGGATAGTTTTAAAGCTGCCTTCATCGAAGAACACCGGTCCGAGAAGTCACAAATAGTGTTTTTTATTGTTGTTTGCGGTGTGCAAGATAGATGGAAGAAATATAAGTGCACTAAACAAACGTAAGTATGTAGTTGTTTTTTCTACCGTGAGCATGCAGATTGGCAGTTTTGTTGTTCATACACCTTAGAAAGGTTTTGAAAACCCACTAATGATGGTATTGTTCCATCTCGCATGAGGGCAACAACAAATATGGTGCTCAGATGATGGTTCACTCCCACCGAAGACTCCCGCCGCATGTGGAATTTGTTAGTTTTATTTGTCGTGGTCAAATGTAACGCAGTCTCCAAAATCTTCATACGATCCTTTGCAACTTATGTCGCCTAAAAGACGCTTACATGACTATCTCGCATCAACGCTATAATCATAGAAGAACTCGGGTTTATCTTCTTTTCTCGAAGAAATCCAGAAGTTTTTGACATCATCTTCGAATCTTCTCCGCAAACTGCTTCCTGCATTTTCGCACACAATGCAAACTCATCTCATCAAACAGGAATAATTAATGAGATAATGCTCAAGAGATATGCTCACATTGCTTACTTGTTTACCCAAACCGCGCTAGTATGTCCCATGTAATCGCAGACCACCGACATACGCTGACAAATACGACATCATCCGAGCATGTGTGTGGTTGTCCAGCTTGCATGTCTTTCACTAACCGGTATATCAAAGGATCTTCTTTTTTGTGCGATCGATGTAAAGCATCCCGAGGCTTTCCAAAGATCTTGTGATTGTGGTTGAGTTGAACCATTTCTATCACAAATTTGCCGCCCTTCCTCTTTTTGACTCTAATCTTGCCTTTGCAGCCAATCCTTTTGATGTCTTGTAACGCACTCCGTGATAATCTGACATAGTCTGATTGTGTGTCCCTTCTCTTGAGTAGACAATGTAGGCATTTGTCCTGTGTTTTGCCCTCTTGCATATGCTAAACCCTGCACATCTTGCATAGTTGTTGTAAAAGTCCCATTCCTTGTCGTACGTGGTGAACTTCATTCCAACAGCAGGTAGGAGGTTCAGCGGCATGTTTTTATCCTGCATTAATTGCAATGCTCTATGAGATAATTTGTTCTGTTCTGTTTTTTAAATACGAGGAGTGCATACGAGTTTAATAAAGCATTGCAATGTTCCTAAGTTTTCAGAAGAATCCAATGTATTAGATGCTAGGTCAAACCTCACATGAAATATCACAGCACCGCAATGTTATGTGAATGGACCACAACTATTTTTTTCGTAACATAAACTTAGATGTGTGTAGATTCGCTCACCCGATGGTGTTTGCCGCCGGGTTGTATTGGACATGGCGGGTTATAGCAGATCTGGTGTAGTTGAGGATCTCGCGCGGCAATAGTGAGGAGGATTTGTACCGCTATTTACTTTTGAGCGAGGCACCATTGGTGGTTGCAGCCGGTTGATGCAAAGAGGTCCGCTTGGAGCCTGCTTTAAAAAAGAGGGACGTGGTGGTAATCCAAAGGTTGTGACGATGTCTCGTGGATTGGTTTGAAAATTTTGGAGGAGGGCACATCATCATAGTCATAATCATCATCTCGCCGCAACATCGCGGTTCAATCTGGCTATCGTTGTCTATTCGGACATGCTGTCCAAACGTAGTGAACTCGTGCTTATACTCTGGGTTGAGAACTATTATTGGCTCATCTTCATCAACATCATCTTCATCATCCCGTTGGTGAGTGCCTTCCTAGACGAATGTGACATCATCGTCATCTTCGACTACATCTTCTTCCTGAAAAAAAATCTTCTTCCGGAGAGTACTGCACCCTGTGTGTTGTCATGTAGAATCCTCGAGGAATCTCAGGGGTAACCCAGCCAGTATCTCTTTCAGAAGAAGCTCCACTCTTCTGATAGTTGTTGTTCTCAGTGCTGTCAATTATGCGCTATTTTGTATCCGCACGAACGTCATTTCCTGCACACAAAATGACCGAGCTGCATTGTCAAGTTAAATGAAATGAATCATGCGAACTGCAACGTGTTCGAAATGGTACAGCCGAAGTATTGCAGGCTGACTGCATCATCCCGCAAGGTGAACTAAAGCAACCGCACTGCATCGTTATCCGTAATGAACCTATACAAGCGTACTGCATAACCGAGCAAGTGCACTGCATTTCCCCCCACAACGAACCGAAGCAACCGCACTGCATAGTTTTTGTAGGCGTATTGTACTGCTTGTACTGCTTTTTCTAGGATAACTACACTTAGATGGTTGAGGAAGTGTACTGCTTACCTCGTGTTGAAGTGATTTCTTGAGTTTACAGGAGGAAGTTACCTTCTCGTCCGTCTGCACAACTTTCACGCTCACTGCGGCAGTCCACTTGCCCTTCGTGGTTCATGAGTGGTCCGACATTGCTCAAGGTGAACGGGATAGAGGATTTGCTCAAGGTCGCTGCGCATTTATTCCAAGAAGCTGCCATGGATGAAGCAACCTTGCGCATACCCTCCTTGCTCGAATTGGTTTGATGTCGAGGCAGCACCAATCCACATCCGATGAAGTACAACTAATTGCAGGCCCAGAGGAGTTCGGTGGCGGCGCTACCGAGTTGCTGCCATAGAAGAAGGCCGATATGCTGGTGGGGGAGGTGTTGCTCGTTGCGTGCCGCGGAAGAAGGCCGAGAGGCGACGGGCGGCGATGCTGCCTGGCTACCGCCGCGAAAGAAGGCCGGGAGGGGAGGGGCGGCATCACTGCCAGTCTCCACCGTGGAAGAAGGCCGGGAGGGGAGGGCCGGTGGCGCTCCCAGGCCCCCGCGGCGGGAGAAAGCGGGGAGGGGAGGGGAGGCATCGCTCCCAGGCCGCCCCCACGGAAGAAGGCCGGGAGGGAGGGCGGGCGGCGCCCTGCATCACGCTGTGGTAGAAGGCCGAAGGAGGGGCGACGACGCCCAAAGCCGCTGTCACGTAGAAGGTCGGAAGGAAGGGCGGCAAGATCTCAAAGGCCGCCACTGTAGAAGGCCTGGAGGGAGGGCGGCGGCGATCTGTTGGTGGTGTGCAGAATAAGGCTGGTGTTATTAGAATAAGAGTCTTAAAGGGTGTTATCATAATAGACCCACACTATATATATATGTATATAACCGTGTCGCAACTACACGTCGGTGTTAGCAAGATCATTTGTTTGTCACTTTGCGAATTCTCATTCATTGTCCAAGAAACGGGAATTTTTTTCAAACATTTCGGCTGCACAGTGCGGCAAAAGGCGTAGGCCTTGTTGGTATTTTTATTATAGGAAATGCATATAGAGTTCGGAAATCATGAAAATCAGTGTGTCGCCATGGTGTGCTCTCACGACCCCATGGAAAAAGTTTTGGTAAAGTTTGGCACAAGTTTTGATGCTCACACCTTCAAAACTGGAGGATCTCAAAAGAAGGACCATATTTTCCAAACGGAGAGATGACACTTTGGACTCAAATCATCAGTGACTTCATCACTCGGCCTCCAAATTCTTTTCATGGTAAAAATCACCAATATACCGTACATTTGATTTTCTGGCGCTTTTCAGGTCTCGTCTGCTATATTTAAGCCAGTTTTTTGCATTTACATTGCATTTAGTGCATATAAAAGCAAAACTCTACTATGACTACATGTGGGTTTCAGCAAAGAAGGTGTACAAATCATTTGTGTGTCTTTGTGAGTTTTCATCCATTGTCCGAGAAGGGAGAAGTTCAAACATTTTGGCTGCATAAGGTCACGTCAAGATAGGCCTAGTTGGTATTTTAATTATAGTAAATTCAGATGCAGCCCGCCATCATGAAAATTGGTGTGTGATCGTGGTGTGCTCTCACGACCCCATGGAAAAAACGCATAAAGTTTGGCAGAAGTTTTGATGATCGCTCCTTGGAAACCGGAGCATCTCACAAGAAGGATCTTCGTTTCCAAAAGGAAACATGCCAATTCAAACTCTAATGGCCGGTGACTTCATCGTTTGGCCTCATAAAAAATTCCATGGTACGCAAGCACCATTATACCACGGGTTTGATTTTCTCACGCATCTCAAGTATCGTTTGCTATATTTAAGACATTTTCTGAATTTAACGGGCATTTTGTGCATATAAATCAAATCCCCAGCGGCAACTACATGTGTTGATGAAAAGGATGAAGATTGTCGTTCCATCTGGGAGCATCCAACGGTGCAGACGTACAATCCGTGGGGTTTGGGTTCTGGCCAATCAGAACACATGACTCACATCGCGCGCATAGCAGGGGGCATCAGCCATGGTTTGGTAGGCACACGGCTTTCGTGAATGAACCGTGTGCTATTAGAAAACATTTACATCAACTAACAACATATTTTCCTTTGAATGAACACATAAGTTCATTGTCTCACCTCGAATTTTTTTCCACGGTAAGCAATCACCATTGTACCATAAGATTTGATTTTCTGGTGCATTTGAGACCTCTTTTGCTATATTTTAGCCATTTTGCATTTACCATGCACACACACGCACACACATAGCAAGATCGTTTGTGTGTTACTTTGCGAGTTTTCATTCATTGTCCGAGAAACAAGAAAAAAATTCAAACATTTCGGACGCATGGTGCGGCTAGAGGCATTGGCTTTGTTGATATTAACAGGAAATGCATATAGAGTTCGGAAATCGTGGAAATCGGTGTGTCACCGTTGCATGCTCTCATGACACCATGAATTTTTTTTGATAAAGTTTGGCTCAAGTTTTGATGCTGGCACCTTCAAAATCGGAGCATCTCACAAGAAGGATCATAGTTTCCAAAAGGAGAGGTGGCACTTCGGACTCCAATCATCGGTGAATTCATCGTCCCGCCTCGAATTTTTTTCACGGTAGACAATCACTGATATACCCTAGGTTTGATTTTCTAGCCCATTTCAGGTCTCGTCTTCTATATTTAAGCCATTTTTTGCATTTACCTTGCATTTAGTGCATATAAAATCAAATATCTACTACAACTACATGTGGGTGTTAGCAAAGAAGGTGTACAAATCATTTGTGTGTCTCTTTGCGAGTTTTCATCCATTGTCCGAGAAGTGGGGAGAAGTTCAAACATTTCGGATGCGAGGTGCGGTGCACACATACGATTTGTGGGGTTTGGGTTTTGGCCAATCAGAACACATGACTCACATCGCGTGCACGGTTTGGTAGGCACACAGCTTTCATGAATGAACCTTGTGCTATTCGCAAACCAGATTGCATATCTTCTGTTCCTACATACTAGAGTGAGATCAATTGAGTGTGCTACCTCTAGGGTATAATAATAATAATAATAAACATTTCAAATTCATTGCCTGAGCTGACAGCATGTCAAGGTCAACATATTAACGGTTCTTACATCAAGAGAAGACCAGGCATAACTCACAGATTCAGTACACGCGACAATTCTAAATTGAACAAATTAAGTTGCAGGATAGGCATAAAAACTAGTCTTCACTACAAAAAAAAGACACATCCATGACATTTTAGGCCGAAACAAAAACCACCATACTTATGACACTTCTATGATGATAATTATGACAAAATCATGATGCATAATGGGTTTTGTCCTGGCGAAGTCGGAGACCCACCTTCATGACATTCTTTGGTCAGCCCATGACGGAAAAATCATGGTTGAAGCAAGGGCAAGGAAATTTCGGGATTTCCTGATATGGTGGGTGGTCGAGGCCGAGCAATGCATGGAGGTTTACGCTGCTTTCTCTGCATACACGACGCTGCTGTGTGTGTAGGGCGCTGCATTCTAAGTGAACTCGAAGCGAGGCATTGGCTCTAACCGAACCCGAAGCGATTGCACTAGCTACGCGCATCAACCCCGACGATCCCTTGTTGTTAACTGTAATCAGAGTGATTCCTTCGCCATCGCCGCTAACAAGCCGATCAAGCTGCTCGCTGATGAATAGTTCGGTGGGGTTTGGATGAACATGATCTCATGGTAGTAGAGGTCATTGCCGTTGGATGAGCATGACCCTGACCGAGGAGGTGGGGGTAGATGAACAGTAGCTAGTGGAGGGACCCTATACCTGGAAGGCTGGTTGAATAGGACACTATGGAGGGCTAGTTGAACAGGACCCCTGGAGGGCTGGTTGAATAGTAGCCGGTGGAGGCTGGATGAACATGACCCCGTGGAGGGCTAGATGAACAGTAGCCGATGGACGCTGGAGGAAGTCGATGATGGATGAAAAGTAGCAGGTGGAGGTTGGAGGAAGTCGACGGTGGATGAACAGTAGCATGTGGAGGCACGAGGAGGTCGACGGTGGATGAACAGTAGCTTGTGGAGTCCCGCTTATGCGGTACGCCACACCTCTCGGCGAACAGACCTCTGCTTCAATCAGGAGGTCAAGAGAAGTCCGCTTCTCCGCTTTTGCGGTACGCTGCATTCTCCCGTGAACAGGATCCTGTTTCACCATAGGCGGTCGACCAAGGCCGCTTTCTCCATTCTCGCGGACGCCAGCCTCGCTTTCGCTGTTCCGCCCAAGACAGCTATCTCGATGAACACACGACGATTCAACCAAATATTGCTTCCCGATGAATAGGACGGTTCGACCTCACCACTTGGCTCCCGGCGAACACGACGTTGTTTCCTCCTGAGGGAGTCCTGGACTAGGGGGTGTCCGGATAGCCGAACTATCACCGTCGGCCGGACTCCGGATGGGACTTTCCTTGGCGTGGAAGGGAAGCTTGGCGATACGGATATGTAGATCTCCTACCATTGTAACTCGACTGGTAGCCCTAGCCCTCTCCGTGTCTATATAAACCGGAGGGTTTTAGTCCCAGAGGACTAACAACAATCATACCATAGGCTAGCTTCTAGGTTTAGCCTCCTTGATCTCGTGGTAGATCTACTCTTGTACTACCCATATCATCAATATTAATCAAGCAGAGTAGGGTTTTACCTCCACCGTGAGGGCCCGAACTGGGTAAAACATCGTGGTCCCTTGTCTCCGTTACCATCCGCCTAGACGCACAGTCCGGGAGCCCCTACCCGAGATCCGCCGGTTTTGACACCGACATTGGTGCTTTCATTGAGAGTTCCTCTGTGTCATCACCTATAGGCCCGATGGCTCCTTCGATCATCAACAATAACGCGGTCCAGGGTGAGGCTTTTCTCCCCGGATAGGTCTTAGTATTCGGCGGTTTTGCACGTCGGGCCAATTCACTTGGCCATCTGGAGCATAACGGAAGCCACGCCCCTGGCCATCAGGTCAGATTTGGAAGTTTGAACTATACGGCCGACATCCATGGAGACTTGATCTTCGACGGATTCGAGCCACAGCCGAGCGCGCCACACTGTCATGATGGGCATGATTTAGCTCTGCTGCCGGACAGTGCCCTGGAGGCCACACAAGAGTGCGCTCCGACCTGTAGCGCTGAATCGACAAAGACCGATCGAGGATGGTGGCTGGACACCGCCGGGGTTGCTACTTACGGCGATGGAGCCAATACCGACTTCGCCCCATGTGAAGCTCAGGATCTAAGGTGCCGGACTTTCTCCGACTCAACCTTCGCGCTTCGCCAATTAAATCCGATCAGGCGCCGATCATGGAGTTCACCGCTGCGGACATCTTTCAGTACTCGCCTTTTGGCGACAATCTGAATTCACTAAAGTGTCTCTCTTTATTAGGAGAGCCCTGGCCGGATTATGGTCAGAACGGTTGGGATGCGGACGACGAAGAAATTCAAAGCGCACCCACCACCCATGTCGTAGCTACTGTCGATGACTTAACCGACATGCTAGACTTTGACTCCGAAGATATCGACGGTATGGACAACGATGCCGGAGATGACCAAGAACCAGCGCCTATAGGGCACTGGAAGGCGACCTCAACTCATGATGTTTATATGGTGGACACACCTAAAGGAAGCAAAAACGAAGAATAACGGACGCCGCATGGCGATAACTCCCTTGAAAATAGTTGAAACGGCGACGCAAGCGCCGCCAAAGTCCCACCTCGCAACGATAACACCCACACGGACCCAGCCATAGAGCAGAGGAACCGTGGATTTACTTAACATGCCTCGGCAACCAACCGACAGGATCAATTGATAAACAATCCATCCTCGTGAAAACAACAGTCCGGATGATCTCACGACACATCGCTGGAACAGTAAGAACCTCCAAAAAGGCTCGGCGCCATCGCACTAAGTTCAAGAAGTATAAGCGAAGCTCAAACAGCGAAGACATACTCAGATGAGATGGAGCAAAGTAATCAAGGTCAGCAGATAAATATGGCGATAGTCGCCAAACAAAAGCTACCCAAACGCAACCATCGCTCGACTTGACGAGGAGGCCGTGGAGCCCCTACAATCAAAGAACAAAGAGGCCGCCTTGGCCGGATAGACGACCACATGACAAACAAAGAGCGACAAGCGGGCGCCAAGACATAAGCCGCACGCGATCCACATAAGGATCTCACAAAAGGATGGCCCGTCAGTCCATCTATGGGCCAAGAAAGCAAGCCCCGTAAAGCAATACAACACGCCGAAAGTATTCAACATCACGGCACACTCCAAATACAGGGCGCTGCACACCCCTTATATTTCACCGGCGAGGTGCTGGATCATGAATTTCAGCGGATTCAAACCCGTAAAACATAGAGCCATATGACGGAACAATGCACTCGAGTCTGGATTGAGGATTACATCGCACATACATATGGCTAGAGGAGATAACCTCCACGCCATAAAATACTTACCCTCAAGCTCAAAGGGCCAGCTCGGCATTGGCTCAAAAGCCTCCCGTAAAATACCATTGAAGTTGGGAAGAGCTCGAGGATGCGTTGCAAATTTCGGGGACTTACGTCCGCCTCCAGATGCGACGATTAAGTCACATAACTCAACAACCGAGAGTCAGCCCGCAAGTTCTCGAATAGGTTCTCACCAAAAGAACCAGATAGTCGACCGTCTCGATGCCAAGCCTTAGCAGCCTTCAAACATAACGCCCAGACTAATGGCTTGCCGTGACACCTCGCCAGAAAAGCGAAGGACAATGGCCGCACTAACAAGTTTTATGACCCGCTATGCTGGAGAGGATAATCGCTGGCAAGATGCAGCACCAGCGACCCAAGTACATGCGAGGTCAGGATGGAATGGGAAACCACGACGCAGAAGGACCAAATACCGACTAAGGTAATGGCCCAAAGAGCACGACAGCTTAACGCCGGATTCAAAACTCGACGAACAACAAAACACCGCTCTCAAGGACAACAATGACGAGCTATCCAACCTAAACAAAATCTTGGACAAAATATGCCAAATCCACAAAGACCTCCGGAAGCCTGCAAACCATACCCACAGAGATTGTTGGGTCTTCAAACAGTCCGGCCGACTTAACACCGAACACAAGGGGCTCGAAACACCAAGTGAGGACGATGACGAACTCCACAAGCAGGGCACTGGCAAACAAAGGAATTTCCCACAAGAGGTCAAAATAGTAAACTCACTTCATGTGACAACAGGCAAAAATAGAGCGGCACCCATTAAAATGCGCGCCACACGATCCACCCCAGCGGAGTCCAGACACTGGATGTCAAAACCAAACACTTTCGACCATCAGGATTACTCCGAAAGTATCTGGAACGCAGGATGGACTACCCTGATATTAGATCCTATAATCGACGGACTGCAATTTAGACAAGTCCTAATGGACGACGGCAGTGATCTAAACATACTATATCAGGACACAATCCGCAGAATTGGGATAGACCCAACCAAAATACGCCATAGCAACACTTCCTTTAAAGGAGTGATGCCAGCCCATATGCCCATTGTAACGGCTCTCTACCACTAGAAGTTGTGTTCGCTCATCCGACAACTCCCGCCGCTAAAAGTTAGTCTTCCACATCGCCCCATTTAAAAGTAGCTATCAACACTATTGGGACGCTGGTTACCGCTTTTAATGCAATACCGCATTATGCATCTCTTACACTTAAAATGCCCTGGTCCACGCGCATAATCTCATTAAAGGAAACTCGAGTGTTCCTTGAACACGAAGAAAGTGAGACTGCCTTTGACAGTCAAGACATTAATCCGGCCACAAATCAAAGCACCCAAATAGGTCATTCAGACCCCTGCATACGGTTAGGCAAGTCCAAGACAAATAAACAAGGGCTTATTAGTCACAGCACTTACAAGGGGCTGCACGATGAACAATAAGAGACAATAAAGCTCAATTTTATTCGCTTTTTGAATTATACTCTGCTTATACATTTTTCACACGATCCCTTTTTTTTCAAACTAAGTTCTTCTCTTTACAGATGAACACCGTACACTGCCTGTAGGATACGCACAACGGGGACACAGCGCAGACGCAGTAGTAGGGACCCAAGCAAGGATTGTTTTCAGATTAAGACCGCGCAAACCTTTCTTATCGCTCTTATTGATACACATCCCCCGTTTTCACCATAACCGAGGAGGAAGCTTGCATTTTGGCATCGGCCGCCGTAAAAAAATTTTTCGCATTTGGACACTAGGGGCTTAGGGCATTGCTCGCCTGCTTTCATAAAGACCAAATACCTTAGGGAGTGTTCAACGCCTCGAAAGTTAGGCCTTATATGCATCAGCCCGAATCATGTCTTTGGTCAAATGTTGGGTTTGCTCGCCTCGTGTTTTGCTGCCTTACGCCCGCTTCTATCGCTAACGCGCACTGTGGAGAACTACTACGACAGCCCCGTTCGCCCAGTGAGCACCTCAAGAGAGAAAGCCGAAAACTGATCATCATGATATAGCGAGACGGTCAACCACTCGATCAACCACCGAATGTTTAGAATTCTCCGCTTAACGGCGACTGCTTTCCTTGCCAGCACATATGCGCCGAATTGAGAGTGTAAGATTCTGTGGGCTATATAGTAGCCCCACCATCGAACCCCTATGGCTAAGTGAAAGTGATAAAGCATTATAGTCCGTTGTCTTGTTTGCTACGCTTATCACCTCCTTCACAGACCAAGACGTTGATTAAGTGTGAAAATGCGCTTTAAACACCCCGCGACTATGTGCGTAATGGGTCAAGACTGCCATCTTTCGTGTTATATACACATATACGCTAACGGCCGCGACATGAGGTATTTCAATACTTGAACGCACAAGTATAAAAAGCCCTTATATTATATTTGAAACATGGTTTCACAAATCATACATGTCATTTGAACATAACATTTTCGAGCATTGCGCTCTATTAAACGAAGCGCCCGCAGACTTACTTCAAAATAGTGCTTGGCTGGTAATCGGCTTCGTCTCAATCCTCGATGCAACGCCGGTGGCCTCCATCTTCCCCAAGATATGTTTTGACACGGCGAAAGTGCCATCCGCGGCACGCTTATGCATGCCGACCGCTTATCGCTTCGATATGCGGCACCGCATCAAGGAACTCCTGCACCAAGCCAAAATAACTTTGGGTCGGGCCTTTGGCCACAAATGAGCCATTTACATCCTTCATGGCAAGTCCGACAACCTATTCAGCTCAGCCCATTCGCTAACCGACGGTCAATGGAAGTGGACGCCCGACTATGGAATCGCGACCAAAAAGCTCTTCCATTCCGTGATCCTTTGGCTCGAAGTGTGCCATCGTGATCCGCAACGACTGGCCGCCAATTCAGATAAGCATCCTCTCGCACCCCACAAATGGCCCAACTGAGCATACTTCAGATCCGTGAACTTCCTACGCAGCAGAAAGGGCTTTCCAGCCGCAATATCCCCGGCCTGACATAGCTCCTCCTTTATAGCTCTCATCGCAGAGCGGGCATCCTTGGCTTCGGCGGTGGCCTTCTTCAGGTCCTCTTGCTCCGCTCGGCATTCCATTTTAAGAAACTCGTAGCGGTCGGTAGCATCCTTCACTCCACGGCTATCTTGGCCATTTCCTCCTCGCTGGCAAAGGAGCAATTGTTCGCTTTTAGTTCTTCACCGCTACCACGGCAGATCGTGATCACTTTTTCGATTGCCTTGGCTCGGGCGAAGCTCGCCAAGGTCCTTCATAGCAGCGGCACCATCTGCATTAAGCATACATGTAGTAAGGCACGGGCATCAAGCCCTTACCAGGTGTCCACGGAGAAGCCACGCACCTTGTGACTCGCTGTCGCTATTGACCAGCGATGTCCGTGATCCGCAACGCCAAGTTGCCGCTTACCAAGAATCTATCATCCGCTGGCCATCAACGCCCGCCCGAATAGGAAGGGCGACATCTTATAATCGAGATTAGGATCCTCGCACGCCGTAACTTTTGTTAACGCTTCGAGTCTCGGGGCTACTATCTATACAGGCACATTCTATATGCAAACTGCTAAAAGGTATATCATTTTCACAGACTCAAACCCTCACAAGAAACTCGACGGTTTATGCAATCCGCCTCAGCCGATGAAATCTTTCAATCACCGCATCCATTAACGCACGGTGATCTTATGAGATAGATGCTCGTCTGAGCAGATCCTTCAGCCTCCGAGACACCAGTTGGTGCTCGACCTCCTCGCCCCGCAGACTCGGGAAACCTCCCAAGACACCTGGTCGTCACCCCACCGACGTGCGGCAGATGGAGGCGCTGCCTCCATCATCTCTCGGACGAAGATCCTCAAGATGAGCTCACTGAGATGGGCTGAGATCCGAACTACAAGGTAAAACTTTGGTTATCTTCGTAAATAAAACAGGATGTCCTTATTACAAAACTCCCCTTTCTACTTACGGCTCATTGGAGGGCTGATTCCCTTGGGGAAATAGTGTGGCTGTGGCTTTCCGGCGCAGGACCCTCCGTGAAGATTTCTTCCCCGCTTTGAGGCCTTGGCCTCCGGATCTTCGGCGGTCCTCTTCTCCTTGGAGGGGGATTTCGATCCCCTTCCTTAAAAGCCTCCTTAGCAGAGGCGGTAGCTCTGTCGCTCCTTCGCCTCTTCCAAAGGTGCAACCTCCAACATCTTGGTTAACACGGATCCGGGCGTGGTCTTAGGGAGGGGGCCTGACACCTTATTAGTTTTGCTTTTGCTATCCATTCCTGCTCAAGGGATAGCTATTTAAAGGGCAAGTTTATTTATAAATTTACAGATAGCATGTCCCGCACAGACTACTTACTTGAGTATCCGGCGACAGCTCAGACCTGGCCATCGTCAAGTCCGACACATCCCTTGTGATCCGAGAATAGTTTATACATCTCCACGCGCCGCACCCATGAAGTGCCGGAGAGCTCGCGGTCCCTCCGGATTGAATTCCAACAAAGCGGAGGGGCGACGCTTGCAGGCGTATACGCCAATCAGCATGACCTCGCGCCACTACAACAAGATTGATCTCTCTCTTGAGGTCTTGAATACGGCCTGCAACAAAGGGTACGCCCTGGACGCCCCCGCCAAGCCTCTTTGTTCACCCATGACGCCAGCCGCTATGAGGGCCCGAGCGAAGGCAAGCGGCGCCACTCCATCTGGTGCCCCGAGCGGTGATATAGAACCACCCTGCCACAAACCAAGCCTTTTGGAAAGAGCCTCGGCCATGGAGCGCCAGCCTCTTGCTTATAATCCCTCTCAAGACTTCGCCGCCGGCCGATCATCTTCGCTCCACGTTAAAGGTCTTGAGCCACAATCCAAAGTGAGGCGAAAGCGGAGGAAAGCTTCGATACAACGATGAACGGATGAGATGTGGAGGATGGACTCGGATCTAAGTCATGGAATTCCAACCCATAGTAAAACATGAGCCCCCTCACGAAGGGGTCCATCGGGAAGCCTAAACCTCGACGGAAGTGAGACATGAACACCACGCTCTCACCAAGCTCGGAAGTAGGAATGACTTGCCCTTGGGTGGGCAGCCTATGCGAGATCTCGCCGGTTAGATACCTGGCGTCTCTCAGCTTTAGGACATCTTCTTCCGTGACAGAAGGAGGCATCCACCGGCCTTGTAGGTCGGAGCTGGACATTGTCGAAGGTCTGGAGCGCCTGAATCTGGAGCCTTGGGTGTTGGAACTCGAGGCAAGGGGCGGATTCGATTGAGATTGAAGAAAAGGAACAAGCCTTGATCTTGTTATAAAGGGGTTGAATACCAAGAGTCATCCCCGTGACCGTTTGGGACTCGCCTTCGATGGAGGGGGCGTACAACGGCGCCAAGGGTTATCCACGCCCGTATTGATGAGAATCTCTGAATAAGGGACACGATCTCTGCTTGACAAGACGCGCTAAGGAAACCGCCGCTAAACGCTACCGGGTGGAACAATAAAAACAATTTGAATAAAGGCTTGGCCGTGGTGTGACGTCAAGTCACGAAATACGTCAGTAGATTGAACTTGTGTAAATATTATTCTCTCTACGGTGGTATGTGGAATCTATTTTGCAGAGCCGGACACTATCCTGGTGTTCAAAATCTTCTATGAATTATTCGGAGAAGCAACCCGCCTTGCAATGCCGAAGACAATATGCGCGCCGGACTCGTCGACATTGAAGCCTGGTTCAGGGGCTACTGAGGGAGTCCTAGACTAGGGGGTGTCCGGATAGCGGAACTATCACCGTCGGCCGGACTCGAAGACTATGAAGATACAAGATTGAAGACTTCGTCCCGTGTCCGCATGGGACTTTCCTTGGCTTGGAAGGCAAGCTTGGCGATACGGATATGTAGATCTCCTACCATTGTAACCGACTCTGTGTAACCCTAGCCTGTCGGCGTTTTGGGAACGGGGGTCCCCAGACTTGCCTGCCTGCGGCCTGCGGCGTGGCTCAAAGGAGGCCCAGCACAGCCCATCTTCATCAACGAAGCTCAAGACCTCGCGAGGGGCCAGATTGCTGGGCGGACGACAAGGGGCTTCTCTGCACGACTCGCCAAAGTTGGCTCATGAGGAGGCGGAGAGTTCAAGGCAGGGTACCTCGCGAGGTGCCCATGATGCAAGCCATGGTGACCATGGGTGCCAGTCCGGCGCCAGCCCACGCAGTGTCCTCCTTTCCTCTTTGGTGCAAAGGGAGCAAGCGCAGGCGAGAGCATCAAGCAAAGGCGTCCATTTCGATGCAACAAGACTAGGACCAGCCCAACGGCCGGAAGGAAGTCATTGTGGAGCCCAAGCTAGCGTCATCACCAGAGCCTTTGACAGGCGAGGACCAACTTTAGTCAGGATAAGTGTACCCGCTGTTCCCCTTCAAAATGGCCAATTGTTGGCGCCCTTCCCGCTCAATATTTGGGAACAGGCCCAGGGCCTTTGCCTATAAACAGGACTAGCCACCCCCAGGGTAGAGGCATCGAGCATCTAGATCGAGCATCAAGATTGAGCATCTAGATCGAGGGATAAAGGATAGAAAGACACAGAAAGAGAGAGAGAGAGAGGCGGCTGAACTCCCCCTAGAAGTTCATCGCGCCAGCCAAGAACAGACCCTCGCGAGGCTGTTCTCCCTTTGTATTGTTCATCATCAAGCCTAAGAGGCAATCCACCACAATGGTGGCCTGAACTAGTATAAATCTTGTGTCTCTTGTGCTGTTCAGTTTGGTAGTTTAGGTCCTAGCGATTCGACGAGGAGCGAGACGGTAGAGGGTTGAATCTCTGCGCGCACCCCAGTGTTCGAACCTCAAGGGTCTGCCGGAAGCCGAAATCCGACATAGCCCTCTCCGGTGTCTATATAAACAGGAGGGTTTTAGTCCATAGGACGAACGACAATCATACCATAGGCTAGCTTCTAGGGTTTAGCCTCCTTGATCTCGTGGTAGATCTACTCTTGTACTACCCATATCATCAATATTAATCAAGCAGGAGTAGGGTTTTACCTCCACCGTGAGGGCCCGAACCTGGGTAAAACATCATGTCCCTTGTCTCCTGTTACCATCCGCCTAGACGCACAGTTCGGGACCCCCTACCCGAGATCCGCCGGTTTTGACACCGACACCTCCATTCCGAGCCAGTTAGTTGAAGACGAACAGGACAACATCGCTACCGTCTGTTGCCTCTCCATGTACACGAGCCCTGGCTATCCGTATGCATGAGTACGCATTTCGAGACCCCGCTCATATGTACGTACGTGGCCATATTTTTTGGTGTGTGACTTTATGTACATTTACATGCTTTAGACAGGACAGTCTGAACTGCTACGAGGGGGGCTGTACTATGACATGTGCCACTACTTACTCGGCCACGGTTCATCGTTGCAGAGCGACCGATCGACCAGTATGTACGTACACGTTCACGACAAGACAGAAAACGCTACTACACTTTGACCTGGTGGGTCCCAACTGTCAGGGATGATAAGGACGCACTTCCTTGCGTGCGAAGATATAGCTGCTGCGCCCCAGCTGTCAGGGGGGAATCATTTTTTTGCCTATAATAAGGACGCACTTCCTTGTGAGTGAAGATGTAGCTGGTGGGTCCCAGCAGTTATGGGGATTTTTTTTGTGAAATACGGTGGCCCATCAGGTGGGTCCCTGCTTCAGGTGGAGGAATCATTATTTGGCGCGTAATAAGGAGGCACTTCCTTGCACGACCGTGGACCCAGCTGTCAGCCTCTCCATGTATAGTACTCTTCCGATGGAAGCGTTCCTGGACCATGTTGACCACGCCGCGCCTTGAGCATCAAGGCGGTGATGACGGCGACGCCTAGGAAGGGGATGACGTAGACCTGCGGAAGACGTGGCAGTGGATGCTCACGCGGATAGGAGTACAAGGGTTGACTGGTTTGGCTGCGGTGTGAGGGTGTCATCGCCGCAGAATAACAGGGGTTGTGGGTGAGTAGAGGGATGGCCTGGCCAGAGGTTGGCGTAGAGTGGGGCGGTGAGGCCTGCGTGGCAGCAGAGCCGGCCATGGGAGGCAGGAGCAGGCGGCACGACCAGCTCTGGTTTGGGAGGCTGGAGCAAGAAGACCAGAGGTTGAAGAAGCACTACAGTCGTTGGATGGACATCGTATGGTCACGGGAGCTAGAGTCATTCATATTGACTAAGTTGACAAAGCCCTCCGTCCGCGTCAACTTAGTAGGCCCACAAGTCAGTCTCCCACTATGGTGGGTCCCAGCTAGCAGGGGAAGTATTCATTTTTTTTGTGCGTAATAAGGAGGCACTTCCTTGCGTGCGATGATATAGCTGGTGGGACCGAGCTGTCAGCAAGAGGAATGTTTTTTTTCGTGAAATGTAGAGGACCTTCCGGTGGGTCCTAGCTGTCATGTGGTGGAATAATTATTTTGCGCGTAATAAGGAGGCACTTCCTTGCGTGCGGCCGTGGACCCAGCTGTCAACCTCTCCACGTACAGTCCTCTTCCGGAAGATGTCGTTCATTGACCACATTGACCATGCCGCGTCGAGAGCACCAGGGCGATGGACGACAGCGAGGCCTAGGAAGGGAACGACCCGGAGCAAGGGTAGACTCGGCAGTGGTTGCCAACGCGGTGGGGAGTATGAGGGTATACTGGATCGGCTGTCATCGTCGGAAAATAACAGGAGGTGTGGGTGAGTAGAGGAATGGCCTGGCCAGCGATGGAGTAGGGTGGGCCGGTGTGGCCTCTGCGACAGCACAACTGGCCACGGGAGGTGGGAGCAGGCAGTCCCACCGGCGCTAGTTTGGGCGGTTCGAGCAAGAACACCAGATATTGAAGAAGCAGCACGACCGTTGGATTAACATCCCACGGTCGTCACTGCTTCTAGAATCGTTTGTGGACTAAGTTGACAAAGCCTTTCGTACACGTCAACCTAGTAGACCCACAAGTCAGCCTCCAAATCTGTCCCAAACAGTGATAGAGGCGAGGGTCCCGATCTTTCGATCAGATGATAAATATCGATTTGGTGGAGACGACTTTGACGATCCGACTACAAACGTACACGATGCTGCGCCTTAGCAATCGCTAAACCAACTCCGAGAGGTTATTGACCATGCTCGAGCACGATCAACTCGACCACGAAGGTCTATTCCTCGCAAGCAATCAAGAACAAGCAAGAATATGATTAAGCAATCTGAATATTGCGTAGTATGGATGAAGTATTGATAAAAGTGGGGTTTCATAAGTGGTATTGGTCCGGTCGTTGGACACAAACGGCACACGGTTGCAGCGATGGCTAACTTTTAACTAAATAAAACCCCGCCTAAACGGGTTTAAGGGCTATATTTATAGGGAAAAGAGAGGGGATTTTGTCCACCCTTGGCAAGGTGGGACTAAAACACCTCCTAAGTCGTTTTCCCTACAACATGGACTCTAAAAATAGATTACATGGGTCTGGCCCAAAATAAGGTGGCGCAACACCAATAATAAGCTATGGACGAAATTTTTGAAAGTCCATCTTGTATATTTCGTCCATCTTCTTGTATGTCATCATGGCGGCTTCAAAGTCCGGAAATCTCCACTTGAACCTCTGTTCTTGTTCTCTTCGCAAACACCTTCGTCTCCGTGCTTGACCATGCTCCAATGTTCATCCTTCTTGTCCGTGCAAGGCCCTTCAATTGCAAACAACACAAATGTATCTAAATTTGGCAGCATCATATTCTCATGAACACTAGAAACATTACCAAGAAACGAAGTACCTGATAATTTAATTGGCGTATATGAGATCTAGCAATTGCTCCAAGAGGTAAAACAGTATGGGTTATGGTTGTAAATGTGGTAGCCATGTCCTTATCAGCATTCAACCCAAAATTTCTAGGTAGATTCAAATTAATTTAAAAAAACATACCTTAATTTAAATCCAAAGAAATTTTACCCGCACAAAAACAATGAAATTTAAAATATCAAAATCCGAAAGAAAAAAGTATTTTGGAACTAATTGTTTGTTTGCTGTATTTTTTCATTTTATAGCCCATTTATTATTACTTATAGCCCATTTTCTGGGCAAGCACGAATGCATCTCTCCTCGTCTTGAAAGATTTCCGGCCTAGCAGGGCATAGAAATGCAAGTAGGTGCACGTTGGTTATTTTGCAAAAAACAAAAATACTCGGGCTAGCCATTTTCAAAAAGGAAAAAAATCGGACTGGTCATGTGGTAAACATATATGAAATAAAAGCCTGGGCTAGACGGGCTACAACTCCGGCACAACCCAGTTGATACACTTCTTCGTCCCAAAAAAAAGAATTACTGCGCGCGCTGCTGGGTCCTTGGTGTCTGCCGCTCCTTGTGCAGTTACTTCGCTTATTGACTACGTTGACAGTGGCGTGCGACCCAGATGTCATGAAACCATCAGGAGGAAACCTTTTTTTCTTGTAATAAAGGAGGCGCTTGCTTGCCTACTTCCATGATCCTGGTGGGTCCGTACTGTCATCCTCACCACGTATAGTCATCTGCTTATTCCTCTCAGTTGTTAACCATGTTGACAACACCAGAGGGCGGTGCCGCGGCGAGCGAACCAAGGCGGAACTCTCAATATTGTCCTGCTTCCTTCCTTGCAAAAAAGATAGAAAATCAAAGACTTGAGAAGGCGTATAGAACAAGCTAGTGTACTAGTAAAGATACGTTGTTGAGTTTTTGAAAAAAGAGTGGCAACCCGGTGCCGTTGGTGTGGTGCCAGTGCTGCAAATCACGCAGAGTCATCCATCGCGCCTCAACCACAATCCTCTACCTTGGCCGAGTCTTCTGCAAATGCCCGAATCATGGTGTAATAATATGTTTAACTGTTGTTCACCTGCTTTCACTTGCTTGTTTTTTAATAGTTTGGTTGATGATCTTCCAATTTGATTCATGCACAAAAGGGAAGATTCGTGTGATTTGTATTTCTGTGAAGTTGCTGATGTGGGGGAATGCAACTACACTGATTATTTGGTTAGCCGAGGAATCCCAATACCAGCAGGTTGGGGTGTTGGACAAGTAGCTGAAGGAACGACAGAAGAGGAAGATGTAGAGCGGAAGGTTAAAGATGCAGTTCCTCTCACCATGGCCAAGCAACAGCTACTGAACGGCCTTGAAAACAATGAGGAGATGAAAGAGCTTGTGAAGATAATGGGCAAAATCAATGTGCTCTGTAGGATGATTGTCTCTTTATTTGTAGTGTATGTAGCACTCATGATGTATTCAGTGGCTATGACATGAGCACTTTGCTGAAACTAGTAATGAATGAAACGTGTTTAGCAGGCAAGGACATAGTGTTGTGAACATCTAATGACTTCTACTAACGCAAATCGGAGGGTATCCCCTTTTTCTCATAAATAAATAAATAGCAGAGGCCCTTTTGCTAATAAATAAGTTAGCAGAGGCCCTGTCGGGTCAGCTTTGTTCTCATTCGAAGTGTCGATCAAATTGCAGTCCAACAGCAAACTATGTCATCAAATTTAAGTTTCACAGCCAAATATGAGTACAACTACAATGTCATCATGTTTTAATTGTAATGCAATCACCAAACACAAATCAACATACATAATAAGTGATGTTCTCACAGCAAAATACTAAATAACAAGTTCATCAGGTTTCAGTTGGCATAGCAAACACAATACATAGTAGATAAAAAACGTCTTCTGATAGGCAAATACAACAAAAACAATCTAATCATCATCCGCAGCAGCAGCGTAAACATGTTCGCCATGTGCTGAATCGTAATTCCCCAAGTGTCACCTTCTTCTTCATCCTCAATGTCCTCGAACGATGGCTTCTTCTTGATCAACTCTTGTATGTCCACAGTCCGACAGATAATCTTTTCACCAGCGTCATTCACGTGATGGTTCTCAAAGATATTAGGAACATTTGTGGAATCTTGTACATCAGGAGCAGTGTAAGCATCATCTTGTTGTGCAACTTCATTAAAGGAATTCCTATGCTCAAACCTTTGCAATACTCTCCAGTCATCGCTGCGTGCAAATGTGTTTTCCAAGAAAAATATCTGTGTTGCTTGATTTGCCAAAATAAAAGGCTCGTCGGTCTGGTACGCCGCCTTGACATTGATGAATTTGAAATAATCATCAGCTCTGGGTTTTGCGATCCTAGAAAACAAGTTATACCAACGACAACACAACAGAACCACACACCGATGAACCTCAAAACTGGAGATATACTGTAGCTGAACAATGTCTGTTATGTTAGCATACATTTTAGTTGTCTCTTTGTCGTACGTATCTGTGCTCATGGTGGCACTGTTTTGCATCTTGCTGCCTTCGTCGCATGCAAGGGTGTTGAAGCGCACATCTCCAACAACGCAAGATTCATAATGTATTACCCGAGTATCAGGACCCATTGCTAGTGTGTAAAGGGCATCATCAACTTCCTTCCCATCCTCCCGCATCTTCTTAACCTATGGATAGAAAATAAACAAGCTAGTCATCTTATGTACTCAATATATTAAAAAACTGACAGTGCAATTCAAAAGCTTACATGGCTCTTGAACCATTTCACAAATCCTGCCATAACCAGTTTGTCAATGTTTCTTCGATTTTGTGGCAGTAACTCCTTTCTGTAGATGCTGCACAACATACACTACAAAAAAATACACTTCCATGATGATACATGTTTGTCCTAGTAGGTCGCGTTTTCTGTCATGCATGTACATCCATGACGATTTTATGACAGAATCAAGATAGTCATAACTGTGCTGTCGTAGAAGTGTTCCATGACATTACCAAAATTATAATCACGGAATTGTCCACTTCCATGACGATAAATCGCGCGTCACAGAAGTGCTTTCGTCAAGGGTGACCGACTCGTGGCGTCCACCATAATGGAACGCCGTTAAGCTATCGGGTCGGATTTTGGATCTGATAACCCGTTAACAGCCATGACCAATGCCGATTTTCCATGTGTAAAATTCTCATTGGCTGACGGATGTCACGACCGGTTTTCCGGGTATTAATTGCCAGAAAATGGCCGTTGTACTCACCAGCCCCAGGATTACTGTTAGCTGATGAGGCACCAAATTGATACAGAAATTCCAAGCAAAGTACAAAATATGTAGTACAAGACAATTCTGGCCTATGAGTACAACAAGTGATTTCTAGAGGTTGATGGCGGAAGCGGTTTGTGGATCATCGGTGTCTATGGGACTCCATTTCCCAACAGGAACAGCTGACCAGGTTAACTCCTATCTTCACGAGGCTGCTATCAACGTTGCTTAGGTTCTGGGGCTGTCGTCGCAACGCCCCTCTCCGTGCAGGAAATCTGGCCAAGACAAGAGCCAGGGACAAGCCAGTGAGTACTTTGAATGTACTCGCAAACATTATGAACACGGGTAAAAAATAAATGATAATCGTGCGCTGAAATATATTCTATGATCACATTGTCAGTCATAAAATAAAATCTCTGATGCATGCAAGCAAGTTATTAATATGCAATAATGGGGTAGCAATGACATGCACCGATCGGGTGTCTGAAGCGACGCCTCGAAAGGGCCATGATATGAAGCATGCCTCAGTCGGGCGTCTAAGCGACACCACATAAAGGGCTTATATGGTAAATAAATGACAAGCAATGCCACAGTCGAGCGTCTGTGCGACTCCACATAAAGGGATTATAAAGTAAATAAATAACAAGCAATGCCACAGTCGGGCGTCTGTGCGACGCCACATAAAGGGCTTATGAAGTAAATAAATAACAAGCATGCCACAGTCGGGCGTCTGTGTGACACCACATAAAGGGCTTATAAAATAAATAATCACAATGAATATCCAGGAGGTAGAACCGTCCCAGGGATACTCAATAATTCAAATAATACAATGGGTTAGTCCATAATAAACATAGCATAATTATCACAAGTCATTAGTCATGATCCACGTTCTGGTTTAGTAGTTTCTCCTCCGAAGACTGACACTAAGACCGACACTTGACCCATCCCAGACTGTAGTCCTTAACCATGGACGCAGCTATTCAAATAGGTTTAATCTCTGCAGAGGGTGTGTCGGGGGTTGGGTGCGACATATGCCAACGGGTGGCTTATCATGGTGGGGGCGAGTAGAACGTCGCCGGTGCCTGGAAACGGGATGAGGCGAAGACATGCACGCCGCCAATCTTACCCAGCTTGGGCTCTCCGAGAGATAATACCCCTATCGCTGCCTGCTGGGTCTCCGCATGATCACTATGGGGGATAGTACAAGGGTGCTCCTCGAGCTGTGTGGAGGCAGGAAGGAGCAAGGCTAGCTCTTTCCTCTTGCTATATGTCTAGGAAACCTACCAGGCCGAACCCTTTGCATGGGTGCCCGGGGGGTTTATAGGCCTACCGGGGTAAGGGTAACTGACCGGCGGCCCCCCGATCGCCGTCTCTCTGTTGCCGCCTTTTCCGCCGATTGGGGCGGGGGCCGATGGCATGGTCCCATGACAGCTGAACACTATGCAAGACTTCGATGACGCAGGCTTATCATGGGGTCGTGGGAACAAAGCCGCCATTACCGCCGACGATCACTGCTGCCACTCCCCGTCCAATCTGGTTTATGGCTTGGGCTCGCCAGAGGCGGCCGCCCCGGTGGCCGACCTCAGGGCCGCTTCGACTCTCCGCCGAGCTCTTCTATCTCATCGACGAGGCTCCGGCGATCTTGGGCCGCACGCACGCTGCCAGGTACAAAGGCGCATCAGGGCTGAGGTCAGGGTGGCATGGCAACAAAGGCTGCCGCTTACCGGAGATCTCCCGTGACGCTGCTCATCAGAAGCCATGCCTCCCTCCCAGGTCCGAGGGGGACAGCCACGCCGGGCTGTATCCTCGCTGGCTTTTTGTGGAAGGTCGCGGGTCGACTCGAGTCGGCCCTTGAGAGGTCGCAAGCCCGAGTCGGCTTGGTCTCGAGTTGCCGCTGGGGACTTGGTTCTTCAAGGTCGCCACTGGGACTCGCCTTCCCGGTCGCCGCTGGGACTCGCCTTCCAAGGTCGCCCTGCTGGGACGGCCGAGGCGCTGCCAGCCCCGATGTCTTGAAAGATCTTGGGTCCTGGGTCTGCTTACCATGGCCCATTATTCGACAGTAGTCCCCGGCCGCGGGCCGGCGGGCCGCCGCCGCCGGGCTTGCAGTTCAGACTGCGCGCCGACTCGAGATTCGCTGCCGTGCGTTTTCGCCGCAGAGCCGCCCGCCTCGCTTAGCCGCCTCCCGCAAGTCATGGCGGAAACCAGCGGCGACGCCACGCTTCTCGCCATTCGCGAGACGGTCCTATCACGTAACGCCACGCGGAGGCGAGTAGCCTGCTCGCCCAGCGCTGCGGACGGACGGGCCGATAGGTGGGGCTCGCCACTACCACGCCGCTCCCCGAAGCGATCCGCCGCGCCGAGGGCGGTTGGTATCACGTGGTTATCCGCGGGCGAATCTCGGGGTTTTTAACCGGGCGCCGGGGTCGTGGGCGCAAGCATCCCCACGCCGCCTCGCTTTCAGCCCATGGGGCTATAATAGGCCGAGGGGAGCGGCGGCGTAAGCACGCGACTCCTCTCTCGCCCTTCGCCTTCTTCTGTTTCGCCGCGCCGCTCGCCGCTGCTCTTTTCTCTTCGCCGACGATGAGCTCCTCCTCCGCCCGCTTACCGCCATCAGCCCGGGCGAGTGGGACGGTTTTGATGTGGACGCGGAGGACATCGAAGTCCCTCCGCCGACCCGCCTTCCGGAAGCGCTGGTCTAGTGCAGGCCCGCCTCAGCCGCCGCGGGGGAACTGCCCGCGCGGAGGCAAAGCGAAGGGTCATCTTCCGCCGCACTCATGCGCTGGATGGCCTCCGGCGAGCGGGTTTCTCCACTGCCTCGAGCTGTACCAGCCAGCCGCACCACCTCACCCCAACGCGGTGGTGCTCCTCTCATTTCGCCACCTTGTGCGGCGGCTACATCGAGTTCTCCCCACCATCGAGCTGTGGGGAGAGTTCTTCTTCGGCTCGCACGCAGTTGCCGCACGCGGGCGCAGCATGTGGCACGCTCATCGCGCCACGGCAAGACGACGGCCGACAACCCCTTCCCGGCCCATCCGGCCGTGAAGTCGGTGAAGATGTGGCAAAAACATACTTTACGCGGAAGAACATCGCCACCGACGGCGATCGGGTCAACTCTGCCGCCTTCGACCTCGAGCCGCTGACCGCCGGGCCGCCAGCCTGGTCCTAACGGTCAAGACGCTCAGCCTCGAGTCGGCGCTGGCGCGCCCGAAGTCTTGACGCAGCCGGAGGGGCTTGCCGCCGACCTCTTGCCGCTTTTGTGGCGCGCCGGTGCTTCCGCCTGCCGCCCCATCTCATCGCCAGATGAGCGGCCGCATGATCCCAGCCGGCTGTACCAAGGACATGCCGCACGGGAAGTGGCGAACATGGTGAACCTCATCGCCCACTACAAGTTCACCGACGAGTGGCAGTTCGGCAAGGAGCCGATCACGGCGACAACCCTCCGCCGTGGTGTTTTCCATCCGTGCTCGGTCTTGCATGTATCCGACTCGAGCTCCAACCTTGTCGCTCTTTGAGCAGAACCCCTCTTGGCGCGCCGGGCGCCCGAGAGAATCGCGTGAATACGCCCCATGACGAGGTCACGACGCTGACGACCCGACCTAGGGAGCCGCGGCGCTGGAGGCCGACGCCAAGGCGGCAGGGAGGAGGAGGAGGGCGGGCTTCAGCCGCTCATGACCTTCGCCGATCGCCCGAGGATGACATCGACGCAGGTCATCCCGCCATTAACCGAGAGCCGCCCTCCAACCAGGCCGGGTCGAAGAAACGCCACTGGCCGAAGGCCGGGCGGCCGGGTCAAGAAAACCCATGGGGACCGCGCGCGACCAAGCTGGAGGAGGCGGCCAAGGCCAACCGCTTCCGAAAGAAGTGAAAAGGCCGCCGCTATCTCCTTGTAAGTCCTTTACTTTGCTTTTTTTCTCGCTTGAATTGCTCGACTCTCGCCTTCCTCCCCGCCTGCCTCCCTTGAGAGAGTCGCGCGCCTCCGCCATGGGGTCGGGGCGACGTCCTCCAACACGCTGCGGGTCGACCCCGCCGATCTCCGGAGGCGACGGAGCGGAACGCGGGAGAAGCGCGCTGGAGGAGGAGGCTGCGCCGGAGAAGGCGCAGCCGACAAGGCGCCGCCAACGCTTAGCGACATCCGACGAGGCCGGTGGCGCAGCGCCTCGGCTTAAAACGGGACGCCGAGGCGTTGCTCGCCGCTGCCGCGGGCGATGCTTGTCCTCTGCATCGCCGCCGCCTCGACTTTTACGGGGACCGGAGGTCGGCGCCGCCAACCTTCTCGCCGAGGAAGGCGGCGATGTTGGCCGGACACTCGCGCCGCCCGCCACCTCCGCCGCCTCCGTCTCGAGGCTACACGTAAGCAGCTCGTGGACCCGCAGACTCGCCCGGCCGCGGACGACGCCGACACGCAGCCTGCTTCGCGAGGTCGCGCGCCCGACTCGCCGAAGTCGAAGGATCAGCTCCGCTACCAGGCTCGAGACGGACGCCGCCAAAGATGGCGAATCCGACGCCGAGGTTTCCAAAGCAGCGCCCATCGGCCGGGTGCGCTGGCGGCAACGCCCGCTGAACCAGCGCCTTGGACGCTCAGTCCAAGTTGCGCAAGGAAGGCGGCGCCTCCAACTCTACACCAGACGATCCGCCATGCGGGCCTCAACCGGGCACGATTGGTTTTTGGTTCTCTTGTCTCTTTCGTGGGGCGCACGCACACCCATCGTGTAGTCCCGAGTTCGAGTCGGCTGCCGAGCAGCGGCTCGAACTCCTTTAGCGATCTTCGGCGGCTGACTTTGCTTTGCCGGCCTTGCAGGAGTACCACAACCTCCGCGCTACCGCCTTCAACCGCAACGCTGAGGAGCTGAGGAAGCGGATCACGATCCGGGCGGAGAGTCGAGGTAAGCGGATTCTTCTTCGTGGGGGCGCTACCGGGCGCACCTGCTGGCTGTAGTCCCCGAGATTCGGGCCGATCGCTGCGCAATGGGCCGGATCTCCGGCCACCTTCTCGGCACGACGCGTTTATCTTCTTTTGGGCTCAGACGCTAACGCCGCCCTTCAAGGGCAGCTAGATGAAGCCAACGCCGCCTGCCGTGCTAAGGAGGAGGAGGCGACAAGCTCGCCAGAGCGTGACCTTCGCGGCGACAGCCGGCAGAGCGTATGATCTGCTTCGAAGGCGCAGGGGACGCCAAGTCGCGAGAGGAGAACCTTCCGCCGAAGTTCGAGATGGAGCGGGCCGACCGACCGCCGCGAGCGTCTTGACCTCCCGCTACCCGCGTGATCGAGGACGCGGTCGACGGTAACTCCTGTCTTCTCTTTTGGTCTTTCGATTCCTCGTCGAACTATCTTCTCGTCTCGATCTGCTTCCTTTCTTGTTCGCAGACTTTTCCCGGCCACTCGCAGGCCGCATTCCGCCATCGAGGCGGATCGAGGAGCGGCGGGCGCAGGCGGTGATCGCCGCCAACGCGCTTCGCACTGCCGACGCGAGCAGATCTTGAGCATCGGGCTCGCTTCGCCCGCCACCGCTCGGCGCGCCGTTTTCAACGCGCGGTGCCTAAGTCGCCACCGCCTATGGCCGGAGGTGCCGCTCTTCGCACCGCCACGGGACGGCCGACTGGCCGGAGGTCGCCGCTGGTCGCTTCGAGGCTTGGAAGGCTCTCGGCCCGCGCCGAGCACGCCTGGCCCCGGAGTTCGCTAAGGGCTGGTACCCCGGCTGGACCTGACCGCCTCGCCGCTGCTGGCTGGAGGCCCAGCCGAGCGGGAGCCGTGGAAGGCGCCTGCCGAGAGGCTTGGCGGCCATCGCCGAGTACACGGACACTAGTGTCTTTGTGCTCGAGCGACTCGCCGACGGCGAGGGAGGCTCCGCCGAGTGGTTCGGGATGCACCCAGAGTACGAGGAAGACTCATGGAGGTAATCGGCTCCAAGACCGAGGGGAGGGCGAGTCGGAGGACGGAGGCGAGGAGGAAGAGGCGCCAGAGCACGAGGAAGGCGACCAGCCTCAGCCTGACCGCGCCTCCAAAGAATGAGCCTCGGAAGGACAAGGTAATCGCCGAGGGCGCATTCAAGCCGAGATCGCCCACCGGCCGCCTGGACGCCTCGCTGCCGGCCTCGGCCTGCCCGGCCGGAGGCCGCCCCTAGGATGCATCACCTTACTGCTCTTTTGTTTTGCTTAAAAAACTTGTTAGTTATGAACAATTCCACCCAAGGGGTGTATTCGCCAAGGGACTTATGTAAATATTTATCAAGTTTCCGCCTTTTGCTTGCTTTTGGCTCTTTTAGACTGTTTTTTGCCGCCCCTTTGGTTGCCGCCTTGTTATTCGGGCAGCCGCTCATGGACTGCCATCGGGTCAAGAGCTCAGCTACCTTGGGAGGCAAGTACTTAGTCGCTTAAAGTGTCGAGCAAGTTTGGCTGAATCGCCGCCGACCTCAAAGTCACCGCTCTTAATAAAGGTTAAACTATGAGCCATCGCCGTGAGTCGGCTTAGTAGGGGAATCGGGAGCCGCTTGGGCTATGCGTAGCTCTTAAGTCCTTAGCCGCTTTTCATGTGTGCGCTGCTTCCGCCCCGCCATCGGCTACGCTTCGCGAACTGTGGCTTTCAGTAGGAGACGGCTTTTGAGCGCGCACATTACTTGTCCGACTCGTGGAGCGCTTTCATAGCACAGGCGGCGTAGTCCCTGGTCGACTTGTCGGACCCGGTGCCGGACGGTATGATAAAAATGGGGGAAGCATTTCAGAATCGAGATTCATATCATACAGCTAATCAAAAGGGCAGTCCCCGAGCTCGGCTCGGGGGGCCCAAGGTCTTGGTGCTTAATACAGAAAAGGGGAGTAGCGCGATACATACTGTATCAGCTGTAAAATTTTCGAAGAAGATTTGCATTCCACGGGTGCTCGCCTCCTGCCGAGTCGTCTCTCTTGCGTGCTCGAGGCTTTTGAGCGCCGATCGTAGTAGGCGCTGCTTCAAAGACCTTGTCGATGATGAAGGGACCCTCCTAAGGCGCCGACTAACTTAGGGCCGCGGCTGTTCTCTCGAATCAGCCGGAGCACAAGGTCGCCTCTTGAATGATCATGGCTTGACCTTGCGGTTGTAGTATCGCCGCAGACTCGCTGGTAGATGCCGGACCGCTGAGTGCCAACAGCCGCCCTCTTCCAGCAGGTCGACGCCGCCTTGGCGTGCTTCTTCACCTCCTCCTCGCGGTACATGGAGACTCGTGGAGAGTCGAATTGTATATCCGCTGATGACGGCCGCATCAGAGACGAGGAAGAACGGCGTGAAGCCGTTGATCTGTTTCGAGTCGCGCGCGCAGCTCCAGAGGACGGCGGGCGCTCTTCCACCCAACAGCTCGCCGAGCGCTCGAGTGGTTCAACAATCGAGGCTTGATGTCGGACAGATGAGGCCGCTGGCTCGCTTCCACCTGGCCGCTTTGATCTGCGGATGGGCAACGGACGCTAAGTCCGGGGATGCCTCGCGTCGCACGTAAACGAGCCAAGGCGCCTTTGGCGGTTGGTGCCGCTGTCCGTGATGATGCTGTGTGGTATGCCATACCGCACCGTGATGTCGGCAATGAAAGCCGCTGCGTGGGGCCCATTTAGTTTCTTGATGGGCTTTGCTTCCACCCACTTGGTGAACTTATCCACCGCAACGAGTAAATGAGTCAGCCGCCGGGCCGCCTTGAAAGGTCCCACCATGTCCAGCCCCAAACGCGAAGGGCCAGCGATAGGGATCGCCTTCAAGGCGTAAGCCTACCGAAGGGGCTTGGAGCGAACACCGCACCCCTTGCACTTCTTGACTAATTTTTAGCTTCTTCCAGGCGGCCGGCCAAAAGAAACCGTGTCGAAGGCTTTGGCCACGAAGCCTCGAGGCCGCGTGGTGAACACACTCACCTTGATGGATGTCCTTGAGGATCGCTGGCCTTGTTCGACTCCACGCAGCGCCGGTGGACACCAAGTGTGGCGCTACCGACTAACTCTCCGTCGACTATTGTGTAGGCTGCCGCCGGCGCTGTACTTGCCGAGCCGTAGTCTCATCTGTAGGCAACTCCTTGTCGACTAAGAACTTGAGGATGGCTGCGCCCATGAAGGTGCTGCTATCTTCGATCGCTACCACGCCGACTTGGACAAGAGCGGCCGGGCTGGGAGGCGGCGGGTTGGACTCGCCGCTTGCTGAATCGAGGAATCTCGGGCCGATCGGCGAGTCCCCGGCCGACTAGTGCAGCCCCGGCCGATCGGGCGCAGCCCCGGCCGACCGGGCGCAGCCCCGGGCCGATCTGTGGCTTTCTTGAGGTCGCTTGTTGGGTCTTTGAGTCGGATCCGACTATCTCCGGGGAGCCGCACGAAAATAGAGTCGGACTCGTGAAGGTTTGATAGACGGCTTGAGGAGGCGCCAAGGGCGATTAACCGAAGGATCGCCACAGTAGAGCCGACTCGTGCAAAGCATCCGCTGGTCGTTGTCGCTTTGGCACGCGGAGGAACTCGCATCCTTCAAAATATCCGCTAAGTTGCTGCACTAGGAAGCAAGAGCTTGCCATGTTTATGCCCTGGCCCCTGGGCCACGGATGATCGCTGAACCACCAAGTCGGAGTCGCCAGAGCACAGATCCGGCGGATGCCGAAGTTCCTTGGCAAGCCGGAGCCCGTGGATGAGCGCTTCATATTCGGGCGACGTTGTTGGAGGCGGCGGCGGATTTGCAAAGACGATTTGAGCTTGTCGCCCTTGGGGAGGTGAGGACGACGCCGGCTCCGAGGCCGGAGCGCATCTTGGAGCCGTCGAAGTGTAGTCGCCAATGAGTAGAATCAGGGGCAGGCGGCAAGTATTGGGTCTCGGCCCCGTCGACGAGGAAGTCGGCCAGCGCCTGCGACTTGATGGCAGGGCGAGGTTGGTAGTAGATCGTGTAGGGAGCCAGGTCGATAGCCCACTTGGCCACTCGGCCGGACGCATCTCGACTTCCGATGATCTCGGCGAGTGGGGCAGGCAAACCATGTGATTGGGTGCTCTTGGAAGTAGGGCTTCACTTCTTGGTGGCGAAATGCACGCCAGAGCACATCCGCCGGTAGTGGGGTAGTTTTGCTTGGAGGTCGACAGTACCTCGCTCAAGTAATATACCGGTCTCTGGATCGAGCGCCTTGCCTTCCTCCTTGCGTTCGACTACAATAACCGTGCTGACTACCCGACTGGTGGCGGCGATGTACAAAAGCATGGGCTCTTTGGGAGTCGGAGCCGCCAAAGACAGGGGAGTCACAAGATCTTCTTGATTGGAGAAACGCCTCATCGCCTTGTGGTTCCACTCGAACAAAGTGGTCTTCTTCATTAGTTGATACAATGGCAGGGCTTTCGCCAACCGACCGATGAATCGGCTTATGGACGTAAGCAGCCGGTGAACTTCGAGACGCCAGTGATCGGCTGGGTACCTCCATCCTCTCAATGGCCTTGATCTTCACAGGGTTGCACTCTATGCCGCGTTCGGAGACCAGAAAACCAAGGAGCTGGCCGGCTGGGACTCCGAACACGCATTCTCTGGGTTGAGCTTGATCCGGAATCGGCGCAGATTCTCAAAGGTCTCTTTCAGATCCTCCAGCAGCGTCCCACGCTTCTCCGTCTTCACCACCACATCATCCACATAAACATGGGCATTCCTGCCGAGTTGCTTGAGGAGGCATTTCTGCATGCAACGCTGAAAGGTGGCGCCGGCATTCCTTAAACCGAACGTCACCGTCAGGTAGCAGAAGGCTCCAAACGGCGTGATGAATGCGGTCTTCAGCCTGTCTGCTGGATTCAGCTTGATCTGGTGATATCCTGAGTACGCATCCAAGAAGCTCAACAGCTCGCATCCGGCTGTGGAGTCTATCACCTGATCAATCCTTGGTAGAGCGAATGGATCCTTCGGGCAGGCTTTGTTGAGGCTGGTGTAGTCGATGCACATCCGCCACTGCTTGTTTTTCTTCAACACTAGCACGGGGTTAGCCAACCACTCCGGAAAAAACACCTCCATGATGAAGCCGGCTGCCAGGAGCCGGGCTATCTCTTCTCCAACTACTCTTCTCTTCTCTTCTGACAGGCGGCGCAAGGGCTGCCTGACTGGCTTCACATCTGGCCTGACATGTAACTTGTGCTCGGCGAATTCCGTCGGTACACCTGGCATGTCCTTGGGGGACCAAGCGAAGATGTCCCGATTCTCACGGAGGAAATCGACGAGCTCGCCTTCCTATTTGCTGTCTAGGCCAGTGCCTATGACAGCGTACTTCTCCGGGTGCTCCGGGTCCAAGGGTATCTTCTTGGTCTCTTTGGCCGGCTTGAATGATCCTTCTGCCTCCGACTCCTTGGGGTCTGGCGACATGTTCGGCTGCTTCCCAGCCATCGCCACAACACGGTCAAGGAGCCGCTTCTCGGCCGCGATCACCAGAGACTCGGCCAGCCGACTGCTCTCGGCCGAGCAGGCGGACAACTTCTTGTAGTCGCCGGCGACGGTCAGGATCCCTTTGGAAGTCGGCATCTTCATCTTGAGGTAAGCGTAGTGGGGAACCGCCATGAACTTGGCCAGGGCAGGCCGGCCTAGCAGAGCGTGGTACGGGCTCTCCAAGTCCACCACCTCAAACCAGATCGGTTCTCGGCGGAAGTGATCTTTGTCTCGAAGAGGACATCTATCGAATCTTGCCAATCGGCGAGCAGAGAGGCCGGGCACGATCCCATGGAAAGCAAAGGCGGCTGCCCCGCAGCTGCCTCCGTCTCGATTCGAAGCTTCTCCATGGTATCCTTGTACAAGATATTTATGCTGCTGCCTCCGTCTATCGGGACTCGCGAGAAGCGGGCGGCCCGCTTGTCGATGGCCAAGGTCGCCCCAAGAACCAAGGCGAAGAGCCGGACTCGGCATCACCTCGGGTGATCCGCCCGACTCACCGATAGGCTTCTCGGACCAATGCATGAACACGGGGCCGGCCGCCCTGCGTTAACTTTGCCGCCGCTCTTGGCGCTGCCCGCGCCGGTCGTCTGTCGGTCGGTGAACACTACGTATGCTCCGTGCTCTTACGGGAACTCGTCTTGACCGCGCCGACGTGGCTGTGCCGCTGCCGCGGAGGCGGCGGAGGGCCCGCAGCGGCGGAGGGCGAGGCCGTCTCCTTGGCGATCTGACGAGCCAGTGGCACTTCGGTGGTATGGTTCGACGGCTTGGCGCGTGTGGAACTTGCAAGGACCATCCAGAGTCTGCTCATAGGAGAAAGCCGCAGCCAGCTGGACTTGCCGCCTTATACGCCGCTTGGCGGAGGCTGCCCTCCGCTGCTGGTCTTCATCGCCGCAACCCGCCGATTGTTGGGAGTTATTTGGGGGCCTCTGGCGCTTGTTGTCGTTCTGCTGCTGCCGTCGGCGGCGCCCCGGCCCGGCGCTACTGGAGCTCGGGGATCACCTTGCCACCGCATTGACTTGGATCTCCGTCTTCATAGAGGAGTCGGCCGTGGCGTGTTGTTCCGCTATGACTAGCAGCTCGCCGAGGGTCGGGCTCGTCGCAGAGGAGCTTGTGCTTGAGGAGGGTGCCCTCGGCACCCGGCCGTAAAGTACTCGATGGCCTGCACCTCGTGCACGCTCGCAGAGTTTGAGCTCGCCCGGTAGCGTGAGATAGTCGCGTCGATTCCTCGGGGCCTTGCACGCACAAGGAGAGCTGGCGCGGCTTCGGAGGTCGCTTGTACCCAGCTGTTGATGCTGCGGGGCTTTAGGCTGTTCAGCCATGTCCGGGCCGTGCCCTGGAGCATGAGGGGAACATACTTAACGGCGACTCGCTTGTTGCCGTTAGCGTCGCCGACGGCCGAGAGTAGTCTATCAGCCAATCTTGGCTTCACGGAGCCGGTGTATTTGGGCGTGTCTCGAGGGAGCGTGAACCCTTTGGGGAAGGGCTCGTTTCTGAGGCGGGGCCCGAAGCAAGGCGGGCCCAGGCCGTCTTCTTCTTCTAACGCCAGGATCTGTGGAGTCGGTCGATCCGGTGGCGGGCGTCGTTTTCCAACTCCCTCTCGGCGACCAAGGCGATCTCCGAGAGTCGGATGCTCGGCAGCGGCGGGAGACTTCGCCGTTCTCTCCGAGGCGGGAGGCAGATAATCATCTCGCCGCTCCACTGCTCGGGGGCGGCCATCTTGGTCTCGCTCGATGGAGATGCGAGTCCGACTGTGGCTTGCGGCCGGCTCTTTCTCCCTCCTCCCGCGGACTCCGCCGGTCGGCGTCCGGGAGGTCGCGCCTTGATCTCGGCGAGGGGGTAAATCGTCATTCTTCTGTTGCCGCGTGTCAGCGCGGCCGCCTGCCACGTTCTGCGCAGCGGTCGCGTCGAGGAGCTGCTGGACTCGCTCCGTCATCACACGGCGCTCTTCGCCGTCGAGGTCCCTGAGTTCCTCAGTCGCCGCTTGGGCGGCGCGGATGTTCTCCGCAGGGGTGGCGTATACCGGGCGCTTCACCCCGAACAGATCGGCGATGGCCGCGCCGCGCTCTCGGACCGTGCCAAGACGGCTCGGCCCAGCCGGAGCCGGCGAGCCACCTACAGCGCGATCCACCTCGCGCTGGTACGCTTCAGACAGGCGTCTCATGCTTGCCAGCTTCTTGGCGCCTTCAATGAGCTGAAGGCGGCGCTCTTCCAGCATCTCTGCGTCCGCGTCCTCCGGGAGGGGCGCGGACAGGTCTTGCAGGGCCGCAGGCAGCGGGTCCTGGGCGTTTTCTCCGGAGTGCTCGCCGTGGCCGATGACGAGCACCTCCGTGACGGCGCTTCCGTCGCTCTCCTCGTACGGAAGCGGCTCGTCGTAGACCACCACGTTGGTGGGGAAGGTATCAAGCGATACGGCGTCGGAGTCGACCAGCATCGGGTCGGAGGAGCCTACGGACTCCAAGTCTACGGCGGGCTCGCCGGCGACTTGAAGCTGGTCAAGGAGGCCCGCGAGAAGGTTCTCGGGGCCACCCGCGCCGGTGCTCGGCGCGGGCTCGTCGGAGAGGCGCACCTCACCGAGGAGTTCGGCGAGGCCGCCTTCGCGCAGACGCAACCGACGCCTTGCAATGCGCCGATCTGCACCCATCAGCGGCCGGGCTGGCTGCGCCGCCAGGAGGAAGAGGGTTCCGTCGAACAGATCTCCGGACGACGGTGCACCTCGCCCCCCGATGGGCGCCAAATGTCGGGGTTTGGCATATGCCAACGGGTGGCTTATCATGGTGGGGCGAGTAGAACGTCGCGGTGCTCGAAACGGATGAGGCGAAGACATGCACGCCGGCGAATCTTACCCAGCTTCGGGGCTCTCCGAGGAGATAATACCCCTACTGCTGCTCTGCGGGGTCTCCGCATGATCACTATGGGGGGATAGTACAAGGGTGCTCCTCGAGCTGTGTGGAGGCAGGAAGGAGCAAGGCTAGCTCTTTCCCTCTTGCTATATGTCTAGGAAACCTACTCAGGGCCGAACCCTTTGCATGGGTGCCCCGGGGGGTTTATATAGGCCTACCCCCCGGGGGTACAAGGGTAATCTGACTGGGCGTGGCCCCCAGTCGTCAGTCTCTCTTGCTGCCGTCTTCTCCGCCGACTTCTGGGGCCCGCCGACCGGGCGAATCCCATGACAAACTGAACACTATGCAGACTCGATGACGCAGCTTGGTCATGGGGGTCGTGGGAGCAGTCGCCACCTGTCAGCGATCACGCTGCCACTCCCGTCAATCTGGTTTATGGCTTGTGGGGCCTCGCCGAGGCGGCCGACTCGGGGTGGCCGACTCTGTAGGGCCGTTTTGGACTCTCGGCCGAGCTCTTCTATCTCATCGACGGAGGGCCCGCGATCTTTGGGCCATCTACGCCGCCGCCGTGGGTGCAAAGGCTGCGTGCATGCTGGTGGTGGTCAGGTGGCATGGCAACAAGGATGCCGCGCCTTACCGGAGATCTCCCTGTGACGCGGCTCACTGTAGCCATGCCTCCCCCCCTCCCGTGGGTCCGAGGGGACAGCCACGCCGGGCTGTACCCTGCGTTGGCTTTTGTGGAAGGTCACGGGCCGACTCTCAGACTCGGCCCCTTGAGAGGTCGCAAGCCCGGAGTCGGCTTGGTTTGGAGTCGCCGTCTGGGGACTTGGTTCCTTCGAAGGTCGCCAGCTGGGACTCGGCCTTCCCGAAGGTCGCCAGCTGGGACTCGGCCTTCCCGAAGGTCGCCCTGCTGGGACTCGGCTGAGGGGCGCGGCCAGCCCCGATGTCTTGAAAGATCTTGGGTCCTGGGTCTGCCTACCCATGGCCCATTACTCCGACAGGGTGTACTCTTTACCCACGAGTAACAGATTCCTTTAGTCCATCGGGACTAATTCCGTCTACAGTCTTTTAATTGAAAACACACCTGACTTGCACACACCAGCTTAACTCACCGGTGTCTGGAATCACCCACAACACCTGTCAAGCAAAACTCTAAGTGGGGAGGCTAAAACCTCGCGTAGCATGGGATCAAATTTATATCGCGCGCTCTAAGGGGTGCCCCCTCTCGGTCCCAATCGGAAACACCCATGCCCCCGGACCAGGTGGCCTGCCTACCGGCTACAACCGGTATCTTCCACCATGGCCTCTCTGTACGGTGTGTGCTTGAAAGGGGTTGACGACTTACTAAACCGTACCCTACCTGTTGTAGGGACAAGTGGTAGTATGAAACAAGTATGGGGGTTACTGGAACAAGACTCGATCTACAGTCGACTCTGGAGGTTTAAAATTTCCCTGCATGACATGTATAACAAAAATATTTCAACCAATAGAATCACCGCTCATTATACCTTAATATGCCATACCAGACATAACCGTCCCAACGGAGACCGGCGACAAGCTCACGTCTACCCAAGGCAGAGGCTTTCCTGGATTCCTTCCGGCATGCATGCAAGGCACATGAGGATGATTACCATCACAAGTGTGTTCATTTCCAACAGCATGGAAATCACTGATATGCATCCATGCAAATGATCATATCACATGAAATAACAAGTCCTCCGAAATGAGGTAGTGTTATAAACATGTCAACGAACACACCAAAAATATTATGCCAGGGTTCAGAATGCTTGCCTTTAAGGTGTGTAGAGGTGGGGGTGCTCTCCAAAACTTTTGAAAGCTTTCTGCCTCTCTCCAAAATCCTATTTTGAAAATATTGGAATTAACACACAATTCCAAAACAGCACAAAAAAGTTGTTTGAAATTTTTTCAAATAAATCTTAAAATAAACTATACATAATTTGAGAGATGTAGGAAAAAGAATCAATTCATTTGGAGTTATATTTTAAAATTTATAGCCAGTCAAAGTTTAGTCAAATCTGTTTTTAAAATAAAACAGAAAAAAGGAAAACGTTTCGGGCAGAATACGTCTTTGAAGAAGGGGAGACATACTCGCGGGTTTGCGCTTCCGCTTAAACACATGGAGGCGGGGCTGGGTCTCTGACAGTGGGTCTAGGGGGCCCACTGGTCAGGTTTGACCAGTCCATCTCTTCCCCCTCTTCCTCTGCCCGAACGGCGGCGAGGCAACGGCGATCAACGCCGGCGAACGATGGCTCCCCGCGGGCTCCATAGGGTCGGGATGGATCCGCAAGACTGGGGCGGCTCTTCCGGTGGTCGAGGGAGTGACGGGGATGGAGAGAGTCGTCGGCGACGAGCCTCGCGGCGGATGGCGGCCTCGGGAGCAAGGTGGGTTTGGGGCTACGGTGGTTCTTGACCAAAATTGAGCGTGGGGGTGCACTCACGAGAGGGAGGGAGAGCTCCTGGTGGAGAGAGTGGAGAGGGGGAGGTCCTGGTGGCGCCGGAATGGCCGGGGCAGTGGCGGCGGCAGGAGTTGCCGGAGAGGAAGAAGACGACTCCCCTGGTCTTCCTACTGCTATGGGTGGGTCGGTGAGGGAGTGAGAGAGGCTGCGTGCGGCCTGCACGAGCTCAGGTGCTTCTTATATAGCGCAGCCATGGCGGTTCCGCGGCCGAGGATAAGGTCGCCAGCAAACCGACGTTCTGTAGCTTGCAGGGTGACGTGGAGGCGACGAGAGCTAGCCAACGAGCGAGGGGATAAGCTTGCGCGGCTCCCAGGGGCAGGTGGCGAGACGGGGTGGCTCGGGCGGCGCCGATACGGCCGGGGCCTGCATGCGGCCGTCAGCTAGCCGCCACAGCCGTCCTGACGGTGGCGCTGTGGGGTGCCATGGGTGGTCGGGGTGGCGTGGCGGTGCAGGAGGATACATGGCATGCTAGCTGCTGTTGGCCAAGGGCCGGAACGGGTGCGGGGAGAGACGCGGCGGCTCAGGCGCACGTGCGTGCCAAACGCACGCTCTGGGCGCGCCCAGAGCATGCCCGGGACGTGTTCGACGAAATGCTAGTGCATTCTAGAGGTCGCGGGTGAGGCTGGCAAGAGACAGGGCTAGGTTAGGGTTAGTCATAAGGTAAATGGACATGGTGGTTAGGTCAGGTGGCCAAATTCGCAATGCAAACAAACACTCATGCCAATTCTGTCCATGCACTCCAGGTGTTTGACAAAATGCCACAGGCACCTAGGCTTTTCTTGGAGTGGCCAATTCTTCTCGATTGTCTCTTTGGATGCACAAGAGGGTGCTGAGGTTAGTTGTCAAAAGAAGAAAATAGTTAGTTCAAGTTTTGCAAAACCTCAGTTTTTGACAGAAAGAAGAGGGCATGGTTGCAAGCACTTAGAATCATCCAATGGGTCCACTCTCCTGGACTTAAGGGTTTGGCAAGGTACACTACAAGCAGGAGAAAGAATCAGGGGCCAAAGAGCAAGCAAGAATATGGATGCTGTACAAACCATCATGTTGGACCATAATGAAGATGAGGTTGATTCACTCAAAATTTTCAAATAACATCACTGGGTTTTTGCATAAAGTTGTATCATAAGCTACTACCAGCATCCCATAATTTTGGTGGAGGCTAGAAAGAAGTATTTAAATGAGTTGCAGTGCAAAACTGCCCAGTGGACCAGAGAAGAAAATTGGCTGTAGAGCTCAAAATATTTCATGAATAAAAGATATTTTTGCATAAAAGTGATTTAAAAACATCACGGGACATCTCCAAATTTTGGTTGGAATTTTAAGTGAATTTATCAAATGGTTGTAGTTCAAATATGGCCATATAACCTTGGAAAAAACCATTTTCAAGAAAATAAAGATCAAGCAAATTAATTATGTAATTAGTTCTACTAATAAAAGAAGAGTTTTTCTTGAGAGGTTAAACAAGTCCAATAACATATTTGAAAAGTTTTCACTTGGGGAAAACTCCATAATAGCAAGGGAGAAAAAGGTTCAAAAAAAATCAAAAGGGAGCCCAGAAAATAAAAGTTTTAATTTCCTCGCAAAATTTTAATTAATAAAACAAGGTCAAAATTTTGAGGTGTCACAACGGATCCATGCGTCAGCTCCGCGTTGGCACATGTGTCACTCATCCCATGGTCGAGATGGGCCTATGATATGTTGACACGTGGACCGGCCCAAAAGTGGCCCACAAAGTTTAAATGGGCCGGCCCAACCAAAGGCCCATAAGATTTAGCGGACCATAAAGTGCCGGCCCAACTAAAGGCCCACAAAATTTAGCGAACCATAATGGGCCGGCCCAGCTAAAGGCGCACACGATTTTGCAGACCATAATGGGCCGGCCCAGCTAAACGCCCACAAGATTTTGCGGACCACAATGGGCTGGCCCAGCTAAAGGCCCACAAGATTCTGCAGACCATAATGGGTCGGCCCAGCTAAAGGCCCAACATTCTCTGTCAAATCGGCCCATCAACGGCCTGTCCTAAACTTATCATCAACGCGGCCCATGGTCACTTCTGGCCCGTTAACAGTCTGCTAAGTAATTCGGCCGAATTATGGCCCAGTGTATTTCCGGCCTATTAAAGGTCCGGCTTCATTTGGGCCCATTTACAAGCCATCAAAACTTTCGGCCCATAAACGACCGTGAAGGATTTGGGTCATATTCGGCCATGTCTGACAATCTTCCTGTTAGAGGCCCACTATAGATTTGGGCCACTTTCGGCCTGTTGTCATTTTCGGCCTGTTAACGCCGGACATAAACCATGGGCCATATGTGGCCCAATGTCATATCGGGCCCATTAACGGCCCATCTAGAAATGACGATAATCTAGCCCGACCAAAGTTTCGGCCTGTTAAAGGCTCGTGTATTAGGCGCATTTACGGCCCGTCCGAATTTCGGCCTGTCAAAGATCCGCATCGTAAATGGGCCACCATTTCGGCCTGCTAAGTCCAGTGGGTTATTTGGCGCAATCAGGGCCCAATCTCACTTTCGGTCTATTAAAGGACCATGTTTTTAATGGGCTCGAGATATTTACACCTGTCAACGGCCTATTTTACCGAGGGCCCAAATTATTTTTAGGCCTGTTAAAGGCCCACTATGGGCACATGCCTAGCAGAAAAATATGAAAGCTTATGCTGATTTAGGCCCAGATATTTTTAGTGGGCTACATGCCAATTTCGGCCCGTAATCGTTTTAGCCCAATTGGAATGGGCCAGACGAATGTTGGCATGTTGGGCTCCTATGAAGCTTTCGGCCGAATACGTTACTAAGATAAACCTACACTATACAAAAATAGCGGCGTAATTACTGCAGTCTGTGGCAGCATCATAAATGTTGTATCACAGCAAAATAAATTCCAGCCATACAACAAAAGGCTTGTTGGCATAAAGTTTACAGTCCTTCCAGATAAAAGCACCATCGGATGTATAGAAGCACAGATCATCTGACCTGAGTGCTAATGTTTCAGGCTGTAGAATCTGATGGAGCAGCACGATCTCCACCTTTTTTCCGCCATTGCTCTTGAACAACGGTTTAATGTCCGATAGTCCGTTTCAAAACCATTCATATCTTGACGACATTTCTCAACCATCGTTCTTGTTTCAGAAACAACGTCCATTAGGGATTGGACTTGTGTCTCGAGCACATATATATCACTCTGTCTAGTAGGAAGATTTTGTTCAGTAGGCGATTTGGACGAGGTTACCTTGACAACGAACCCAGAATTACGCAGGAAGGTGCTTTTTGCACTGATAGTGGAGAGATACTGACGCACTACAGCAAGAGCTAACATTGTGCCTGTAGTAGCCTCGTCACCTTCAGGTGGTTGTGGCTGTTCAATCATTTGTTCCATAGCTTCCTGAAAGTTTGAACTTGTAGACTAGTGTACCAGATATGTTACTAATGAGACAGAAACAAACAAAGTAGGTTAACCGTTTATACAAAACTTATTTTGGTGAACTACTGTAATACGTTAGCATGTATTGTAGTGCCAACTACATAATAAAATCACTTTCGGAACATATGTCCGTGTAACATGCCTACTGTATTGTCTATTTCCTCACATTCGTTGACATCTAAGGATAAAGAGACATGGTTTAAAGTAGGATGAACATAGTATGACATCATTCATATCATGGGCAAACAGATATAAAACAAACATGCTATTTTATCATTGTGTGCGCATGTGAACATAACAAATAGATTACAGATCAAGACCAAAAGAATATCCTTCATCTCTTTTAAACCATGTAAGGTGAAATGATACGTTAAGACAACTATGTATAAAAGTGAACAGAGTAACTGACATTGGCTGCAAACCAAGTAGTTAAACAAACACATCACAGTACCAATCAGTTCAAGGCAGGAGGAGTAAGGACTTACAACAGCGGCTTGAACTCGTGTGCTCATGCCCGTCATCTTGCTGGTGTGGCAATCCTTGAAGATTTACACTGCATTCGGTTCAGGTTCTTTTTGGTCCGCACGGGCTTTCCTCTGTATTTGGAACAAGTCAATATAGATACGATAATATGGCACAAAAAAAAGAAGGAAGTAGCAGCTATTTACAAGAGCCTCGCAGTGTGCAATATAGCTACGATACCTGTTGTCTATTGGAATTTCACTTTAGAACGGTTGGTTTTGTTCTTCAAACAGTTAGCCTAGAAGAAGATACACTTGTAAGGCACATAAATACAAGTTTAATATGTGGTCTGATCAAATACATATAGCCTACCTGATACTTTGGATCAGACTAGTGTTTAACTAGGGTTGTCCAGTCTTCATCCGTAATATATTCCACTGGAGATGTTTGGGCAATTTCATTGTTAGCCTTGCCTTCAAAGTGAGATTTTCTAAGGTGGTACCGATACTGTCGCAGAGCAGACCGAAAAAGATGAGTGCATGCTTGTTTAGTTGCATCATGTTTCGGATCCAACTTGAACCTCATCTGTTGAAAAAAGAATGTGAGTCTTATTAGGAGGAATCTAGAAAGTATGGGACAGAGCAAGACAATATTACTAATTGCGATGAATAACATTACGTATGGATAAATGGTCAAGGAAAGTGTTAAACTGGGTATTGTCTTTCTCATTCCTGTACTGCATCCACGTTGGGAGGATACATGCATGACACCTAACGGCAACGGCTGCCTCTGATACTAATTTGGTTGACTCTGTAGCATCACGTGGCCTTTTTAAACATGACTCAAAATGGATCTCCATTCTTCCTCCTTTAGATTTTGTTAATCTGTCAAGCATTATCCCTGATGTCTGTTTCCGCTTGCACCATGGTGCTAGTTCAACAACGAATATGGAAAGTGTTAGTGTACATCAAACTGTGAGAGTACATATAAAGGAGCATGCAACTGCAACTTGACTCGGTCAGGTACCATCTTGCTGTTGATGCTCATGATTTTCATCTGATCTTGCCAAGTCCTGTTCTGTCAGCAGTGCTTCGGAAGTAGTGTTAGGGTGTGAAGGCGGCTTGGGAACTGGCCAGTTCCGGAGCAAACGAATGAGTAACTGGTAGAGATGCTGGTATAGTTGAAGCGGATGCTGCAGCTGGTGGAGCAGGTGATACTGTGTTTGTATATTTAGCCGGTGGACTTGGACCTTATACTGCACTATAAGTACCGGCAGAATCTCGACGGCGGATCCTTTTCCATTTCACCCGATGAGTAACAGCACTCCCTACTATATTATTTTCCTTGCTCTTTTTTGACTTTGCCATGTCAAGCTGTACCCACAACACAAAAGTATAAAATCACTCTTCAGAACTTATTGATGCATGATACAGACAAGCAATATTTGATGTAAGACAACTGTATGAGGATGGAATATGTAGGAAAAACAGGATGGCATGACATATTCACAGCTACGATGTGCAAACTAACACTAGTAGAAAAAGGGTCAAACGTGAAGCACATTAGTGCCGGTTTGTATTAGAGCCGGCACAAATGTATACATTAGTGCCGGTTCCAACGGCTAGCCGGGCCGCTCTCATTAGTACCAGTTCGTGGCTAACCTTTAGCACCGGTTCGTGCCACGAACCGGTACTAATGAGAGTGGTGGCAGGATGTTGTCAGTCTAGGCCCCCTCCAACACCTTTAGTACTGGTTCGTGCCACGAATCGGTACTATAGGTCCTCCTGCATATAAACCCTTCGTCCAGCTCGCTCTGTTCTTCCCCCTTTCCCCTCTCCTCTCCTCTCTGTTATTCCTCTTCTCCCCTTGAGCTCATCACACATTTTGCCCAAATTTTGTCAAGATTTGAAGGCCCCCATCCATTCAAGTGATCACAAAGGTTAGCAACTTTGTCCTTTCATCTCTCATTGCTAGATTAGCTCTTGCAATGCTTTATATAGTTATTAATTTGTGAGTTTAGTAATTTGGGAGGATATATATATATATGTGCTAGTATTTGATTTATATGCAATTTGAGGTCAAAAATAACACTTAGTTTGCATATGTAGGTGTGGTTTACTTAGTGCCTTCTAAATCTCCGTCGTAACCACCGTCGATTGCCCGCTTACGTCTCCGTTGCCGGCACCACCTTGTGGTGAGCCTCTTGTTCATGAAATTTTATATAAAAAATTGATGTTTGTGTGATTTGGATATATACCTACTCGTATAATAATTATCTTACCCGTACGTTGTTTGTTATACATAGTGCCATGGTTTTGATATCCGTCCCCGTCGGCCCTCGTCCTTGTTATGATTCGGATGTGGTATATTCTCTTTTAAAACTATTTGTTGCATTTCGTATTTATGACAAATTATGCCCATCAAGTTGACATAGATATTTTTATCTAGGAGGTATGTGAACCGCAAATTCCAACTGACCCTATTGTCGAGAGGTTAAATTTAGTTGAAAGAGAAAATGAGTACTTGAAAGAAAAATTGAAAAGAATTGAGGGGAGAAGATGGAATTGAGTTGCATGTTGCCGATGTCGCCGATGATCACAAGATCAAGATGGAGAAAATGCGCTTGAAGATTAGAAAGATTAGAAAATATGCCATCGATAGTGAGGCTTGGTATCATTATCTGTTGGATCAATTGTTACCTTAGTTGCGATCTTGATCGCATTTGTTGTTGCATTTAAATGCTTTAGCTAGAGAGTTATTTGTTTGTTGCATTTAAGTGTTGTATGAACTTTATGTATGAACTTGTAATATTTTGGTCTATTCGTGTTGTGTAATGAAGATGAGCCGCAATGGATGTACGATGACCGATGCTCTCCCCAGTTCGTTGAGGGCGTGCATACTTTTACGCTTGCGGTGAGGCAAACAAGCGGGCGGATGGTTTTATGCCTTGTCCATGTGTTGGCTGTAAGATGGCCGCAATTACTCTACGCCAAGAACCATTCACGCCCACTGTGTGAGTCCGGTTTCATGCCCCACTATAATGTTTGGACCAAGCACGGAGAAAGAGGGTTATGATGGAAGACAATGAAGAAGAAGAGGACGACGACAGCTATCCGGCCATGGGTTCCTTGAATACGATGATACAACAATGGGGAAGAAGCTGAGCCGGTAATGCGGAAGAAGCTGAGCCGCAATGCGGAAGAAGTGAAGAAGAGGCATCGATGAGCCAGTTGATGATCTAGGTCGGGCCATTGCCGATGCAAAGAGAAACTGCGCAAGTGATTTGGAGAAGAAGAAGTTGCGGCGCATGTTAGAGGATCACAAAAATTGTTGTACCCGAAGTGCGAGGTGACAAGAAAAGCTGGGCACCACATGGAATTGCTGCAATGGAAGGCGTAAAATGGTGTATCCGACAAGGGATTTGGAAAGTTCTTTGGTAATGATAAAGGATATGCTTCCAAAGGACAACGAATTGCCCGAGAGTACGACTGAAGCTAAAGAAGGCTGTCGCGCCTCTAGGGTTAGAGGTGCAGAAGATACATGCATGCCCTATTGATTGCATCCTCTACCGCGGTGAGTACGAGGATTTGAACGCTTGCCCGGAATGTGGTGCATTGCGCTATAAGATCAGCCACGATGAGCATGGTGATGTCGAGGGCGAGCGCCCCAGGAAGAAGATTCCTGCCAAGGTGATGTGGTATTCTCCTATAATACCACGGTTGAAATGTTTGTTCCAAAACAAAGAGCATGCCAAGGCGATGCGATGGCACAGAGAAGACCGTAAGAAAGACGGAAAGTTGAGAGTACCCGCTGACGGGTCGCAGTGGAGTAAATCAAAAGAAAGTACGGGAAGGAGTTTGCAGATGACGCAAGGAGCGTATGGTTTGGTCTAAGCGTAGATGGCATTAATCCTTTTGGGGAGCAGAGCAGCAACCATAGCACCTGGCCTGTGACTCTATGTTTGTATAACCTTCCTCCTTGGTTGTGCATGAAGCGGAAGTTCATTATGATGCCAGTGCTCATCCAAGGCCCTAAGCAACCCGGCAACGACATTGATGTGTACCTAAGGCCATTAGTTGAAGAACTCTTACAACTGTGGAATGGAACATGTATGCGTGCATGGGATGAGCACATGGGGAAGAATTTGACCTAAAGGCGTTGCTGTTCATGACCATCAATGATTGGCCTGCTCTCAAGAACCTTCGGTGACGCATAAACAAGAGATACCGCGGATGCACGCACTGTTTGGATGATACCGATAGTATATATTTGAATAGTTGTAAGAAGAATGTGTACAGGACATCGCCGATTTCTTCCGAGCAGGCATCCGTAAGAAAGAAAGGCAAGCATTTCAAAGGTGAGGCGGATCACGGACGAAGCCTCGCCACCGTACTGGTGCTGATGTACATGATATGGTCAAGGATTTGAAGGTGATATTTGGAAAGGGTCCTGGTGGACAACCTGTTCCGAAGGACGCTGACGGACCCGCACCCATGTGGAAGAAGAAATCTATATTTTGGGACCTGCCATATTGGAAAGACCTAGAGGTCCGCTCTGCAATCGACGTGATGCACGTGACGAAGAAACTTTGCGTGACCCTGCTTGGCTTCTTGGGCGTGTATGGGAAGACAAAAGATACACCTGAGGCACGGGAGGACCAGCAATGTATGCACGGAGAAGACGGCATACATCATGGTCATGCAAGCTATGCTCTTACCAAAGAAGAGAAGGAAATCTTCTTTGAATGCCTTTCGAGATTAAGGTACCATCCGCTATCGTCAATATAAAGGGAATAATAAACATGGCAGAGAAAAGTTCCGAACCTAAAGTCTCATTACTCGCCACGTGATTATGACGCAACTTCTTCGGTTGCATTGAGGAGGCTTCTACGGAAAACGCTCGATTAGCCATTGTGAAGCTATGTGCATTTCTCAATGCAATCTCTCGAAGGTAATCGATCCGAAATCATACCAAGGTTGAGAATGATTTGGTGCAATGTCTTGTCGGTTTGAGTTGGTGTTCCCACCATCCTTCTTCAACATCATGACGCACGCCCTAGTTCACCTATGCAAAGAGATTAACGTTTTGGGTCCCTGTATTTCTACACAATATGTTCCCCTTTGAGAGGTTCATGGAGTCTTAAAGAAATATGTTCATAACCGTGCTAGGCCGAAGGAAGCATCTCCAAGGGCCATCAAAATGAGGAGGTCATTGAGTTTTATATTGACTTTATTCTGACCTTAAGCCGATTGGTGTTCTGAATCGCGCATAAGGGCGCATCGATGGAAAAGGCACGCTAGGAGGGGAACAAATAATATGTATGGACGGACATTCTCTCACCAAGCACACTACACAGCTTCTACGAAATTCCACCTTGGTGGCTCCGTATATGGATGAACACAAGAATTTGCTACGCTCCAAACACCGAAGCGGTCGATGGTGGATTACACGTGAACAAACCGGGAGTTTCGCCACTGGTTGCGAACACGCACCATGCATGACACCTCTATGGAAGATGACCTGTACTTGCTGTCCCGATTACCATCTTCAAATATAATGACTTTCAAAGGGTACGAGATAAATGGTAATACATTTTACACGATCGCCCAAGATAAGAAGAGCACCAACCAAAATAGTGGTGTCCGCTTTGATGCAGAAACCAAGACGGGAAAGGAAACATATTATGGTTATATATAGGACATATGGGAACTTGACTATCGACGTGGTTTAAAGGTCCCTTTGTTTCGGTGCAAATGGGTCAGTATGACATGAGGCGGGGTAAGGGAAGACCCGCAGTACGGAATGACAACAGTGGATCTCAACAATCTTGCGTATGCAGACGAACCATTCGTCCTAGCCAATGATGTGGCATAGGTTTTCTATGTGAAGGACATGTCTAAGCCAAGAAAAAGAAAAGATAAGGAAGCGAATGCATGTACGATGAGCCAAAGCGGCACATAGTTCTTTCTGGGAAGAGAAACATCATGGGAGTGGATGACAAGACAGACAAGTCAGAAGATTATGAAAAGTTTGATGAAATTGCTCCATTCACAGTGAATATTGACCCGAGCATCCCGTTAAATGATGAAGATTTTCCATGGTTACGGCGCAAAGGGACACACGCGAAGAAAAAGTTTCACACCCAAAGATCTGGGATGTGATCAGCTTCACTATCATCACTTTCTTCGTGTTTCACACCCGGAGGGAATGTCTGTAATAGTTAGGGTAGTTATGTGTTTTAGCATTTGAAACGCCGAAGAAATTTTATGTGCAAACAAATTCTTTTCATGCGTTCTTGATTTTTTCCAACTAAATGACCCTGAAATTGAAAAGCATTTCAAATGAACTCAGAAAAGGTTGAAAGTTGGCATGGTATCATAATTTCATACAAATAGCATGTGCAAGAAAGTAGAGAGGGTTACGGCAAAAACTGGATGCACTTCGTGTACAAAATGGACTATCTCTTTCGAAGTATCAGGGATTCCGACGAAAACTGAACTGTTACAAAGGCATTTCATTTTTAAATAACCTAAGCATTACTAAATTGAATATAATGATTAAACACACTAATATTAAACATAAGAAAAAAGAATCGCTGAAAAAACTTTTTTCAAAGTTAAGTTATTCACAAACTAGTGATTCACACTAATTTCAAATAATCCAAAATTTAAACTATTCAAATTTGAAAACTACGGGCACTAACAGAAAGTTTGTAATTTTTTGTACCTAAAGCAAAAATATTCACAAAGAAACTCTAAATACACAAAAAAAACAACACAAAAATAAGTAAAGCAAAAAATAATGCAGAAAAAAAAATTATAAAAAAATGTTGGGGTATTTGCCCGGGAGCTGTCAGGACCTAGGGTGTGCAAATGCAGGCCGGAAGGGCCAAGAGGCTCACAGGCAGTCGCGCCTAGTTAGGCCCAAGAGCTGCTATATAGAGGAGTTCGAAAGGGCAGCCGCGGCTGGGTTTATAAACCAGGTCTGGCTGCCCTTCGCTCAGCGAGGTGGGACTAAACATAGCGCACCATGAGTGGCAAGACGGCCATTAGTACTGGTTGGTGGCTCCAACCGGTACTAAAGAACCTTTAGTACCGGTTGGTGCCACGACCCAATACTAAAAGTCGGTTCCCACCGCTGGCTTCGGCAAAACAGGCCTTTAGTACGGTTGGTGGCTCCAACCGGTACTAAAGGTGCCCTCTATATATACAACACGTCCAAAATTTTGTTTTCCTCTCTGTTTGTTCCTCTGTTTGCTCTCCGTCGCCGCCGCCGCCTCGATCGTCTCCGTCGCCGCCCGTCCCGTCGCCGCCCGTCCCGTCGCCGCCCGTCTCCGTCGCTGCCCGGCCCGTCCCGTCCCGTCGCGCCGTCCCGCCATCGCCGCCCGGGCGTCGCCTCGCCGTCGCCTCGCCCCGCTGTGAGCTCTCCCCCTCTAACCCCTCTCCCTCGCCCCCGGCGGCCACCATGGGCGCCGCCCCTCCCCGAGCCCATACACACACACAAGCATGCATGATAAACACACACACACACACACGTACATATGTATGAATTAATGCATGGATATATTAGTATATACGTATTTTGTATGTTTAATTAATTTAGATTATTTAGATTATTATTTTTTCTCTATTATATATGTATGAATGCATGTTAGATGGATATAATTAGTGTTTAATTAGTATGCCAATTTTTATATAATGTTGTTTTTCAGTTTTTAATGGATGTATAGAAGTTGTGTTTTCATTTTTAGTGTTAGATGCTTAATTAGTATGAAATAGTATATAGATTTTTGACATATGCAATAATAGCATAATTAGTGTTATATAGAAATGTTAGAAATTTTAGTTATCAAAATCCAATCATTAAAAAAATGTTACTTTTTGCGGGCATATAGCTAGTATTTGTTCTCGACGATGCCCGGCTCGCATCCTCGCCGTCGACCTGTCCGCGACGACGTCCAGCCGACCCATGTCCGGGACTGGGCTCTTCCGGGCTGGCACTGGGAAGTGCTGCCTGGAGGGGCGCGCTGCTTGATGAGGAACCCGGCCCCGGGTCCCGTCGTCGACCCTGATCTCGTTTGGTGGCGTTAGCGTGGGCGGTTCGGTCGCGGAGGACCCGGCCCGCCGGAGGTGGTACGTCGCCGTGTCGAGGAGGAGGACGAGCACGCCCATCGCTACATGGTTGCATTAGAGGGCGGCAGGTTCTTCAATACTGGCAGTTTCTTGGGATCTCACTTCAGCTATGATCTGTGAGGTTCCTTCTCTTTGGGTGTCCACCGCCCGCGCCGCAGGAACCGCGAGTGTCCTAGATTCTTCTGTAGTATTCGATCTTTATTAGCTACCTAGCTAGTGATGTACTATTCAATATTATATATTATTAGAGATGATGTATTCGAGATTATATCTATTATTCTAGACGATGTATTCGAGATTATATCTATTATTCGAGATGATGTAATTTGAATACTAAATTGTTTTATATTTATTTTGGATTAGTTAAATAAAAGCTATGGCAGACAATACCGACAAAGAGGGAGAATAGAGTTCAATATGATACGCGGGCCAGATGATGATCAGAATGAAGAAGATTATGACGGCTCCGAATTTCTAAACAACACCGAGAGGGTGATATGATATTCGATCGCGACGACCGAATTGATGAAGTCATGAACTACGATTATGACGATGACGAAGAACATGTTGATCCTGAAACAACAAAGACCGGCGAGGTATATATATTTATATAAGCAGGCATCTGGTGATCATCACATGTTTTGAATGACTTGAAGATATATTAACGAATCGATCTTTGTTCTTTCAGCCATCCGGATAGAGCAAATCTTCAGGCAAAAGGACGAAACGAGGCCCGAACAAAAAGTTGAAGCAGGGCGTAAAGTACAATATCGAGGCATGCAGCCCTACTGGCGAACCATTAGCGCCTAAGAAGATTGAGGACAAGTTCGTTCATCAGTGCGGAGTTCTTGTGAAGGACCAACTCCCGATCAAACTTCAAGAATGGAGAGAGCCACCAAAGCCACGTCCAGATGTTACTTTTGTCGACAAGAATCAAAAAGATCTTCTTTGGGATACTCTAAAGGAACATTTCACCCTACCAGATCATTTCACGTATGATGTGCGAGAAAGTCAAGGACGCTGCTCTTAGGAAGATGGCGGTTGCATTCAAGAACCACAAGAATCATGAATGGAACAAGTACGTCAAGGGAGGAAAGAAGACGCCAGTATTCAAGGGAACACTAGAGAACCAACGTGCTCATTGGGACGATTTCGTGAAATTCAAGGATTCGGAATTAGCTAAGGAACGGTCGAGAATAAACAAGAAGAATGCCGAAAAAGGATAAGTTCCATAAGCTGGGGCGGTGGCTATGCGCGGTGGCAATGCCTAAGTGGGATAAGTCCGAGAAAGAGATGGAGGATGCGGTGTCACTCCGGTTACTAAGAGCTGGCCCCTGTGCTCGTGGATTTGGTTCTATGCGCATGGGGGGGAGTTTGACCCGGAGACAGGCAATGTTTCAACAAGGGCAAGTCTGAAGGGAGCCGACAATGCGATACTTGTTGCAATAGAAGAGGCACGATCGGGGTGTTCCAGCCCAACAGAGAGAGTGACGAGCTTACGCGTGCCGTGGGAAATCCTGAACACCCGGGAAGAACATCAGGCAAGGGCGCTATTCCGTGGTATGAGGGGTTTTTAGAATGGAACACCGACTACAGAACCCTTGCGAGAAAGAATATTGTGGAGGAGAAGAAGAGGAAGATGGAGGAGGAGCAGAGGAAGCGGGACTATGAATGCCTTCAAGTCCTAGAAGCAAGTCAAGCGGAATTGGCAGTCAAAATCCAGCGGCAGCAGGAGCAGATCGACTCACTTACCCAGCAAAGGGGGTCTTAGTAGCTGCAGCAGCTAGCGGATGATCCAGCATTGGATAGCACCGGCCCATCCATGCCGAGAAGCAGCGTGGGTTCCATCCCGGACGACGCAATGCTGGGTAGATACCCCGTGGATGACATCACGGAGAACACTAACTGCGAGCTACACGTCAAAATGAAGAACATATCCATGAAGGTGGCGGACAGCGTTGCTTTTACAAATCCCCGAGGCAACCTTCCATTGCAACCCGATTCCAAAGAGGCTATGCTCGTGTCTTGGTTGATGAGGTGGTGGACCCACCATATTGAGCTACAGCTTGACATTCCGGAGGTGACGGTGGCGCTTTCTGAGAGGCCAAACATCATATCATCCTATGGAAAAAGGATTGCATCATCTTTCGAAGGCCACCGACACTGCGTTAGCCGACTCCTCGTCGAAGTCCGCCACCGAGTCAGCAGACTCCGCTCCCGCAAGTCCACCAAGTCCGGCAAAGTGTCGCCACTCCTCCTCCAAGTCCGGAAAAGTGTCGAGCCTCCTCCTCCTCCAAGTCCGCCACAGCGTCGACGCCCCTCCTCCTCCAAGTCCGGCACAACCTCAGGCCACTCCTCCTCGTCCAACTCAGCCCCGTCAGCCGTCTCCGCTGCCTCAGCAATCGCAGAAGAGACACCCCGCAGCTATGGTGCGTAGCGGTACGAGTCGAGGTAGCACTACTAGGGAAAAGCCTATACACAGAATCTTAGCAGCAGCGCGGTTCAAAATAGAGCGCTGCTGGTAAGTAGTAGTAGCGCCCTTTGCGTAAACTCGCTGCTGCTAAATATTTAGCAGTAGCGCGCTCGGCCAGAAACACGCTGCTACAAATATCGACCGGCGGTGTTCCCCCACCTCTAAGTAGTAGTAGCGAGAAGATGGCGTAAACAGCGCCATCGCTAAGTGCATAGTAGTAGCGGTTTCCTCGAGATCGCTCTTTGGTAAGTTTCAAATTGCCGCCATTTTTGTCCCAGCTTAGCGAGAGCGCCTTCGAAAGCTGCGTTGCTGCTAATTTTAGCAGCAGCGCAGTTTCTCACCAGCGCCTCTGCTAACCCCACCAACCCCAAACCGTCCCTCCCTCCCCTTGCTTTTTTCCCTTCCCCTACCTCCCCTCTCCTCTCTTCCCTCCACCACATGCTCCCCTCTCACTTTTTTTCCCTTCCCCCTACCTCCCCCTCTCCTCTCTTCCCTCCACCACATGCTCCCACTCTCACTCTTCTTCTTCTCAATACTTCTCCCCCATTACTCCCTCTCTTCTCTATCCACCTTCTCTCTCTTCATTACTCCTACATAACTACACCACCTCCATTAATGCATCTCCTTTCTCTTTTTCCTTCCCCCTCCACTAGTTGAAGTTGTCTCCTTCCAAATTAGGTAGCTAGGTAGATGTAGGATTTAGTTAAGTGACCTATTTGCCCCCTAACTAGATCTATCTTTGTCAAGAAGAGCTTAATTTGTGCACTTTTAATCTCCCTACAACATCATCTTCGGCCATCAAGATAGAGGTGATGAAACTTTCATGCTTTTGCCAAATGGAAATGTGTTTATGTGTGTGTGATATGTTTGTGGAAATTGTGTGTGTGGCATGAGTTGACGCCGCCAAATTGTGCTTTTGAGTTGCCTATGTTTTGCCAAAATGTCGACTTATTTCCGTTTCGGCGAATTCCGGGCAAACTCTAGATCCATATATGTCCTATTTTTAGGGAAGGTCATGCCAAATTTTTTTATGACTTTGATGCATGCATGCATTTTTACAATCAATTTTTTATTATTACCGTGCAGAGTTGGCGATGGTCGATGGAACGATGGTGGACAGGTGGTTGCGGTCGGCGGTGCAAGACATAAAAGAAAATAACCGGACAGAGGTTTTATGTCCGTGTCGAAAATGCAAAGGAATAGTTTGGCTCGACCCCATGACGATGGTCGTGTCGAAGCGCACCTGCTCATGACTGGTTTCATGGATGGCTATACTAGGTGGATAATTGAAGATGAGGATGACGATGTTGAGGATGCCGACGGGCAGGAAATGATGACCAGGGCAAGACGAAGAGATGATCGATAATGGCGGCGGGAAGAGGCCGGACATGGCGGCGGAGAAGGGCGGACATGGCGGAGGAGAAGGGCCGGACATGGCGGCGGAGAGAACGACATGGACTCCACGCAGCAGAGTTCGTCGATACTAAGTTCAATTGTGCGGGACCCTCATGTTCAAGCATTGCTTCCAAGGAGACAATCTTGAGAGAGCTGCTTCTAGAGAGGAGGCTAAGCTGGAGCAACGGTGGTAGACTCGAACACTCCATTGTATGATGGTTGCAATCCGAGGTGACCGGTTGAGTTTCACGCCCAACTCCACAAGGCGAAGGCTAAAAACAAATGGACCGACACTAGCCTCGATGAGCATCTCAAGTACCTAAAGGATGTTCTTCCCTTGGGTAATCTATGTCCTACTAGTGTTGATGAGGCCAAGAAGATCGTGTGCCCTCTTGATCTCGCCACACGTTAGATACCATGCATGCATCAACGATTGCATAATTTATCGGAAGGAGCACGCAGAAAAACAAGCTGTCCGGTGTGCAATGCTTCTCGATACAAGAAGTCCGGAAGAAATGTCCCCGTAAAGTTGTATGGTACTTACCGATCACTCCCGTCTCGAGGTATTTTGTAGATCCCAAGGAAGCAAAGCTAATGCGCCGCACGCGGAGAGGAAGAAGCCCGACGATGGAGATGATCCGAAGCTGAGACACGTGAAGGATGGAAGCCAGTGGAGAGCGTTGAACAGCTTCTATCGGTATTTTGAATGTGATGCAAGGAACATCGTGCTTGGCGCGTGTACCGATGGCATGAATCCGTTTGGCAACCAGAACACCAACCATAGTACATGGCCCGTGTTTGTATGGATGTACAACCTCCCCCCTGGTTGTACATGGCCCGTGTTTGTATGCATGAAATCGAAGTACATTCACATGAGCATGCTTATTCAAGGGCCAAAACAACCAGGAAATAATATTAATTTGTATCTGGGGCTACTTCAAGAGGAGTTAGACACGTTATGGAAAACACCGGCCAAGACATGGGACGCCAGAAAAGGTGAGTATTTCAACATGAGAGCCGCGCTGATCACGATAAAGGCAGGACTATCTCGATTACGGATATGTGGCAGGCCAGGTGTGCCATGGATATTGCGGATGCACGCGGTGCATGGATGATACAACGTCTCAGCAGCTAACGTCAAGGAAAGATGGCGGGTCTGGGAAAATCGTGTACATGGGGCATCGAAGATGGCTTGAACAAGACGACCCGTGGAGAAACCGTGGAGATCTATTCAATGGTCACGCTGAGCATCGAGGACCTCCACGTAAGCGGAGCGGTGCCGAAATCGATGAGCTGTTAAAAACTGGAATGAGTGCCCCGCACCGGGAAAGACGATGAGAAAGGCGCCAGAGCCGCTGCTGAAGGTATGGAAGACGAGGTCTGTGTTCTGGGACTTGGAGTACTGGCACAAACTCGATACACCTCATTGCCTAGATCAAATGCATATCTGTAAGAATGTCCTTGAGAGCTTGCTCGCAACACTGATGAACATGCCGGATAAGACCAAGGATGGGCCGAAGGCAAGAAAAGACTTGCAAGATTTGAAAATCAGGGAAGATCTGCACATGCCGCCCCGTAAAATGTCAGACGAGACAGAGACGGAGACAGAGGCACGGGAGAAGAAGGGCAAGAAATTAAAGAAAGAAGATTATTGCCCCCTCTTGCTTCACCTTAAGTCGCTGAGATCAATCAATTCTTTAAGTGCCTTACGGAGTGAAAGTTAGTTCGATTCATCGTGGCAAGATAAGCGAGATATCTAGACACGGACAAGAAAAGGTTCGGCGGGATGAAGTCTCATGACTGTCATGTGATGATGACGCAGATACTACTGTTGCCCTTAGAGGGATAATGGACAAGCACGTCCGTGACACGCTTATTGGTCTCGCAACTTTTTGACGTCATCTCGAAAGTCGATCGGTGTGAAGCAGCTCCGAAGGCTACAAGAAGAGATCACTGTGATACTAAATGAGCTTGAGATGTACTTCCCGCCGCGTTCTTGACGTGATGGTGCATCTGTGTGTCCATATTGTGGATGACATATAGAACTGGGGCCGTCATTCCCGCACAACATGATGCCGTTTGAGAGGATGAATGGGATCATCAAAGGATTCGTTCATAACATGTCCCGTCCGGATGGAAGCATCGTCAGGCTATTTGGCACAAGAGTGCATCTCTTTCGTGAGAATTTTCTATATGGTGCAGACCAGCCGCCTGGTGTTAGTGTTGGTTTGCCCGTTAACAAGCTAACGATGGGAGGCTCAAGGAGATGGTCATCTGAAGCGACCGCAGGAACTGCGTGGCATACTCAGATCGACGCAGCGATTTTGACAGAGCAAACTTGGTAGTGCTACAACACCTAGACGAGGTAGATCCTTTCGTGGCAATCGCACAAAGAAATTATCGCAAAGAAGTATCGGACGGGGGTATGCAGGACGGACGCCCGGTTACTAGAGAGCACAACTCCACTTTCCCGCATTGGTTCAAAGAGCATATTATTGCTAATCCCGGAGGAGGGCTCTAAGGACGGATTGCTCATATACGCCTTAGCACATGGCCCTCGCCCAACCTCGTAACCTATCGGGCATATGATATCAACGGATACACGTTCTACACGGAGGCAAAAGATATGGACAAGTGATGATCGAACTCGGGGGTGACGATGGAATGCATGACCGCAGCGACAACGGCACAACCGAACGATTTTATGGAAGGGTCGAGGAGATCTGGGAGCTTGACTACTCGATCTGCACAACACGACGATGTTCCATGTCGATGGGCTAAGAATGTCGAAGAGAAAGCCGGATGTTCACTACCATGACTATACCCGACGCCAAGAGCGCTACCGTTAACGCTATCGCAAAAAACGAGCCATGGGTACACGCTAAGCACGTGACACAATGCTTCTTCATAATCGACCAGCGCAATCCCAGCCGTGTTGTCGGAGGAGAGGCAAAAGGAACATCATTGGAATGGATGGAGTCGCCAACGAGGAAGACTATGATCAGTACGGCAACCCAATGAGGGAAGATGACGATGATGATGAAGTATACGTCAAAAGAAGAATCAATACTACATTACCTAAGAACAATCGCACTCCATGGAAAAGGCAAAGTCACAATGAGGGGCTCAATTATTCTTCGACAAACAAGAAGGGAAAGAAGCTGACTCAAAAATGAAAACGTCAGCACTGAGGAAACGTATGTTATGGGTCCAATGATGTGTAATATATATATGTTCCTATTTTGTATACACACTTAGCCATATGATGTGTAATATATATGTTCCTATTTTGCATACATATTTAACCGTCAAATGATGCAATATATATCGCCTCCCTTCGCTCAACGCCCTCGAAATAAAAGTGGGATAAAATAAAGGAAAAGAAAATGAAAATCTGGCAAGAGCGACGGCAGTAGCAGCGCTTCCACAAAACCGCTGCTGCTACATACCATAGTAGTAGCGTTTCTTATAAATCGCTGCCGCCACGCACAATAGTAGCAGCGTGTTTACCTATAAAGCGCTGCAGCTACAGATCATAGTAGTAGCGCGTTTGACATAACGCGCTACTACTACGCCCACTTAACCCAAAATTTTCACTGCTTGACTTCATCCCGCCACATTTCCCCAAATCCCCACTCTCTCCGGCCCCGTCGCTCCTTGCGCCCGACCCGGCCTGGCGCCGCCACCGACTCACCGGCCTGGCGCTAGCCCGGTGCTCGCCCGTCCCGGCCCTCGACCCGACTCAAGGCGCCTCGCCCGACCGGCCGCTCGCCCGACCTGTCGGCCCTCGCCTCCTCCTCGCCCCTGCACTCTCTGTAAACCCCCTCTGCTAGGGTTCTTCATGTTAATTAATTAGGTTATCTATTTAGTTATGAATTTAGCTAGGTTTCAAAATTAGCTAAATTTATATGGAAATTTGAACTGGACATGTGATATGTGCATATGTCATGTTTTGGACATGTCATGTTTGGAAAATGATCCGAGTGGCCTATGTTACGCCGAAATGTTGATTCATTTCGTTTGGTGATTTCAGCGCCGATATGTCCATTTTTAGCAAAGGTCATGCCGAAATTTCCGTGAATAAAGGCATGATTTGTGCTACATAGTTGGCATATCGAGTCTTGGCACATAGATTTCTTTTACGTCATTTCTCATTTATTCATACTTTTAGAAAAATATGAGGCCACTTAATCATAGGAAACATGTCGAACAACGAAGAAAGCGGGCCTTGACCAAGATGCGAGGCGAGATGGATTATGATGGTGAACAAGAGTACTCGACTATTTGACTGCTAAGCAAGGTTTGCAGGTCGGCCTCGATGATGGTATCGACGCCGACATCGACACCGACGGGCGCGGCAGACGACGGGCGCGGCACCGATGGCGGCGCCGAGACCGTGGGGAAGGTATCAAGGGAAGGTACCGCCCGATGCCGATACCGAAAAGAGGAAGCATAAGAAGCAGAGGATACGAAAACCTAACAAACTAGGGATTGGACGACTTGTGATCACAAAGATGGCACCTGGCAAGTTTGAGCCGTTAGAGCCGGAAGAACCTCGCAAGTGCTATGGGAACCAAGTAGGATGCATCCTACGGGAATGCGCGAGCATCAACGACGATGACTTAAGGAGTAAAGAACATTTGACGCAGTTGCTCCTAACGAAGTTGCACAAGAGATTCAAGTTCCCGACGGGATGATAACATAGAACAACCGTGGGATGATCCAAGATGAAAAAGATTAACAATCACGCTATGGGCATGTTCAGAATGATTTGGCCTCTGGAAAGGGAGGGTGAAACGAGCTATTGAGGCTGATGAACCCCTATCAAGATTCGGAGGAAAATCCGACACTTACGGAAGAGGAGTTCGAAAAGTTCAAGGACACTTGCGCTACCGAGGCAGCCAAGGCTAAGGCTGCGAAATTCAAAAGCCTTCAGCTCGGAACACGGAAGCATCACCTCGGAAGCCGTGGCTACCTCGGTAAAAGGCCCATATGGGATAAGGAGGACGCGAACGTGAAGCCGCTGGTCTCCTGACCCCTTCGCTGAAGTTCACCAACCCCTTGGAGCATGACTTCATCAGGCCCGCTACAAGTGGGACAAGGAGAAAAAGGTTTTTTACACGGACAAGATCACGAGGAAATTGATTAGACTACTGGAGAAGCAACACCGGCTTGCAGCCGAAAGCCCTACTTCTCCGATGAGGCCCAAGTGGGACACCCCTCTCAACCGAGCCTTGAACGAACTTAAGGGACTCCCGTTGGACCAGCGGCCGCAATATGGTCGTGTGCACGGCGCTGGAGACGGCGCCACGTGGAAGGTGTTTACAACGACGCCCGAGGCCAAGAAGCGTAAAAAGAAGTTTAGTCAGCGGACATCGACGCAAAGGTGAAGCTTGCGGTCGAGAAAAAGCAGCCGAGGACGCGAAAAAAGCAGCCGAGGACAAATATGAGTTGCTACAAAGAAAGTCAATGCAGCCAGAATCGCCGCAGAAATGATTTCGCTATTAACTTGGTTCCGATTATCATCAATCGGGCGAAGGAAAATCCGCATAAGACGGTACATGATTTCCCGATGCCCGCCGCCGCGAGCAACTCCATGAACAACAACACCATCGCACCATCACTTGCTCAAGCAACGGGCCTCCTCTCGCAGCCGCTCCGCTCATAGCAGCCCGTCCTCGGCCTCAGCGCTAGGTGGGCCTTCGTCTTTGGCTGAGCTTGACGCGTCACGGTAATTACATGTCGCACCAACATATATATATATATAGATAATATTCCATTTTTGTTGCCTTTCGGTTGTTTTACACCACAAACATATGTGTTTGCAGGCGAAAGAAACCCCATGCACCATACTCTACTTGATCAAAGGCCAGAAGGTGGACGTGGGAAAGGGGATGATAATGGACCCCTCTCAACGCACATTCCACAACCACCCGATCCCCGCTGTGCACTTCAGGGTTAGCTTGACCAGTGTGAAATCGGGGCACGAGGATTTGCCTCCTCTAGTACAGCATGTGGGAGCGGACGACGAGACCCCGCCGCGGATTGGACGATGCAAGGGTTGGGTGCTGCTATGGCCGAAGAATCTTATTAAATGCAGAGCCGCCGAGAGCACACCAATAACTACCACACATCAACAAGCATGTGCGGAGACCACCACCCCACCTACGCAATTACCAGCTCCTGTAGTAGTGCCGGGTGAGAGCGGCGGACGACATGATGAAGGGGGTGCAATAGTACTGGCTGATGTACCTGTAGAACAGAGAATGGATGATGAGACGGAGGTCGACCCTATGGATTACCTCAATACAAACGCGTATGGTGTGACATAGATATGATGAGTCAACCATATGACGAATCGGGCTATCAACTTGCTAATGAGGATATGGATGATATGCAGGGCAGGGCCGTACCATGGAATGCAAAAGTCTCTCTTCATGAAATCCTCACAGACACGCTGAAGATGCCGCCTCAACACAGGCTCAACTAGCCGGGCGCGAGGGTCGTCAAGATTTAGCCCGGGAACACTTGGGCAAGGGTTAAGGAAGGGTCTGGAAGGTGTGCCCAAGAAAAAGGAGAGGAAGAGATCGGGGAAGGTAACTGTAACGCCCTCGATGCGGCTATATCTCCCACGTGTCGAAGCACAACTTAGAGGCATAACCGCATTGAAAGCAATGTCGCAAGTGAGGTAATCTTCACACAACCCATGTAATACATAAGGGAGAAAGATACATAGTTGGCTTAAAATCGCCACTTCACACAATTACATGAATAAAGCATTACATCATCCAGATACAATCAAGGTCCGACTACGGAACCAAAATAAAAGAAGAACCCCAAATCGACAAAGGTCCCCGATCGACCCCAACTGGGCTCCACTCTTGATCAACTAGAACGAAACAACACAAAAGGCAAGATCTTCATCGAGCTCCTCCTTGAGCTTGGTTGCGTCATCTGCTTTCGGTAACATAGGCACCGCAAACTGGTTTTGAAGTATCCGTGAGCCACGAGGACTCAGCAATCCCATTACCATGGGTATCAAGACTAGCAAAGCTTAATGGGAAAGGAAGGGGTAAAGTGGTGAGGTTGCAGCAGCGGCTAAGCATAGATGGTGGCTAACATACGCAAATGAGAGCGAGAAGAGAAACAAGCGGAATGGTCGTGAAGCTAGCAATGATCAAGAGGTGATCCTGAACACCTACTTACGTCAATGCTAACACAGAAACCGTGTTCACTTCCCGGACTCCGCCGAGAAGAGACCATCACGGCTACACACTCGGTTGATGCGTTTTAATTCGGATCTGGTGTCAAGTTGTCTACAACCGGACATTAACAAATTCCCATCTGCCACATAACCGCATGGCACCGCTCTCGAAAGTTTATACCTGCAGGGTGTCCCAACTTAGCCCATGACAAGCTCTCACGATCATCGGCGAATAGACCTTCACCCAGAAGACCCGATCAGTCTCGGAATCCGGTACATCAAGACATTTCGACAATGGTAAAACAAGACCAGCAAGACCGCCCGATCGCCGACAATCCCGATAGGAGCTGCACATATCTCGTTCTCGTGGCAACCTTTGGATGAGACAAGCTCTGAGTAAAACCAGCCCTCAAGTTGCCACGAGGTGGCCCAGCAGCGGCTCGGTTCGGACCAACACTTAGACAAGCACCGCCGGGGGGCTAAAATAAAGATGACCCTTGGGTTGGCCGACCCAAGGAAGGGTATAGGTGGTGGTGAGGCAAATGGTAAAACCAAGGTTGGGCCTTCTTTGGACAAGTTTTATTCAAAGCGAACTGTCAAGGGGTCCCATAAATCACCCGACCGCGTAAGGGACGCAAAATCCGGGAACATAACACGGTATGACGGAAACTAGGGCGGCAAAGTGGAACAAAACACAGGGCATAAGGCCGAGCCTTCCACCCTTTACCAAGTATATAGATGCATTAATAATATAAGAGATATTGTGATATCCCAACCAAAATCCTGTACACCATGGAGAAATCTTCAACTTCACCTGCAACTAGCAACGCTATAAGAGGGGCTGAGCAAAGCGGTAACATAGCCAAACAACGGTTTGCATAGGAATGGTGTCAAAGGTTAGGGGTTCATGGCAACATGGGATGGCTGGACAAACAGGTAATAGGTAGCGCAGCATAGCGAAAGAACGAGGCAACTAGCATAGCAATGATAGTAGTGAGATCCAGGGTAGCGGTCATCTTGAAAAAACACAACATCAATTATTTATTTTGATCTCGTTTAGGCTACTCAACAATATTAAATGTTGTTAAACATGGCAAGAGGTGAAGCATAATAAAAGTACCCAACTAGGCAAGTTTAAATGAGGCCGGAAGAACAAACAACAATTCCGGAAAATCCCCATATGCATATTTTGAATTTGCTACTGTTCTGCCCTAAACACAATTTTAAAGTTGTTAAACAGCAAAATAAAGTGGACCATGTTAATCTAGGCATTTTTCCACCCCATTTACATATAAAGAACATTTAATTCCGAGCTACGGTTATTTAGTTATGAATTAAATCATTTTAACATGGCATTTAAGCAAATTTAAACAAACATCATTTTAATCATTTCAAACATGGATGAAAATGGCATATTATGAAACTAGATGAAAATCTAAGCATTTTACATATAAAGTTTGTTTTAATCCAATGCACCGTGGTGGAGTTATTATATGCATGAAAATGAGGGTGCAATCTGCAAAACTGTAATTCCTGGATAAATAGACAAATTCGCAGAAGGGAAAAAAAACAGGAGCTGGGCCGAATCTGAGATCTGGCCCAGGGCGTGGGGGAGCTGCTCACATTGGGCCTGAGGCCGGATCGGTGAGGGATTGGGGCGGCCTGAAGGGCGCTGCTGGGCTGGCTGCTGCTGGTTTTGGATGCGGACGGCGCACGGGACCTGGCGAGTCAGTCAACACAGCTGGACGAAGCGGGCGAGGCGATAGGGGCTCGTCCCTCTGAAGACAGAAGCAGCAGCAGCAGGTTCAGAGCGACGAACGGCGGGACTAGAGCTGTTGCGGGAGGAGTCCGACGAGGTCGATCCGGCGCGAGGAAGGCCATGGGCGCTGGTTCGGCGGATCGAGACGGACTGCCCCGAGGAGGCTGGCAATGGCGGGATGCCGAGGCGACAGCGACGAACTCAAAGAGGCCGGGCGCAGAGGCGCTAAGGGACAGCGCGGGCGGCGAAGGCGAATGGCGGCGGGCACCTGGCGAGGAGGCGACGTCTGCGGGCGTGGGGTGGAGCCCAGCGGCGGCGGCGAGGCCCTGGTCACCGGCGGCGGGGCAGCGGCTGACGGCGGCTCGGGCAGCTCGAGGAGGACGCGAGCGCTCGGGCGGTGGCTTGGGGTCGAGCTCCTCTCGATCTGGATTGAGGAGGGAGCGGGAGGCAAGGAGCTGCGGGAGGCACGCTCGGGGAAGGAGCACGGCATGGAGCAGGCGCTAGGGAGGGATCGAGCGGGAGGACCGGGCAGGCAGGTGGCTGCGCTTGCGGGCAAAATCGAGGGAGGATGGGGGATTTTGGATCGGGAGGAATCTGTTGGTTGGTCCGGGAGGGATCCCGAGGAAAACATGTGGTGTGGCGGCGCGGCTGGGAGGATGGGACAGATGGAAAAGGATGGGATGGCTCCTCGGACTAGGGTTGGACAGTATATATGCATTAGGTGGATTAGGTTCGGGGCTAATCCGGTCCATTCGATTATAATCGGGCGGTCGAGAAAATATAGGTTAGGGAGTCCAATAAATAAAACGAAGATGTTTTGTAGACGTTAGGGGATGATCCGGACACAACGGAAATGAGTGACCGGGTCGGGTTCGGGGCAGATTCGGACGCGCACGTGAGGGGTTCGAAGCACTATGCAGAGAGGGTTTCGGGCCGTGCGGTCGCGTTGGACAACTCTGAAAGCGAAGAGGAGAGGAGGACAGACTAGGTGGGCTGGTCTGAGAGAAGAGGGGAGAGGTGCAGCCCGGCACGGTTTCCGGAGACCGAAAACGTCCGACGTTAGACCGGCTATACTGCCGCTATAGTTATCCGATGGGGCGTCAAACGGACTCCGAATGCGATGAAACTTGGTAGGCGGCCTACTGAAAACAAAACAACATCGCACGCCAACTTTCGTCCCATTCCGAGAACATTTTCCGGCCACTTATAAAATAATATTTCGAACGTGCCACGGGCGCTTGCAAGTGTGTGTGGGCTCAGAACGGACAACGGAGAGAACAAAGAGACCGGGACGGATGCAAGTTTTGAAAAACATGCAGATGAAATGCAGATGATGACATGCTGAAATGCAACACGCAAGCAATGACATGGCAACAACGGCAAATAACTGGCGGACACCTGGCGCATCGGATCCGGGGCGTTACAACACTCCACCACTATGAGAGGATCTCGTCCCGAGATATAGAATGGCACCGGAGGAAAAAAAACGGAAGAGGAAGATAAGAGGTAAAACTAAGTTGCTTCTTTGACGAACGAGTGAAACCATGAACCTTGAGAGGTTGAACACATTGAAAGAAACTAAATAACGGAGATGACCAAGATTACAAACAATCCTTAGAAAAGAGGGACAAGGAACATTACGAGAACTTGAAGGTTGAAAGACATGGAAATAAGAGCTTCACGAACGAAAAGAATATGACCACATCGGTATAATGAGATAGCCAAGGAACAAGAATGACAGAATTTGGACAGCACTCCGGTAGAAAAGAGAAGAACACTTGATGATATGAAAAGATATTGAAGAGATGATACAACACTCCGGTTAAATGGATAAGCAAGTAAAGAACACGATCCTCAAAAAAAAACGAGGTGATGGGTGAAGAGCAGAACAGCACAATGCTTCCGGAATAACGAAAAGAAGATAGATCATTGGAATAAAAAAACGGAGAATAAAATGCCAACTTCTGCCACAAATGAACTTGGAAAGCATCCTTCCAAGAAGGTTAGAACGGAATTGTTGGTAAACCAACAACGAAAAGAATAAGCTTGTGGCGGGCTTATGAAAACATCTCAAAATTATGAGGTGACAACCGGCCACTAATGGAAACAATTGACTTGACTGAGAGCACCAAAGAGATGAAAAACTGCTTTCGCCGAGAGGATAGGAGAAAACTTGGATCATCGATAAGCACCACAAATAGCAACACTCCTTAAGGAAAGGCTTTAGGTGAAATATGACACAAGATAACTCCAAAGAAGAGATTGATGGATTTAAAATATCTCATTCTTGACAACATGTGAATCATGAAACATGAAGGAAATTGTCAAGAGTGACATAACACCACCTGAAAAGATAAGGTCGAAAGAATTGCACTTTGGAATGCAAGATGGAGAATACTTGAGCTCCTCAAAACAAAACATGTGTTGAACACCATGTTTATTTTAGAGTATAGCTTGGCGGGTCATAACTTCGAGAGAAAACTTGAAGAACAATTGAAGAATGAAAGGAATCCTTGACGAACCACCATGTAGAGCCTCCATGAAGAACTCCGGTAATAAAAGGATGATAGAAAGAAAGAGAAGTTGAAAACACAAGGTGAAGCCTTGCGATGATTTAGATGGATCTCCGTGATAATTAGAGCTTGGAACTCCGGGAAAAAGAGAAGATGAAAGAAATGAAACCGAGAATTTATTCATCATGAATAAACTCCGAAAGAAAGATGAAACACTTGTAATCAAGAATTTATTCGTCATGAATAATCTCCAAAAGAAAAGAATTGAATTACCTCGAGGAAATGAGAATAAGATTTATTGTATGTTTATCCTTCATCAAAATAAATTGATGACAAGCAATGGATTTGGCATACTGCTTATTCTCGTAGAAAGGATTAAGAGAGATTTGGTGTAAACTTGAGAAGGTCTTCAACGAACCACCGGTAGGATTGGAACAACAAATGAATTGATATGATGAACAAGGAAGATAGATCTTGAAAGAACCACCGTAAGAATGGAAAATGATCGAAGTAGGGGTGCATCACCGGTAAGAATTAGCAAATGAACGAAGGTGCTTGAGACAAACTAGATACAAGAGAACAAAGAGATCAAGAACTGATTAGAGGATATTCGATTGATGCACCGACAAGATAGGAGAATGATAACTGACAGCTGAGAATGAATAAACCTGAATTGATGGACTCCGGATGACAAACTGAGAAAACTCTTGAATATTTCCTGATGGGTGAAAAAGATTCTCACAATCGAAAACCATTATGAGAGGATGGCAACAAGCTAGCACCATGAATCTTGAAGAGAATATAGCAAGATTAAAGAGAAGCTCTTCTTCGGTCTTCAAATGTTGGGAATGATGACGAGAAACACCCCCAAGAATTATTGAGGCACACCGAAAGAATCAAAAGCGAAGAGGTTGAGCCAACTATGAAAAGAATTTGAAAGATCTTGGAGAAAAGCATTTGACTGATGATAACTCATTCTTACGTCAAACTTGGAGAAGAATTTAGGATAGCTCTGGGAAAATAGAAGAGTCAGGTAAGATCCTGGGAAAAGACCTGTGGGTTAGGGCCCACTAAAGAGATAACACCGTTGGAAATGATTTTAACGAGAAATTGCACCGGTTGAATTAAATGACTTGAATGAGATACCAATCTCGAAAGAGCTTGAACGAATGCAGAGTGGAAACACGAATCTTCGAGATATCTTGAGCACTCCGGAATAACAAATAGCGAGAAGTAGAATGATGATGAGGTGCACCGGCATGAGAAAGCATTTGACATGAGGAAAGGAATATGATCAACACTGAAAGCTTGAGTAGGATCCACCGGAGAAGAGACAACAATGAAGGATGATGAACTTGAAGCTGTTGAGCATCTTCATGGGAAATCACCGGATAAAAACATTGACAGAAAAGAATGGAGAAACTTCACAAAAAATAAAAGGATACTTGGTAAAGAAATCTGTGTCCTTGAAGAAAAAGGGTGGGAGGGCGGGAAAACAAAGGCAACTTGGGACGGATGAAACAAACACCGTTGAGAAAACTTAGAAATGATCTTGCGGATGGGAAAAAAATGATGGGATCCACTTGAAGAGAAGCACGCCGGTTGGAAAGAGTTGACATGACAATCTCGATTGTCGAGAAGGATTGGTATTCACATCGGAGTATGAGAACACCGTTTAGGAAAGGTATGGATTCAACATTTGACTTCGAAGCAACTCGAATACCACAATTAAAACAAAACAAAGGATTGGCTTGCAGAATAAGGCGGAACAAACATATGATAGAGATTTCGTCCGAAGTTTTCGTGGTGGGGCCTACACGAGCTCAATCAGACAGCACCATCATGTACAAGGCAAGGCACATGACATACTGAAGCCCCCAGTCGGCATAGCCAAGGACTCTTTAAGACACAACGAGACCATCAGAAACCAACCGTGAATAGGCGGACCACTAGACGTCGAACCCCAATTTCATATCATACATCCGTCGGAAAGATATCCTAAGAGCTACTTGAATTCCCACCTATGAAACTCCCGAAACTCTCTGGTTATGCAATCTGGTGTTGGGGATACAGGGGAGCAATATATCTCACCCAAACTAACAATCCCTACATCTAACTGTATCCATCCGTCAACACATAACCAAGAAACCTTCGGAAATCGTGTACCTCAACCTTCGAAAAGCATCCGTTATACAAGTCATGGCAATACTCCCGTACTCACCTCAGTACTGGGTTAGCGGGGTTATCTCACCAACAACTGCATAAAAGAGATTTTTGATGTCGGCGTACTAAACTCAGGTATTCCAGAACTGCAACGATAAAATTATGACGACAACACCTCGAGCTCAACTCCCGGGACACCGCCACAACCCCTAAATGTCGAGGCACCAAGAACAATGTTCTCATCATAAGAATATCGAACGATTCCAAGATACCCGCGTGATCCTAAAAAAAATTTAGTGAAATTTAAGAAGAGAAGAGTCAAAACTCTATGTCGATTCCTCACGGAAGGTCGAAGGACCGAGGAGTAAAAAGAATTCTAACTCTCCGATATATATAATCCTAAATGACTCAAAACATTTTCTAGACACAACTCGCGGCTAAAACGATCAAGCGGTGGGGCTCCTAATGTCGGGATGGCTCGATACCAACATAGCGCCTCGATGCGGCTATATCTCCCACGGTCGAAGCACGACTTAGAGGCATAACCGCATTGAAAGCAATGTCGCAAGTGAGGTAATCTTCACACAACCCATGTAATACATAAGGAAAAAGATACATAGTTGGCTTACAATCGCCACTTCACACAATTACATGAATAAAGCATTACATCATCCAGATACAATCAAGGTCCGACTACGGAACCAAAATAAAAGAAGAACCCCAAATGACATAAAGGTCCCCGATCGACCCCAACTGGGCTCCACTATCGATCAACTAGAACGAAACAACACAAAAGGCAAGATCTTCATCGAGCTCCTCCTTGAGCTTGGTTGCGTCATCCGCTTTCATTAACATAGGCACCGCAAACTGGTTTTGGAAGTATCCGGTGAGCCACGAGGACTCAAAGCAATCCCATTACCATGGGTATCAAGACTAGCAAAGCTTAATGGGAAAGGAAGGGGTAAAGTGGTGAGGTTGCAGCAGCGGCTAAGCATAGATGGTGGCTAACATACGCAAATGAGAGCGAGAAGAGAAACAAGCGGAGCGGTCGTGAAGCTAGCAATGATCAAGAGGTGATCACGAACACCTACTTACGTCAATCATAACACGAAACCGTGTTCACTTCCGGACTCCGCCGAGAAGAGACCATCACGCTACACACTCGGTTGATGCGTTTTAATTCGGATCTGGTGTCAAGTTGTCTACAACCGACATTAACAAATTCCCATCTTCCACATAACCGCGGGCACGGCTCTCGAAAGTTTATACCTGCAGGGTGTCCCAACTTAGCCCATGACAAGCTCTCGCGATCATCGGGAATAGACCTTCACCCAGAAGACCCGATCAGTCTCGGAATCCGGTACATCAAGACATTTCGACAATGGTAAAACAAGACCAGCAAGACCGCCCGATGCGCCGACAATCCCGATAGGAGCTGCACATATCTCGTTCTCAGGGCAACACCGGATGAGACAGGCTACGAGTAAAACCAGCCCTCGAGTTGCCACGAGGTGGCCCCCGGGCGGCTCGGTTCGGACCAACACTTAGACAAGCACGGCCCGGGGGGCTAAAATAAAGATGACCCTTGGGTTGGCCGACCCAAGGGAAGGGTATAGGTGGTGGTGAGGCAAATGGTAAAACCAAGGTTGGGCCTTGCTGGACAAGTTTTATTCAAAGCGAACTGTCAGGGGGTCCCATAAATCACCCGACCGCGTAAGGGACGCAAAATCCGGGAACATAACACCGGTATGACGGAAACTAGGGCGGCAAGAGTGGAACAAAACACCAGGCATAAGGCCGAGCCTTCCACCCTTTACCAAGTATATAGATGCATTAATAATATAAGAGATATTGTGATATCCCAACCAAAATCCTGTACACCATGGAGAAATCTTCAACTTCACCTGCAACTAGCAACGCTATAAGAGGGGCTGAGCAAAGCGGTAACATAGCCAAACAACGGTTTGCATAGGAATGGTGTCAAAGGTTAGGGGTTCATGGCAACATGGGATGGCTTGACAAACAGGTAATAGGTAGCGCAGCATAGCGAAAGAACGAGGCAACTAGCATAGCAATGATAGTAGTGAGATCGAGGTAGCGGTCATCTTGCACGAAATCCCGCTAGGAAGAAGAACGAGTCCATGAAGAAGACAAACGGACGCAGTCGAACGAATCCTCACAACTCCGGAACGAAACCGAAGCTATCGAGAGAAGCAAACCGGAAAGAAGCAAACGACATAGTAAACACACAAGCATAAGCATGTCATGATCCACAAACAAGTATGATGCATGTCCGATTTAATGAGGCATGGCATGGCATGGCAAAGTGCAACAAACAACACTACAAATTAAGTGGAGCTCAATATGCAACGAGTTGCATATTGACAAAACACCACATCAATTATTTATTTTGATCTCGTTTAGGCTACTCAACAATATTAAATGTTGTTAAACATGGTAAGAGGTGAAGCATAATAAAACTACCCAACTAGGCAAGTTTAAATGAGGCCGGAAGAACAAGCAACAATTCCGGAAAATCCCCATATGCATATTTTGAATTTGCTACTGTTCTGCCCTAAACACAATTTTAAAGTTGTTAAACAGCAAAATAAAGTGGACCATGTTAATCTAGGCATTTTCCCACCCCATTTCTATATAAAGAACATTTAATTCCGAGCTACGGTTATTTAGTTATGAATTAAATCATTTTAACATGGCATTTAAGCAAATTTAAACAAACATCATTTTAATCATTTCAAACATGGATGAAAATGGCATATTATGAAACTAGATGAAAATCTAAGCATTTTACATATAAAGTTTGTTTTAATCCAATGCACCGTTGTGGAGTTATTATATGCATGAAAATGAGGGTGAAATTTGCAAAACTGTAATTCCTGGATAAATAGACAAATTCGCAGAAGGAAAAAAAATAGGAGCTGGGCCGAATCTGAGATCTGGCCCAGGGCGTGGGGGAGCTGCTCACATTGGGCCTGAGGCCGGATCGGTGAGGGATTGGGGCGGCCTGAAGGGCGCTGCTGGGCTGGCTGCTGCTGGTTTTGGATGCGGACGGCGCACGGACTGGCGAGTCAGTCAACGCAGCTGGACGAAGCGGGCGAGGCGATAGGGGCTCGTCCCTCTGAAGACAGAAGCAGCAGCAGCAGGTTCAGAGCGACGAACGGCGGGACTAGAGCTGTTGCGGGAGGAGTCCGGCGAGGTCGATTCGGGCGCGAGGATGGCCATGGGGGCGCGGTTCCGGCCGGATCCAGACGGGCCTGGCCCCGAGGAGGCCGGCGGCGAGCGGGATGCGGAGGCGGCAGCGACGAACTCCAGCAGGCCGTGAGGCGGAGGCGCAGGGACAGCGCCGCGGGCGGCGAATGGCGGCGGGCACCTTGGCGAGGAGGCGACGCTGCGGGCGTGGGGCGGAGCTCGGCGGCGGCGGTGAGGCCCTGGTCACCGGCGGCGGGGCAGCGGCTGACGGCGGCTCGGGCAGCTCGAGGAGGAGGCGAGCGCTCGGGCGGTGGCTTGGGGTCGAGCTCCTCTCGATCTGGATTGAGGAGGGAGCGGGAGGCGGGGAGCTGCGGAGGCACGCCGGGAAGGAGCACACGCATGGAGGAGGCGGGAGGGATCGGCGGGAGGACCGGCAGGCGGTGGCTGCGCTTATGGAGAAATCGAGGAGAATGGGGATTTTGGATCGGGAGGAATCTGTTGGTTGGTCCGGGAGGGATCCCGAGGAAAACAGTGGAGTGGCGGCGCTTGGTGGGAGGATGGGATGATGGAAAAGGATGGGATGGCTCCTCGGACTAGGGTTGGACAGTATATATGCATTAGGTGGATTAGGTTCGGGGATAATCCGGTCCATTCGATTATAATCGGGCGGTCGAGAAAATATAGGTTAGGGAGTCCAATAAATAAAACGAAGATGTTTTGTAGACGTTAGGGGATGATCCGGACACAACGGAAATGAGTGACCGGGTCGGGTTCGGGGCAGATTCGGACGCGCACGTGAGGGGTTCGAAGCACTATGCAGAGAGGGTTTCGGGCCGTGCGGTCGCGTCGGACAACTCCGAAAGCGAAGAGGAGAGGAGGACAGACTAGGTGGGCTGGTCTGAGAGAAGAGGGGAGAGGTGCAGCCCGGCACGGTTTCCGGAGACCGAAAACGTCCGACGTTAGACCGGCTATCTGCCGCTATAGTTATCCGATGGGGCGCCAAACGGACTCGAATGCGATGAAACTTGGCGGCGGCCTACTGAAAACAAAACAACATCAAGACGCCAACTTTCGCCCCATTCCGAGAACATTTTCCGGCCACTTATAAAATAATATTTGAGCGTGCCACGGGCGCTGCAAGTGTGTGTGGGCTCGTGAACGGACAACGGAGAGAACAAAGAGCGGGACGGATGCAAGTTTTGAAAAACATGCAGATGAAATGCGATGATGACATGCTGAAATGCAACACGCAAGCAATGACATGGCAACAACGGCAAATAATCTGGCGGACACTGGCGCGCCGGATCCGGGCGTAAAGAATCGCCTCCAAACAAGCGAGCACACACAGCAGCGACGATGCATTCAAGAGCGTGTACCCGTGAAAGGTGCGGTCATGTTCCATCTCACGGGCGAGCCGATCTCTTCGCCGAAACCGCTGGAGGCACTATCGAGGATCTCGAGGAGACCTGCGACCATGTGTTGTCGATCGAGAAAAGCCTACTAGCCTCAAAGGATCGAGGATATCCGACATACGCGCTCGTGTGCACGAGGGGAAGTGCTACGTCGACACACGGCCCACGGAGGTGTTCTTCCTGCGCAGTTTGACCATATCTTTGAGATGTTTCTAACAAAGCGGCTTGATTTTACTATCGTCCGCCTTTTGCGCTACATATGAGCTCCGTCGTGAAGAGTGAAGAAGTCTCGCAAATCTGTGTGGCGGATCCGTACTACATGCACGAAGTCTTTCTTGAGTCTCGGCGACTTTGAGCGTGAAACTGCTAGGGAGTACCTCCAAAACTTCATGGTACGAATAAGGACCGGAAATTGTCCTCGTGCCTTATCATCCAAAGTAAGTCAGTTCGGACAACCCTTTCAGTACATTTCAATCATTCCTTCTCTCTCATATGGGGAATAATTTGAGGTGTCTTTTCCTCTTGACAACGGTAGCGCCGTTCTTATCGTTCTTTACCCGCAAGTCTCCCACGCCGTGTATTTTGACCCTTGAGAGACTACGAGAAAAGGACTACACCCACATAATGAATATTCTAGATGATGCTCTCCAAGGCTTCAGCTATAGAGGTGGCCACGTGCATATCAGAAACAAAGGAACAAGAAGATGGGTTTCGCAAGATAAAACTAACTTCTCCTGCATCCATGTCCCAAAACCAAACAAGAAGGATGGATTCTACATCGTCCATCTCATGATTCAGTTCAACACGGATCACCAAAGCTTCAGATTAACAGCAGAAATGATGATCATATCCACACGTGGCTAGAATCTCATGGAGAAGCGAATTATAAACTTAGAGATGACTTCTTTCGCATCCAAAGCGACATTGCGACGATCATCATGAAAGAAGTCGTCGATGAGAAGGAGATGTTCCACCACGGCCCTATATCGCGAAATGACGTCGAACTCGCATAGGCATGCAACGCGTCTAGACCTCACGCCGTTCAAGCAGCTAGGGTTCGTCCTCGATGATATGGAAGGATGGAACTTCTAGTGAGTTATGATGCCGATGATGATGATATGTGTCGGTTGAACTTGTATACTTTTGTAGCGATGAAACTTTGTGATGTCCACGGTCCTGCCGAACTTGCGTAACGCTACTTTGTTAGTTGGCGACGATGACCTGCATGCACCTCTAGTTAATTAATTTGCATCTTGTATATGTTGCATCTAGTTGCTAACCTTTCTTTTTGGTGTTGCTCTAGTATATTTTTTGCATATATATGATTGTACATCCTCTTCATGAACATGCATCTCTAATGGTACCTAGTTTCTTGATGGCGAGATGGAAATGCTATGTCGTGTACAAAGGGAAGGTTCGGGGTGTACAACAAGTGGCATGAGTGTCGGCGCAAGTGAATGGGTTCACGGGCGCCAGCCATAAAGGCTTCAAAAGCGAGATAAGAAGGAGAAGCTAGTTATTTGAGGTTCACGCTAAGCGAGAGAGGACTCAGAATCGCCACCTCATGTACTTCATGGTTCCGCTCTCACTCATAGTGATAGCACTTCTTGCGTATGCCTTTGTTTAGATGGATAGCGTTGTTGTAGTTGCAAGTATTCGAGACTTGCATGTATTGCTATTTTCGAGATGATAACAAGATATCACTTTGTGTTGGATGATGATTATGAAGAGACTATTTGTATGTACATGCTATGATTACATTTGTGGTCTCGCAGCATTTGTATGTGTATCATGATGAAATTTCTATGTGCTAAAGATTCTTCTACAAAGCCGGTTCAAATACAAAACAAATATGCCAAAAAACTACTTAAATTAGCGGCGAGTGTACAAAAGTTAGCAGCAGCGCCGTTATAGCGATGAGCGCGTCTCAAAAGAGCGCTTAGCGCTAATAGCGATAGCGAAGCTTCCGCAACAGCGCTGCTGCTACACTTCTATAGCAGAGTGGCGGTTGGGCACGCGCTACTGCTATGAGTTAGTTGTAGCGCCGTATTAGTAGCGCGGGTACCCGCGCTACTGATACATGTAAAACCCGCGCTGCTGCTAGCCTTTTCCCTAGTAGTGTAGTATAGGAAGTACAGGCGGAGGCAAGCGATATAAATATGGTCCAAGCCTCACGCCTCTTCCGCAGAGGGCTTATGACAGGTCCGAGGAGGAAATCGCAGCCATATCGAAGGCCGAGGTGGAAGCCCATTTTGCACCGAAACCGCCACCGCCGCCAAGGGAGAAAGTGCCTAAGGAAACAATTGAGCACTTCATTCGTATGGCTCAACCACCAGCTCCCAAGCCTGTTGACACAGACTATGAGCGCCACATCAGGAAGTTAAATCGAGCACGTCTACAAAGGGAGGCGAGCACATCTACATCGGGATCGAGCAAACAAGAAGCAGCTGTCAAAAAATGCGGGAAAACCATTCCCCGGCTAGGAGAACAGGCGGCGCAATCGACCCCCTCGCTTGTTGTGCCAACAACACGTGACAATATGCGCGCCCAATATTATTGTGGGCAAACAATGCACGTTCCCGAGGTGGGCAATGTGGTAATAACGGAGGAGCATATAATGCAGGCGGAAGTTCTCAACATCACTGTTGGACAACTCCTCGAGATCGAGCCCATGCCTTTGCTAAGAGAGGATGAAATAAAACGGAAATATGTCCGGGGCCAACCTTCGGTCGAGCCAGACAAGGTCAAGAACCTCCCAACGAGAATGTATGAATTGCATCAATGGTACATGAATATTACCAAGATTTAAGATCGATTGTCCCTCATGGTGAATGTCAAGGAGGAGCATTACTTCCATGAGAAAGCTGTGTCCGTTGAGTATACTGAACTGTTTCAGTTATACAATCAAGACGCACTCAACAAATCTATCGTCAGTTGCTATTGTCTGTAAGTGATTTCTTTCTATAATTTAAGTCTCAAGCTAGCTGTAGTGATCCTTTTGATCAATCATTACCTGTAATTATCCTCACTATATTCTTTTCTGTGGTATTACACTACTAGGGAAAAGCCTAGCAGCAGCGCGGGTTTTGGGCCTATCAAGATGGCGGGCACAAGCGCCATCGATAAGGCTTCATACTAATGCTTAGCAATAGCGCTGCTTGACGACGCCATCTTGCTAAATTGACTTACTAGCAGCGGTTCTTTATAACATCGCTATCGTTAATTAGTAGTAGCGCTTCTCCTAACCCGCTACTACTACTATTTAGTATTTTATTTCTTTTCTATTTCATGTTCTATTCATACACCTTTACACAAGTTTTCATACAACAGGAATTTAGAGATTGTTTTACATCATAATGAGTTATTACATCATGGGGTGAAAGAATCGTGGACTAGTTTCAAGTGGATGTCCATCCACTTGAAACTAATCATGTTCTTTCACCCAATGATATAATAATATCATCATCATCATCATATCATTAACAACTTAGCATCATAATACATCATTGTCATATAACACCTCCTCAATATCATCGTTTTCATCATTGACATCACATAACACCTCCTCAAGATCATCATTATCAACTCTAACACATTACCACATAATAAACATATTGTACCTCATAGGACCTATTACATTCGATTAAGACCTACTACATTTTCTAAGGTAAAATAACAAAAACAAGATAGCCCTGACTCTCCATTATGGAGAATGGAGATTAGCCTATCTCCCATTCTTGCCTTTCGCTGAATGTTACTTCCAAGAACCTCCTTGCGAATGTCCATACATTTCTTCCATTCTCTCGATGATCATGTGTTCACGGTTTTAGAAATCCGATATGCAGGTGAGCTCCCTAGATTTACTGGCGGTATGTTCAGAATCGAGAGGCGACCATGCAGACACATCGGATGAGGCACACAATCCATCGGGAGTTTACGTTGAAAAACATAATAATAACTTTGTAGTTAGCAATGATGTACTAGTTTTAGAAGTATGCAAAAATGCACGAATGTCGTAATAGTAAAAAATCTTACCAGGGTATCTCGGAGAAGTTATCATTGTTCAACACATGCACTAGTGGCACGTATTCACCATAATTTGGAGGAGTTCGATAATAGGCATTGTAATTCTCAAGAAGAGTACAAAATGCGATCGATGATTTTTCTCCTTATATGTTAATTGGGTGCCTTGATTGTAGTGGGTTTTATCTACCATCTTCCGCACAGTCTTTGAAGAATCAAAATAAGCTGTCAATGGAAATAAGCTATCAACTATTTTGAAATAAAGAATATAAATTAGTTAATAACTATGTTTGATAAACTCACATAGCGGTACAATCGGCAGCGTATCAACAAGAACCCAAATGTCCATATTGTCTTCCTCGCTGTCAGGATCACCAAGATCCATGGTGATAATCATACCCTCATCAAAACCATACATTTTGCAAAGTGCTTCCAATTTTGGCAACCAAAATGGGTTACGCTCTGAGCATTATACAGATTTACTTCAAAATCCTTATCATGATGGGTCCTTAGGTGTATTTTCTTTGTTTCAAAATTTTCATGGTCTTCAAAACCCATCCTCTCCAAGACATAGCGTCTTGCATGGCATGGGATAATCTAGTCGAATTGTAAAATATGAAAATTAGACGTTGAAATAGTTGAAGTCATGCTTAATGGAGAAAAAAACTATTGTCGTAGTTGCGTACCGTATGAACATCGCAGGTCTCCTCGAGCTTAATGTTGAAGCGGCGATCGTCGTCCAGCCGAACGAACCTGTCGCACATACCTCGATCGTCGTGGCACCAGCTACACTCCCCCGGGAGACCGTCGTCATCCGAGTACGACATTTCCTACAATCATAATTCAAAGATTAAACTTGTACATATTCTAGCACAAGTCATGTCGAATTCACAACAAAATCCGCATGACCTTTGCTAAAAAGGACATATCGGCGCCTGAAATTTGCGGGCGGAAATTAATCAACACTCCGACAAAACATAGGCCACTCGGAGATGTAAACTGAACATGAACGGCCACTTGGGCAACCACATATCCTATTTGAGCAACAACACAAAATATACAAGGATATTTGGCTGGTCTCACCTCGATGTCGGAGGGTGCGCGGTGGACCTGGGATGACGGCGGGTTGTCGGAGGGGTCGGTGACGGGGACGACGGAGGTCACTGAAACCATATAAGTTATCACTAGCAACAAAACATGTTCAACTAGTTTTATTAATTCAACTAGTTCTTACTAAATATAAACTTACTATAAATAGAAAAAAACTAGTTCTTTCTAAAAATAAAGTAGTTCAACTAGTTATATTAATTATCTTACTAAAAATAGATTAGTTCATTAATTCAACTAGTTCAACTAGTTTATTAATTTACTTACTAAACTAGTTCAACTACAACTAAAGTAGTTCAACTACCACTACTACTACTAAAAATCTAGTACTAACTAAGCTAAATTAACATCTACTACTACTAAATTAACATCTAGTACTAGCTAACCCTAAATTAACATCTACTACTAAATCTAGTACTAACTAGTGGCAGGGGGTGGGGGGCGACGGAGAGGTAGCTAGGGGCGGCGAGGTCGAGGCGGTGGGAGGCGGGCTGTCGGCGGAGGATGGAGGAGGGCGGCCAGCGGATGGAGGAGGGCGGCGGAGAGGAGGAGGCGGCCAGCAGAGGAGGGGAGGATGCGAGGAGGATGGAGGAGGGACGGAAGGAGGGAGTACCTCGGCGGACGATTTAACGGCGGCGGCGGCGACGGACGACGACGGTTGTCAAGAGAGTGAGAGTGTGAGTGAGGGCGGTCCTCCCGTGGGGATAAGGTAGGGATAGTTGTAGCGCGTTTGGCAAAAGCGCCACTACTTAACGCAATAGTGATGGCGCGCTCTACAAGATAACGCGCCATCGCTATAGCTAGCGGGGCCAAGGTCATGGCAACTATAGAGTAATCAGTATATCTCATACGCGCTACTGCTACTTCCAAGTCAGTAGCGCATTTGGCAGACACGCGCTGCTGCTAAGTAGCAGTAGCGTGGTATTTTGAAGTGCGCTGCAGATAAGATTCTGTGTATAGGCTTTTCCCTAGTAGTGTTATGCAGGATGAAGATGTATGAAATGAGAAAAGGTGGACGCTTTGGCATTGGGTTCATTGACCCAAACACCGTTAATGAATACACATGGCTAATAAATCCACGTCAGCAAAAGAACATAGAGGACAACATGCTAGAGTTCTTAAAGCGCCTCAAATACAATGAAGATATACTACTTCCTTGCAACTTCCGGTGAGTCACACTGTCTTGTACTACAAATTCTCTGTTTTTGCCTACTAGCTAGCTACATGTTTTTGCTTACATATGCCTGCTTAATTAAGACATGCAAACGTGTGTGCATGCAGATTTCACTGGGTCTTGTGTATCATTAAAGTTGATGCCGGAACAGTTGAAGTACTGGACTCACTACTCTCAGAAAAAACTGACTATAACATCTTGTTTGGGATAGTCAACAGGTAATTTCAATCATTATTAACTATATATCTTGGCCTATTTAGTTCATCATTTCATGATATGAACTATTTAATAACCCCTTTATTCATTTTCTTTGTCGGTGAGGCGGGGCTTGGGCAAGGTTCATCGGCGTCACGGAAGGCGAATGGAAAAAAAAGCTTACATGGTTTCGACCCAAGGTAAGTAATTAAGTAGTACTAGCAGGCTAGCTAGCTGCCATCTCTTTAATTATCATGCTTGATTAATTATTATCTAAACAAATTCCATTCTCGTAAAGGCCCTGAAGCAGGCGCAGGGGACTGATCTGTGTGCATTCTGCGTTTGTGAGAACATTCGCATGATGGCGTCGAAAGGAGCAGATCTCACAGATGTGAATGGGTACGTTTGTCGAACACTATTCACAATTTTACACCATTATCGATATCTAGTCACACAACTAATACACATGCATATTGATCTCCTTCTTAACAGTTCAAAGAGGTGCGGAGAAGCTCCTAGAAACGGAGCGCATAGAAGCACTTCAAGAGGAAATAGCGGGATTTTTGCTCGACCGGTCATAAACCGAAGGAGAATACTATTACCGCCACCGCCCCCATGAAAACCACTTCCAATTGTCATCGTGCTCCGAAGGCACCAATTAGGATAATGCCACTGGCTCCGAAGGCAACATGCATATGTAGGAGAAATTGTATATAGCTATACATGTGTGTATGTGTGAATTAATTAATATGGTGGTTTGTGAGACATTGATGATATATATATGCATGATTGATTCTACTAGAAATTCTATATATATATATATATATGCATAACGTGTACAATGTGTAGTATCGTAAAATACCAGCAAACGAAAAAGAATTAAAATGGAAACACAAAATTAAATGAAAAAGAAATCATAAAACTAAAAAACCCAAACCTTATAGTACCGGTTGGTCTTACCAACAGTACTAAAAACTCGAGCCCCTGAGCTGGCTCGTGCCACGTGGTTGCCCTTTAGCACCGGTCCGTGCTGAACCAGTACTAAAGGGGGGGCCTTTAGTGACCACACTTTAGTGCCGGTTATGGAACCGGCACTAAAGGGCCTTACGAACCGGTGCTATTGCCCGGTTCTGCACTAGTGTAAGCAGAAGGATTTTCAAGAAAATAGAAGTAATGCAAGCTAGACACCATATGAAACGATGCAACCAATATTACTCTGCCAAGTTAAAAGTGTCTTGTCATAAGTTGCAATTCGAAAAATTAGAAGCAGTACAACATAGAAATCAATGCAAGATGCAACCACTATCAAACTGCCATGTTAAAAGCGTCCAATCATGAGTGACTAATGCGGCATACACAACAGAAGTACTTTGATGTAAGAACATGGTATGATAGATAGATGTAGTGTATTCTAAACACAGAAAGCCATGTCATATGCACATGTATAACGTATAAACTCAGCAGGTGAAATTTAATCAAAATAGAAGAAATACAGGCTAGACAACATATGCAACATGAAACCAATTATCACACTGTCAACTTAGAGCAAGCACCTGCGATGGTGGAGTACGGGAGATGAACTCATCATGTAGACTTGGGACTTCAACTTCATTAGCAGTAGCAGTGGAAAAAATCTAGAGAGTCTTTGTTTGTGTCGGTGTGGAGGACCACCAACATCCCCTAACTTACTCTTTGCCTTCCTATTTTCTGATATTGCCTTATGAAGTCAAAAACACAAGAAGATGGATAAAATTAGCTCTGCATAACTGGTTGATGCATGATACAGACAAACACTACTTTGATGTAAGGCAAGCACATGATAGGAGGATGGAATATATACAAAAAAGACAGCATTTCATATTCACACGTACGATAGGAGGATGGAATATGTATGAAAAAATAGTAAGCGGAAGGCATTTCAACAAAATTAGAAGAAATGAAAGCTAGGCACCATATAAACATGCAACCAATATCACTCTATCAGGTAAAAAGTGTCTCATCGTAAGTGCCATTTCAAGAAATTAGAAGCAGTACAAGCTAGAAGACAATGCAAGATGCAACCTACATCACGGTCCCAAATTAAATCTGTTTTATGGGTAAGTGATCGTTGCAGGTATAAGTTGTAAGCTACGCAGATGCAATTCAACATAATCAGAAGCAATACAAACTAAACATATATGGAAAACGCAACCACATATAACAGTTCGAAGTAAGAGCAAGCACCTGGGATGGTGGAGTAGGGGAGATGTGCTCATCATGTACACGTATGTTCTAGAAACAGGAACACGTGTCATATTCACAGGCATTACGTGTAAAGTAAGAAGATGCAATTCAAGTTAGTAGCAATACAAGCTAGACATCATACACAACATGCAACCACATATAATAGTGCCAAGTTAGAGCAAGCACCTGTGATGGTGGAGTAGAGGAGATGTGCTCATCATCTACACAACTAGGTTGACTATCCAGCCTTGTGTTGTCTTGCAAATCTTGTTGGGAGGATGGCGGAGTAGAATCTGTAGAGACCCCCTGTTTGAGTTACTCCGAAGGACCACCATCACCCACTGCCGGACTAATTTCCTTCAGCTGTATGATTTTGCATTATGAAGTCAAACCGATAAGAAAAAGGAATAAAATTCGCTCTTCAGAACTCAGTCATGCATGATGCTGAGGAACACTACTCGGATGAAAGGCAAACACATGATGCGAGGATGGAATATGTATGAAAAACTGGATGGTGTGACCTATTCACACCTATGATGTGGTAACTAAGCAGAAGGTATTTCAACAAATTAGAAGCACTGCAAGCTAGACACCATATGAAAGATGCAACCAATATCACTCTACCAAGTTCAAACTGTATGGCGTTTCAACAAATTAGAAGCAATACATGCTAGAAATCATATGCAAGACACAACCAATATCACAGTGGCGACTTAAAGGTGCCTTATCATAAGTGACTGATGCGGGATATGCAAGAATAGTAGTCTGATGTAGAGACAGGAACACATGTCATATTCACAGGCATTATGTGTAAAGTAAGCAGATGCAATTCAACAAAGTTAGAAGCAATACAAGCTAGACATCATACGCAACATGCAACCACATATAATAGTGCCAAGTTAGAGCAAGCACCTGTGATGGTGGAGTAGGGGAGATGTGCTCATCATCTACACAGCTACGTTGACTGTCTAGCCTTGCGCTGTCTTGCGAATCTTGTTGGGAGGATGGCGAAGTAGAATCTGTAGAGAACCTCCGTTTCAGTTGCTCGGAAGGACCACCATCATCCAATGCCATGCCAATTTCCTTCAGCTTTATTGATTTTGCATTGTGAGGTCATACCGTCAAGAAAAAGGAATATCATTCGCTCTTGAGAACTCATTCATGCATGATCTTGTGAACACTACTCGATGAAAGGCAAAGTCATGATACGAGGATGGAATATGTACGAAAAAATGGATGGCTTGACATATTCACACCTATGATGTGGTAACTAAGCAGAAGGCACTTGAAAAAATTAGAAACACTGCAAGACACCATATGGAAGGTGCAATCAATATCACTCTGCCAAGTTAAAACTGTCTCATCATAGGTGGCGTTCATCAAACTAGAAGCAATACATGCTAGAAATCATATTCAAGATACAAACCAATATCACACTGCCAACTTAAAGGTGTCCCATCATAAGTGACTGATGCAGGATACACAAGAAGAGTAGTTTCATGTAAGAACATGGTGTGATAGACAGATATAGTATGTACCAAAAACAGGAAAGCATGTCATATTCACATGTATCATGTGAATGCTAAGTAGATGCAATTTACACTAATTAGGAGCAATACGAGCTAGACACCGTATGCAACATGCAACCAGATATCACACTGCCAAGTTAGAGCAAGCACCTTGGATGGTGGAGTAGGGGAGCGGAGACTTGGACCTTGTAATGCACTATCAGTACAAGGAGAATCGATATAGATGCTCCATTTACGTTGCTGTAGAGGACCACCATCATTGCCTTCCTTACTCTTTTCCTTGCTCTTTCTTGATTTTGCCTTGTCAAGTCAAACCCACAAGAAAAAGGAATTAAATTTGCTCTTCAGAACTCATTGATGCATGATACTGACGAACACTACTTTCATGTAAGGCAGCCGCATGATAGGAGGATGGAATATGTATGAAAAATAGGACGGCGTGACATATTGACCTGTATGATGTATAAAGTGTAAACTAAGCACAAGGTGCTTGACCTTGTTAGAATCGATGCAAGCTAGAAACCATATGAAAGATGAAACCAATATCACCCTGACAAATTAAAAGGGTGCCCTAACAAATGTATTTGACCAAACTAAAAGCAATACATGGCAACAGGCTAGAAATAATATGCAATATGCAATGAATAAAGGTGACTCATCGTCAGTCATTGATGCAGGATACAGAAGAGACATAGTTTCATGTAAGAACAAAGTTAACTCATAGATGTAGTGTGTGCCAAAAATAGGAAGGCATGTCATATTCACAGGTATAGTGTGTAAACTAAGCAAATGCAATTTACCCTAATTAGAAGCATTACAAGCTAGACACTGTATGCAACATGCAACCACATATCACATTGTGAAGTTAGAGAAAGCACATGTGATGGTGGTGTAGGGGAAGTGCGGTCTTCAGGTATAGATCTACGTTCAATATCTTCATTTAGGCTTGCTGTTTATTGAGAATCATGTGGTGAAGATGAAATGCATTCTTTATAAGAGTATTGCATCTCATATTAACCCACGCGCGTGACTGTCTCATCATAAGCGATAGATGCAGGATACACAAGAACAGTAGTTTGATGTAAGAACATGGTGTGATAGGCAGATGTAGTATGTACCAAAAACAGGAAGGCGTGTCATATTCACATGTATAATGTGTAAGCTAAGGAGATGCAATTTAACAAATTAGGAGCATTGATGAGGGATACACAAGAAAAGTAGTTTGCTGTAAGAATATGGTTAATAGAAAGACGTAGTATGTACCAAAAACAGGAAGGCATGTCATATTCACGGGTATAATGTGTTAACTAAGCGGATGCAATTTACCTAATTAGAAGCATTACAAGGTAGACACCATATGCAACATGCAACCACATATCACACTGCCAAGTAAGAGCAAGCACCTGCGATGGTGGTGTGGGGGAATTGCGGTGATCAACTAGAGAGCTACGTTGACTATCTTCATTTAGCCTTGCTGTTTCTTCGAATCATGTGGGGAGGATGACCTTTGCACTCTTTAAGCAGTAGGGCGTCTCATAGTAACCCACTCGGGTGATTGTCTCATCATAAGTGATTGACGAGGGATACAAAAGAGCATTAGTTTGATGTACGAACATGGTTAATAGACATATGTAGTATGTATCAAAAAACAGGAAGGCATGTCATTATCAAAGGTATAATGTGTAAAGTAAGCAGATGCAATTTAACCAAATTGGAAGCAATACGAGCTAGACACCATATGCAACATGCAACCACATTTGACAGCGCGAAGTTAAAGCAAGCACCTTGGATGGTTGTGTGTGGCAATTGAGATCATCAACTGCAGAGCTACGTTTACTGTCTCCAACTGCTGACACTGCACCCATTAGAGCGCTAAAACGCTTAGTGCTTATCTTCGAATTACACTGGAGGGTCTTCTATCTTTTCTTTTCTGCATTCATCAACACTGCGTCAGAGTCTGAAATACCCATCCATAAAAAACAATAGTGTGAGTATGGGTGAAGTGTGTGCACAATTAGTACAGTGTAAAGGTAGTAGATAGCAGGTCGGTGAGAAATAAATGACGGGAGACATATGATAGCTCTACAACATGCATGGCACACTAAATTACTACAGGATTCTATGAAAATAACAGTCGACTGAAAGCAAATAGGTGCAGTCCATTTTTTCTGCACCGCTCAATGTACAAAGAACGGGAATATCGCCTTCTTCTACCTCCAGCCAGTCAGTGTTGACGATCTTCCTCGAAACGCGAGCGAACATCGGCCCAGTATTCCTCCCCTGCCTGCGCCCTCCCCTCGACCTCACCGCACCGCCGTGCTTGGCACCGCCCCCAGCCATCCATTCAAGCCCCGCCAACCTCCAGATCGGGCGCAAGCAGCTCCTACGGCCCACACCCCTATGATAGACACTGATGCGCCGCTTCCCCGGGGAACAGGCGGACTAGGTGCTTCGCGCGCCTGAGCGGGTGCTGCTTCTTTTAATTGCGGTTCGACTGACCCTGAATTGAAATCCGGCCGGGCTACTAACCTCTAGGGAAGGTGAAATAGTAAAAGGGAGGAAACCTTGTGCATTTAGTATCACGAAGAAGATGCAGTAAGAAGCGCTCAAGTAGTTTCTTTCGTGGGATGAATACGGCGTGAGCAGAGACATAAGATTTGCACGAATAAGGGCAGAGGAGTACCTCTTTCTGCTGGCAGTGCTGTGTCATCCTTCTATTTTTCCGACGATCTTCTTGTTGTTCGCCGGAAACCAGAAGTTGTGGAGGATGGTGCAGCCTTGGACGAACCCATGGCCAAGTTGTTGAGTGTGGTGTGGTGGGCGTCTGTCAGCGGCAGGGAAGCAGATCTGAGGCGGCGAACGACGGCGTAGCGGGAACAGCTCCGGTGTGGTGGGTGGTTGCGATAGTGGAGCCGCAGCAGTGAGGCGCAGGATGGCGTGGTCGGAGTGGTTCTGGTACGGCGCACGTCAGCGCCGGCATCGTGGAGGCAGCTCTGCCTCGGCTTCAGCTACTAAGTCCTTGAGGGCGTTGCGGTTGCGGTTGCGTTGGACGACGACATCGGGGTACCGGTTCCGGCGTGATGGAGTTGGGCGGCGTGGATTGGCCGCTATGGGGTGGAGGACGGAGGAGTCTGCGGTTTCACAGCTGGTGGAGAGGGCGTTTTCGCGCCCACGGAGTATGAATAGGGAAACTGAGGGAGGTGGGGAACTAAGGGGGAACAATGTTTCGGTTTGAGACGTGCTTGTTCGAAATTTGGAGAAAGTTACAAATTTGCCCCCATCTAAAATTTCGGACATATTGCGGATTGGGGGTAGCATAGTCATGCCGGGTGTCCCAAATGTGGGCGGGATAGATTTCGGCCGAGCGCATGGGTGTTTAGGTGCCCACGGCGTATGAATGCTTCTCGGAGGCAGTTGAGACTGGTGTCTTGGTGAAGTTACAAACCTACCCCGGTTTAGACCTTTGGACATCGGGACGATAGGCTACACGGGCCAGAGTCAGGACAGTAATTTCCTACCACCAAATATTAGTCTCGCGCAGTTTCGGGTGACCAGAGGCCTATTTTGCGCTTCGTTCAATATTTGGGAGCAGAAGCATTAACATTTTCGGTTCTCTTGAATTGAACTTTCAGGATTTGTCAAACTTCACAAATCTTTACTCTTGAAAATTCTAACGATTATTTGGAATGGAGGGGGTACATTTGAATATCATTGTACACGAGTATATATTAAAAAATATGCAACTTACCTCAGTTCCTGCATGGTTCTAGATATAATCTCCTTGGTTGCAAAAAAAGTTAGATATGCGTATGAATATATATAGCATGTTCAAACTCACAACAAAGATTGATGCCCCCTTTTACATCTGATTTACAAATGCCATTGTCTCGGGTTCAAATAGATGAATGCACTTCCTATGAATTCGAATCTTCGAAACCCCCTTTATGTTGAATTCAACATGTATTCTATTTCGTAGCTAGCAATTTGGAATGTATCCATGCTAGTGACAAATGTATAAAGTGCTTCACACTAACAACATGGAGTGCACTAATTAATGTTTATATATGAATTGCAAAAGCATCCATTGCCTGTATTTCAAACCGCTCTCACTCTATGGATCGATAATATGAAATAAACACATGCACATGCTAGAATTTAATAGAGTATGGGTGTCTGATAGACCGATTTTCGTCCATACGCAATTTGCAAAATTCATGATCTCATCCAAAAATAATAATGCCATTTGTATTTTAATTTCATGCGTAGAACCGCCTTTTACACGTAGATGCACTATGCCTCACCCCATTCTCAAAAACGCGTTATATATCTCTCTATCTAATGCATAAGTGCACACACTTTATATGCATCGGCATTTCTCTTTCACACATGCTCACAATCTCTCTTAGGGTGTCGGGGTGTCTCACGCACATGCTCTCTCTGTTTCTCTCTCTCTCTTTCTGACTACTATGTACCACTCTTTTCACTAATCTCAGTTGGAAAACACTATTTCTCTCACATGCATATATACACACGCATGGTCTCTACTAGCCCTCTATATGCACATATATGTGCCTATGTGTCTCCCGCACGCACATTATCTTTAGGCCTCTCACGCACACATTGCCCCCCCCCGACACATCTTTCTCTTAGTAGTTGGCAGATATGATTTCATCATATCATTCGGTAGGATATCTCTGGCTGTTAGGCTGGATGGTAATACGAGGCAAAGTTTTACCCTAGTTCGGATCGGACCCTTGTAGTTGAAGAAAGAGCCTACTCCTGGTACTGTATATTAGTGATAGGGGTGTGTACAAAGTACACGTGAATACCATGCATTGTGCGTGTGTGTATACTATCGACGAACTAGCCCCCAAGCTTGTATAACATACTAAGGGCCTAGGGTTAAAAATCATATATAGTCGGCTTATCACTAGTGGGGATAGAGTCCTCGGCGACTTTGGTACCTTCGTGTTGTACATCGAGTCCTCCACATGGGTCTTCGTATAACACGTCTCGGTCCAACCTATATGTGGCGCAAGATGGAACCGACCCATGAGTCTTCATGTTGACCCACCACAACTAGAAATGATGTGTCCACCACACCAGACACGCAATCGGCCACTCTGAAAATAAGCATATACAATAGTACAACGGTATCTAGCTCACGATACGTCTCCATATTTTGTTGATGACACTAACAGACTTTGCATTTGATGCGTGCTCTGTATTTTGTTGACGACACTTACAGTCATTGCATTTGAAGCGAAAGCACGATATGGTCACTGGACTTCAGAATAAGCTCATCACGGACACCACATACATTTTGTCGTGCTAACCAACATGTGGTTGGATGGTTAGGAGGATGTGGTTTCTCGAGCCCACCAAGGTTAAAGTCCCGGTGCTCGCATTTATCTTGTGTTAATTTCAGTATTTTCCGGCGATGTACGTTCAGTGGGAGGAGACGTTCCACTCTACTACGAGGCACCTATGGTGACTTCATAAAATCTCAAGATCATATATGCTGGCCCACTCTCTCGAAGGTGCTCATAGGGGTAGGGTTCGCGTGTGTGCGCTTATAGCGGTGAGTGCTTGCACGTATATATGAGCCCTTGCGTTTGTACCGTGTTAAACAAATACATGTCATGATTATACGGTCACTAGGTCACCCGTACAACTCCGTATTTTGTTGATGACACAATCAATTGACTAGTCAAACGTTCCACGCGACGCAACTAGTGTTGCACCATCGGGGCGCGTATCCGTGGGGCCCACCTGTCAGCCCGTATATGAAAGAAAGAAATGGTAGTTTGAGTCTGTACTGTGTTAATAAAATAGGAGTACATTTTAGGGTGATCATACGGTCACTGGCTCACCATACAGCTCCGTAATTTGTTGATAACACGATCAATTGACCAGTCAAACGGTCCACATTCAGCAGCGCACATTACCATAGGGCCCACCGTCCACACAGTATATGAAGGATGAAATGGTAATAAATTAGCGGTCGGTGGGTATTCGAAGTCGTGAGACATCTGGTTGGAAGTCACCGGCGGTTGGGGGGGGGCGTTCATTAGGCGGTGGGGTGGGGATCGCCGGAGAAAAAGTTCGGCACGGGGGGGTCGGCTAGAGGGATGGCCGGTGCAGCAGCGGACCGGCGGTGGGGAGTGGTTTTGGGGAGGTCGGGCCAGCCGCGGGCGGCGGGGTTGGCGGTTCAGCCGATGGTGGCTGGCGGCTCAGGGGGGGTGGAGTTTGATGATAAACTGGAAAATCTAATGACCAGAGATGAAAAAGTCAGTCGACTGACGTGTAGCTTCACCCCGCACGTACACATGCACGCACGCAAGACACGCACGCATGCAGGTGTGCAACACTGACACGTACACATAACGTACACACGCACGCATGCTGGCGTGCAACATTGACACGTACACATGCACTCATGAACACACGCACGTACGCACCCATGCATGCAACACTGAAATGTACCCTTGCACGCACACAACACTCGCACGCCTGCATGCACACAGCACATGACGCAAGACACACACTCAACCTATACGTGCATGCACCCTTTGGTAAGGACATGGATTGTTACGGGTATTAATAAATCTTATCTGTGATAAGCAGAACATTGATGTTTGCAGCGGTCTTTATGAATCACAATGTATCGAACGGGCTATCAAAATAGTAGGCTTAGCTACATGAAAAAGATGACGTCACACTCAATGAACAATCATCGCTGTATGAAATGCCCGCTTCTGACCGCCCTGGCCCACCAAAGGTTCCTTTGCTGTGTGCTGCCTACGTTGGGTCACTGACATGCAGGCCATGCACCCAAAGAGCCCACACGTCAATGGAAGAACGGCACGGTGTCCTAGGTCTGAGTCGAGGGCGCCACTCGCGACACGCCAGCCTGAACATGCCTCCGTGCCGCATTCAAACGCCTCCATGAAACCCGCCCGTGTGGAAGCCGAGAAACCCACTCTGGACACACGTCTGTTCATGACTGGGCCGGCGTTAAACGCAATGCCGGCCGAGCTCCTCCCATCCGCCGTCTATTTAATCTCCTATTTAAACGAGGCCAAACGCCGGACAAGAATCACACACCTCCGCCTCTCCCCTATCTCCTCCACCATTTTGTCCACTCTTACAATGGAATACGAAGAGTAGTTATTCCGCATCCAAGCCGTCTGGGTAGCCCGCTGGATACGAGCTATGAAGCTCGCTGATCCACCTTCCTCCCCTCGCCCGACGGAACCAGTTGCCGCCCCAAGCCGGTGCACGGTTCAGCAACTCGCCGCTCCAGGCCAGCTTGGCGAGGAGCGGTGCACGGGCGTCGTTGCTTCCGTCCACGCCGCCGCCTCGTACCGCGTCTCCCATTTCTGTGGCTGAGACTCCCATGCCGGTGGCCACGCCATGCAAGCCGCGACAGAAGTCGGGTGCGTGGTGAGCGACGAGTCGGTGGCCAGCGCCTCCGCGTCCACGCCGTCATCAAGGAGAAGTAGAACACAGGAGGCTGCCGCCGCTTGGGTCCCATGAAGGCCACCACGGAGGCGACGCCGGCGTACACAGCATGTGTCTTGCCGGATCCTTTTGTTGCGAGGACCTTCATCGACCCCGCATGGGCACCACGGAAGAGGGGAATGTTAGGATGAACTCGAGCCGGTGCCGGCCATGGCGAAGTAGCGGCCGATGATGAACTCGAACCGGTGCCGGCCACCATCATCTTCGGCACCAGCCAATGATATCAGTTGGGCAGTGGGGAAGCGAGCCGTCCTTTGCGCTGAAGCATATACCTTCGGGGCTCCCAGCAGTCCGGTGATCGTGTTGCCGGACATGATGAGGAACACAAATCGATCGGCGGGTGACCATTTAGGCCAGGTATTATATACCTGTGCTGTCCAGAACTAGCACCGCTTAATTCATTTGAATGTAATGAAATCTGTCATATTTGTATGAAAATCCGGTATTTTATATGATTTCCATTGTTGTTTATATGAAATATCAGTTTGTCTACGTGTTTGCGTGAATTTCGTCTGGTTGGTTGAGTTGCTATCATAAATATGTGCGGCTACGGTTGGATGGCGTAATTTGCGGGTTGCCGGTCGGTCTACGGGCAGCTCGGGCGGCGTTGTGGGACAAAAAAACAGCTCGTGCGAGCTCGTGTCCAACGTGTGCGCTGGAGGATGCATGACAGCATGAGCACCCGAGCCATTCCTCGTTCATCGGGGGCAAAGGCACCGGTGGACAAAAGGGTCGCCAATATTTTGGCTACCCCGGGCAAGATCAAACAGCCCTCCCAACAGATTCAAATCCTCGTTCGCCGTGGAATTTTGCCATGTGTTGTTTTCATGGACTAGCAAGATGTCCGTGCATTGCACGGAACATCAAGATGCATTTTTTTACAAACTCCCGCATGCATGCAAGGGATAATTAATGTCCTCCTTTGCTAGTACCACGAGGCAAACACCATTAATATTGCATCGATTAGTGTTAGTGGCCTTGTATATATGCAAATTGTAATTTTGATAGTGGCCCCTTGTATATAAAAATGGAGGGAGAAAGATGAGAGATAAGGTGAGGAGGAGTGGGGCGTGGTGGTGACTGGTGGTCGGACTGGGCAGAGGCATGGGGATGGATGGCGCATTATGTCTAGGTTTGTATCTCTCTCACACACACCCACGTAGGTGGGGGACGTGCACGAAGAGAAGAGGTGCACGCACGGCGCACGTACTCCTGTCTCTTTCCCAACCACACCCGCGCGGGTACACGGTGGAGCTCATTTCTGTATGAAAAAGGCAGCCCACGTGGTAATTTGACACGTGTACTGGTTGTTCACTTGGTGGAGGGAGGATCGTCTACCACGGGTGAACAAACAAATTGCGACTTGATGTGTTATGTTAAAAAAAGAGGCAAACCATGTGGTGCCTACCTTAGAGGCAAGGCTCTATATACTGGAGTACTTTTGATGTGTCCCGTCAACTTGCAGAACAAGGAGAAGCTTTCTTAGTATGCCATCTCCCCCGCCCACGAACGCGGTGGCTCGCAGGATGAGGTGAAGCTTGCTTACGAGTAGTAGTAGTAGTAGTACTACTATACGCCTTATGCCCACTCCCTCGCCCACGCGCGCGGTGGCTCGCAGCACGAGGAGAAATTTTTTACTACTCCCTCCATTTACTCCTCATCCCTACTATGTACCTTGGTTAGTACTCTCTCCATTTACTTATACAAGGCCACTATAAAAAAATACATTTTGCATCTATACAAGGCCACAAATAGTAATCGAGACAAAAGTTACTACTCCCTCCTTTCCAGTTTATGGCTCAATTTCAAAATCTCTCCAACCAAGGTAGATGGTGAGTGGTCGAATTAATTTCGTAGTTTGCACAAGTAATTAGTACGCTCGTTTTTCTCAAGAAGTTATGTTTACCGAGGAATTAGTTAGAACGAATGAATGAATTACCACTAAATTTCCATTACTTGTACATGCATTGGTTAGTTTCCTCTTGACACTGCTTGTGTCGGGTGATCTAATGCACCTCAAAATCCAACATGTAATGGTACTACTAGTAGTATAGTAGAATTGAGACTTATCAAACGGAAAAACAAATGTTTTTTAGATGAGCCCTATAAACCCTAGTGGGTACGTACTCCGTAAAAACAGATTTTTCCAAAACTAAGTCGCTCCCTTTCATGAATTCTGTAGTATACTCCTCCGTCGATGCTCCCTTTCATGAATTCTGCACTTCCTGTCGCCGACATGTGGGACATATAGCAACCGGGTCGACGTGTCAAGCACCAAATAACAGTGCAGAACAGTAGGGGGGACGCACCCCACTCGTACTGACCTAGTAGTAGTAATGAGCAATGAGACGTCAAATCACAATGCCGCACCTTCCCAGACGGACGAAGCAACCATTATTTCACACTTCGGTTCGCCATCATCTCAAACCATGTAGTATTGCTTCTGCCTCAAGAGGGACACGCACATCACCTTGGTACATCATGTCACGTGGGACCGCATGACAGGCCATGCTCCCCCGCCGATCGCTTGGTAAAATCACCTCATTTTTACTATACTTCCTCCGTATCGGTTTACTACATGGCATGCACGTCGTTCTAGGTTGAGAATTTAACTGGCTATATATGTGATGAATAGTACTCTAGCCTTTTAAAAAATGTATACTTTTGTAAAGTAGTACTATCGATGGATTGCGCCATGGAGCAAAAATTGAAATAAAAAAAGGTGGTACATATAGAGAGCGCTCATCGCCAAATTATGCATATGGTACTATTAAAAAAGCTAGTATGTGCTTAATTGGGGTGCTAAATTCTACTAAAGAAATACTAGTAGTATGTATATACTGAAGAGTTAAAGTAACGAGAAGAAACATAACATAGTTCTGCTGGGGGCTTAGCACAACACACCACTCAAATTAAACTAAGCACACCTCAAATTAAACTATGCAACTAATCCGGTAGACACTGCATTAGAAGTTTAGAACCACCATGAGCAACGACACTGCCACCTTACTCGAAGTCCTCATCCACGTCCTCGACTTCGTCCTTGTCCCTCTTTCTCTTGGCCGATACTTCTTTGCTTGAACCACACACTTGGCTGTTGCTCTTCATCCAACCCTTGTAGATATTGAAACAAAGGTAGCCATCCATTGCAGCATAGTGGATGTGGTCTATATCTAGTACATTCCGCTGCCATGCATGACGATGAAACATGTAATGAGGTTTCTCCAGTTTATGGTACGAAGGATGAACCATGGCTCCTGCCAGGGTCAGCATTGAAGGCCGACGAGAGGTCAACAGCCGATTCTTCTAGAGGTCGAAGGGTTTGCCTACAACGAGGCCTATCCGACCCAGGACTTCTTTGTCGTTCTTAAAGTCTACAGTAATGAATTTCACTGTTTTGTCCTTGAGGAAGTTATTAAAATCCTGGCACTCAACGTCGGCATGGCATATGTCGTAGACCAAGCAAACGTTACGTATGCAAACCTGGATCACGGTGGTCTTCTTCCTCTCTTTCTCCTTTAGATCCTTTGCTCGTCCCAGGACTGTGGTGTACTCAACATCTAGCCCAGGGACCCACTCACCATCTGAGTTTTCGAACATGCGTCTAAAGCGAGAAAGGCATCCTTTCACCATCGCGGAAGAACGGGTGTAGATGACGTCGAACTCATCACCGGTGAGGGTTCTAACCTTGTACTCACCATCGATCGTGGAGATTTTGGACGCCATGGATTTGGGAGGACAGTTAGGATTAGTGGAACTGCCGTAATGTGAATGGACGGGACGACTAGGAGCGAACCACCATAGTATTGAAGGACGTGCGGGGAGGAGTAGGAGCGAACTGCCAGCGTGCGAATGGCAGGGTAGTGGCTTTCCATTCTCCCATGATACGGGCTTCCGAGAGCCCTTGGATCTGAGATCGAACGGTTGCATGGCGTGATTCTAGACCTATGGGTGAATATCCTATCCTAGAGGGTTATTCTGCAAATTTTCAGCAACTTAGCATGCGACCGTTTGATCTCAAATCCAAGGGCTGCCAGCAGCCCGTATCATGGTCGCGCCTACCATGACCGTCGCATCGCTCGCGCGGTCGCGCCCTTGGAGATTTAACACGGTGTGTTAGGCTATCTGATGTTGGCATGTCATACATAGTCATCACTTCGTCACTCATACTACAACAAGGATGGCTATAAGGTTGGCTATAAGTGTATTTTTTTACTTCTCTCTATCTCTTTCAGATTACTCCCTCGTCCCATAATATAAGAATGTTTTGACGGTGAGTGTCTTGCCAAAACGTTCTTATATTATGGGACACAAGGAGTACTAGTATTTATTGCATTTGCCAAGGATTGACCTCTTCCAATCAAATGGTGTTGCTAAGTTTGCTTCATTTAATTAGCTATAGGCTAAATTATCTTTTCACCTAGGTACATGTGCTTAGCACCGTTTCTTCCTTGGGTCACCAAATAGTCTCTCTCTTCTTGATTAACTTGCCACATCAGACTTTATGCCTATGTGGCAAGCTTAGCACCTGTAGGAGCAAGTAAAAGTAAGTACAATAGTGCGCTTTACATGGCATTTTTGCATATGTGGACAAAAGAGAGGCAAGGAAAAAGTGGAGAAGTGGGCTCTCATGCAAGATCCAGCCTCTACTACATGGTGGAGCATTGGGAGAGGCACCTGTATGGAGGTGGTCAGGAACCGGGAGACTCACGCCGGTCGTAGCACCGTAGTTAAAATGATAATGGCAAGTCAAATCACGGGGCCCCACCTGTCCAGCAGTAACTCGCTGTCAAACACACAACCCTATGTTTGCAGCAGCCTACTCCCTCGTCTTCTCGCATCTCTGTCGAACCGACTAGGCGGAACTGCCCCGCCTACCGCGCAGGAAAAGCCCTGCCCTCGACTTTTAAATACAACTACATCCTCTTAAGAATCCAATGATATACTTTTTGTGACATAGTAACTCATATTTAGTTAGTCAAATGGATGACCTAGAACTACGTGCAGGCCCTATAAACTGAGACGCCTAAAAATAAAAAACCGAGAAGGAGAGGGTAGTTCAGCACGTACCTTTTTAGAATAATATAGTCGGGATTCACCAAGGAGTAAAACAAAGTGGTAGGCTACTCCAGTCGTGTTGGCCTAGCAACTCAAGCAGGGTCAGTCCGCACACGAAATGGCGACACACTTAACAGGACCCCTTTGGCAGACATGTGGCTCATCCACCGTCTTGTTCCACGTGCAATGCACCAAATTACAGTTTGGAGCAGCGGTTGGAATTGGAGGCACCCCGGTCGTAGCGTCGCAGTAGTAGAAAATGAGCGATGAGGGGTCAAATCACAAAGGCCCACCATTCCCGCATTAAGCTAGACGGACGAAGCAACCATCATTTCACTCTAGGGTGCAAGAGCATAAAGAAAATAGAAAACAATGATGCATGCGACAACTACCTAGGGCACCATAGGGTAGGGGTCTCCACTACAGATCCTTTTTTTTGAACGCGCCTCCACTACAAATCGGCTTCTCCCTCGTCCTCTTGAAGAAAACTGATGATGAGTGCGGCGGTAGGGTTCGTAGGAGTACTACGACGTGTGGGGCCACGTCGTAGTAAACGGGTTTGAGCCGACGCCTTAAATATGTGTGGGCCACTCGGTTTTACGGGAACGAGGCAGCATTTTGGGTTCGGGGACCAGTGGAGATATAGTACATACAAAAATTGTGGACGTAGGTTTGACCAAAAGGCAATGATGCATGGGCCCTGCATTTTGATATACCCGGGGCCGCGTGAAATTTGCTACTCTACTCAAAACTAGTAAGGTACACATGTATTGAACGCATGATATTTCAAAACCAAATTATGAATAAATACACACTATAGCATGTAAAGCTTTGAGTCATATATGCATGATGTAGATGTTCGTTTAATTCTTATAGTTCATTTCATTCAAAATCAATTAGTTTTTAAAAAATGTTACGATTCATGGGGTTGTGCATTGTAAATCATACAGTAAAAAACAAATAATGGCAATTCATTTAGAAAAAAATAATCAATTATGGTACAGAAGATTCTAGAACAAAGGAGAAGTGCTTGTGTTTTGAGGTTTGTGCATTATGCTTAAGTTCAACCATGGAGACTTCTAAATTGTACATGTGGCAGATCTGGTGGAATGTTGATGATATCCAACGGCCGGTAGTGCTCGGATTTGCCTATCTCTACACTGTCGGATTAGCTTCATCCAGCGACCATCTTTCAAAGTTATTGGCACACTATATAGTTCTTGTGCCATAGTTGCATGTTTTGGAAAAAATCTACTAGTGGGTTGTACTATCTATTTAGGAATAGAAAATGTATACATGGAAGTTGTAGGGAAAGAGATGACATGGAGAATCTCAATTCCTATGAGTAGGGATTGGAAAAGAGATGTCATTTGGTTCACATTATAGGAACTTTTCTATTGAATCTAGAGATGACATGTATCTCAATTCCTATGAGGAGGGATTAGAAAAGAGATGTAATTTGGTTCATATCATAGGAACTTTTCTATTGAATATATGCTAATGTTTATTTTCCTTTGAAATTAAGGGAGTATAGGAATCCATTCATATGAACCAAGTGGCTCTAAAGCTATAGAAATGGTATCATGTTTATTTACTTTGAAATGTGGAGTATATGAATCTATTCCTATAAACCAATTGGCCCTAAAGGAAAAAATCCTATAAAAATCATATCATATAGAGTTCCTATGATATTCCTCGACACTAAAGGATGGTTGAAATTGTTGCGATTGATATGATGGTCTTTCTTTGTAGACTCCTCACCCACCTTTATAGTTACCTCTCGAAGATGAATGAAATGATATATACAGGGTATTCTACATGTGCAATTTGGTACACGAAAACTCGGTAAAAGTTTGCGATGTTTCAATTTCAATAAAGCTATATGCACTGCATTTCGGAACGGAGGGAGCATACGGCAGTTGCTAACACTCACGCGGAAGATATGTGTGTAGGAGGAGTGGTTGTTTTGTTAAATGACATGGCAAAACTGACACTGTCGAATGCCGATCTAACGGTTCTTACGGCGTTCGTCAGGAAAAGGCTTGTGGCGAACGTTTGTCGGATAATGATTTACGGACACATGCATTGCATTGATACATGCCCCCCTCTCTCTGACGCACACGCACCCTCACGAGTCACGACTCTCCCGAGTCCTCTCGTAGACTCGCACGTCGCACCCACCGTCTATCTGCAGGTAGACGTCACACACATATGTGCTCTTCACACCCTACCCTCAGAACTTCTAAAAAACTAAAGACGGCGCACACATTTTAGTTTAGCTCACACATCACACACTTATACTATTATTCTTGCGGCGAACGTTCTTTGGGAATAGTATATTGTACTCTCACAAAGAGAAGTGGTGCACGCACGCACTAGTTCTCTCACACCCACTCGCGGTTACACGTAGGAACACATTTTTTTGAAGCTGGTACAACAAAATCACTCCACTATATATAAAAGCAGGAGCCTTAGCGCTTGCTTTACTAGGGTTCCTCTCGTTCACTATCTCATGCTCTCCAGATCTAAGCAAGACATAGGTGGCCACACACTCTCTCTCTCTCAGCTCACGACTGGTCACATATCCGGCCGGAAAACCTCGACCGGGGCAGGGGTGTAGGTGCATCATTCACGCTATCGTCGGCGGCGAGGGAGGAGACCAACGGCTGCCCGCGCGTCCCGATCGGCGGCCGTGTCGTTCTCTCCGAGAGAGCACCGGCTCGGGAGGGCCTCCAACCCCTTCTTCCTCCCTGCGGTATTGTGGCCAAGATGCGGCCTCCCGACGTCGTCTTTGCCACATGCCGACGACCCTCAGGTATATATTCCTTCGAAACCTTCCTTGCTCTACTGCCCCAGCTCCCTTCGTGTGGATCATTTTCTACTTCCGTCCACTGTTCCAAAGCCACCTAGACTTCTACTATTATTAGAGGTAAAGCTAGTTCATACAATCGACTTTAAGCGTTGGTTCAAACAGGGAAGAAAGTGGGAAAGCTGTAGCATGAATCTAGGACTTGGTTCTAAGAGGAAACGGGGGAAAGTAGTAGATACCTGCTGTCCATACGCCCATATCGCTACCGTTAATGTAAAATCACATGAAGCATTAAGCAATGCCACCTAATGTCACTATAAGTAATGATCTAGTGCCGTCGACAAATTGAAGCAATGCCACCACCATTTTATGAAGTTCTTCCGTCTTGCTTTATTTCCCATGAATTGTGTTTTTGCAGTTACACTTAAATCTCACACCGCTAACATTGCTTCATCCCAGTGGAACTGCACAAATTTGATTGCACATTTACTAACCATGTGCTACTCTCATGAAAGTGATACTAATGCTATTGTTCTGCATGTTAATCTAGTGGCATTGTTGATGTGATGTGATGCTACTTACTTAAGGACTCTTCATACTGCCAATCTAGTGCCAGTTATAACACAATAGATGCTGCTGTTAATCATACGCCACTACAAATATATGTCACTGTTTAAATAACCGTATTTCATATTTGCGCAAACAGGGATGTTTGTCTCCATATCATTTCGGGATGTCTGTCTCCGTATCGTTTCTATCCGCGCAATCAAAAGCACACACCTCAGTTTTAGTACAACTGCGCAAAATGAGATGGCTATCCCTCATTGCCGTCGTCAAACCTCCCATCTTCAAGGTATCCCTACATTGGTAGTAACTAAGGTAGAATGACCAACGCAGTCTAAAAGAAACCGATTCGTACATTTTACTTCTTGACTGCAGTGCAGGGACAAGCGAAAACAACTGCATCCTAGTCTGGAATGCACTTTCTACCAGTTCATCCATGGACCAAGGACTAGCTGGCACGGCTGCACGACGGTTTTTTGGACAGGTGCGCGGACAAGAGGCATGGTGGTCTGCTTATTTCTGCAAATAACGGTGCTTAAATTTAGTGGAATGCGGAAGCATTTCACCTGGTCAGTACACTTCATGTTTCAGTTCAGCATTCCAGCTAAGACCACAATTATAATTGGTTATTCTGGAATGAGAGAACCTACCAGAGTGAACTCCAGGAAATTTAAGCCTGCCGGGAGGCCCTTTGCTTAGAGAAGCCTTGCTTGTTTTTTCCTGATTTGTAAACCTTCTCACAACTTTGTCTTTTGCTGTGAACTAGTATATGTTTGTTATGTTCTATGAATCATTGAGATGTATAAAATTTCTTAACTTACGCTTTTCAAGTTTTTTATGAAGACGAGTTTAATGTGAGTGTTCCACATGAGCGCTGGACTAGGGTGTGAACGTTTGGAATTTATTACATTGTGGCCTCAATTAACTGCATGAACCATTGTAACAAGATACATAGTTGCTTATATGTCGGACAGCAGATTGTTGATTGTTAGCTGGTCGATAGCCTAGTGTTGAAGCGAGCTGAGCCAATGTGCCGTGTTTTGCACAACTGCTTACAAGTGGGGTAGCACCAACAGTGTTTACAAGTACTTATGTATATGTCGGTGCACAGTTCTTGAACGAGTGCTCTATTTCATCGAAACACACACTGCTCGTATGATAAACCGTGACAACTTATGTCTTACCATGCCATATTCATGAAAAAACTAGTGAGGACGCATCTATTTTGGCAACAATTATGATGGTTCTCACATGATTCACGGGCACACAAAAGTAGCAGCAGTTCCCATAGACAGATTCAAACAGAGTACTAGCCCCAGAGGGGTCGATAACAAGCAAGGTTCGGATAATTAGACACAATCCAAACTACTATTAAACACTAGCTGGGGCAACTATTTCATGCCTCGATCTAATTTGGGCTGGACACAAGACGGACCTTGCCATGAACATCATCGAGGACGTCCCTAGCATCTCAATCCTTTGAACCTTCATGAAGACAACCTTGTGGCCTTGCCACTAATAAACTTGTTTGTGGAGGCATGCCACGTCATCTTCCTGCGTAAGCTTGACAAGAACAGTATGCCTCACAAACGAAGGAGTAGCTTTGAACTTCTTGTGCTTCAGTACACCCTGGACAACACACCTGACAACAGTGAGGCTGGAATACAACTCTTCATTGGTATAACTGCAAATGGCTTCCAGGATCCAACAGCCTAAGAACTCTGTTTCACCAGTGCGTATATTCAGGTCATCCGCCTCATAGCAAGTGACAAGTACAACCACACAATCCTTGTCTGCATCAGGGCTCTAATTGAAACAGAAACAAATTCTGAATTACTTTTCAGTATAAGAAACACAAGTTATTTAAACCACTTAGATGAAAAACCACAATCGAGATCGGCAAAGAAGGAAATCACCTTGGGCATCTTAGTGGGCGCGGGGGGGGGGGCACATCCTTGAAGGGGGAAAGCTGCTCCTGCAGTGCCACGGGGGATGTAACCTCAAACGGGGCGTTGACCATCTCAGTAGTGGCCGTGAGCGTATCTGGGGTCGGCTCTGTGGCTGCCTCCATCTTCTTGGAGCTCTCTGTCTCGTGGGGATCAGCCTCCCGCGTCTGCTCCAATATCGGCAGATCTTTGCCTGGTTCTCCTTGGTCCATCATGAAACTGACGAATACTAGGAAATCGCTGAATGGAAAACACAATCGCAATGACAATGAAACAAAAAAGAGATTGAGGATCGGTTACTGCTTTGCAAAAGTTTTTTTTTCTCTGAACGAAAATATACCAACATCACGGATCCGCTTACCTTCCCTTCGTTGGGAGAGAAAAACAGTGGCAGATGCGAGTGTTGCCTTTCTTGAAGACGGTGAGGGAGAAGGGGATTCAGCGAAGAGTGAAATGATGGTTGCTTCGTCCATCAAACTTATACTGCAGGGAGGTGGGGTTTTGTGATACGACGGCTCGTTACTTCCGCGCTACGATCGGGGTGACTCTCCGCCTGCATACTGCCTTATAATTTGGTGGATGGCATTTGGGCCCGCGCGCTGCATGGCCCGCATGTCGGTGAACAAAAGTATAACGACATTTAGTAGAGGGAGACATTTCAATGACCTAGGAGGAGCCAGAAGCGGTAGAGTGTCTCCACTGTACTAGTAGTAATTGTTTTTCTGGGTAGCTGTAGAGTGTCTCCACTGTACTAGTAGTAATTGTTTCTTTGGGCCCAAGACAAAACAGCCCATCCACACTAGTAAATAGTAAAATCAATTTAAAATCCCATATATTTACTGAATGAGAGGCGCTAACCACACCCAGCACCCCCCCAAAACATGGGTGCTCTTCTTCCTTCTCGCTCCCACCCACCTCACGTCAGCTTACTCCACTCGTACCCCCAAATTCCACACCTCACTCCTACAGAAAACCCCAGCTCCCCATCTTCGTCACTCCTACAGAAAACCCCCAGCTCCCTTCTTCTTCGCTCGCACTACAACTAGGCTCGTCATTCGTTACTCTGCTCAAATCCGTGAGCGCAACGCGACGCCCTCGAGGAAAATGGAGTCGGCTGACCCCAGTGCCAAGAAGATTAGGCTCCCGCCAGTAGCGACGCCTGTTGTAGATCCCGCACCCGGCAGCGCGGGGAGAAGCGGCGACCCCGCCCCCACCGGATCCCAGGAACCCGTAGAATCTCGGGTGGACCGCATCAGCGATCTCCCAGACGCCGTCCTTGGGGAGATCATCTCGCTTCTCCCCACCAAGGATTGTTGCCGCACCCAAGTCCTCTCAATTCGGTGGCGCCCTCTATGGCGCGCCGTGCCCCTTAATCTCGACTGTCGTCAGCTATCTCTCTTCAATGATTTTGAAATCCCCAGAGCCATCATCTCCTCCCACCAGGGCTCCGTTCAAAGCCTCTGCATCCCGTCATGCTACCTGAGCAAGCATACCATGCCCTGCACGGTGGATGCCTGGCTGAAATCCCCTGAATTCACAGAACTACAGCTGCTTGAGTTCTACTATTCCCCTGGAAATCACATACCACATGCCGAACGCCATGAACTTGTGCCCTCAGCACCGATGTCCATCTTGCGGTTTTCCTCCTCTCTCCACACCGCCACCTTTGCGTTGTGCTACCTACCAGACAATCTGGTACTAAACCTTCGACTCCCATTTCTCAAGAAACTTTCACTTGTCCGGGTTCGTATATCGGAGGCCTCATTGCATAGCATCATCCACTCCAGTTGCCTTGCGCTGGAGTGCTTGGTGCTTGTTTTCACAGTTAGAATTAGTTGTCTCCAAATAAAGTCGCCTAACCTTGTAAGAATTGGAATTTCTTTTGGCGGAAGGCAGCTCATCATCCAAGATGCCCCTTCACTTCAAAGGTTGATCCTTGATTCTAGTTATTCACTGTTGCAAATAACCATCCTATCTGTGCCTAAACTGGAGACCTTGGGTGTAATACATGATCTCTGTGCTCATTCCAATATGGTGTTTGGCTCCACAGTTCTTCAGGTACTTTATATTATCATCTACACTTGTAACCATGAGCTGCATTTTAAATTTCTGCGCATAATTTATATATCATCTTGGAGTACACATTTTGTACTAATATTATGTTCTATGCTCAATGAAGAGTTTCTCCATGGATGGCCTATCAATGGTGCTGGATTCTATCAAGATCTTATATATCCAAATGAATAGTTTTGATCTGAACAAGATTATTGGCTTGATGCAATGCTTTCCATGTCTGGAGAAGTTGTATAAAACTGTGATAATTTCACGCACATTGGAAGCCCGCATATAGTGTACTAGAATTAACCGTTCAGCTGTTGCTCTTTCGACACTCTTCTTTTAGACCTTAACTGTTTTCAATCTTCATGTCTATTTAGGCAGCGGGGACGGGTAAGAAAGTTATAACCAATCGGTGGATTAAGTAAGCATCGGGATTTTCTCACTTCTCATGAGATTCGATTGAAGACGATGCGCTAGAACGATATGTAGCCAACCGTGCAAACACAAGATTTGTCACATTCTTCTGCTGAATACGAGGTTACTATTGTCCATCGGGCTTAAGTTTATCAGCAGCATGGTTTTGATGGATGGGTATGTCGAAGAGCAGAAAAAGGAGTTTTGGGTGGGCAAAAGAGCTTCTGAACGTGCCGGGCTTCTATTTACAACATATTGTGGTCATAATCCAGTAAATTTTACGACCCAGGATGTTCATTCTATGGACTGACCGATCCATTTGATTGTGATTGCCAAAACAGTCTTTGGAGATAGATGTTTTGCCCTTTTCAATCTGGGTTTTTGTAAACGATGAACAATTAACCCTCGTGCTTTTGTACAGTTTGTAAGCTGGAGTTAGATGTTCCTGCCCTTTTCAACTCGGCTGTGACTGTCATATTTTCTTTGAAACAAGGCAAATGGCCTGCCATTCGTTTAATTTAGAGTGAAATATTGTAACAAATTCCAACCAAGATAAATAACATCACTCTCGTCGGCTTCTTGAGCTCACTGTGCATTACAGAAGCCAAGTGATTAGCCCCCACCAGCACCCACAAACTTATTTCGAACTAGCACATCAAATGGGCTGTAAATTTTCATAGGAAAGGCTGCATGACCGTGACAAATTTGGATTCTGACATTTGGGACCCGCGAGGAAATAGCCTATCCAAGGTGGTGTCGACTTACTAGCCAGCCAACAAACGATTCTGCCTACCAGCCATTGGATTGACATCCAACATCTGTCGTGTATCTTCTATCTCTTGTCTTCTTCTTCCTCCAGCCGCCCAAACCAAACAACCCCGTCGGCTCCGCCTGCTCCCGCCTCCCATGGCTGGCTGTGCCTCTGCCGCCCTACCGTACGTACCCTCCAACATTGGCCAGTCCCTCCCTCTATTGCCCCACACGTCCTGTTATTCTCCGGCGACGGCCCCAACACGCACCCGCGCCCGAACCAGTCAACCCTCGTACTCCCCTCCATCTGCGACTGGACCGGCGCATCTTCCACATCTCCTGTTCATTCCGTCCGAGGCCTCGCCGTCGTCCTCTGCCTTGCGGCCTTGGTTCGCTCGCCATGCGCGGTGCGCCGCCCTCTTGCGTTGTCAACGTCGTCAACAACCGAGACGAACAAGGAGATGACTGTACGTGGAGAGGATGACAGTAGGGACCCACCAGCGTCATCGTAGTACTCAAGCAAGTGCCTCTATATTACAAGCCCAAAATTATGGTTCCTCCTAATGGTTGGACATCTGGGGCTCACGCCATTGTCAATGCAATCAATAAACGAGAGAAATACACTACGAGCGGCTAACACCAAGGACCCAACAAGTTGCGCAGTTTTTTTGAGGAACAAGCAGTTGTTATTTATACTAGTTTTAGCGACGGATCAAGGTAACAACGGGGCTGTGCGGGGGCTGTGGCCCGTCCAGCTAGGGTTTTATTTATGTTTACCACATCCTGAGCCCAGTTGTGTTTTTTTCTTGTTGTAAATGTCTAGCCCAGTTCTATTTTTTTTAAAGAAATACCCAAACAAGGCCTACTTGCTTTATCGGCCCTGCTGGGCTGCAAATCTTTCAAGACGAGGAGAGTTTCATTCGGTTTGCCCAGAAATGGGCTGTACATTTTTAAAACACATCAAACCGGGAATTAGTTTCAATTTTTTTCATTACAAGATCTTAAATTCCATTGATTTTTATGCGTGGACAATTGTTTGGATTTTATATTTGTATAAATTATTTTTCAAAATAGTTTGAATGTGAATCGATATTTCTGGATTAAAAACAGTTGACCGCACTGAAATATGCAAAATTTTGTATACTTTTTAACCGTGGCCACAATATGGGTTGTAATGCTAACAAAAAGAAGATGGGCTCCAAAAAAATTCTTAAGAATTAGCTAATGGGATTTACATTATTAGAAATAATGGTAGATGGGTTGTATGCTGTTTTTCATAGATTTGAGGCTGACTTGTGCGCCTACTACAGGTTGACGCGTATGCTTTCATAAAAAAAGGTTGACGCACACGCAACGCCCTGTCAACTTATAGTCAACACTCGAGGGCAGTGACTGTTGGATGTCCATCCAACGGTTGTCGTGCTTATTCAATCTCTACTCTTCATGCTCCAGCTACTCAAACAAGCGCTGGCGGGACTGCCTGCTCGCTCCTCCCGCGGTCGGCTATGCTGCCGCGTAGGCCTCACGGCCCCACCGTACTCCCATCACTGGCCTCGCTATCTCTCTACTCACCCACACATGTTGTTATTCTCCGGCGATGGCAGACGAACCAGTAAACCCTGATACTCCTCCGCGTGGGAAACAACTGCCGAGTATTCCCTGGCTCCGTGTTGTTCCCTTCCTAGGCCTCGCCGTCGTCCACCGCCCTAGTGCTCTCGGCACGTCCTAGTCAACGTGGTCAATGAACGACATCCATCGAAAGTGGACTGTACGTGGAGAGGCTACAGCTGGGTCCACAACCGCACGCAAGGAAATGCCTGCTTATTACGCACAAAATAATGATTCCTCCACCTGACAGCTAGGACCCACAGGAAGGGCCTCTGTATTTCGCGAAAAAAACATTCCCCCCGCTATCAGCTTAGACCTACCGGAAGTGCCTCCTTATTACGCACAAAAAAATGAATACTCCCCCGGCTAGCTGGGACCCACCTTGGTGGAAGGCTGACTTGTGGGCCTACTAAGTTGACGGGGACGAAGGGCTTTGTCAACTTAGTCAATATGAACGATTCTAGATCCAGTGACCATATGATGTCCATCCAACGGCCGTAGTGCTTCTTCAACCTCTAGTCTTCTTGCTCCAGCCGCCCAAAGCAGCGCCGGTCGTGCCGCATGCTACTGCCTCCTGTGGCCGGCTGTGCTGCCGCAGAGGCCTCACCACCCCCTACTATTCCCACCGCTGGCCAGGCCCTGCGGCGACGACAGCCTCACACCGCAGCCGAACTAGTGAACCCTCGTACTCCTCTTCGCGTGGTCTTCCACTGCCGCGTCTTCCCCGGCTCCGCGTCGTCCCATTCCTAGGCCTCGCCGTCGTCCACCGCCGTGGTGCTCTCCGCGCGGCATGGTCAACGTGGTCAAGGAACGACTTCCATCGAAAGAGTACTGTACGTGGAGAGGCTGACAGCTGGGTCCACGGCCACAGCCCAGTTTTTTTGTGATTTGCCAAGTAAGTTACTTTGTCAGGCCTGTTGGGCTCCAAATCTTTCAAGACGAGGAGAGCTTTCATTTGGCTCACCGAGAAAATGGCCCATCAGTAATGAGAAATGGGCTATACATTTTTAAAACACATCAAACTGGCAATTAGTTTCAAATATCTTTTTTTAATTTCGATATTTCAAATTACATTAATTTTTATGCGTGGAGAATTTGTTGGATTTTATATTGATATACATTTATTTTTAAAATTAGTTTGAATGTGAGTCGAAATTTCGGGATTAAAAACAGTTCGGACCGCACCGAAATATGCAAAATTTCGTATAATTGTTTAACCGTGGCCATAATATGGGCCGTAATGCTAACAGAAAGAATATGGGCTCCAAAAAAAACCTTAAGAATTAGCAAATGGGCTGTAAATTATTAGAAATAATGGCAGATGGGATGTATGTTGTTTTCCACAGATTTGAGGCTTTCCTAAAAAAAGGTTGACGCACAAGTAGTGACTGTTGAATGTCCATCCAACGGCCGTCGTGCTTCTTCAATCTCTGCTCTTCCTGCTCCAGCCACTCAAACAAGCGCCGGCGGGACTATCTGCACCCTCCTCCCCACGGCCGGCTGTGCTGCCGCGCAGGCCTCACCGCCCCACCGTACTCCCATCGCTGGCCTAGCCATCCCTCTACTCACCCACACCTGTTGTTATTCTCCGGCGACGGCAGATGAACCAGTAAACCCTCGTACACTCATACTCCCCTCTGCGTGGGAAACAACTACCGAGTCTACCTTGCCTCCGTGTCGTTCCCTACCTAGTCCTCGCCATCGTCCATCGCCCTAGTGCTCTCGGCGCAGCCTGGTCAATGTGGTCAACGACCGACCTGCATCTGAAGTGGACTGTACATGGAGAGGCCGACAGCTGGGTCCACGGCCGCACGCAAGGAAATGCGTCCTTATTACGCGCAAAATAATGATTCCTCCACTTGACATCAGGGACCCACCGAAAGGGCCTCTGTATTTCATGAAAAAAAACGTTACCACCGCTGATAGCTCGGACCCACCAGCTATATCTTCGCACGCAAGGAAGTGCCTCCTTATTACGCACAAAATAAATGAATACTCCCCCTGTTAGCTGGGACCCAGTATAGTGGCAGGCTGACTTGTGGGCCTACTAAGTTGACGGGGATGGACGGCTTTGTCAACTTAGTCAATATGCACGATTCTAGTTCCAGTGACCGTACGATATCCTTCCAACGGCCGTAGTGCTTCTTCAACCTCTGGTCTTCTTGCTCCAGCCGCCCAAACCAGCGCCGGTCGTGCCTTGTGCTCCTGCCTCCCGTGGCCGGCTATGATGCGATAGAGGCCTCACAGCCCCCTACTACTCCCACCGCTGGCCAGGCCATCCCTCTACTCACCCACACCCCATGTTATTCTGCAGCGATGGTAGCCTCACACCGCAGCGAACCAGTGAACCCTCGTACTCCTCGACGCGTGGGCATCCACCGTCGCGTCTTCCCCGCCTCCGCATCGTCCCCTTCCTAGGCCTCACCGTCGTCCACCGCCCTGGTGCTCTCGGCGCGGCGTGGTCAACATGGTCAAGGAACGACTTCCATCGGACGTGGACTGTACATGGAGAGGCTGACAGCTGGGTCCACGGCCGCAGCAAGGAAGTGCCTCCTTATTATGCGCAAAATAATTATTCCTCCACCTGACAGCGGGGACCCACCGGACGGGCTACCGTATTTCACGAAAAAACGTTTCCCCCTGACTGCTGGGATCCACCAGCTACATCTTCGCACGCAAGGAAGTGCGTCCGGGCAAAAAAATGATTCGCCCCCCCGACTGCTGGGACCCACCAGCTACATCTTCGCTCGCAAGGAAGTGCCTGACAGTCGGGACCCCACCTGGTCGAAGCATACGTAGCGTTGTCATTCAGGTCACGAACGTGTACGTACATATATACTGGTCGATGTAGAGGCGCACATGTGTCGTAGTAGAGGCGCATATGTGTCGTAGTAGAGGCGTACACGTAGCATGTACACGTACGTACAGCGGCCAGGGTGCAAGAAAGAAAATACGGACACATACGTAGATACGGGCAGGGTCTCGAATGCCTACTCGTGCATACGTATGGCCAGGGCTCGTGTACATGGCTGGATCGGAACGGAGAAACAACGTCATCGTCGTGTTCATGGGGAGCCAACCGGCTGGGTCGGAACGGAATGCGTTGTCGTGTTCATCGGGAGGGCTTGGACGGAACAGGCGATGGAAACGAGGCCAGGCGTACCGCAGAACGGAGGAAACAGCCTTGTGTTCGACCGGCCACGTTCGAAACAGGATCCTGTTCATCGGGAGGGGTGTGGCGTACCGCAAAACGGAGGAAACGGACCACCTATGGTCGAAACAGGGGTCCTGTTGATCGGGAGGGGTGTGGCGTACCGCAAAACGGACGAAATGGACCTCCTACGGTCGAAGCGGGGTCCTATTGATTGGGAGGGTGTGGCATACCGCAAAACGGATTTAAACGGACTTGTGTTGGGCGCCACGGTCAAAGCGGGGTCTGTTCGCCGGGGACGGGTGTGGCGTACTGCAAAACGGGACTCCATGGGATACTGTTCATCTCCACCGTCGACCTCCTCCAGCCTCCACGGGCTACCATCGACCTCCTCCAGCCTCCACGGGCTCCTGTTCATCCAGCCTCCACCGCGCGCTACTCCACCGGCTACTGTTCAACCACCCCTCCACGGGCACCCTTCCATCGTCTACTGTTCATCTAGCCATCCACACCATGGGGTCCTGTTCATCCAGAGGCAATGCCACCGCTCACTGTTCATCCACCAGGCCCCCCCCTGCAACACTCACTATTCATCCCAGAGGCAGCATCGACCGGCTTCAGTTAGCAGCAGTAGCGAAGGAATCGCTCGATCGGGTTCAGTTAACACCCATCGATTGATCGCTCGGGTTCAGTAACGCGTAGCCTGCAATGCAATCGCTCGAGTTCAGTTAGAGCCCAACGCCTCGCTCGGGCTCAGTTAGAGCCAACACCTCGCACACACGCACATACGTGTATGAGAGAAACGCGCATCGCTCGGCCCCCGACCGCCCACCGTAACCGGGAACTCCCCGAAATTATCCTCGCCCTCGCTTCTACCATGGTTTTTTTCGTCATGGACGGCCCAAAGAATGTCATGCAGCTGCGTCTCCGGCCCGCCCAAGACGAAAAGCCCATTTTCTGTCAGGATTTTTTGTCATAGAAGTAGGAGCCCACCACATCTATGATGATACCGGGTTTTGTCACAATTATCATCATAGAAGTGTCATATGTATGACAGAAAAAAATTCGTTCGGCCCAAAATGTCATGGATGTGTCTTTTTTTTAGTGATAGTAATTGCATCAAACATCTAAATATATAAGGATATGATGCAAGTTTAGTAGATTATGATCTATAAGCTACAGTACTTAGCACTTACTAGATATAAGGTAGAATCTCAGGACAGTTATTCAACACGTACCAAACCATTTTGTCCAAATCTTTAGGTTTGTCATTGTGTCGACTCTTCCCTATAACTCGAACAGAACAGTTGAAAACATTGAGCCCGAGATTGTCTTCACCCACCTCTTTGCTAAGCTGATCAGCTGTTTCAATATATTTTGAAAAGAATGTCAACGCTTTTATAGCAATATGTAGGCCTCTACAATGGAACCCTCGGGTCTAGCTCTGTTCCTAACATAGCCCTTGAAACTGCCTAGCTGCCTTTCAATAGGGTACATCCAGCCATACTGTTCTGGACCTCTAAGTAGTGCCTCATCAGGTAGATGAACAGCCAAATGCACCATCACAACAAAGAAGGCTAGAGGATATATCTTCCCAAGGTCACATAGGATAGTTGGTATCTTGTCTCTAAGACGCTCCAAAGCACCTATCCTGATATTTTTATTGCAGAGTTCCCTGAAGAATTGTCCCAACTCTACAACTGCTCTGTATAAGTCAGGGCGGCCCAATCCTCTAAGGATAACAGGTAAACCCCTTTGAAGTAGGACGTGGAAGTCATGAGTTTTCGACCATTGTACCTTGTTTCCATCTGCACTGACTCTCCTTTCAGGGTTGGAAGCAAATCCATGTGGGAATCTCACATGTGATAGGACCTTGCAGAATTCTTTTCTTTTTACCTTGTCCAAGACGTACACAGCTGGTGCCATATCCCGTGGTTTACCTTCATCTTGCACCTACAAATCCTTTCTGATACCCATTTGTGTCAAATCAATCCTAGATTTTAAGGTATCTTTCGTCTAGCCTTCAATATTAAGAAGTGTGTCGATAATGCTGTCACATATATTTTTCTCGATGTGCATCACATCAAGATTATGCCGCAGATCCAAATCTTTCCAATACTCCAAGTCCCACAAAGTGGACCTGCGGGTAAACAATAATCTCTCTTATGCCCTGCCATGCTTCCTTTTCCCGCTACCATTATTAGGATGGTTTACTGGTGTAATATGTCTGACCTTCTCTAATTCCACTTGCAACTCATTGGCGGTGAGCCTCTTTGGTGCATCACGGTTTTCATGCTTTGCATTGAACACATATCTTCGATATTTTGTACGACACGGCTTGTCCTTGGAAAGGAAACGGTGGTGTCAAATGTAACAGGTCTTGCTAAGTATTGCGTATGATAGCGGATTCCTGTCACACCGAACGCATGCATTGTAACCCTGTGTCGTTCGCCCTGACATAGTGCCCAAAGCCGGATAATCATGGATGCACCAAATTATAATAGCAAGTGGTAAGAAATCAGCAGGTGGGATGCTATATAGGTCTCGAGTGAGAACACGCCTCCATAGCTGTTGAAGCTCCTCCACAAGAGGCTCCATGAATAAATCAAAATCTTTTCCAGGACTTTTTGGACCTGGGATGAGCAAGGCCATCATGTAGTTTGATTCTTTGGTGCAGGCATTTGGAGGCATGTTGTAAGGGATAACAAGCATTGGCCACATGCTATATGTGGTGCTCTGGTGGCCAAATGGGTTAAATCCATCTGAAGCTAAGCCAAGTCTCATATTTCTCGGGTCGGCAACAAATTTTTGGTATTTGTGATTAAATCTTTTCCCGTCACTACCATCAGATGGATGGCTCATTACATGCTGATCTCTGTGCTCTTGGTTCCTAGAATGCCACAATACATCCTCTCTTGTTTCAGCATCATGAAACAACCTCTGCAATCTTGGTATAATTCGAAAATGTCTCAGAACATTATGAGGAATCCTCTTCACAGCATCGCCATCTTTCCATCTTGATGATTTGCATTTTGGGCATTCACTTAAGTTGGCATAATTCTTCCAGAACAGAACACAATTATTCTTACGAACATGGATCATATCATATCCAATTCCAATTGGACGAAGGAAATTATTCATTTTACTGTAGGTGTGTGGCAGCTCAGACGCTTCTGGGAAAGATTTGCGGAAAGCAGCCAACATTGCATCGAATGATTTGTTCCACCCGATCAGATGTCTTCACCTGAAGAAAGGTGACCATAGCTGAGAATACTAACAACTTATTTCCTGGGGTGACAGCCACGTTGCATTGTTCCAACATGCGGGCCCACCATTTTTCTTCTGCAGGTGAAAGTTCATGAAATGCACGAGCATTTTGTAGCATTGTTTCAATGTTGGTCAAACTCATTGGCTCCGCCACCACCTCCTCCCCCCTTCCAACTGAGCATCAGGTAGATCAAGATGGTGATCTGCTGCTAGCACATAGTCAGTAACATTGACGTTCACAACTTCACCATGAAGAACCCACCTAGTATATGTGACCGACATCCCATACAAGTGTAGATGATTTTGCACAGTTGACTGGGGTCTTGTAACTGAATTCATACAACTACTACACGGGTAGGGCACATCTAATTTCGGACCACCATACTCAGCTCTTATAAAGTTCATGAAGTTTTCAACCCCCTCGACATATGCAGCAAAGAATCTTCAAGTAGAAGTTATCCAAGTCCTGTCCATCTGGGAGACATACAAATTAGTTCTTCTACTAGATATTACAGGAAAAGCATATATGATTTTTTATGAAGTCCAGAAAAAAAATACCTAGGTTGATGTCTAAAGCTATGGCAAGATATTTGGACAAGCTGATCTAAGTAACGAAATATATGGTAAAGCGAATTCAACAAACAGATTTGAGTGCTAAATTATGACAGGCTATTTCAGCAGTCAAGGCCGAGCACACAACCATCAAAGGCCATCTTAGCAACAAAGATCGAGTATAAAACGGTGTAGAGCTATTTCACCTAATAGATTGGCTACTAGACCATGGCAATCTACGTCACAATAAATATATGGTAGGATATTTTAGTAACTAATCGGGCATCGCATGCCATATCAGCTAAGAAGATTGAGTGCAGAACAATGCAAGAAAGCTTATTAAGCAGAGCATATTGACTGTAAACTACTTCGGCAAACAGTGAGATTAACAACGTCTATCAGCTAACATTCAGCGCTACTCTGACATTGATGGGGCCTCGCTCTAGAATGCGCGTACAGTGGGAGAAGCTGACCGCCGTGTGTCTCCACAAGAACGTCACCAACAGTGGCGGCGCGGCTAGAGGACGACAATCTATGAGAGCATATTGTGGGAGCGAGAGGATCGCCATGCGTCCCCTCGACGAACCGCGGTGCCAACATATCGACGCGGCAGGGAGGGCGGCTTTGGCAGAGCGAATGGAGTGGAGAGCGCTAGGGGGATTTGGAAATATTATTGGCTAGTTCGCCGATGGGCGGTTGAATTTGGGATTTGGGTGAAATTTTTGGGGGGTGGGGGATTTTCACGCGGTGGCAGGGGGAGTTTGGTGCATGGTCGGTTTCTCCATGTGCAGTCCCACGTGTCACGGAAGAGGCAAACCGAAGTGCGTTCCGTTTGCGTGAGCCGTGTGCAGGACCAACCGTGTAAGGGGTGCATTGCGACCGTGACAAGCGTGTTGTGAGTGTACCGGCTTTTTTCCTTTTAAACTTGGTGCTTCACCCCCTCAAACAAAAACTTGGTGCTTCGCGCGATCCATCAAGACTACTACTAATAATCCGGTAATCCCGACTAAAACGGCACGGCCGGGAATTTTCCCGCGCGATATGCTGGGAGGTTGGTGTTGGTGTCAAAACCGGCAATCTCGGGTAGGGGAGTCCAAGCTGTGCGTCCGAGGATCAATAGTAACAATGGAGAAGGGACACAATGTTTACCCAGGTTCGGGCCCTCTTAATGGAGGTAAAAACCCTACTTCTGCTTGATTATATTCGAGGGTATAAAGGTTACAAGAGTTGATCTACCAGGAGATCGATTTAGATAACCCTAGATAGCTAGCCAAGCAATGTTGTGATCCTGCCTCCGCTCTACCCTCCGGTTTATATAGACAGCAGAGGGGCTTAGGGTTTGTACAAAGTCGGTTTTACAGAAAGGAATAATATATCCGGACACATATACTTGCCATCCACTCATGCGAGAGTCCCCACCGGATACGGGAGAGGATCTTCGGTCTTGTATCTTGATGGCCCATTAGTCCGGCCCACATCAGTAGACCGGACGCCCGAGGACCCCCTAATCCAGGATTCCCACAGTAGCCCCTGAACCAGTCTTCAATGTTGATATGTTCGGCGCTCAGATTGTCTTCAGTGTTGCAAGGCGGGTTCTTCCAAGAATACACATCGGCTTTCCTCTATAAAAGAATTGTATCCGGCTTTTTGTAATAAACACAATCCTTAGCCATGAAGGCAGGATATACAGAAAATGAGAACAATGTCTTTTACAGACAACTCTCTCCATGAAACATCAAAATCGAACCTTCGCCATTTTGAACCGTTTTCACACCCCGCGTTCCGCGCTTCGAGGCCATGCCTCATTGGCACGTCCTGTCAAAACAGAGATCGTGCCCACTTAACACGGGATTGCATATCAAGATATTTAGGTAATCCAACCATTTGCGACGCACGCATCCATCGGGAACAGGCAAGATTCAAGACACGAGTGGTGGGTGGTTGGTATTTTTATTCCCTATATGAGGGCAAGGGACCCCCACTTTCCTCCCCTCGCCTTCACATCTCCTTAGCCTTCCAATCTTCCCAGCTCTCTGCGCTCGCAAAGTCCTCAGCTTTGTCACCACCACCACCGCCCACTCCGACCATGGCCGGAGCTGGCTCCAAAGGCTAGTGGGAGACCTCCTCCATGACGGAGGAGAACATAGCAGATTTCCGGAGTGCGGGGTACCTTGCCACCAAAATGAAGCACCGGCTTCTCTCTGAAGGTCAAGTCCTTCCCACACCGGAGCCCGGTGAACGGGTCATCTTCCTTCCCCATTTCCTTAGGGGTTTAGGTTTCCCACTCCACCCATTCGTCCGCGGACTTATGTACAACTGTGGGCTAGATTTCCATGATCTAGCCCCAAACTCCTATGTCCACATATCGGCGTTCATCGTCGTGTGTGAGGCCCTCCTCCGCGTCCGACCACACTTCGGCTTATGGCTCAAGGTCTCCAATGTGAAGTCGAAGGTGGTCGACAGGCAGCACGCGGACTGCGGCGGGGCCATGATTAGCAAGCTGCCAAACACCACTTGGCCCAAGGGGGCCTTCATGGAGACCGTGAAGATCTGGCAACAGGAGTGGTTTTACATCACCGAACCACGCCGACCCAACTAGGCGGCCATCCCGGAGTTTAGATCCGGACCCCCCATGAGGCTCACCTCCTGGAACGAGAAGGCATTGACTGGGGGTCCCAAACGGAGGTGTTGGCGCTGCAAACGCGCATCACCAACGTGTTGGGAAAGAACGTTGGTTTAACCAATGTGATACAAATCATGCTTTGCCGCCACATTCTTCCCTGCCAGTGTCGAGCTTCCCCCATGTGGGAATTCAAGCCGGAGGATCCATGGACGATGGAGCGCTTCTATGGCGCCACTCACGGAGGGATGTGGAAGCTGCTTTTTAAGGTGCAGAAGAGCAGCTGGCCCATGGAGACCGAAGACATGGGCATCAGCATCGCGTATCCGACCTTTCCAGTAAGTGTTCGGTTATTCCGGAGACATATCTAGTCATAAGTTTATACAAATATTCGGTCAATGCCGAACCCATCAACCCATTTCTTGTTGCAGGGTTGGACCAAGAAGTCGGAGCGGAACAAGTGTCTGGCTCCGTTGCCCAAAAAACCAGTTATTCCTCAGCTGGAGAAAATGCTGGTTCCGGCGCCTTATCAGCCGCCGGAGGAGAAGGCCAAGAAGAAGAACGATGGGGCCAAGAACGGGCCCCGCTGCAAGGACTCTCCGGCTACAGTGTCCGGAGAGGTTGAGCCCGTCTCCTCTCACGAGGAAGACAAGGGCGAAGAAGAGGAGGAGGAGTATGATGAGGAGGTGGAGAGCGACTCTCCCCTCAGGACAAGGAGAGGGAAAAGGATGGCCCTTGAGGACTTAGAGGGGGCGATGTCGAAGAAAGGGCGAGTGGTCCTCTAGGACAGTTCGGACATAGGGACTGAACATAGTCCAGGGTGGACCCGAAGGGAGAAGCCCCTGGCCGAGACGTAAGTGTTAGAAATTCACTCGTTTAGCTATTTAAATCTGACTTCTTTGTGCTCATCCACCTTTACACTTTTTCATCCCTCCGCGCGAGATCCCGATCCCTTCTTCTTCGACGGGGAACTCTTTAGCCACTGGGGAGGCAGAGAGTGACGGCCCATCTTGTGCCTCCCCCCCCCGCCGCCCCGCCATGGAGGACACCGAGGTGTCATCCCAAAGGCCATCTCCTGGCCGGGGAGGGGGGGACAAGACATTCTGGCAGTCGCCCGAGGACAACACGTCGAGCATTGCAGAGCAAGGCGCGGCGATCCTCACAACCATCAAGGGCGAAGGCCTTCAACATTCCAGACCCTCGCCAAACACCGTCCCGGAGACCAGTACGACACCGCATTTGGATCAGCATCCCCCTTCGAAGGAGGGAGGGGGAGCAGGAGCCTCGTCGGCAGCCTCTGCCAATCCGGAGGCCGCTGATAGTATGCAGGAGGCACTGGAGCGTGCCTCCATGATAGAAGAACACCACACCCTTATGGGTGCGGCTATGGAAAAGGTTCAGTCCGCAAAGAGCAGGTTGACTGAAGGCTTCCACAGCCTGCTAGTAGGCTTCGAGGTAGGCAGCGTAATATTTTTGATAAGTATATTATGTATGTACATGTGAGGCGAAGCCCATATGTATACAGTAGCCCCCAAGACTCTGTCCCGATGAAGATAATACAAATAGAGGATCATTAATAAGTATGTCACGCACTGTTTTTTATGTCTGACAGGCTTCGAAGCTACTGGTTACTGCCCAGGCAGCTGAAATTGCAGAGCTCAATCGGAAGCTCCGGCTATCTGATGAGGAACTCAACCGTACCAACAAATAGTTCGAAGAAACCCAAGGTGTGTGGTTTGTCTGTATATTCAGAGTTTATGTATAGTCGGTTTGAAACGGAATAAGGGTGTTATGAATATACTCACAGTTGGCACAAACCGATGTCGAGTCCCTCAAGGGCGCCCTTGCCCAAGCCAAGAAGGAGGCAATGGCGAACAAGGTGGCCGCAGACAAGGCGGCCAAGGCTTTGGAGGAAGAGCAAACCACCCACCGAAAACACGAAGCGCGGGTGGAATAAATAGAGCAAGAGCTCAAGGATGCCATCGCAAGGTGTGAGTCCTTGGAGCAGAAGAGTTCGGAGCAAGCCTTAAAGCTCACTAAAGCTCTCGAGAGTCTAAAGGAGGCCCAGGTTGATGCCCAGGGAGCTCGCTAGGAGATACAAGAGGCAAAGCAGATTGCGGCTGGTAAGGCCTTTATCATGCAGAGTAGATATAGTAGTAAGAGGTATATTTTACTGACCAGAGTTTGGAGTTCTCCAGGCACCTTTGCTTATCTGTCGGGGAGCATTTGGGATGTTGCCGCATTCTTTCAAGCCGAGGAGGGGAGCTCGATGGAGAAGTTATTCTGGTCGCAATACCTTGTGCCAGAACTTCCCGCGGTCCTCAGCGACCAGCTGAAGCAGCTGTCCGAGGTGCACAGGGTTGCTGGATTGGCCATGAAGGATGTTATAATCCGCTTGTGGCCAGCCGATCCCATCCCGAATAGTCACTTCGGACTCGTGTGGCGGCTGGTGGAGGCGCTTCCTCGGATCTATGCCCTCAAGCATTTGGCCTGTATTGAGGGTGCTTGGATGGCTTTTGTCCATGTCAAGGTGTAGTGGGCAAAGATGAAGTCCGACAGCATTGCTACCACCGGGCCGCCTGAAAGGAAAGAACACCGGCGGCCAGAGATTTATTTTGATGAGGTCCTCGAGGGAGCCCGCCTTGTGGAGGGGCAGTGTTCGAAGGATGTCATCTTTGAATAATTGAGTCTGGTTTGTAAAAGGTATGTAGTGAACTCATTCTGTATGATATCTATGATTTAGTTTATCCTCCTATTTTGTTGTTGCTACGTCTTGAGCTTTCCTTGGTTTTCCTTGAAGAGGAAAGGGTGATGCAGCAATAGTAGCATAAGTATTTCCCTCCGTTTTTGAGAACCAAGGTATCAATCCACTAGGAGGCTCCTCAAAATTCCCACGCACCTACACAAACAAACAAGAACTCGCAACCAACACAATAAAGGATTGTCAATCCCTTCACGGCCACTTGCGAAAGTGAGATCTGATAGAGATAATATGATAAGATAAATATTTTTTTGGTATTTTATAATATAGATTGGAAAAGTAAAGATGCAAATAAAAGTAGATTGAAAGCTTATACGATAAAAGATATACCCGAGGGCCATAGGTTTCACTAGTGGCTTCTCTCAACATAGCATAAGTATTATGGTGGGTGAACAAATTACCGTCGAGCAATTGATAGAAAAGCGAATAATTATGATATTATCTAGGCATGATCATGTATATAGGCATCATGTCCATGACAAGTAGACTGACTCCTGCCTGCATCTACTACTATTACTCCACACATCGACCGCTATCCAACATGCATCTAGAGTATTAAGTTCATAAAGAATAGAGTAACACATGAAGAAAGATGACATGATGTAGAGGGATAAACTCATGCAATATGATATAAACCCCATCTGCTTATCCTCGATGGCAACAATACAATACGTGCCTCGCTGCCCCTGCTGTCACTAGGAAAGGACACCGCAAGATTGAACCCAAAGCTAAGCACTTCTCCCATTGCAAGAAAGATCAATCTAGTAGGCCAAACCAAACTGATAATTCGAAGAGACTTGCAAAGATAACTTAATCACACATAAAAGAATTCAGAGGAGATTCAAATATTTCTCATAGATAAACTTGATCATAAACCCACAATTCATTGGATCTCGACAAACACACCGCAAAAAGAGTTACATCGAATAGAGCTCCAAGAAGATCAAGGAGAACTTTGTATTGAGATGCAATGAGAGAGAAGAAGCCATCTAGCTAATAACTATGGACCCGAAGGTCTGTGGTTAACTACTCACAACTCATTGGAGAGGCCTTGGAGATGATGTAGAGGCCCTCTGTGGTCGATTCCCCCTCCGGCGGAGCGCCGGAAAAGGCTCCAAGATGGGATCTCACGGATATAGAAGGTTACGGTGGTGGAAATAGGTTTTCGTGGTCGCTTCTGATGTTTTCGGGGTACATGGGTATATGTAGGAGGAAGAAGTAGGTCGGTGGACGCTCGAGGGGCCCACGAGGGTGGGGGCACGCCTACCTGTAGGGGGCGCACCGGGCACCCTCTTGGCCGCCTCTCTTGTTTCTTGACTTCCACTTCAAGTCCTCTGAGTCACGTTTGTTCCAAAAAGATCGCTCCCGAAGGTTTCATTCCGTTTGGACTCCATTTGATATTCCTTCTCTTTGAAACACTGAAATAGGCAAAAAAACAACAATTCGGGCTGGGCCTCCGGTTAGTAGGTTAGTCCAAAAAATGATATAGAAGTGTAAAGTAAAGCCCATAAACATCCAAAACGGGTAATATAATAACATGGAACAATAAAAAATTATAGATACGTTGGAGACGTATCAAGCATCCCCAAGCTTAATTCCTGCTCTTCCTCGAGTAGATAAATGATAAAAACAGAATTTTTGATGCGGAATATCCAACCTAGCATAATTCTCAATGTATTTTTCTTTATTGTGGCATGAATGTTCAGATCCAAATGATTCAAAATAAAATTTCATATTGACATAAGAAATAGTAATACTTCAAGCATACTAATCAAAGCAATCATGTCTTCTCAAAATAACATGGCTAAAGAAAGTTCATCCCTACAAAATCATATAGTTAGGTCATGCTTCATTTTCGTCACACAAAAATGCTCCCATCTTGCACACCCCGATGACAAGCCAAGCAATTGTTTCGTACTTAAATAATCTCAAAAAATTTCAACTTTCACGCAATACATGAGCGTGAGCCATGGATATAGCACTATGGGTGGAATAGAATATGATGATGGAGATTGTGTGGAGAAGACAAAAAAGGAGAAAGTCTCACATTGACGAGGATAATCAACGGGCTATGGAGATGCCCATCAATTAATGTCAACATGAGGAGTAGGGATTGCCATGCAACGGATGCACTAGAGCTATAAATCTATGAAAGATGAACAAAAGAAACCAGTGGGTGTGCATCGAACTTGCTTGCTCACGAAGACCTAGGGCATTTTGAGGAATACCATCGTAGGAATATACAAGCCATAATGAAAAATTCCCACTAGTATATGAAAGTGACAACATATGAGACTCTCTATATGAAGAACATGGTGCTACTTTGAAGCACAAGTGTGGAAAAAAAGATAGCCCCTTTTTTATTATTTTTTATTTTTAGGCCTTTTTTTGGCCTTTCCTTTTTTTTATTTGGCCTTTATTTTGGGGGGGGGGGACAATGCTCTAATAATGATGATCATCACACTATTTACAACTCATGAACTACAACTCAATAGTAGAACAAGATATGACTCTATATGAATGCCTCCGACGGTGTACCGGGATGGGCAATGAATCAAGAGTGACATGTATGAAAAATTATGCATGGTGGCTTTGCCACAAATACGATGTCAACTACATGATCATGCAAGGCAATATGACAATGATGATGTGTGTCATGATGATGAATGGAACGGTGGAAAGTTGCATGGCAATATATCTCGGAATGGCTATGGAAGTGCCATAATAGGTAGGTATGGTGGCTGTTTTGAGGAAGATATAAGGAGGTTATGTTTGACAGAGCGTATCGTACCACGGGGTTTGGATGCACCGGCGAAGTTTGCACCAACTCTCAAGGTGAGAAACGGTAATGCACGGTACCGAAGAGGCTAGCAATGATGGAACGGTGAGAGTGTGTATAATCCATGGACTCAACATTAGTCAAAAAGAACTCATATACTTGTTGCAAAAATCTACAAGTCATCAAAAACCAAGCACTACGCGCATGCTCCTAGGGGGATAGATTGGTAAGAAAAGACCATCGCTCGTCCCCGACCACCACTCATAAGGATGCACAATCTAAGAACACCTCATGTTTCAAATTTGTTACACAACTTTTACCATACGTGCATGCTATGGGACTTTCCAACTTCAACACAAGCATTCTTTAAATTCATAATCACCCAACTTGCAAGACTCTAATATCACTACCTCCATATCTCAAAACAATTATCAAGTATCAAATTGATCATAGCATCCAATTCACTTCCTATGATAGTTTTTATTATACCCAACTTGGATGATCATCATTCTAGGACCAATTTTATAACCATAGCAAATACCATGCTGTTTTAAGAGACTCACAACATAATATAAGTGCAGCATGAGAGATTAACAATTTCTACAAAATTAAGCCACCGCCATGCTCTAAAATATATAAGTGAAGCACTAGAGCAAAAACTATCTAGCTCAAAAGATATAAGTGAAGCACATACCCTACTAGGAAAATGGCTATAGATGAAATGGACACTAATGGCGCACCACATGTGTGGTGCGCCATTAGTATATAGCAATGGCGCACCACATACAGGTGCGCCATTAGTAATATATTACTAATGGCGCTTTGGTGTGTGGTGCGCCATTAGAAGTTTTGAAAAAATAAAAAAATAGTTACTAATGGCGCAGTAGGATAGTGCGTCATTACTAGTTGACATAGTAATGGCGCACCACACCTTTGTGCGCCATTAGTAGCTTGAAAAAAAAAAATTGTTAGTAATGGCGCTTTTGTGGACAATGTGCCATTACTAGTTTTAACTAGTAATGGCGCACTGTCCACTGGTGCGCCATTACTAAGTTTTTTTCAAAAAAAAAATCAATTTTTTTTCAAAACTAGTAATGGCGTACCGTGGGTGTGGTGCTCCATTACTAGTTTAACTAGTAATGGCGCACCACCCCACGGTGCGCCATTACTACCTTGGCCCAAAAGTTCCACCGAATGCACCACCCCCGTGGACCGCCTTTTCAGTTTTCAAAACAAAAAAGAAAATGATGGAAATGTCAAAAAAATACAAAATAAGTTTCCCATGTGATATGTGGTCTAGGTGTTGGGAAAACTTACAAATATGAATTTCGACTTTATTTGCAAAATCTCTCTGGAAATTTGTAAAATGGGCATAACTTTTGCATACAAACTCGGATTAAAAAGCTTTTTATATGAAAAATCATCTACTCGAAAAGTTACATCCGACTTTAACTAGGGGAACCCCGTTAAACATTTTCCAAATCCCCAAAAACCTAACAGAGGCTTTCAAGATCTAGAGGCAAAAATTCAAAAAATTTCAAACTTACTAGTGGCGCATCGTGGATGTGGTGCGCCACTAGTAACAGAAAAAAATTGGTTTTGAACTTTTTTTCAAAAAATGGTACGTAATATGATCGGGAAGTTTGAAATATTTTTCAAAATTTCATCATAGTCATGAACATGAACAAAGTCCTAGACATCAACAAGGTATAATAGGATTGATATGCTAGATATATCAACAAGTGCTTGTGAAGTGAGCTGTTGTTGGGGTTGGATAGAACTCTGAAGTTAAGCGTGCTTGGGCTGGAGTAGTGTGAGGATGGGTGATCTTTCGGGAAGTTTGACCACGGAGTGCAATTTGACCTGGGATTAAGCCATAGTGACCTGAGATTAAGAAAAAACGAAAAAAAAACTAAAAAAAATTAAAAAAAAATAAAAAATTCGAAAAAAATAAAAAAAAATTGTTACTAATGGCGCACTTCTATGTGGTGCGCCATTAGTATACCAGATACTAATGGCGCACCGTGGCTATACTAATGGCGCACCACAGGTGCGCCATTAGTAAAAAAAATGTAATGGCGTGGTGCTAGTGGCGCACCTGTAGTGCGCCATTACTAGCGAAAATAGGTGCGCCACTAGCAGCCCTTTTTCTAGTAGTGATAGAGTATTCTAATAAATTCCAATCAAGTGGGTTTCTCCCAAAAGGTGTGTATAGGAAGGATGATTGTGGTAAACTAAAAAACAAAGACTAATATCATACAAAACGCTCCAAGCAAAACACATATCATGTGGCGAATAAAAATATAGCTCCAAGTAAAGTTACCGATAGACGAAAACGAAAGAGGGGATGCCTTCCGGGGCAACCCCAAGCTTAGGCTTTTGGTTATCATTGAATATCTTGGGGTGCCATGGGCATCCCCAAGCTTAGGCTCTTGCCACCCCTTATTCCATAGTCGATCAAATCTTTACCCAAAACTTGAAAACTTCACAACGCAAAACTCAACAGGAAATCTCATAAGCTCCGTTAGTGCAAGAAAGAAAAACCACCACATAAGGTACTATAATGAATTCATTATTTATTTATATTGGTGTTAAACCTATTGTATTCCAACTTCTCTATGGTTCATACCCTACATACTAGCCATAGATGCATCAAAATAAGAAAACAACACACGAGAAGCAGAATATGTCAAAAAACAGAGAAGGATGTAGCAATCTGTAACTATCGAATACTTTTGGAACTCTAAAAATCCTACCAAAATAGGAAGTCCTGGGAAATTTGTCTAGTGATCTACAGCAAAAAGAATGAACGCAAAATCACGTTTGTGTGAATTAGTAAAATTATTTTTGTGCGCGCAAAGTTTCTGTTTTTCAGCAGAATCAAATTAACTATCACCATAGGTTCTACTTGGCACAAACACTAATTAAAACATTAAAACACATCTAAACAGAAGGTAGATGCAAAATTTATTAATAAACAGAAGCAAAAACAAAAAACTAAAATAAAATTGGGTTGCCTCCCAACTAGCACTATCGTTTAATGCCCCTAGCTAGGCATAAAAGCGAGGATAAATCTAAGTAGTGCCATCTTTGGCACCCAATTCTTCAATAAAGCACTAATAATTTTTAGGAGTTTCTTTCTTTTTAGCAATGATTAAGCTCCTAGGCAAGAAATCAACAAATTCATTTGAAGCAAAAGGTTCCTTTATGATAGAGAGACAATTGGGGTGAACACTTATCGATTTGAGATCCGCATTTTCCTTACTAGAAGATTCACCCTTATTTTTAGGAACATACATTAATTTGGCAATTTTAGTAGGCGGAGTGGAAGTATTTTTCACGGATGAAAAGGCAGCCCCTAAGTTGGTAATGATATCCTCAAGTTTACCGATTCTTGAAGAATTTTGATCTATTCTTTCGTTAACTATAGGTTCTTTATCCTTAAAACTTTCCAGAGTAGCTCCAAACTTAGATCCAAATTGGGTGATTTGATTGTGGATCTTTTTATCCAAATTTTCAATTAACTCAACAGTAGCAACTTTATTTTCAATAATTTCAAGCCTTTGCATCACATGTTCCAAAGTTAAGATAGTTCCATTAACCAAGAGAGGTGGTAGACCAAACAAATCTAACATAGCATTATAAGAATCAAAAGTGTGGCTACCCAAGAAATTCCCTCCAGTAATAGCATCAAGAATACATCTATTCCAAGGAGTAATGCCTACATAAAAATTGCGAAGAAGGAAGGAAGTAGATTGCTTCCTAGTAGATCTATTTTGAGCATTACAAATTCTATGCCAAGCTTCCTTTAAATTTTCTCCCTCCCTTTGTTTAAAATTAAGAACTTCATGATCGAGAGTATTAACAATAATAGGAGGACTAGCCATAGCGACGAGCACACAAAAGGCAACTGAAAGAAAGAGGAGATTGGGAAAGAGAGGGTGAATGAAACGGCAAGGGTGAAGTGGGGGATAGGAAAACGAGAGGCAAATGGCAAATAATGTAAGTGCGAGGTAGATGCGTTTGTGATGGGTACTTGGTATGTCTTGACTTGAGTGAAGACTTCCCTGGCAACGATGCCAGAAATCCTTCTTTCTACGTCTTGAGCTTGTATTGGTTTTCCTTGAAGAGGAAAGGGTGATGCAGCAATAGTAGCGTAAGTATTTCCCTCAGTTTTTGAGAACCAAGGTATCGATCCAGTAGGAGGCTCCTCAAAAGTCCCACGCACCTACACAAACAAACAAGAACTCGCAACCAACGCAATAAAGGGGTTGTCAATCCCTTCACAGTCACTTGCGAAAGTGAGATCTAATAGAGATAATATGATGAGATAAATATATTTTTGGTATTTTATAATATAGACTGGAAAAGTAAAGATGCAAATAAAAATAGATTGAAAGCTTATATGATAAAAGATAGACCCGAGGGCCATAGGTTTCACTAGTGGCTTCTCTCAAGATAGCATAAGTATTACGGTGGGTGAACAAATTACTGTCGAGCAATTGATAGAAAAGCGAATAATTATGAGATTATCTAGGCATGATCATGTATATAGGCATCACGTCCATGACAAGTAGACTGACTCCTGCCTGCATCTAATACTATTACTCGACATATCGACCGCCATCCCGCATGCATCTAGAGTATTAAGTTCATAAGAACAGAGTAACGCATTAAGAAAGACGACATGATGCAGAGGGATAAACTCATGCAATATGATATAAACCCCATCTTTTTATCCTCGATGGCAACAATACAATACATGCCTTGCTGCCCCTGCTGTCACTGGGTAAGGACACCGCAAGATTGAACCCAAAGCTAAGCACTTCTCCCATTACAAGAAAGATCAATCTAGTAGGCCAAACCAAACTGATAATTTGAAGAGACTTGCATAGATAACTTAATCACACATAAAAGAATTCAGAGGAGATACAAATATTTCTCATAGATAAACTTTGATCATCAACACACAATTCATCGAATCTCGACAAACACACTGCAAAAAGAGTTACATCAAATAGATCTCCAAGAAGATCAAGGAGAACTTTATATTGAGATTCTAAGAGAGAGAAGAAGCCATCTAGCTAATGACTATGGACCCGAAGGTCTATGGTAAACTACTCACAACTCATCGGAGAGGCCTTGGAGATGATGTAGAGGCCCTCCATGGTTGATTCCCCCTCCGGCGGAGCGCCGGCGAAGGCTCCAAGATGGGATCTCGCGGATACAAAAGGTTATGGCGGTGGAAATAGGTTTTCATGGTCGCTTCTGATGTTTTCGGGGTACATGGGTATATGTAGGAGGAAGAAGTAGGTCGGTGGACGCTCGAGGTGCCCACGAGGGTGGGGTCACGCCCACCTGTAGGGGGCGCGCCGGGCACCCTCGTGGCCGCCTCGCTTGTTTCTTGACTTCCACTCCAAATCCTCTGGATCACGTTTGTTCCAAAAAGGTCGCTCCCGAAGGTTTCATTCCGTTTGGACTCCGTTTGATATTCCTTTTCTTCGAAACACTAAAATAGGCAAAAAAAATAGCACTTCGGGCTGGTCCTCCGGTTAGTAGGTTAGTCCCAAAACTTATATAAAAGTTTAAAGTAAAGCCCATAAACATCCAAAACGGGTAATATAATAGCATGGAACAATAAAAAAATTATAGATACGTTGGAGACGTATCAGTTGTTTATATGTCTGAAAGTTCACTAGTCGTCGGCTTCGGCCCCCACGTAAATATTACAGGGATGTTCGTTATCGCATGGCTGCTCTTAATCCAACGTGTTGGTCCAATATAGGTGGCGTCTTGCAAGGTGAACTATGCAATCGGACAATGTGGTTTTAGTACTTTCACTTAGCTATAAGAGTCCATTGGTGGCGCTAAGTACTATCCCCTTGTTGCGTGATCGGCGAGCCAGAGCATGGTGTCTTTGCAATGCGGCTGGTCGAAAACCCAACCCCTCGTATAACACGGCATAAATCGCGAGCGATTCGTAGTGTAATACTAAGCCGCTGGATCCCTGACCTGCTCTTGCTTATCATGACAGTCGAGTTTTGGCTTTCTCTACTGAGGTACTTGACCTGACGAACTGGAAATACAATCACAATAGTTCTCCCTTTACTACCTTAGCCGAACTTGCGGAACGTAAGGTGGTAAGCATAGGAGCCAGGCAACCCAACTGTAGACCGAAGACATGATTCGGAGCAGATGCATATAATGCAATATCCAGGACGCCGAAGAGTTCCCTATGGGTGTTCGGACTTAATAAATTTAGCGGGATCAAGTATAGCCCCTAGCACGTGTTGAACAATGTGTGTCTGTCGAATATAAGGATGAGCGCAGGTGACAAGGGAAAATTTCAATACCCAACCAAAAAGGTGGAAATTATCTGTGCCCTTTGTATCTTTATTGATGTTTCGATGACAGATAATGACGTTCAACGCTAACGTCATATTACATGCCTAAAGAAGAGAGAACTTTACATAAGGGGAAGTACAACACAGGGCCTAAAAACCATAGTTCGAAAAAGAAACTTTAATGATGCCCTGCCACACATCTGCACCTTTTCTCTTTAGTAGTGAGTCCTTTGAGAGGAGTGTTTGATGGCTGGGACATTCTAGCCTTAAAAGGATCTCCTGTGACAACCATCCAGTAAGTGGGGCTCTTGATGAACCCGCGTTGAAAGAAAAAATAAGAGGGGATATGTGGTCCATAGATGGTCAAGCCGTGGGATGGACCTATTCTGCAGAGTGCCTCTGGCATCGCCCAACGTATTTTTAGTGCGTAATTATTTGCGCGCGGTACCTGAACCACCACCTGATGGCTCAATCGGCGAAGGCCGAACTATGGATAGATGTCCGGATCCGCTGATTTATGCGCGGACCGGACTCGCTTGAATGCGTCCTTGGCTTTATTGGCCTGTGAACTGTTCGGCTTGATGAGACCGCAATACACTTCGGCTGCAAGGACCACGGTGTGCTCGTTGGTACGGACTGAGCACTCCATATTGCAATTGACTGTAATAACGCCGCGAGGTCCAGGCATTTTGAGCTTCAAATAAGCATAATGCGGGACTGCGTTAAAGAGGGCATGGTAACCACTGCGGAGTGGGACGATGTCGAAGATTAACTCTTCGCTACGAAAGTTATCTAGGGAGCCGAATACTACCTCCGGTGTGATTGAGCCCATGCAATGGGCCTCCACTCCAGGTATCACACCTTTAAAGGTATTGTTACTAAGCTTGATTCGTGATGGGTCAATCCCCATCTTTCGGATAGTATCTTGATAAATCAAACTGAGACTGCTTCCTCCGTCCATGAGGACTCTAGGGAGGTGGTATCCGCCGATGATTGAATCAAGGACTAGGGCGGCCGAACCTCCGTGATGGATACTAGTTGGGTGGTCCCTGCGATCGAAGGTGATCGGACAAGCTGACCATGGATTTTATTTGGGGGCGACAGGCTCTACGGCATAGACGTCCCGTAATGCGCGTTTGCGCTCCCTTTTGGGGATGTGAGTAACATATCTCATGTTCACTATTTTCACCTCGGGGGGAAATTGTTTCTGACCCCCTGTGTTCGGCTGGCAAGGCTCATCACTGTCTTCGCTTGGGGCCCTTTTCCCTTATGTTCGATATTTAACTTACCGGCCTGTTTGAAGACCTAGCAGTTCCTGTTGGTATGATTTGCAGGTTTATCGGGTGTGCCATGAATCTGACAGGGCCTCTCAATGATTTTATCTAAATTATGGCCCGTCTTTGCCTTTGAAAGGTTTCTTCCGCTGACTGGATTTCAGCCCGCTGAATCCGACATGGACAACCGTATTGTCTGCGTCGTCGTTGTTGCTATTCCATCATTTGTTTTTATTGCGGCGAGATTTACCGCTGCCGTCCCGCACCTCGGAGGTGCTGGGGTCACCTGAGCTGTTGCTTCTACGAGTCAACCAGCTGTCTTCGCCTGCACAAAAGCGCGTCATGAGTGTCGTTAAGGCTGCCATGGTCTTTGGCTTTTACTGCCCGGGGTGTCGGGCGAGCTATTCGTCACGAACGCTGTGTTTAAAAGCCGCTAAGGCTTTGGCATTCGGACAGTCTACAATCTGGTTCTTTTTAGTTAAGAACTGATTCCAAAGCTTGCGGACTGATTCGCCTGGCTGCTGGATTATGTGACTCAAGTCATCAGCGTCCGGTGGCTGGACATAAGTGCCCTGGAAATTAGCCCTAAAGGCATCTTCCAAGCCTTCCCAGGTTCCAATGGAGTTTTCTGGGAGGCTGTTTAGCCAGTTCCGTGCTGGCCCCTTCATCTTTAGGGGAAGATATCTAATAGCATGGAGATCATCTTCTCGAGCCATATGAATGTGGAGGAGGAAGTCTTCAATCTAGACGGCCGAATCTGTCGTTACATCGTATGGTTCAATGTTTACGGGTTTAAAGCCTTCTGGAAACTGATGTTCCATAACCTCATAAGTGAAGCATAGGGGGTGTGCGGCTACTCTGTATCTAGCGATGTCGTGGCGGAGATCGGCTGGCATCTGGGTTTGGTACTGATCCTGAACATAATGGCGATAGTCACGCCAGGCTTCATAGCCATTATCTTGTGCCGGGGCACGCCCCCTTGATCCGTAGATGAATCAGGTCTGGCCAGCTTTATAGGCTAGATCGTGTTGCAAGTCGTATGTATAGCCCACGGCTGCAGTCTCCCTGCCTCTTCGGCGAGGGGGCGTGGTTGGTTTTCGGCTTAATATGCCGCTTTATCCTGTCCACGTGGTGGTCGGTCTGGTTGGTCTGCCTGATTGTATTTCGACGGTATTGGTTCAAGGACTTCGTCGTCGAATTGAGGCAACAGCTTACGCCTAGGGTAACTTTTGATTGGTCGATCTTTGCCGTATTCCTCAGCGGCCAGGACCGTAGTCGACCTTTCATTCAACATGTCCTGCTCCTCTTTGAGCTGTTGCTGCTTTCTCTTCAGGCTCCGGGCTGTAGCAATAAGCTGTCGCTTGAAGCGTTCTTTGTCATGGGGTTCCTCTGGGACAATGAAGTCCTCGTCACCAAGGCTGACCTCCTCTTCGGATTCTAGCATGTAGTTGCTGTCCTCCGTGTCTTTGTTGTCAGCGCCTCCAGGGCTGTATTCACCTTCTTCCTGTTCGTCTTGTCTGGATGTGGGCTCGATAAGGTGTTCATTATCTTCGGCACCATTCGGAGTCTCGTTGTCTCCAGTGCCGGTATTACTGTCCTCTCGACGCGATCGGGAGTGACGCCGCTGGCATCGGCGCTTTGGTGGTTTATCGACGGGTCTATCCTCATCTGGGCTTGGGTTCTCCTCGTCGTTCTTCGGAGTGTCCACCATGTATACATCATATGTTGTGGTGGGCGTCCAACGCCCCGTAACGGGTGGGACTTGGCTTGGTTCCGCGTCGGCATCGTCGTCCACGCCATCGATGTCTTCAGAAGCATAATCTAGCATGTCGGTTAAGTCCTCGACAGTGGCTATCAAGTGGGTGGTGAGTGGGGCCTAAAATTCCCCTCTCTCAGCCCCCAGTCCGAGCTGGGTGCAGTTTGGGGAGAGGCCTCCGTGATGGCAAGAGATTGCATCAGACCCAAAGCTTCATCTAGGAGAGTGAGCGGGAACCGCGGGTCTGCCACGATGTGTTCGGCTTGGAGCGCATGGTCGGGTCTGCTAAGCACAGACTTCAGTAGTTCAGAGTGTTTGCCCAGAGCCAGGTTCAAGCCTTTGTCTGGATCTTCGGAAGGAAGTTCGATAAGGGGAGGAAGTCTGGCGGGGTTTACGCTCCCGTTTTCGGACAATGAGACCTGCCCCGGATCTAAGGCCAAGGTGGGTGTCGACCCCTGGACGGGATCTGATAGGGGATCCAAATTTTTTTCTTGGATGGGACAACGAGTGGCGGTCAAGGCCGCGAACCCATCAAAAACAAGATCTCCTCGGATGTCCATGATGTAATTCAGGTTTCCAAACCTGATCTGATGGCCGTAGGCGTAACTGTTGACTATCTCAAGCCGGCCGATCGAGTTGGCTCGAAGCACAAAGCCACCAAACACAAAAACCTGCCCGGGAAGAAAAGTTTCCCTGGACACAGCATCGTCATTGACGAAGAGGTGAGCCATTGATCTTTCTGTCGACGATACAGCAGAGCTCTCAATGAAAGCACCAACATCGGTGTCAAAACCGGCAGATCTCGGGTAGGGGGCCCAAGTTGTGCATATGAGGATCAATAGTAACAATGGAGAAGGGACCACGCGAGGGCGGCTTTGGCAGAGCGAATGGAGTGGAGAGCGCTGGGGGGGGGGGGATTTGGGAATATTATTGGCTAGTTCGCCGATGGGCGGTTGAATTTGGGATTTGGGTGAAATCTTTTTGGGGGGGGGGGATTTCGCGCGGTGGGCAGGGGAGTTTGGTGCATGGTCAGTTTCTCCAAGTGCAGTCCCACGTGTCAGGGAAGAGGCAAGCCGAAGCGCGTTCCGTTTGCGTGAGCCGTGTGCAGGTCCAACTGTGTAAGGGGTGCATTGCAACCGAGACAAGCGTGTTTTGAGTGTACCGCCGTTTTTTCCTTTTAAACTTGGCGCTTCGCCCCCTCAAACAAAAACTTGGTGCTTCAAGCGATCCATCGAGACTGCTACTAATAATCCAGTAATCCCGACTAACACGGCGCGGCCGGGTATTTTCCCGCGTGATATGCTGGGAGGTTGGTGTCGGTGTCAAAACCGACAGATCTCGGGTAGGGGGGCCCAAGCTGTGCGTTCGAGGATCAATAGTAACAATGGAGAAGGGACACAATGTTTACCCAGGTTCGGGCCCTCTTAATGGAGGTAAAAACCCTACTTATGCTTGATTATATTCGAGGGTATAAAGGTTACAAGAGTTGAACTATTATTGTGAAAGTTCATATACACCGGACGAGATTCATGGAAACACAACATGTTTTCATTACATTTCGAACTTTTATAGGACAAAAAATTAAAAGAAACCCGACCCTAAACCTATTCTACGCCGGCGACCGATGTCCTCCATCTGTGATCTCCATGTACGGGGGCGTGGTTCAATACCCGTGAAGTGAAGGTGCGGTCTCCAGCGAGGAAGAGTAGAACACAGGAGATGGACCGGCCTGTTGGCACACAATGCGTTGCCGCCTCCCATGCCCTACTCATCCTCGAAGGAGTCCCCGACCTCAGCGGTGCTGCTGGACATGAGGTCGATGATGATGGACGTGGACGGTCCATCGCTTCACCTGCCACATGCGCCACCGAACATTGTGATGGGGAACGTAGTAATTTCAAAAAAATTCCTACGCACACGCAAGATCATGGTGATGCATAGCAATGAGAGGGGCGTGTTGCCTCGTACGCACTCGTGAGACCAAGCGAAGCGCTGACGCAACGTAGAGGAAGTAGTCGACGCCCTCCCGGTCCGACCGATCCAAGCACCGTTACTCGGCACCTCCGAAGTTCTTGACACGCGTACAGCTCGATGACGCACCCTCGATCTCTAATCCAAGAGAGGCTCGAGGGGAGTTCCGTCGAACGACGGCGTGGTGACGATCTTGATGTTCTCTGTCGCAGGCTTCGCCTAAGCACCGCTACAATATGATCGAGGTGTAATATCGTGGAGGGGGCACCGACACGGCTAAGGAACGATCAATGATCAACTTGTGTGTTCTAGGGTGCCCCTACCCCGTGATATAAAGGAGGGAGGGAGAAGGTGGCCGGCCTCAAGGGGGCGCCATAGGGGGGGAAACCTACTCCAAGTAGGTTTCCTCTCTTTCCTTATCTTATTTGGAGGGAAGGAAGGAGTACTAGTATTAGGAAGTAGTACTAGTAATAGGAAGGAAGAGAGGGGAAGGAGAAAGAAAGGGGCCCAGCCTCCCCAATCGGATTGGGCTTGGGGGCGCCTCCCTTGCTCCTTCTCTCTTCCTCCTACATGGGCCCAATAAGGCCCATATACCTCCCGGGGGGTTCCGGTAACCTCCCGGAGCTCCAAACTTCTCCGGAACCTTTCCGGTGTCCAAATATATCCGTCGAATATATCAATCTTTACGTCTCGACCATTTCGAGACTCCTCGTCATGTCCGTGATCATATCCGGGACTCCGAACAACCTTCGGTACATCAAAATACATAAACTCATAATATAACTGTCATCGAAACCTTAAGCGTGCGGACCCTATGGTTCAAGAACATGTAGACATGACCGAGACATGTCTCGGTCAATAACCAATAGCGGGACACGGATGCCCATATTGGTTCCTACATATTCTACGAAGATCTTTATCGGTCAAACCGCACAACAACATACGTTGTTCCTTTGTCATCGGTATGTTACTTGCCCGAGATTCGATCGTTGGTATCCAATACCTAGTTCAATCTCGTTACGCAAGTCTCTTTACTCGTTCCGTAATACATCATCTCACAACTAACTCATTAGTTGAAATGCTTGCAAGGCTTAAGTGATGTGTATTACCGAGAGGGCCCGAGATACCTCTCCGACATTCGGAGTGACAAATCCTAATCTCAAATACGCCAACTCAACAAGTACCTTCGAGACACCAGAGAGCACCTTTATAATCAGCCGTTACATTGTGACGTTTGGTAGCACACAAAGTGTTCCTCCGGTAAACGGGAGTTGCATAATCTCATAGTCATAGGAACATGTATAAGTCATGAAGGAAGCAATAGCAACATACTAAACGATCGTGTGCTAAGCTAACGGAATGGGTCATGTCAATCAGATCATTCAACTAATGATGTGATCCCGTTAATGAAATAACAACGCTTTGTCCATGGTTAGGAAACATAACCATCTTTGATTAACAAGCTAGTCAAGTAGAGGCATACTAGTAACACTCTGTTTGTCTATATATTCACACATATGTTTCCGGTTAATACAATTCTAGCATGAATAATAAACATTTATCATGATATAAGGAAATAAATAATAACTTTATTATTGCCTCTAGGGCATATTTCCTTCAGTCTCCCACTTGCACTAGAGTCAATAATCTAGATCACATCACCATGTGATTCACATCGATAGTTCACATCATCATGTGATTAACACCCATAGTTCACATCGCCATGTGACCAACACCCAAAGGGTTTACTAGATTCAGTAATCTAGTTCACATCGCTATGTGATTAACACCCAAAGAGTACTAAGGTGTGATCATGTTTTGCTTGTGAGAGAATCTTAGTCAACGGGTCTTTCACATTCAGATCCATTATGTATTTTGCAATTTTCTATGTCTACAATGCTCTGCACGGAGCTACTCTAGCTAATTGCTCCCACTTTCAATATGTATCTAGATCGAGACTTAGAGTCATCCAGATCGGTGTCAAAACTTGCATCGACGTAACCCTTACTGACTAACCTTTGTCACTTCCATAATCGAGAAACATATCCTTATTCCACTAAGGATAATTTTGACCGATGTCCAAATGATCTACTCCTAGATCACTATTGTACTCCTTGCCAAACTCAGTGTAGGGTATACAATACATCTGTTACATAGCATGGCATACTTTATAGAACCTATGGCCAAGGCATAGGGAATGACTTTCATTCTCTTTCTATCTTACGCCATGGTTGGGTTTTGAGTCTTACTCAATTTCACACCTTGTAACACGTGCAAGAACTCTTTCTTTGACTGCTCCATTTTGAACTACTTCAAAATCTTGTCAAGGTATGTTCTCATTGAAAAACTTATCAAGCGCCTTGATCTATCTCTATAGATCTTGATGCTCAATATGTAAGCAGCTTCACCGAGGTCTTTCTTTGAAAAACTCCTTTCAAACACTCCTTTATGCTTTGTAGAATAATTCTACATTACTTCCGATCTACAATATGTCATTCACATATACTTATCGAAATGTTGTAGTGCTCCCACTCACTTTCCAAATAAATACAGGCTTCATCGCAAGTCTCAGATAAACTATATGCTTTGATCAACTTATCAAAGCGTATATTCCAACTCCGAGATGCTTGCACCAGTCCATAGATGCACATTTTGTTAACACCTTTAGGATCGACAAAACCTCTTGGTTGCATCACATACAACTCTTCTTTAATAACTCCATTAAGGAATGCAGTTTTGTTTATCCATTTGCCAGATTTCATAAAATGCGGCAATTGCTAACATGATTCGGACAGACTTTTAAGCATCGATACGAGTGAGAAAATCTCATTGTATTCAACATCTTGAACTTTGTCAAAAACTTTTTTTCGACAAGTCTAGCTTTGTAGATAGTAACACTACTATCAGCGTCCGTCTTCCTCTTGAAGATCCATTTATTTTCTATGGCTTGCCGATCATCGAGCAACTCCACCAAAGTCCACACTTTGTTCACATACATGGATCTCATCTCGATTTCATGGCCTCAAGCCATTTCGCTGAATCTGGGCTCATCATCACTTCCTCATAGTTCGTAGGTTCATCATGGTCTAGTTACATGACTTCCGAACAGGATTACTGTACCACTCAGTGCGGATCTCACACTGGTTTACCTACGAGATTCGGTAGTAACTTGATCCGAAGTTACATGATCATCATCATTAGCTTCCTCACTAATTGGTGTAGTAGTCACAGGAACAGAATTCTGTGATGAACTACTTTCCAATAAGGGAGAAGGTACAATTACCTTATCAAGTTCTACTTTCCTCCCACTCACTTCTTTCGAGAGAAACTCCTTATCTAGAAAGGATCCATTTATTAGCAACGAATGTTTTGCCTTCGGATCTGTGATAGAAGGTTTACCCAACAATTTCCTTTGGGTATTCTATGAAGACGCACTTCTCCGATTTGGGTTTGAGCTTATCAGGATGAAACTTTTTCACATAAGCATCGCAGCCCCAAACTTTAAGAAACGACAACTTTGGTTTCTTGCTAAACCACAGTTCATATAGTGTCATCTCAACGGATTTAGATGGTGCCCTTTTAATGTGAATGCAGCTGTCTCTAATGCATGATCCCAAATCGATATTGGTAAATCGGTAAGAAACATCATAGATTGTACTATATCCAATAAAGCACGGTTATGACGTTCGGACGCACCATTATGATGTGGTGTTCCAGGTGGCATGAATTTGTGAAACTATTCCACATTGTTTTAATTGAAGACCAAACTCGTAACTCAAATATTTGTCTCTGCGATCAGATCGTAGAAACCTTATTTTCTTGTCACGATGATTTTTTCACTTCACTCTGAAATTCTTTGAAACTTTCAACTATTTCAGACTTATGTTTCATCAAGTAGATATACCCATATCTGCTCAAATCATCTGGGCAGGTCAGAAAATAACGATACCCGCCGCGAGCCTTAACACTCATTGGATCGCATACATCAGTATGTATTATTTCCAATAAGTCAGTTGCTCGCTCCACTGTTCCGGAGAACGGAGTCCTAGTCATCTTGCCCATGAGGCATGGTTCGCAAGCATCAAGTGATTCATAATCAAGTGATTCATAATCAAGTGATTCCAAAATCCCATCAGCATGGAGTTTCTTCATGCGCTTTACACCATTATGACCTAAACGGCAGTGCCACAAATAAGTTGCACTATCATTATTAACTATGCATCTTTTGGTTTCAATATTATGAATATGTGTATCACTACGATCGAGATCCAATGAACCATTTTCATTGGGTGTATGACCATTGAAGGTTTTATTCATGTAAACAGAACAACAATTATTCTCTAATTTTAAATGAATAACCGTATTGCAATAAATATGATCAAATCATAGTCATGCTCAACGCAAACGCCAAATAACATTTATTTAGGTTTAACACTAATCCCAAAAGTATAGGGAGTGTACGATGATGATCATATCAATCTTGGAACTACTTCCAACACTCATCGTCACTTCCCCTTCAACTAGTCTTTGTTTATTCTGTAACTCCTGTTTCGAGTTACTAATCTTAGCAACCGAACAAGTATCAAATACTCAGGAGCTACTATAAACACTAGTAAGGCACACATCAATAACCTGTATATCAAATATACCCTTGTTCACTTTGCCATCCTTCTTATCCACCAAACATTCAGGGCATTTCCGCTTCCAGTGACCATTCCCTTTGCAGTTGAAGCACTTAGTCTCAGGCTTAGGTCCATACTTGGGCTTCTTCACTTGAGCAGCAACTTGCTTGCCGTTCTTCTTGAAGTTCCCCTTCTTCCCTTTGCCCCTTTTTCTTGAAACTAGTGATCTTGTCCACAATCAACACTTTGATGTTTTTCTTTGATTTCTACCTTTCGCCAATTTTTGCATTGCGAAGAGCTTGGGAATTGTTTTCATTATCCCTTGCATGTTATAGTTCATCACGAAGTTCTACTAACTTGGTGATGGTGTCTAGAGAATTCTGTCAATCACTATCTTATCTGGAAGATTAACTCCCACTTGATTCAAGTGATTGTAGTACCCAGACAATCTGAGCACATGCTCACTAGTTGAGCGATTCTCATCCATCTTTTAGCTATAGAACTTGTTGGAGACTTCATATCTCCCAACTCGGGTATTTGCTTGAAATATTAACTTCAATTCCTGGAACATCTCATATGGTCCATGATGTTCAAAACATCTTTGAAGTCCCGATTCTAAGCCGTTAAGCATGGTGCACTAAACTATCAAGTAGTCATCATATTGAGCTAGCCAAACGCTCATAACGTCGATCCGCTCCCGCAATAGGTCTGTCACCTAGCGTGCATTAAGGACATAATTCTTACGGCAAAGAATGAGGATAAACCTCAGATCGCGGATCCAATCCGCATCATTGCTACTAACATTTTTTTTCAACACAATTTTCTCCAGGAACATATCAAAAGAAACATATGAAAGCAACAACGCAAGCTATTGATCAACATAATTTGCAAAATACTACCAGGACTAAGTTCATGATAAATTTAAGTCCAATTAATCATATTACTTAAGAACTCCCACTTAGATAGACATCCCTCTAGTCATCTAAGTGATCACGTGACCCAAATCAACTAAACCATAACCGATCATCACGTGAGATGGAGTAGTTTTCAATGGTGAACATCTTATGTTGATCATATCTACTATATGATTCACGCTCGACCTTTCGGTCTCCGTGTTCCGAGGCCATATCTGCATATGCTAGGCTCGCCAAGTTTAACTCGAGTATTCGCGTGTGCAAAACTGGCTTGCACCCGTTGTAGATGGACATAGAGCTTATCACACCCAATCATCACGTGGTGTCCGGGCACGATTTAACTTTGGCAACGGTGCATACCGTGGAGAACACTTCTTGATAATTTTAGTGAGAGATCATCTTAAAATGCTACCGTCAATCAAAGCAAGATAAGATGCATAAAGGATAAACATCACATGCAATCAATATAAGTGATATGATATGGCCATCATCATCTTGTGCTTGTGATTCCATCTCAAGCACCATCATGATCACCATCGCCACCGGCGCGACACCTTGATCTCCATCGTAGCATCGTTGTCGCCACGCCATCTATTGCTTCTACGACTATCGCTACCGCTTAGTGATAAAGTAAAGCAATTATGTATGCTTGCATTTCATACAATAAAGCGACAACCATATGGCTCCCGCCAGTTGCCGATAACTTCAGTTACAAAACATGATCATCTCATACAATAAAATATAGCATCATGTCTTTGCCATATCACATCACAACATGCCCTGCAAAAACAAGTTAGACGTCCTCTATTTTGTTGTTGCAAGTTTTACATGGCTGCTACGGGCTTAAGCAAGAACCTAATCTCACCTACGCATCAAAACCACAACGATAGTTTGTCAAGTTGATGCTGTTTTAACCTTCGCAAGGACCGGGCATAGCCACACTCGGTTCAACTAAAGTTGGAGAAACTGACACCCGCTAGTCACCTGTGTGCAAAGCACGGCGGTAAAACCAGTCTCGCGTAAGCGTACGCGTAATGTCGGTCCGGGCCGCTTCATCCAACAATACCGCCGAACCAAAGTATGACATCTTTGGTAAGCAAGATGACTTATATCGCCCACAACTCACTTGTGTTCTACTCGTGCATATAACATCAAACCATAAAACCTAGGCTCGGATGCCATCGATGGGGAACGAGTAATTTCAAAAAATTCCTACGCACACGCAAGATCATGGTGATGCATAGCAACGAGAGGGAGAGTATTGTCTCACGCCTCATAGACCGAAGCGAAGCGCTGATGCAACGAGAGGAAGTAGTCGACGCCCTCCGGTCCGACCGATCCAAGCACCGCATTCGCACCTCCGAAGTTCTTGACACGCAGACAGCTCGATGACGCACCTCGATCTCTAATCCAAAGAGAGTCTCCGAGGGGAGTTCCGTCGTAACGACGGCATGCCGACGATCTTGATGTTCTCTGTCGCAGGCTTCGCCTAAGCACCGCTACAATATGATCGAGGTGTAATATCGTGGAGGGGGCACCACACACGGCTAAGGAACGATCAATGATCAACTTGTGTGTTCTAGGGTGCCCCTACCCCGTATATAAAGGAGGAGGGAGGAGGTGGCCGGCCTCAAGGGGGGCGCCATAGGGGGGGAAACCTACTCCAAGTAGGTTTCCTCTCTTCCTTATCTTATTTGGAGGGGAAGGAAGGAGTACTAGTATTAGGAAGTAGTACTAGTAATAGGAAGGAAGAGAGGGAAGGAGAAAGGAAAGGGGGGCCCCCTCCCCAGTCGGATTGCTTGGGGCGCGCCTCCCTTGCTCCTTCTCTCTTCCTCCTACATGGGCCCAATAAGGCCCATATACCTCCCGGGGTTCCGTAACCTCCTGAGCTCCAAACTTCTCCGGAACCTTTCCGGTGTCCAAATATATCCGTCCAATATATCAATCTTTATGTCTCGACCATTTCGAGACTCCTCGTCATGTCCGTGATCATATCCAGACTCCAAACAACCTTCGTACATCAAAATACATAAACTCATAATATAACCATCATCGAAACCTTAAGCGTGCGGACCCTACGGTTCAAGAACATGTAGACATGACCGAGACATGTCTCGGTCAATAACCAATAGCAGGACCTGGATGCCCATATTGGTTCCTACATATTCTACGAAGATCTTTATCGGTCAAACCGCACAACAACATACGTTGTTCCTTTGTCATCGGTATGTTACTTGCCCGAGATTCGATCGTCGGTATCCAATACCTAGTTCAATCTCGCTACGCAAGTCTCTTTACTCGCTCCGTAATACATCATCTCACAACTAACTCATTAGTTGAAATGCTTGCAAGGCTTAAGTGATGTGTATACCGAGAGAGGCCCTGAGATACCTCTCCGACATTCGGAGTGACAAATCCTAATCTCAAATACGCCAACTCAACAAGTACCTTCGAGACACCAGAGAGCACCTTTATAATCACCCGATTACGTTGTAGACGCTTGGTAGCACACAAAGTGTTCCTCCGTAAACGGAGTTGCATAATCTCATAGTCATAGGAACATGTATAAGTCATGAAGGAAGCAATAGCAACATACTAAACGATCGTGTGCTAAGCTAACGGAATGGGTCATGTCAATCAGATCATTCAACTAATGATGTGATCCCGTTAATCAAATAACAACGCTTTGTCCATGGTTATGAAACATAACCATCTTTGATTAACAAGCTAGTCAAGTAGAGGCATACTAGTGACACTCTGTTTGTCTATATATTCACACATGTATTATGTTTCCGATTAATACAATTCTAGCATGAATAATAAACATTTATCATGATATAAGGAAATAAATAATAACTTTATTATTGCCTCTAGGGCATATTTCCTTCACATTGGATGTCGACAAGTAGGACGCGTGGCTGACGGTTCTCCTATTGTCGGCCGCCAGCATGACATTGCTTATGCGGTCATGTCCACGTCCGGCTACGCCGCTATTGTGTCGCGAGTGGCCACTTGAGCAAGGGCAGCGACCTCGAGCTTCATCCCCGAAGACAAGCTCTCCCGCAGAGCGTTCGCGCTCGCTGTCATGGGGGATGTGGTACCAGGTAGTAGGACGATGCGCTATGGTGTGGAGTTTAGCTAGGCGTTACCGCTTTAAGTAGCGCATTCCGATGAGGCCAAGCGTCCGGGTGCGTCATTAAGTCGCCGGAGTTGGTTCCTCGGGCAGCAAGCCTCTTAATGACAGCATACGGACGGACGACATGAATGTGGCAGCTGTCGCCGCCTGGGTTGCACCACGCGACGGCGCGAGGGATGAGGGTTTTTGGTGTGCCAGGGGAGTCAGCTGCAGTCGTGGCAACATTGGAGATGCCCTTTGCTCACATGCGACCCCCAGAAGTCATTGAAAAAGCAAGATGACCTGGCATGGTCTCAGGTCCTAGGGATGTAGTTGGCCGCGCTACAACACTCCGCAGAAGCATCGCGGCACGTGCGCACTTCGGTGCCCTGTGCATGCTCGACGAGCCGGGTGTTGATCTGCTGTTCGTGCCACAGCGCTAACGCCACCCTCGGCACCCTGAAGCCGACCGTGCCCAGCAACGATGAGTGTGTTGCTCACAGCGGTCGCCGTGTCCAGAGGCAGTGCGGGAGCTGCGCCACATTGCTGGCCCCCACGACCCACATGAACGGTTGCCGGTGGCGAGGAGATCGTGGGTTAGCTCCTCCATTGGACTAGTCTGCGCCTGTCATCCCGACAGTTGTGCCCCACATGTCCATTTCCCTGTTTTCCCAGCCAAATTTGAGCGTCGGTGCTCCACGTTGCGCATTAGGCGTAGAACAGGTGGTTTTTGTGCCCTGGTTCAAATGTAGTACAATGCCAAGTTTTTACCCTAGCCCCAAGTGTGGTGGTTTTGGGTACGGTACCACCCTTTTCATTTTCAACTAATGAAGCGTAACACTTGATTAAGTAGCCAGATGATGTGCTATTGTAGGTGTCCGACTGTTTGAAGGAATAATTGAGGTGTGCCCGGTCCGTGCCCACATTTAGGGGTCCAACTTACCATGTTCCAGCAATAGTAACTATACTAGTCCCTACGTACTCCCTCTGTTTTTATTTACTACGCATTTTAGCTTTGCTCAAAGTCAAACTTTCTAAACTTAGAAAAAGTTTATAGACAGAAATAATAACATATACAATAACAAATCAATACCATTAGATTCATTATTGAATATACTTTCACATCATATAGATTTGCTATTGTAAATGTTCATATTTTTCTAAAAAATTGGACAAATTTTATGAAGTTTGACTTAAGTCAAACCTAATATGCTAAGTAAATAAAAAATGGAGGGAGTATCTTACTCCGTGACCAAGAGGGAAGGGAAAACGAGACAACTTCTTGTTTATTTGAGCCGTTCAAGTGTAATCATGTGGCGTTGCTTATTTCTCATTCCTCTCCAACACTCTTCCCCATCGATCATGTCGCCCTCCGATCGAGTCCATCCTCCCGCATGACTCATTTGAACATTCCGTCGAGTATCATTGGCATGTGGGCATAGACCATGCTTGTATTTCCAATGTTGTAATTTGTCCGACATGCATACAGACAAAGGGTTCGTTTAAAGTTTCACTTTGCCTCCACTACGTGTCGCTTCCCATCTTAGTTTTGACATTCCATTCGGTTCATGCCCCAACACATCTTCACGACATCGATTGATATTGAGAGATCAAGTGCGTGTCATGCAAGGAGATAAAGGTTTGGTGAGTTTATGATAGAAATGACCCGGGGGGTCTGTGGGTATCGGAGGAGTATATTGTACGTTCAAAAGTGAAACAAATGTAATGTACCCATCCTAGTCCTCTTTCAATCGATCTCCGGACCCTAAGATGAAACCAAGAGAGAACGAGTGGGTGCATGTGTGATACCTAAGGCGGATTCAAATTTTGAACCGGTGATCATAGCATCAGCAAATCATTTATAAAGAGTATTCAATGTTTGTTTCACTTTTGAATGTACAATATAATCCCTCCAATCCTTTCTAGTTTACATATAACTTTTATGTGTATCCAAAGTGTCTCTACTTTGATCAAACTTACAGAAAAACATACCAACATTCAATAACGCCCAATCAATATTGTTAGATTCGTACGTACTCCTAAATTTGGATTCAAACAGAGATGGTTTCCAATTTGTTTTGAAACACGTGAACATGCTTGTTCTCATGCATGCTCTTCCTACTAGGATTTCGCCACGTATCGCCAGTCCAATAGTAACTTTTTTAAGCTCCCTGTCCAATAGTACTAGTGGAATACTGACAATCCAACATCTGCAGTAGAGTATGTAGTGCTCATAGTACCAGTAGTATACTCCCTCTGTTTTTATTTACTCCGCATAAAACGGCGGGAGTACTAGAAACACTCGGCCGACCTCTCTCTCTTCTACTACCTCCTTCCTGGTTTATTACTCCTCTTTGTAATTTGTGCTAATTTTTTACCAACGATTTAACAAATGGAATGTTAGTGCATGTTAGTAAAATTATATCATTGGATTCGTATTTGAACATAAATTTCAATGATATAATTTTTTATGACATGCATGAATATTTTATTAGTTAAATTTATGGTCAAACTTTGGCACAGATTACAATGGAGACCAATAAATCAGGACAGAGGTAGTTGTAGTAGTATAAATGACGCGGGCGGGGGAGGGGCAGGGATGTCGGTTTGCTCCCAACTGCGGTCCCACAAGCGAGCAAAAACGCAAGACGAAGCGCGTTCCATTCGGTGAGCGACATGGCGGGTCCAGCATGCTGGGGTGAAATGTGAACGCGACAAGGGTGATGTACTATCAAAACTGATTGACCGGTTGTCAGCGGAACCACTATTCACACTAGAACGTTCGCTACTTGGCCTACGCCAGCCACTGCCCCAAAACCACACCTCCTCTCTAGCCCATTCCCCCACCTTTCGATCCCGTAGCCCGCATCAAGCGTCCCCTAGTTCGCCAGAAAGCCATGGTGCGCCGCAAGATCACGTACTACAAGATGCTGACACCGGAGCGCCGTGCAAAAATCACGGCAGCGATTGGCACCATAGACCTCCGTTCCCAAGCTCGCTTTGCGGCGGGCCAATGCCTGAGTTCTCTAGAGCCAAGCTCCAAGGAGGAGGAAGCCGATCCAGTGTTCATGGCAGAGGTCGCGGCGTAGAAGAACCCGATGTGTATGAGATGATGGATCGACTTCGTGTCGGCGTCCGGGGCCCCTATCGTGCTGGCGGACCAGCGGTTCAACCTGGCTATACTAAAGGAGGACCGGGAGGCGGAGGATCAATTCGACGCGGAGCGCGCAGATGCCGCTGCCATCGAGGCCCTCCTATAGGCAGAACCGGATGTCGTGGATGTGAACCAGGCGGCGAAGGCTCAACTTGACGCGGCGCGCGCGGATGCCATTGCCATCGAGGCCCTCTTGCAAGCGGAACCGGACGTCCTGGACTTGAACCGGGCGGCAGAGACTCAACTCGACGCGCAACACGGATGCCGCTGCCATCGAGGCCCTCCTGCAGGTAGAACTAGACGTCCTGGACTTGAACCAAGTGGTGCTCACATCCGTGTAGAGCGCCCGCACGCTCCGCTTAAACGAGTAGCTGGAGGCCGAGGACAACCACGGTGCGGAGACAAACGTCGGCAGCTACGGCTGGTTCGCGCTGGCAGCCAAAGACGGTGAGGTCGTCTCGTTCCGCGAGCAGTGATAGTTTTTCTTTATGTTGTTATTTTTAGGGATCTTTTGCTGTGTAAAAACATATATTTATGCGACTCACCTGACTTTCATCATTTGGGTTAGTCGATCATTTCAGGTGGTTGGATGAATATCCTACGTCTCCTAACCCTTCTTCCTCACCTTTTCTTCTTCTCCAACAGACCACCACACGGGCCGTACGGATCTTCCCCAACATGCGGTTGGATAAACATACTATATGAATGAAAATTATGTGTCAGTGGTAGGATGGATGAGATTGGTTTGATCACATGTGGTAGCACGTGTCAGTGAGGGTGCGTTCCCTTGGTTGGGTTCACAGCGTACAGGAGCGACTGTGTAAGGGTGCAGTGCGATCGCGACAGCCGTGCGCAAGTGTACCTCCTTTTCATTTTGAAAACTTTAGACAAGCTTGGCAAAAATGTGTGGTGAATTATGGCAATGCAAGCCCTAGACCCAAACAGGATACAAGTACGTACGTAGGAGTAATACTTGTGTTAAAAAAGAAAGGTGGGGTTTTCCTTCGCGGGATTGATCGATACAAATCCTCATTCAACATGTCAAATAATGCGTATTTTTTCTCCTACACCCGAAGAGCTAACCATCTCACTCCTCATCTCTTGATTAATGCAGCACCATGCAAACCAACCTTCTCACTTCCGCATGCATGGAAGGGTATAGTAATGTCCTGTGTTGCTTGTACGAGGCAAACACCATAAATTTTGCCTCGATTAGTGTTAGTGGCCTTTTGTAAATTGTAATTTTGAGATACTGGCCTTGTGTACAAAAAATACAGGTAGTAGCTATTTGACTTCCTTCCCCCCTTTTTTTGCAAAATGACTTCCTTCCCCATTGCGGTGACGTCGACGATATCTCGAACGTTGTCGTTTGGCGAAGTGCGTTCGATGGAGAACACCATTGAGGGAGACCATGTTAAGTCATTCGCAAGTGCCGCCTGCAAGCTGATACGACCGCCTTATTTGCATCCAGGAAGTCCGTTCAACCAAAGGATGTGTAAATGTACTAGTACTACACAATAGCGTTGTTCGTCCAGCTTAGTGCGGTCAGGTGATTTCTCGAAGAAGACGATGGAGAAGGGGAGTCAGTGAAGAGTGAAATGATGGTTGGTTCGTCCGTACTTTATGATTTGATGCCGCACTGCTTTGTGATATGTGATAAGGGACAGGGGTGTAGACTCTGTGCTCTATATTGTACATGCGTCCAAGCACGGGAGAAAGAGGAGAGAGGTTGCAATTTTCTATTCCTTCAATCAATCAATTAGGGAGCTTTGGTTCCATCATTTTGGCTTTGGCAGCACCGTCCACAATGGTTCACATTGATGCTAAAAGCTACTTTCACATTTGGCTACAAATTTTGGATGCCCTTAACTGTACCACTTGGTTTTGCTCCTGTGTGCTATCTATACAAAACTCGATTATATTGATCTAAAAATTATAGTATCAAGATTAGTAAAAAGGAGGGGATTTTGCCGCGCGGATGGTGGGGGAGGTTTCTTATTTTTAGAGGATGTTGGCCTGGCGGTTTTCTAACATGCAGTCCCACGTGTCAGTGCTTTACCAAGCCGACCCGCGTCCCACATGAGGCAGAAGAACGGCAGAAGCAACACGTTGTTAACTTGAAGAAGATGAGGGAGAAGCAGATTTGGCAACGAGTGAAATGATGGTTGCTTCGTCCCTCCAACTTCTTTTTTTAGCATAATTACGAGCAAGATGCCCGTGCGTTGCACAAAGTTGATGGAAAAGGTAACCACAACTGATAAATTGATGGATGGAGTACTAGTTATAGTGATGCATATAATTGCCTCCAAATGTGAGCAAAGGGATCGCACATGTCTGTATTGACTAGAACGAGAATGCAATAGCACAATAAGAATTAAGGCCACGATGATGCGATCACAGTGGTGGTTACAGGAGGCAAGAAGAAAGATGCATTGATACGTCTGTGTCGTATCTACTTTTCCAAACACTTTTGACCTTGTTTTGGACTCTAACTTGAATGATTTGAATGGAACTAACCCGGACTAATGCTGTTTTCAGTAGAACTGCCATGGTGTTATTTTTTTGCAGCAATAAAAGTTCTCGGAATGATCTGAAAATCCACGGAGCAACTTTTCAGAATTAATAAAAAATACTGGCGAGAGAATCAACATCAGGGGGCCCACACCCTGTCCACGAGGGTGGGGGGCGCGCCCCCTACCCTAGGGCACCCCCCCTGCCTCGTGGGCCCCCTGGACGTCCACCGACCTCAACTCCAACTCCATATATTTGCTTTCACAGAGAAAAAAATCAGAGAGAAAGTTTCGTCGCATTTTACGATACGGAGCCGCCTCCAAGCCCTAATCTCTCTCGGGAGGGCTGATATGGAGTCTGTTCGGGGCTCCGGAGAGGGGGATTCATCGCCGTCGTCATCATCAACCATCCACCATCACCAATTTCATGATGCTCACCGCCGTGCGTGAGTAATTCCATCGTAGGCTTGCTGGACGGTGATGGGTTGGATGATATTTACCATGTAATCGTGTTAGTTTTGTTAGGGTTTGATCCCTAGTATCCACTATGTTAGAGATTGATGTTGCTATTACTTTCTATGCTTAATGCTTGTCACTAGGGCCCGAGTGCCATGATTTCAGATCTGAACCTATTACGCTTTCATGAATATATGTGAGTTCTTGATCCTATCTTGCAAGTCTATAGTCACCTATTATGTATTATGATCCGACAACCCCAAAGTGACAATAATCGGGATACTTCTCGGTGATGACCGTAGTTTGAGGAGTTCATGTATTCACTATGTGTTAATGCTTTGGTCTAGTTCTCTATTAAAAGGAGGACTTAATATCCCTTAGTTCCCATTAGGACCCCGCTGCCACGGGAGGGTAGGACAAAAGATGTCATGCAAGTTCTTTTCCATAAGCACGTATGACTATATTCGGAATACATGCCTACATTACATTGATGAACTGGAGCTAGTTCTGTGTCACCCTATGTTATAACTATTACATGAGGAATCGCATCCGACATAATTATCCATCACTGATCCAATGCCTACGAGCTTTTTATTGTGCTTTGTTTATTTACTTTACTGTTGCTACTATTAAAATTGCTACAAAACTGCTACTGTTACTTTTGCTACTGTTACCGTTACTTCCATACTACTTTGCTACTAAATACTTTCCTGTAGATATTAAGTTATCCAGGTGTGGTTTAATTGACAACTCAAAAGCTAATACTTGAGAATCTTCTTTGGCTCCCCTTGTGTCAAAACAATAAATTTCGGTTGAATACTCTACCCTCAAAAACTGTTGTGATCCCCTATACTTGTGGGTTATCAAGATTATTTTTTGGCGCTGTTGCCGGGGAGCATAGCTCTATTCTTTGAGTCACTTGGGATTTGTATTTGCTGGTAACTATGAGGAAGTTGAAAGATGAAAGAAGTAAGATTTATCCCTCAACTACGAGGGGAGGTAAGGAACTGCCATCTAGCTCTGCACCAGATTCTCCTTCTGTTATGAGTAAGTTTGTGACACCTAAACCTGCTTCTGCTATTAATTCTGATATGTCGCATGTTATTGATGATGCCACTTCTACTATGCATGATACTTATGATGAAACTACTTCTATGACTGATACTACTGTGCCATTAGGTGAATATCTTGATGAACAACTTGCTAGGGTTAGAGAGAATGAAATTCTTGAAACTGATATTATTGAAGATAGTGGTGATGAAGGTTCTCCCCCTAAATATGAATTGCCTGTTGTTCCTGAGGGTTATGTTATGGATGAAGAAACTACTAGAGATTTTCTTGCTTGCAATGATAGATCTGATCTTAAGAAATTATTAGCTAAACTGAAACATAAAACTGTGAATGCTAGAATGAAATATGACCCTACTTTTGCTACTTCACCTATCTTTGTTACTTATAAGGATTATGAATTCTCTGTCGATCCTGAGATAATTACTTTGGTTGAATCTGATCCTTTTTATGGCTATGAATCTGAAATCGTTGTGGCGCATCTTACTAAGTTAAATGATATAGCCACCCTGTTCACTAATGCTGAGAAATCTCGCTACTATTATATCCTTAAGATATTTCCATTCTCATTAAAGGGTGATGCTAAAACTTGGTTTAATTCTCTTGATCCTAGTTGTGTGCGTAGTCCCAGGATATGATTTATTACTTCTCTGCTGAATATTTCACTTCTCATAAGAAACAAGCTGCCTTGAGAGAAATATATAATTTTGTGCAAATTGAAGAAGAGAGTCTCCCACAAGCTTGGGGGAGGCTTCTCCGGTTACTTAACGCTTTGCCTGATCATCCTCTTAAGAAAAATGAAATACTTGATATCTTTTATAATGGACTAACTGATGCTTCCAAAGACCACTTGGATAGTTGTGCTGGTTGTGTTTTCAGGGAAAGAACTGTTGATGAAGCTGAATTGCTATTGAATAATATGTTGACTAATGAAAATAATTGGACGCTTCCTGAGCCAACTCCGAAGAAGAGGGGAGATCTATTTCTTAGTCTTGAAGATATGCAAGAGGCAAAGAAATCTATGAAAGAAAAAGGTATTAAAGCTGGACATGTTAATAATTTACCTCTTGTTGAAGAAATACATGGTCTTAATTTACCACCTATTGAAGAAACACATGGTCATGATAACCCGACATAGGTAGTAAAGGTAAATTCTCTCTATGGATATGATAAAGTTGAAATCCCGTCTACTAAGTTTGCTAGCCAATGTTTGGATGAATTTGATGACTTTATGGTTGGACAAGAAAATTTCAATGCTTATGTTGGTAGAGAATTAAAGAGTAATGCTTACATGATTGGACACTTGAGTGATTATATGGCTAGAGTTAAAGGTCAACTTAAACTCATTAGTAAATATGCTTCTATGGTTACCACTCAAGAAAAACAAGTACTTAAAGCTCAAAGTGATTTTCTCGATGAATTAAATAATAAACATGATTTTGCTGTTAGAGTGGCTACTAGAATGGGTAAAATGACTCAGGATCCTTTGTATCCTGAAGGCCACGCTAAGAGAATTGAGCAAGATTCTCAGAGAAATAATGTAGATGCACCTAGTCCTTCTAAAAAGAAGAAAAAGAAAAATGATAGGACTCTGCATGCTTCTAGTGAACCTATTGTAGACACACCTGAGAATCCCAATGATATTTCTATTTCTGATGCTGAAACACAATCTGGGGATGAACATGAAACTAGTGATAATGTTAATGATGATGTTTATGTTGATGCTCAACCTAGCAATAATAATGATGTAGAGATTGAACCTGCTGTTGATCTTGATAACCCACAATCAAAGGATCAATGTTATGATAAGAGAGACTTTGTTGCTAGGAAGCATGGTAAAGAAAGAGAACCATGGGTTCAGAAACCCATGCCTTTTCCCCCTAAGCCATCCAGGAAAAAGGATGATGAGGATTTTGAGCTCTTTGCTTAAATGATTAGACCTATCTTTTTGCGTATGCGTTTGACTGATATGCTTAGAGTGAATCCTTATGCTAAGTACATGAAAGATATTATTACAAATAAAAGAAAGATATCGGATGCTAAAATTTCCACCATGCTGGCTAATTATACTTTTAAGGGTGGAATACCTAAGAAACTTGGAGATCCAGGAGTACCAACTATACCATGCTCCATTAAAAGAAACTATGTTAAAACTGCTTTATGTGATCTTGGAGCCGACGTTAGTGTTATGCCTTTCTCTTTATATCGTAGACTTAAATTGAATAAGTTGACACCTACTGAAATATCTTTGTAAATGGCCGATAAATCAACTGCTATACCTGTCGGTATTTGTGAGGATGTGCCTGTTGTGGTTGCAAACGTCACTATCTTAACGGACCTTGTTATTCTTGATATTCCCAAGGACGATAGTATATCGATTATCCTTGGTAGACACTTTTTGAATACTATCGGGGCTGTTATTGATTGCAACAAAGGCAAAGTCACTTTTCATGTTAATGGTAATGAGCATACGGTACACTTTCCGAGGAAACAACCTCAAGTTCACAGTATCAATTCTATTGGAAAAATTCCAACAATCATTATTGGAGGTTTTGAATTTCCTCTTCCTACTGTCAAGAAGAAATATGATATTATTATTATTGGGGATGTGCATCGCCCCATTGAGGTAACCTAGTGTTATTCGAAATTTCTCCGGTGCCATGTTATTCGGAATGAGTTTGTTAACAAGACTTGGTCAACCTTGTTAGTGGATTCCTTTTGATGAGCATGAGATGGATGAAGTTAGAAGGCACAACCTTCTGTACCCTCCTTTCATTTTCTGTTATTTAGATTAAATAAAGTAAAAATAGTATTTTCTGTCTGTTTTCTGAATTATCCATGCAATAAAAACTACCCGGAAAATAAAAGTTCTCCAAATGCCCTGTAAATTTAGTATGATTTTTTCTGGAATATTTGAGAATATATGGCACTGAGAACACAACAGGAGGAGCTGGCACCTGGCCACGAGGGTCCATGGCGCGCCCACCCCTACAAGGCGCGCCCCCTGCCTCGTGGGCTGTAACATCCCAAAATTTCAATTTGGAATGTTATACATTAGATCATCATTGCATATCATATTTTATTGCATTTTGGGTTGATCCTAGAAATTCTACGCAACTCAAGGACCCACAGAGAGAGTTGGAGATTTCGTTATTTTCATATTTGAGTTTTCTCAAATTTTGAAAAGAGGATCGTTTGATTTTAATTATTTTTCTCTTTGAATATTTCATATATGAAAAATAAAGAGAGGGGATAAAATGACTTCCCCAAAATAAAGAAATATTGAAGGCAAATAATAAAATCAAAGAAGAATTTTATTTGGAGTTTTATCGCTATTTTATTTGAATTAGGAAAAAAGTGCATTTTTCGAAATTGCATTAGAGGCCCAAATAAATGTTCACTTCGTCCGCTATATTTTTAGAGGACGGGGAAAATTTATTTCAAGATTTTTGCAGTCTGTTTAGTATTTCTTTAAATCGTTTTTCTGTGCGTCGGATATTTTTTTTAAATGAACCGACCTAACCGGGTCGTGCCCGCCTAGGACACTGACCCGACCGGCCCTTTAAAAGAGGCTGAGGCCCCGAGCCCTGCCAGCCCAAGTCGTCGCCGCCCGGAACCCTAACCCTAGCGCAGCCGATCGAGCGCCGCCGCCGCCAAGGCCGCCATTCTCGCCAAGACTCGCCACCACCCGCCATCGCTCGACCAACCTCGCTGCCGCCCGCCATTGCCACGCCGCCGTTCACCGCCGCCCCGCCGGAGTTGCCGTCGCCGCCAGAGTCCCCGCCGCCGCCGCCGACTCGGTTGCCGAGGTAGCCGCCAGTTTTTGCAAGAAAACCAATTGTTTTTTAAGAAAACCCTAGGTTTATTTTTTTATATAGATTGGTTTTGTTTTTTATTTTTTTCTCTGTTTAGTTAAATAGCAGACGTTCGTCCGTACGTCTGTTTTAATGAACGGTGTTCACGCGTTAGCTGCAAACAGCGAACGTTCGTTCGTTAGCCTGTTCGTCAGTTTTTCTTTTTCCAGGGTTTTTCCTCGATTATTTTCGATTGCGATTTCTACCCTCATCTTCGTTTTAGTTTATCTTTTCGCTCGTTTATCGGAATCAGGCGATTCAAGCGCCTAGATCTTCGTCTTGAAGCCCTCTTTCTATTTAAACAACTTGAACAAGATTTTGGGTACTGTGAAATTTTACTTTAGTCCAGATTAGTAAATAGATGTTGTTTCTTTCGCCGTTTGAGTTTTGTTGCTTCATTTGATTTGATTCTTTTTGCAAATCGGGGTTCTTAAGTTAAACTTTCTGGTTAGATCTCTTATTTGAGTTTTACCCGTGCTTCTAGTTTGAGTGCTTATGTATGTATTTGTTTGTTTGTGATAGAATACCCGGAGTGCGAAGCGTGCTACTACATGTCTCTAGGTTTCACTTATTGTCGGTGTACAAAAGTAGGGGCTCTGCTTTTGACCCCTTTACTTGTGCACGGGCTGTTAGAGCCACCCACCATGGCCACGCATAACACAGCGGGGAAGGGAAGCCGGAGAGAAGCCAAAGGCACAAGACAAACAAAGCAACGACAAGGACCAAGGCCACAAAATGCAGATGAGCGAAGCAGGTTTCCCCGGCAAGACCCTTGCCGGGGGCAGCCTCCGCGGCCCCAGCAAGCCCCTTGTCGGGGCAACTCGCCCACACTAGTGGAGCGGGCCACCCTTGAACCCGCAGCCTCCAATGTCAACAACCACGTTGGACCAAGGCTCGGGAGGCACCCCCATGGTGGCATCCAGATCTTTGTGAAGACATAGAATGCTCAAGATCAGGTGATGATTGGAGGGTAGCAATCCTCGCCAAGATCCTCACCGAAGAAACCCACAAGACCCCCAGCAAGATCCTTGCCGGGGACGCCAGCGCGCCACGGCAAGACCCTTGCTGGGCCACCCGGCAAGACCCTTGTCGGGCCACCCAACAAGACCCTCGCTAGAGGCAACCGCAGGGCCACTGCCAGGCCCGCACTGATCAACTCCCTGCCGTAGTTCTCATGCAGCTGCCAGCCCAACCAGCTGGGCAGGCACCTGCATGGTGGCATGCAGATCTTCGTGGAAGCTCCACCACCGCGCCACCTCAGCTGCTTGTCTGTCTACATGGCACCGCATGCGTTGCTGGCCAGGGCGCGTGTCGAATCAAGGAGGAGTGGCGACGGACGGGACGCGCCTCGCTCCCATCCCCGATAAAGTGAGGGACACCTAAGCCACACATTAAATGCACACTACTAGGGAAAACCTTATACACAGAAATTTAGCAACAGCGCGGGTCAAAAAAGGGCGCTAGTGCTACATAGCAGTAGCGATTGAGAAAAAACCGCGCTACAGATACAACCTTAGCAGTAGCGCGTGTAGTGGCAAAAGCGCTACTACTACTATTCCCATTGCTAGAATGATAGGCTACGCATAGCAGTAGCGGGATTGGGAGAACCGCGCTACCGCTAGGGCATAAGTAGTAGCGCGTTTCTTAAGAAGAGCGCTACTACTAACGGAAATAAAATAAGATGAAAAACAAATAGAAAAGTAAATGAAAGTGAAAGAAATAGAAAAAGGAGAAAGGAAAAAATAAAATGTAAAGCAAAATAAATGAAAAAGCTAAAAAACGGAGGAAGGCATAGCAGTAGCGTGTGTTCGTAAGAGGTGATATAGCTAACGTAGCTGCAGCGCGTGTCCTAGACCCCCGCTATAGAAACAGAAAAGGAAATTAAAAAATGGAAGAAAATTACATAGCTATAGCAGCAGCGCGTTTTGTAAAAACCACTATAGCTATCTTAGCTATAGCGCGTCTTACCAAACGCGCTACCGCTAAATTTGACTTAACCAAAAACCGTTTCGCCACCACTTCTCCCCAAATCCTCAACCCACCCCCATTGCCGTCTCCCGATTCATCGTCGCCCACTTCGCCGCCGTCTCCTCTCGACGCCGACGCCATCAGAGCCGTCTTGCGCGCCGACGCAACCGAGCCGCCTCTAACGCCACAGAGCTGCTGCTGCTCGCTAACGCCACCGGAGCCGCCGTCAACGCCACCGGAGCCGCCGTCAACGCCACCGATCCTTCCTCGCCACAACTGCCTCCCTCGCCGTCACCGGAGACGCCCCTACCTCCCTCGCCACCACTGCCTCCCTCGCCACCACCGGAGCCATCCTCTGTAAGCCCCCACCCCTCCGCTATCTCTCATGCATAGGTTAGCTAGTTTAATTAGGTTAATCATCTAGGTGATGGCAAAAATTTAGTTAGGGCTTTGACAGAGAAGTAGCTAGGTTAACTAGTTTAATTAGGTTAATTATCTAGGTTAGTCCAAAAATTTAGTTAGGGCTTTGACAGAGAACTAGTCAGGTTAACTAGTTTAATTAGGTTAATTATCTAGGTTAATTAGTGTAAAAATTTATTTAGGGCTTTGACAGAGAACTAGCTGCATTAACTAGTTTAATTAGGGTTAATTATCTAGGTAAACTAGATTAACTAACTAGGTTAAATAGGTAGGTTAATTAGGTTCGTTGGATTAACAAGCTAGGTTAAGTAGGTTGGCTAGGTTAGAGGAAAATTTTATTTTAGAGCATTAGGTCAGAAGGGTTAGAGAAATGGAGTTCCTTTGCAATATAATTGGGTTATGTCCTAGGCAGAGAAGCATTAGAGATAATAATGTGTGTTTGTGTGAGAGAGAGGAATAGCTAGATCAATATAATTTGGGTTCTGTCCTAGGCAGAGAAGTGTTTAGTGAGGTCATTTTGCAAAGGTTTTTGATTTTTGAAAAGACCACTATTTTTCAAGGATAAGAATTTAGGCAAATTTTATTTTAAAAATGATCCCTTCCTAGACTTTTATTGTTGATTATATCTTATCATTGAAGTGGTCATGTTATATCTTTTCATTCAAGTTGTTTCATTGTGCCCAAGTGGCTTTGTTGTTTCCAGGGAATGATGCTAAGTGGCCTATGTTTTACCGGAATGTTGATTCATTTCTGTTCCGGCAAATTTCAGGTTCTCGATTTGTCCACCTTTTAGCAAAGGTCATGCCGAAATTTTCCGTGAATTTCGGCATGACTTGTGCTACAAACTAGGACATATCGAGTGCCCGGGATTTGCCGCACCAGGAAGGAGTCAACATTCCTGCAAAACAATAGGCCTTTTTATGTCATTATTCATTTTATTAGGTCTAGAATTAATTGACTAGATTTAATCATAGGAAACATGGCTAGCAACGATGAAGGACAGGTTTCGGTGATTATGACGACGCTCTACGGGCGGCAGACAAATTTTTAGCCTTACCGACGATCAACCGATGTTGTTCTTTGGGCCCACCGGTGACATCGGGATTGAGACCGACACGCAGACCGGTTGAGATCGAGACCGGCCGAGACTCAGACCGCATTGAGACCGCATCGAGATCGAGATCGGTGCTGCCTCGGGGAGCGGAGCCGATGTAGAACCGAAAGCAAAGAGGCAACGGCTTCCTAACAAACTCAGGACTACTAGACTGGTGGTCACGGAGGTGGACGACGGCATTTTTGAGCCAAAGGCGCCCGAGGATGCGCGTCGATGCTACGGCAATCAAATAGGCTGCATCGTACGGACAACCGCCACCATCAACGATGAGAAACTACAGAAGATAGAAAATATGAGGAGCTCCCTCCTAAAGAATTTTCACCAGATATTCTTGTTTCCGAGCCGGAATGAGAAGGATTATGAAGATCCAGACGAGGACCCGGCAATGAAGAAGATAAACAAACACGCCATGACCAAGTTTAGCAACACGTTGGCCACCTGGAAAACTCGAGTGAAAGCAAGGATCATCGACAAGAAGGAACCCTACTCCGAGATTGTAAAGGATAATCCGACAATCACGGTAGAGCAGTTTCAAATATTCAAGGAGGCTTGCGAGGCCGAAGCTGCCAAATAAAGTCTAAGTACATGAAGGGGCTTCAAGAGAGGAACATTGGGAGCCACCACCTCGGAAGCCGTGGTTACAGCGGAAAGAGGTCCAAAGGGGCCAAGGAGGAAGCGGAATCCGCGAGTCTGGGCATCCCAGACCCCTTGGCGGATTTCACCGTCCGGCAGGAGCATGACGACCTGAGAGCCCGACACCGTTGGGACCCAGTAAAGAAGGTTTACAAGACAACACCGGTCATTACGGAGTTCATGAGACTGCTGGTAATTTTAGTTTCTGATCAATTCGACTGCACACGTTAGTCATATTTGTAAATGATCCTTGTGCCTTTTGCAGAGAGAGCAGCACTGGATTGCGGCCGAAAGCGACTCGCCGTCTGAGGCATTGGCGAGGCCCAAGTGGGACACTCCATTCAACCGGGCATTGAAAATATTGAAACGACAACCGGTGGATACTCGACCGTCGTATGGACGCGTGCACGGTGTCGGAGACGGCGCCACGTGGAAGAAGTACTACCGTGAGACCACGGAGGAGAGAAAGGAAAGACAGAGGTTAACTGAAGAAAACATCGACAAGAAGGTTGAGATTGCCGTTGAGAAGAAATCATCTCAGACAGTCGCAACAGCGGTAGCTGCCGCAAAACAGGTGGTTGCAGATTTGTCTACTTCATTGGTGACGGGCGTTTTCACTTGGACAAGGAAAAATCCAGAAACAAATGCAGAGGACTTTCCCCTTGCTGACTTCTTGGGAGCACTGCCCCGCACCGCTCCTCTGATCGACTCCCAAGACCGGACGTGCTCGGTGGTGCCTCGTCTTTGGCTGAGCTCGACGCCCTCACGGTATCTGTCACACCGGCCCCCTTCAATATAAATGTATGATCTGCCGTTTTCGTTGCCTTTCAGATGTCTCACATCGCAGACTTTTCTTTGCAGGACGACAAAACCCTGTGCACCATATTGTACACCATCGGCGACTAGAAGGTGGACGTGGGGAATGCGACGATAATGGAGCCGAAGGAACCATTGTTCCACAGCCGGCCGATCCCCCCAAACGTCTTCAAGGTTTCCGTGGCCAGTGTCAAACCGGGCCACAAGAATTTGCCTCCTCTAACACTAGTGGGGGATGACGACGAGACCCCGTGGTGGCTTGGTGATTGTTGCAATGGGTGGGTCCTATTGTGGCCAAAGAGTCTGCTTTGTCTGGAGGTGGCCGGGAGCACACCCACGAGCACGCAGCCTTAGCAAGGTATGAATATCAACACCCCACCTACCCAATTAGCGTCGGGTGTCAGGTTGGGTGATAGCGGACGGGGTAAGGTGGAGGCTCCATTAGTCGCTGATGACGTCGCCATGGATGAGGATGAGGATGACGATGGTGCTGAACAATATGTCTATATTGGCGCCTCCTCAGGGTTTGAGCGTCATGAGTCGGTGCCTGAATTACCGTCTCAACATACTATGGACGACCTTCCGGTAGTAAAGAAGTCTAGGAGGAGAGCGAGGAAAGGCAAAAAAGCTGATTCTATGATCCAGCCGCCTTAGCAGCCTCGGCTTCAGGACCGTATAGATATCCCCGATGCGGATAAATGGCATATCCCCGGTCAACCAATCCTACCTGCAACAGCGCTAAGGGACAGATTCGGCGATCTAAGGAGACTTCATGACGATGTGCTGCGGGTAGAGAAAGGCCTCATCGCCGAAGATCCAGATACCCACTCTACGTGGTTAACGTTCCGCGGCAAATGTCGTACATCGACAGCTTCCCCGCGGATAAGTTCTTCCTCCGATTCGATTACATATTCGACATGTTTCACGTGAAGAAGATGTATTTTACGTTTGTCTGCCTTTATGCCTTGCACATGAACTACATCATTGGGGTTGAGCAGATACGTCATATCTATGTCGCTGACCCATACTACATGCACGAGGGCTTCTTGGGAGTCTGCGCAGAGCACCGTGAATACGCGAGGGATTACATCGTCAGTTTCATGCTCGCCAATAAGGACAAGGAGGCGATTCTCGTGCCTTATCATCCCGTGTAAGTCATCCGCGCTGCTATCCTTCCTTCGATTTGAATAATTCATTTGCAGGGTGGAGGCTAATTAATTTGAGGTGTACTTATTTTGCTTGCATATGGCGCGCGCCGTCCTCATCATCCTCTACCCCGATTCTCCCATGCTCTTTACTTGGACTCGTCAAGAACATTCACAAAAGGATTACACCCACATCAAAGATGTTCTCGGCAGTGCTATGTATTTTACTACCAAGCAAGGGGTGGAGAGGTTAGGGACAAGAAGAGAAGGGCGGCAGGTCGCCTTCACCATAAGACCGACTTCATCAAGATCCAAAGAACCAAACGATTCTCTTAATGATGGATTCTATGTCCTACACCACATCTTTGGAGTACGACGGGATCACCGTAACCTTCGATGTCACCTAGATCTGGCGATGCCCATATTCTGCAATGGGCAAATGACATAGGAGATATCGAGGATCATCGACTTCGAGCTGAGTTCTATAACATCCAGAGCGAACTTGCCCAAATCATCATGAAGGAGGTCGTCGGAAAAACAGGGATGTTCTATGAAGAAGGACAAATGTCGCGGGAAGACGTCCGAACATGGATAGCCTCTCAGTGTCTCGACATGAAGCCTTTCACTAAGCTCGAGGATTATCTCCCTGACATGGATGGATGGCACGACATGGTGGAGTGATTGTCGATATATGACAATGTGTCCGTTTAGTCCATACTTTCTATATGACAAAACTTTGAGTTATGCACGGTGAAACTTTATTTGTGATGTAATTAAACCATCCTCCTCCTCGACTAGCAAAAATTACTCTAGTTAGGGCATTTTGGGTATGATGAACTTTGTTACTTATGCTTATGATATGTTGTTTCTATTTCTGCCAAGTCTGTCTCTTTCTGTTGCTCAACTATATATGTTGCATATCATCGACTCATGTGACGATGCAGGTGCATAGATCATAGATGGCGAAGAAGTGCTACGCCAGGAGTATATATACGACAATTGGCCGGAGTGTCAGCCCCAGGTGTACCGGTTTCCGGTTTTCGAGCGACATGTAGTAGTTAGTTTAGGTTCACGCTAATGCGAGAGAGAGATATGAACTCATGTACTCAAAGTGATAGCTCTTCTCGCGTATATCATTGTTTAGATGGATGACGATGTATTTGCAAGTAATCGAGACTTGTATCGCTATTTTCGAGATAGATGACGAGAGACCACTTTGTGTTGGATGATGATTATGATGATGACATGATTTGATGAGACTAATTGTATGTATATGCTATGATTACATTTGTATGTGTATGATATGCTAAAGATTATTGTATAAAGCCTATTCAAATACAAAACAAATACAAAAAAATATGCAGGAAAAAAACTAATAAAACTAGTAGTAGCGAGGGGGAAAATTTAGCAGTAGCGCCGCCTTACGAAGAGCGCCCCAGTAAACAATAACAGAGATAATATCAGTAGCGCCCTTTTCAAAAGAGCGCTACAGCTATTCATGTATAGCAGTAGATGGGACAATAGGCGCTATTGTTATACATTAGTTGTAGCGCCTTATTAGTAGCGCCGGTCCCCGCGCTACTGAGAGGCCAAAAACCCTGCGCTGCTGCTAGGCTTTTCCCTAGTAGTGGCACTTTGTCCTATAATACCAGGGATAAGCTCACAGCGCTGTAGCACTTGCCACCTCCTGTGTGCCAGCCCCTTTCGCCTATAAAAGGAGGCCCATGGCGCACGAGAGAAGGATTCGGCTCTTTCGAACCTGACAGCACCCAGAGCTAGTTCAAGAGCTCAAGAGCACTAAATACATCCACCAAAGCAGGATCGTAGGGTTTTATGCATCTCTGCGGCCCGAACCTGGGTAAATTCCCTTTGTGTTGTCCGCTAGTCCCGCTCTTCTCACGATCCAGCGGCCCGCAACCGTAGTAGGGATTCTAGTGATTCCATAGGTGTCATTTTCCACTGACATCTTTGGCGCGCCAGGCAGGGGAGCGCCCAGATTGTGAGAATCCGGTCTAGCAGTTGACCTAGCTGTTCTTCATCGCCATGGCTCCCAAGAAGAAGACGACCACGGCGATCGGTTCGTCCGGGACCGGGTTGCCAGTACCGGTGTAGACCAATAGTGGGCCAGTCGCGGAGAGAACCCGTGGCGTGGCCCGCGAACATCCACATCACCCTGGCGGTCCGGGCCTGGCGAGTGTCGTCGTTCGCGCGCCAGGCGACGAGCGACCAGTCGCGGGCTCCAGAGACGGAGTCGCCCCCCCGCAGGCCGCGCGGGGCCCTCCAGGGGTGCCGCCATCCTGCCAGGCGGTGGCACGGTGACCTCCAAGACGCCGACACCGGCACCCACGGCCCGCTCTTCTCAGGTTGTGCGTGATGAGAAGCGTCACCCTGCTGGTGACCCTACGCGCCGCCCCGGGAAGAGTCCCGTGCGCCCATCACATGATGAGGAGGGCCAGCATGCGTGACGAGGTTCTGACAGAGGTGGCGAACGGCTGTGGGGCCGTGACGCAGCTCCTTCTAACATGGTTAGAAGTCGAGGCGCAACGCGGTCCACGCCGCTTTCACCGCCACCCACGTCAGCGGAAGCCCTAGCACGCGCGCAGCTGCTCCTCGATTTCCCTCCTGCCGCGGAGAAGCTCGACGAATGGAGGGCCACTGTCCGGAGCCTTGTCGGCATCGCCAACAACGATGAGTTGCGACCGGCAGGACCCGTAGGCCGTCGCTCCGCCGGGCCACCGCATGCCAGCAGAGACCGTGCCGGAGGCAATGCGGCCACGGTGCACTCCCCTCCTCCATCCTGACCACCCCGGGCATCGGTCCGTCGTGACGATGCTCGTGATGATATCTCCATCGCGTCGTCCGACCCGCGAACCAACCGCGATCATCGTGAAGTCCTTCGGGAGCGGGTTCATGAGGACGCTCGAACTACCATCGAGCGCCGACGTGATGCGCGCCACCAGTCGGACAGGCGGGTAGGGCCCGCTATGGACCACCTAGCACCGGGAGGCTACGGTGGCCTACCCTACGAGGTGGGTTGTCCGGCTTTCACCCGGGAGCTGCAGCAGTTCCAGTGGCCCTCCCACCGTATGTTCAACCCCGACGTTGGCGAGAAGTACATCAGCAAGACTCACCCATCAGAGTTCCTCAGCATCTACACCATCGCGATGCAAGCTGCTGGGGCCCGCGGTGATAAGGTGCTTGCCAATTACTTCCCATTGGCACTCAAGCCTAATGTTATGTCATGGCTGATGCACTTGCCGGTGGATTCTATCTCTTCTTGGGCAGATCTGTGCCATGAGTTTGTTCGCGCCTTTACCGGAGGTCACCAAGCTCATGGCCAGGCGAGTGATTTACACATCATCCCCTAGAAGGAAGGAGAAAACTTGCGCAAGTACATCCAAAGGTTCAGCCGGGTGCAGTAAAACATCCCCGATGTTCATCCCGCCGCCGTGATCAGTGCGTTCCATCAGAATGTGCACAACCGCAAGATGCGTGAAGAGCTAGCGATGAACAAGGTCAAAGATGTGGCCGAGCTTTATGTCCTGGCCGATCGATGCGCTCGCGCTGAAGAGGGAAGGAAGTACCCCGGTGAAGATGCCGACGCGGAAACTGACTCCACTGGCGACAATGCCACCCCAGCGAAGAAGGGTCGGCGCCGTAACAGGAAGCGCAAGGGCAAAGCCGTGCTTGCCGTTGAAGGATCTGACGAGATCGGCGCCACCAAGAAGACCAAGGTGAGCAACCTCGACAAGGAGGTTGCCGGGTGTGTCGCTTGACGGGCCTTGGCGGCCGCCGACAAGCCAGGAGGCTCGGACAAGCAGTACTACAAGATCCACTGCACCAAGGGCCATGACCTGCAAAACTGCCGGTAGGTAGAGCTACTCGGCGAGAAGCAGAAAGCCGAGTATGAGCGGTGGGACAAGGAGAAAGGCCCAGATGGTGCCGAGGGATCTGGCAAGAAGTGTGGCGGCCAAGGAGGCTGCCGCAGCAAGGATAATCAGCAGGAGAGGCCTGCCCGGGGCCGTGACAAGAAGCAAGAAGATGATGATCATGACGAGGACGACGAGTCCGGCGACCACGAGTTTTAGAAAGCCACAGAGGCCATGTGCATCGATGGTGGTGCCTCGCTACATACGTCCTACCGCCAACTCAAGCAGTGGGCGCGTGAGATCACGGCGGTGGAGCCATCGTTCGATGCACGGAAGCCGCTGAAATGGTCCAGCACGCCCATCATCTTCGACACCGAGGACCACCTTGACTGCATTACCGTGGTCGGGTGCTTTCCGTTATTTGTTTCACCAACAATTCGCAACCTCAAGGTGACAAAGATGTTGGTTGACGGCGGGGTCGACCTGAACTTGATCTCGCCTGTTGTGGTCAAAAGGCTGCAGATCCCCGATGGAGACCTCGAGGAGACGGGCACGTTCCAAGGGGTTAACCCGGGGAGGAGCCATCTAAAGGGAAAGGTCACGCTGCCCGTGACATTGGGAGGCGAGCTGAACCATAGGACGAAAAGGATTGTTTTCGATGTAGCCGAGATCCCCTTGATTTACAACGGGATCCTCGGCTGCCCGGCACTGGCCAAGTTCATGGCGGCTTCACACTACGCCTACAACATGCTAAAGATGCCCGGGCCGATGAACATCATCACCGTCCCCTTCGACAAGAAAGATGCGCTGATCTGCGCCGACCAACTCTATCGGGAAGCAGTTGCAGAAGCTGCCGCTAAGGCACATGCTCTTGCCGACGAAGCCCCGAGGGGGAGAAGACTGGCGAGACCTCTCGCACCCACTCCGGCAAGCGCACCTCTTCGGGGTGTTGCGCTCCCGTTGAGAACGTGCCAGAGAGCTCCGCCGGCAAGAGCAAGAAGTCCAGAGCCACACCACTAGAGACCAAGAAGGTGCCCGTCAAGGAGGACGACACGGGGGGAGCTTTTACCATAAGCTCCACCATCAACGACAAATAGGAAAGCGAGCTCGTCGCCTTCCTGCGGGCGAATGTTGATGTGTTTGCATGGCAAGTCTCCGACATCCCCGGCATTCCCAGGGAGGTGATTGAGCACCACCTTGCTGTCTGTCCTCATGCGCGGCCCATCAAGCAGAAGGTTAGGAAGCAAGCTCTGGAGAGGAAGGAGTTCATCATGGAGGAAATCAGAAAGCTAGAGGCGGCAGGCTTGGTGAGAGGAGTACTCCATTCGACGTGGTTGGCCAATCCGGTAGTATTGCGCAAGGCAAATGGGAAGTGGAGCCTGTGTATTAGTTACACAGACATCAATAAGGCCTGTCCAAAGGATCCCTTCCCATTACCGCGCATCGACCAGATCGTTGACTCCACGGCTGGGTGTGACTTGTTATCATTCCTTGACGCCTACTTAGGATACCACTAGATCTTCATGACAAAAGAAGATGAGGAAAAGACAACATTCATCACCCCATGTGGTACGTATTGCTTTTTACGGATGCCAAAAACCAAGGACAAAGCAACACTTATGCAAGATCTGGAGGAAACATTCGAAAACCTGCGCAAGATCAACCTCAAATTGAACCCTGAGAAGTGTGTCTTCGGTGTCTCGTTCGGCAAGCTTCTCAAGTTCTTCCTGTCACAGTGCGGGATTGAGGGAAACCCAGACAAGATTAGGGCCATCAAGCAGATTGAGGCACCCAAACAGATCAAGGATGTGCGTCGGCTCACTGGCTGCGTTGCCGCCATGAGCAGATTCATTTCCAAATCCGTGGAGCGTGCCCTCCCCTTTTTCAAGATCTTAAAGAAGAAGGGCCCAGTGGAGTGGACCCTAGAGGCCAAGGCGGTGTTGCAAGACTTGAAGAAGTACCTCTCCTCTAGCAGCAACAAACAAAGTGGTTAGCGCCGCATTGGTGCTACAGAGAGAGGTTGACGAGGAGACAGCAGCGGCGGCAGAGTCAACGGTTGGCGGGCCAGAACCCTCCCCGGCAGGGCTCGGTCCTAGCAAGACTGAGTCCCCGGCAGGGCTTGGACCCGGCAAGACTAGCGCCGGTATGACAGGACCGGCACAGCCAGGTGAAGTGGCGCAAAGGAAGAAGATGGTGCAGCACCCGGTTTACTTCATCAGCTCCCTCTTGCAGGGAGCTAGGTCGAGGTTTTCCGGTGTGCAAAAATTGCTCTTCGGCCTCCTTATGGCCTCGAGGAAGCTGCGCCACTACTTCCAAGTGCACGAGATCACCGTGGTTACCCGCCTTCCATTGCAACGGATACTGCACAACCCAGATGCAACAGGAAGGATCGTGGAATGGGCCCTGGAGCTGTCAAGTTTTGGTCTAAAGTATGAAAGTACCTCGACGATCCAGAGCAGAGTCTTGGCGGAATTTGTTGCGGAATGGACCTCGACGCCTGACGAAGAGGTACATGAGACTACTCTCCCCGGCGAGGAAACAAGCGGCAACTGGATCATGTACTTTGATGGAGCCTTTTTCGCTGCAAGGCGCCGGTGCTGGTGTGCTCCTTGTTGCACCACTGGAGAGCACCTCAAGTACGTCATCCAAATGCACTTTACCCAGGAGATCTCAACCAACAACACCGCCGAGTACGAGGGTTTGCTTACCGGTCTCGCTACAAAAAAAAGACACATCCATGACATTTTGGGCCAAACGAATTTTTTTTCTGTCATACATATGATACTTCTATGACGATAATTGTGACAAAACCCGGTATCATCATAGATGTGGATGGCTCCTACTTCTATGACAAAAAATCATGACAGAAAATGGGCTTTTCTTCCTGGGCGGGCCGGAGACACAGCTGCATGACATTCTTTGGGCCGTGCATGACGGAAAAACCGTGGTAGAAGCGAGGGGGAGAAAAATTTCGGGGAGTTGCCGGTTATGGTGGGAGGTCGGGGGCGGAGCGATGTGCCTTTCTCTCGTACAGGTACACGCTGTGTGCGAGGCATTGGCTCTAACTGAACCCGAGCAAGGCGTTGGGCTCTAATCAACCCGCGCGACACCTTTGCAAGCTACGCGTGCATCGAACCCGAAAGCGATCGATCGATGGCTGTTAATCGAACCCGATGGAGCGATTCTTCGCTATCGCCGCTAATCAAGCCGATCGATTGATGAACGATGAGCGCTGCGGGGGGGTTGGATGAACAAAGGAGCGGTGGTGTTGCCTCTGGATGAACAGGAACCTATGGTGTGGAGGGCTGGATGAACATTAGACGGTGGAGGGTGGTTGAACAGACCCCGTGGTGTGGAGGGCTGGATGAGCAGTGAGCGGTGGAGGGTGCCCGTGGAGGGTGGTTGAACGATGAGCGGTGGAGTAGTGCACGGTGGAGGCTGGATGAACAGGAGCCCGCGGAGGCTGTAGGAGGTCGACGGTAGCCCGTGGAGGCTGGAGGAGGTCGACGGTGGAGATGAACAGTATCCCGTGGAGTCCCGTTTTGCGGTACGCCACACCCTTCACCCCCGTTTCGACCGTAGCGCTCCAACACAAGTCCGTTTCATCCGTTTTGTGGTACGCCACACCCCTCCCGATCAACAGGACCCCCGTTTCGACCGTAGGAGGTCCGTTTCCTCCGTTTTGCGGTACGCCACACCCCTCCGATCAACAGACCCCAGTTTCGACCGTAGGAGGTCCGTTTCCTCGCTTTTGCGAGACGCCACACCCTCCCGATCAACAGGACCCCGTTCTGAACGTAGGAGGTCCGTTTCCTCCATTGTGCGGTACGCCAGGCCTCGTTTCCATCGCCTGTTCCGTCCAAGCCCTCCCAATAAACACGACCACGCATTCCGTTTCGACCCAGCCGGTTGGCTACCACGCGTTTCATTGCCTCCCGATGAACACGTTGCATTCCATTGCCTCCCCATGAACACGACGCATTTCGTTGCCTCCCCATGAACACGACGATGATGCTATTTCTCCGTTCCGACCCAGCCATGTATGTATGCGCGAGTAGGCGTTCGAGACCCCGCCCGTATGTACACATAGGTGGCCGTATTTTGTTTCTTGCACCCTGGCTGCTATAGCTACGTGTACATGCTACGTGTGCGCCTCTACTATGACACGTGCGCGCCTCTACAACGACCAGTATGTACGTACACGTTCGCGACTAGAATGACAACGCTACGTACGCTTCCACCAGGTGGATCCCGACTGTCAGGCACTTCCTTGCCTGCGAAGATGTAGCTGGTGGGTCACAGCAGTCAGGGGGGCGAATCGTTTTTTTGCCCGGATGCACTTCCTTGCGTGCGAAGATGTAGCTGGTGGGTCCCAGCAGTCAGGGGGGGCGAATCGTTTTTTTTTGCCCGGGCGCACTTCCTTGCGTGCGAATGTGTCGCTGGTGGCTCCCAGCAGTCAGGGGGGGCGAATCGTTTTGTTTTTTGCCCAGACGCACTTCCTTGCGTGCGAAGATGTAGCTGGTGGGTCCCGGCAGTCAGGGGGAAACGTTTTTTTTTGCGAAATACAGTGGCCCGTCCGATGGGTCCCAGCTGTCAGGTGGAGGAATCATTATTTTCCGCGTAATAAGGAGGCACTTCCTTACTGCGGCCGCAGACCCAGTTGTTAGCCTCTCCACGTACAGTCGACGTCCGATGGAAGTCGTTCCTTGACCACGTTGACCACGCCGCGCCGAGAGCACCAGGGCGGTGGACGACGGCGTGGCCTAGGAAGGGGACGACAGGGAGCCGGGGAAGACGCGGCAGTGGAAGCCCGTGCAGAGAGGAGTACGAGGGTTCACTGGTTCGGCTGCGGTGTGAGGCTGCCGTCACCGCATGGCCTGGCCTGCGGTGGGGATAGTAGGGGGCGGTGAGGCCTCCGTGGCAGCATAGCCAACCATGGGAGGCAGGAGCATGCGGCATGACCGGCGCTGCTTTGGGCGGCTGGAGCAAGAATACCAGAGGTTGAAGAAGCACTACGGCCGTTGGATGGACATCGTACGGTCACTAGAGGTAGAATCGTTCATATTGACTAAAGTTGACAAAGGCCCCCATCCCAGTCAACTTAGTAGGCCCACAAGTCAGCCTCCCACCATGGTGGGTCCCAGCTAGCAAGGGGAGTATTCATTTTTTGTGCATAATAAGGAGGCACTTCCCGTGGGTCCGAGCTGACAGCGCGGGGAACATTTTTTTCGCAAAATACGCTGGCCCGTCCGATGGGTCCCAACAGTCAGGGGGGAAACGTTTTTTTCGCTAAATAAGGTGGCTCGTTCGGTGGGTCCCTGCTGTCAGGTGGGGGATTAATTATTTTGCGCGTAATAAGGAGGCACTTCCTTGTGGCCGCCTGGACCCAGCTGTCAGCCTCTCCATGTACAGTACTCTTCCGATGGAAGTCGGTCGTTGACCACGTTGACCACGCTGCGCTGAGAGTACCAGGGCAGTGGTTTGGACAACGGCGAGGCCTAGCAAGGGGACGACGCGGAGCCGGGGAAGACGCAGCTGTGGTAGCCCGCGCGGAGAGGAGTACGAGGGTTCACTGGTTTGGCTGCGGCATGAGGCTGCCATCGCCGCAGAATAACAGGGGGTGTGCGTGAGTAGAGGGATACCCTCGGCCAGCGGTGGGAGTAGTAGGGGGCGGTGAGGCCTCCGCGACATCACAGCCGGCCACGAGAGGCAGGAGCACGCGGCACGACCGGCGCTGCTTTGGGCGGCTGGAGCAAGAAGACCAGAGGTTGAAGAAGCACTATGGCCGTTGGATGGACATCGTACAGTCACTGGAGCTAGAATCGTTCATATTGACTAAGTTGACAAAGCCCTCCGTCCCCGTCAACTTAGTTGGCCCACAAGTCATCCTCCCACTATGGTGGGTCCCATATAGCAGGGTGGGTATTCATTTTTTTGTGCGTAATAAGGAGGCACTTCCTTGCGTGCGAAGATATAGCTGGTGGGTCTGACATGTCAGCGGGGGGAACATTTTTTCGCGAAATACAGAGGCCCTTCCGGTGGGTCCCAGCTGTCAGGTGGAGGAATCATTATTTTGCGCGTACAGTCCACGGCCGATGGATGTCATTCATTGACCACGTTGACCAGGCCGCGCCGAGAGCACCATGGCTGTGGACGACGGCGAGGCCTAGGAAGGGAACGGCACGGAGCCGGGGAAGACTCGGCAATGGTTACCCATGCGGTGGGGAGTACAAGGGTTTACTGGTCCGGCTACCGTCGCCAGAAAATAATAGGAGGTGTGGGTGAGTAGAGGAATGGCCTGGCCAGCAATGAAGTAGGGTGGGGCGGTGCGGCCTATGCGGCAGCACAGCCGGCCACGGGAGGTGGGAGCAGACAGTCCCACCGGAGCTGGTTTGGGCAGCAACAAGAAGATCAGATATTGAAGAAGCAGCACGGCCGTTGGATTAACATCCAACGGTCACTGCTGCTAGAATCGTTTGTGGACTAAGTTGACAAAGCCAAAGTACACGTCAACCTAGTAGACCCACAAGTGAGCCTCCAAATCTGTCCCAAACAGCATACAGCCCGAAATTTCTAGCCGGATTCAAATTAATTTTAAATCTAAATATACCTTAATTGAAATTCAATGAAATTTTACCCGCACAAAAACAATGAAATTTAAAATATCAAAATCCAAAAGAATATAGTATTTGGGAACTAATTGCCTGTTTGCTGTATTTTTCTCCTTTTACAGCCCATTTATTATTACTTATAGCCCATTTCTTATTACTTATAGCCTATTTCTTATTACTTATAGCCCATTTTCTGGGCAAAATGCATCCCTCCTCTTCTTGAAAGATTTCCGGCCCAGCAGGGCGTAGAAAAGCAAGTAGGCCTATGTTGGTTATTCTGCAAAAAACAGAATAGCTGGCTAGCCATTTTTCAAAAAGGAAAAAAACAAACTGGGCTGGTCATGTGCTAAACATATGAAATAAAAGCCTGGGCTAGATGGGCCACGGGTCCCGCACAACCCAGTTGATACCCTTCTCCATCCCAAAAAAACAAAATTATCATGCATTTCTTTGGTCCCTATCGTCATCCTCACCATGTACAGTCATCTCCTTATTCCTCCCGGTTGTTCACCATGTTGACAACACCGGAGGGCGGCACCGCGGAGAGCACGGAGGACGATGGTGAGGCCTCGGACGGGAAGGAACAGGAGCCGGGGAAGATCACAACCAGCCGTGGGAGGAAGGAGCAGGCGGTCCCGCCGGCGATGGTTTGGCTTCGGCGGCTCGAGGAAGAAGAGACTGAAGAAACGCGACAGACGTTGAATGTCAATCAAACGGTCAAGGTTGGCACAATCGTTTTTTGACTAAGCAGACACCAAGTAACATACTTTTTTATATATAGGAAGAAAACTGCGAGGAAAATGCGTTCGTCTGCCGTCCTCCTCACAGGGAACGTTCGCCACATAAGTGACTAGCACCCTTGGTTTTCAACCGAGAGGTCTTGGGTTCGAGTCCGAGGAACTCTCCATTTTGTCCTCCTTCCTTCCTCGCAAAAAAGGGAAAGAAAATCAAAGACTTGGGAAGGCGTCTGTAACAAGCTAGTGTACCAGTAAAGAGACGTTGCCGAGTTTTAGAAAAAAGAAAGACGTGCTCCTGTAGCTGGTTCGAATCCAAACCTAGACTATGACTATATATGGTGCTATGCTACTCTGCAAGTAATGAAACTGACATATCCAACATTCGCTTCTCCTCTTCTCTACTTACTCTGCCTAGCATCAGAAGCTCTGGCCGCAGCAACCATGTCAACTGGTTGCTCATCCACCTGCTCTTCAGCAGGCAACAACCAGATATGTCGCCACCCATACCATTGCCTTTGGGTCTCATCACACCCCCGCCGGCACGCGCACCGCATCCGATTGCTCATCGCAACCCGCTGCCGTTGGTGTGGTGCCACTGCTGCAAATCACGCTGAGTCATCTGTCGCATCTCAACCACATTCCGGAACCCTGGCCGAGTCTTCTACAAATGCCCGAATCATGGGGTAATAATATGTTTCAGTGTTGTTCTGCTGCTTTCAGTTGCTGATTTTTTAATAGTTTGGTTGATGATCTTCCAATTTGACTCGTGCAGAAAAGGGAAGATTCATGTGATTTGTATTTCTAGGAAGTTGCTGATGTGGGGGAATGGAACTACGCTGATTATTTGGTTAGCCGAGGAATCCCAATACCAGTAAGTTGGGGTGTTGGACAAGTAATTGAAGGAACGGCAGAAGAGGAAGATGCAGAGCAGAAGGTTAAAGATGCAGTTCCTCTGATCATGGCCAAGCAACAGCTGCTGAACGGCCTTGAAAGCAATGAGGAGATGAAAGAGCTTGCAAAGATAATGGGCAAAATCAATGTGCTCTGTAGGATGATTGTCTCTTTATTTGCAGTGTATGTAGCACTCGTGATGTATTCAGTGGCTACGACATGAGCACTTTGCTGAAACTAGTAATGAATGAAACATGTGTAGGAGGATGGGCGTAGTGTTGTGAACATCTAATGATTTCTATTAACGGAAATCAGGGGGTATCCCCTTTTGCTCATACAAATAAATAGATAGCAGAGGCACTGTCAGGTCAGCTTTGTTCTCATTCGAAGACGTCGAGCAAATTGCAGTCCAACAGCAAACTATTTCATCAAATTCAAGTTTCACAGCCAAATATGAGTACAACTAAACAACAATGTCATCATGTTTTAGTTGTCATACAATCACCAAACACAAATCAGCATACATAACAAGTGATGTTCTCACAGCAAAATACTAAACAACATGTTCATCAGGTTTCAGTTGTCATAGCAAACATTATTTCACATAGTAGATAAAAAAATGTCTTCTGACAGGAAAATACGACAAAAGCAATGTAATCATCACCCGTAGCAGCAGCGTCAACATCTTCGCCATGTGTATCAGTCTGAATCGTAATTCCCCACGGTGTCATCTTCTTCTTCGTCCTCAACGTCCTCGAATGTTGGCTTTTTCTTGATCAACTCTTGTATGTCCACAGCACGACAGGCAATCTTTTCGCCGGCGTCATTGACGTGATGGTTCTCTAAGATATTAGGAACATCTGTGTTATCTTGTACATCAGGAGTAGTGTAAGCATCATCTTGTTGTGCAACTTCATTAAACGAATTCCTCTGCTCAAACCTTTGCAATGCTCTCCAGTCATCGCTACGTGCAAATGTGTCTTCCAAGAAAAATATCTGTGTTGCTTGATTTGCCAAAATAAAAGGCTCGTTGGTGCAGTACGCCGCCTTGACATTGATGGATTTGAAATAATCATCAGCTCGGGTTTTGTGATCCCGGAAAACAGGTTATACCAATGACAAAGACAACAAAACTACACACCGATGATCCTCAAATCGAGATATACTACAACTGAACAATGTCTGTTATGTTAGCATACATTTCAGTTGTCTCTTTGTCATATGTATCCGTGCTCATGATGGCACTGTTCTGTGTCTTCCTGCCTTCGTCTCGTGCAAGGGTGTTGTAGCGCACATCTCCAACAACGCAAGATTCATAATGTCTTACCCGAGTATCAGGACCCATTGCTAGTGAGTAAAGGGCATCATCAACTGCCTGCCCATCCTCCCGCATCTTCTTAACCTATGGTTAGAAAATAGACAAGCTGATCATCTTATGTACCCAATATATTAAAAAACTGACAGTGCACTTCAAAAGCTTACATGGTTCTTGAACTATTTCGCAAATCCTGCCATAACCAGTTTGTCAATGTTTCTTGGATTTTGCGGCAGTAACTCCTCTTTGTAGATGCTGCACAACATAGTGATCATGACAAACATCTAAATATATAAGAATGTGCTGCAAGTTTAGTAGATTACGATGTATAAGCTGCAGTACTGCACTTACTTGATATAAGGTAGTATCTCAGGACAGTTATTCAACACATACCAAACCATTTTGTCCAAATCTTTAGGTTTGTCCTCTTGTCGACTCTTCCCTGTAACTCGAACAGAATAATAGAAAACATTGAGCCTGGGATTGTCTTCACCCACCTCTTTGCTAAGCTGATCAGCTGTTTCAATATATTTTGAGCAGAATGTCAACGCTTCTGTAGCAATGTAGGCCTCTGCAATGGAACCCTCGGGTCTAGCTCTGTTCCTAACATAGCCCTTGAAAGTGCCTAGCCGCCTTTCAATAGGGTACATCCAGCCATACTGTACTGGACCTCTAAATAGTACCTCATTAGGTAGATGAACAGCCAAATGCACCATCACATCAAAGAAGGCTGGAGGATATATCTTCTCAAGGTCGCATAGGATAGTTGGTATCTTGTCTCTAAGATGTTCCAAAGCATATATCCTGATATTTCTACTACAGAGTTCCCTGAAGAATTGTCCCAACTCTGCAACTGCTCTGTATATGTCAGGGCGGCCCAATCCTCTAAGGATAACAGGTAAAACCCATTGAAGTACGACGTGGCAGTCATGAGTTTTCAACCCTTGTACCTTGTTTCCATCTGCACTGACTCTCCTTTCAGGGTTGGAAGCAAATCCATGTGGGAATCTCACACATGACAGGACCTCGCAGAATTCTTTTCTTTTTACCTTGTCCAAGACGTACACAGCTGGTGCCATATCCCGTGGTTTACCTACATCTTGCACCTGCAAATCCTTTCTGATACCCAGGTGTGTCAAATCAATCCTAGATTTTAAGGTATATTTCATCTTGCCTTCAATGTTAAGAAGTGTGCCGATAATGCTGTCACATATATTTTTCTCGATGTGCATCACATCAAGATCATGCCACAGATCCAAATCTTTCCAATACTCCAAGTCCCACAAAGTGGACCTGCGGGTAAACAATAATCTCTCTTCTACCGTGCCATGCTTCCTTTTCCCACTACCATTACCAGGATGGTTTCCTGGTGTAATATTCCTGACCTTCTCTAATTCCAATTGCAACTCATCGGCGGTGAGCCTCTTTGGCGCATCACGGTTTTCATGCTTTGCATTGAACACATGTATTCGGTATTTTCTAGGATGCGGCTTGTCCTTGGCAAGGAAACGGCGATGTCCAATGTAACAGATCTTGCTAAGTATTGCGTATGACAGCGGATTCCTGTCACAGTGAACACATGCATTGTAACCATGTGTCATTCGCCCTGACATAGTGCCCAAAGCCGGATAATCATGGATGCACCAAATTACAATAGCACGCAGAAAGAAATCAGCTGGTGGGCTGCTATATAGGTCTCGAGTGAGAACACCCTTCCATAGCTGTTGAAGTTCCTCCACAAGAGGCTCCATGAACAAATCAAAATCCTTTCCAGGACTTTTTGGACCTGGGATGAGCAAGGCCATCATGTAGTGTGTTTCTTTGGTGCAAACATTTGGAGGCATGTTGTAAGGGATAACAAGCACTGTCCACATGCTATATGTGGCGCTCTGGTGGCCAAATGGGTTAAATCCATCTGAAGCTAAGCCAAGTCTAACATTTCTCGAGTCAGCAGCAAACTCTTTGTGTTTATCATTGAAGCTTTTCCACTCACTACCGTGAGATGGATGGCTCATTACATTCTGATCTCTGTACTCCTGGTTCCTAGAATGCCACAGTACATCCTCTCTTGTTTCAAAGATCATGAAACAACCTCTCGCAATCTTGGTGTAATTGGAAAATGTCTCGTAACATTATGAGGAACCCTCTTCACAGCATCGCCATCTGTCCATCTTGATGATTTGCATTTCGGGCATTAACTTAAGTTGGCATAATCCTTCCGGAACAGAACACAATTATTCTTACAAACATGGATCATATCATATCCAATTCCAACTGCACGAAGGAAATTCTTCATTTTACTGTAGGTGTGAGGCAGCTCAGACGCATCTGGAAAAGATTTGCGGAAAGCACCCAACATCGCATCGAATGATTTGTTGGTCATCCACTGAGATGTCTTCACCTGAAGAAAGGTGACCATAGCTGAGAATACTGACAGCTTATATCCTGGGGTGACAGCAACGTTGCATTGTTCCAACATGCGGGCCCACCGTTTTTCTTCTGCAGTTGAAAGTTCACGGAATGCAGGAGCATTTCGTAGCATTATTTCAATGTTGGTCAAACTCACTGGCTCCGCCACCACCACCTCCTCCTCCTCTTCCACCTGAGCATCAGGCAGATCAAGATGGTGATCTGCTGCTTCCACGTAGTCAATAACATTGACGTTCACAGCTCCACCATGATGAACCCACCTAGTATATGTGACCGACATCCCATACAAGTGTAGATGATTTTGCACAGTTGACTGGGGTCTTGTAACTGAATTCATACAACTGCTACACGGGTAGAGCACATCTGATTTCGGACCACCATACTCAGCTTTGATAAAGTTCATGAAGTTTTCAACCCCCTCGACATATGCAGCGGAGAATCTTCGAGTAGAAGTTATCCAAGTCCTGTCCATCTGTTAGACATACAAATTAGTTCTTCTACTAGATATTACAGGAAAAACATATATGCTTTTATAAAGTCCAGAAAAAATACCTAGGTCGATGTCTAAAGCTATGGCAAGACATTTGGACGAGCAGATCTAAGTAACGAAATATATGTAAAGCTAATTCAGCAAACAGATTTGAGTGCTAAATTATGGCAGGCTGTTTCAGCAGTCAATGAGGCCGAGCACACAGCCATCGAACTATCGAAGGCCATCGCAGCAACAAAGATCGAGTATAAACGGTGTAGAGCTATTTCACCTAACAGATTGGCTACTAGACCATGGCAATCTACGTCACAATAAATATATGGCAGGATATTTTAGCAACTAATCGGCCTTGGCATGCCTTCTCAGCTAAGCAGATTGAGTGCAGAACAGGGCAAGGAAGCTTCTGAAGCAGAGCATATTGACAGTAAACTACTTCGGCAAACAGTGAGATTAACAGTGTCTCAGCTAACATTCAGCGCTACACCGACATGAACGGGGCCTTAGTCTAGAATGCGCGTACCGTGGGAGAAGCTGACCGCCGTGCGTCTCCACACCAATGTCACCAGCGGTGGCGGCGCTAACCGCAGTGCGCCTCCACAAGAACGTAGCCAGAGGTGGCGGCGCGGCTAGAGGACGGTAGTCTACGAGAACGTACTGTGGGAGCGAGAGGATCGCCGTGCGTCCCCTCAATGAACCGCGGCGCCGACGTATCGGCGCGGTGGGGAGGGCAGCTTTGGCGGAGAGAATGGAGTGGAGGAGGGACGGGGGGAGGGGGTTTGGGGAATATTTGGCCGAAGGGCGGTTGAATCGAATTTGGGGGGAATTTTTCTGTGGGGGGGGGAGGAGTTTCGCACGGTGGGCGGGGGAGTTTGGCGCATGGTCGGTTTCTCCAAGTGCAGTCCCACGTGTCAGTGAAGAGGCAAGCCGAATTGCGTTCCATTTGTGTGAGCCGTGTGCAGGACCGAACGTGTGTGGGGTGCAATGCGACCGTGACAGGAGTGCTGTGAGTGTACCGCCTTTTTTCCTATTAAACTAGGTGCTTTGCCCCCTAAAAAAATGTTGCTTCGCGCGATCCATCGATACTACTACTAGTAATCCGGTAATCCCGACTAAAACGGCGCGGCCGGGTCTTTTCCCACGCGATATGCTGGGAGGTTGGCTTAGTTGGGTTTTTTAGATTTGTCTCAGTTCAATAAAAACCAGAGTTTGTGATTATGGTGTGCCTGTCATCCAGCAATATAGGCCGTCTGATCTATATCTAACGGATAGGAAGGAAACTATGACAATTTACCCGCACTCCTCTCCACATTTGCAGATAAGGCTTTCCCTCCTTCATCCTTTTCTCCCACAAGATCTTGATCTTCTGTGCAACACACGGGCATCTTGCTAGTACTCCTACAATATGTATATTATTGTCAAAGTTCATATACACCGGCCGAGATTAATGCAAACCCGGTAGATTTTCATTACATTTTGAACTTTTTTAAGATAGAAAAATAAAAGAAACCCGACCCTAAACCTATTCTACGGCGGCGACCGACGTCCTCCTTCTGCGATCTCTATGTACGGGGGCGGGGTTCAAGACCCATGAAGTGAAGGTGCGGTCTCCGGTGAGGAAGAGTAGAACACGGGATACGGACCGGCCAGTTGGCACACCATGCCCTGCCGCCTCCCATGCCCTACTCATCCTCGGAGGAGTCCCCGACCTCGGCGGTGCCGGACGTTGGACGGCGCCAAGTAGGACGTGTGGTTGACGGTGCTCCCTTTGTCGGCCGCCAGCGTGGCCACCGCTTGTGCAGTCGCGTCCGTGTCCGGCTACGCCGCTATTGCGTCGCGAGAGGCGACTTGAGCGAGGGTGGCGACCTCGAGCTTCATCCCCGAAGACAATCTCTCCCGCAGAGCGTTCGCACTTGCGGTCATGGCAGATATGGTGCCAGGTAGGAGGACGATGCGCTATGGTGTGGAGGTTAGCTGGGCGTTGCCGCTTTAAGTAGCGCATTCCGGTGAGGCCAAGCGTCCGGGTGCGTCATTAAGTCGTCGGAGTTGGTTCCTCGGGCACCGAGCCTCTTAACGATGACATACGAACGGATGGCATGAATGCGGGCAGCTGGCGCCGACTGGGAACGCACCGCGCGATGGCGTGAGGGACGAGGGCTTTGGTGCGCCAGGGTAGTCAGCTACGGTCGTGGCAACGTTGGAGATGCCCTTTGCTCAAATACGATCCCCACATGTCATTGAAAAAGCAAGACGAACCGGCATGGTCTCAGGTCCAGAGGATGCAGTTGGCCGCGCTAGACCACTCCGCGGATGCGTCGCGGCGCCCCGTGCATCCTCGACGAGCTGGGTGTTGGGGTGTGTTTGGATTGTGGCCAAAGTGCACCTTACCAAAATTTTGGTCATGACCCAAAGATTGGTCTTTGTTTGGATGGTTGCCATTTCTTTGGCATGCCAATGAACTCTAGCCAACTCTAGTTCATTTTTCTTTCCAATGTCGGCCAAATCATGGGCAACCAATACCTCAACCAAAATTATGGCTACCCAATGCTTTGATGGCGCAACCTTGGGCACAAACCAAACATACCGTTGGTCGTGACACAGCACAAACGCCACCCTCGGCACACTGAAACCGACCGTGTCTATCGACGATATGAGCGTGTCGCTCACCGCGGTTGCCGTGTCCAGAGGCGGTGCTAGAGCTGCGCCCCGTTGTTGGCCCCAACGACCCACATGAACAGTTGTCGGTGGCGAGGAGGTCGTGGGCCAGCTCCTCCATTGGACTAGTCTATGCTACGTCATCCCGACGGGTGTGCCCCACATGTCAGTTTCCCTGTTTTCCTGGACATATTCGAGCGTCAGTGCTCCGCGTTGCGCATTAGGCCTTTCACTATGTAGGCCAAGCGAGACAACTTATTGTTTATTTGAGCCGTTCAAGTGTAATCATGTGGTGTTTGCTTATTTCTCATTCCTCTCCAACCCTCTTCTCCATCGATCATGTAAGCCCTCGATCGAGTCCATCCTCCGCATGCCTCATTTGAATATTCCGCCGAGTATAATTAGCATGTACCCACCTAGTCCTCTTTCAATAGATCTCCGGACCCGATATGAAATCGAGAGGAGCGAGTGGGGCACGTGATACCTAAGGCGGATTCAAAATTTTGAACCGGTGATCATAGCATCCGCAAATCATATATAAAGGGTATTCAATGTTCGTTTCGTTTTTGAACGTACAATATACTCCCTCCTATCCTTTCAACTTTACATATAAGTTGTGTAGTCAAAGTATCTCTACTATGATAAAAAAAAGGTATCAACATTCAACAACACCCAATCAATATTGTTAGATTCGTACGTACTCCTAGATTTGTACTCGATATGGTTTCTGATTTGACTATTGACAAGATTAATAGTACTCCTTTCACATAGGTGAGTAAGTCATCTTAGGCTGTGCACCGTGACCAAGGAGGAGGGGAAAACGAGAGACATTAATGTTTACTTGCTAATTAATAGTATTGCATGCAATGAACTAACCACTGCATGTCATGTTTGATAGTCTCAGGTCATTACAAGCATGCAAACCCTCATCTCTTATTGGTTCATATGTCAAGAAACAAGAAACGAGGTAGAAGTTAATGCACCGCGCCTATGTGTTTTGGGATTATTTGGTTTTCGTAAGATGACTTACACACCTAGATGGAGGGAGTACATGAGATGTATAATGTGAAAATTATATCATTGGAAACTCCTTTCACATACGAAATTGACCATATGCTTTGTGTAAGTTGCATGTCATGTATTATTACTCTAACATTTGGTCAAAGTTAGCCTCGGAAAGCGCATTAGACCCTGTATGCTTTGTGTAAGTTGCATGTCATATATTATTACTCTAACATTTGTGTAAGTTGCATGTCATATATTATTACTCTAACATTTGGTCAAAGTAGTATAGTGGAAGTGGATCCTCTAACGTAGGTATCCCTGCCTTACCCTCCCTTTTGGTCACTTACTGCCGGACCCCATGCTTGCTAAGCCCCGCATGTCAGTTACTCAATGGGTTCGGCCACGTCAGGGGATCCTCATCTGTAGTATACTCCCTCTGTTTTTATTTACTCCGCATAAACCGGAGGGAGTCGTGGTATAATAAATGACGCGGGCAGGGGAGGGGGATGGAAGTCGGTTTGCTCTCAACCGCGGTCCCACAAGCGAGCGAAAACGCAAGACGAAGCGCATTCAATTCGGTGAGCGACATGGAGGGTCCAGCATGCCGGGCTGCAACGCGAACATGACAAGAGCGATGTACTGTCAAAACCGATTGACCAGTCGTCACCGGAACCACTATTTACACCAGACGCTGCCCTAAAACCACACCAAATCTCCAGCCACTGCCCTAAAACCACACCAAATCTCCAGCCCATTCCCCCACCTTTCAATCCCCTAGCCCGCATCAAGCGTCCCCTAGTTCGCCGGAAAGCCATGGTGCGCTGCAAGATTACTTACTACAAGATGCTGACGCCAGAGCGCCGTGCAGAAATCGCGGCGGCGGTCGGCGCTACAGACCTTCGTTCCCAAGCTCGCTTTGCGGCGGGCCAATCCCCGAGTTCTCTGGAGCCAAGCTACGAGGAGGAGTAAGCCGATCCAATGTTCACTGCAGAGGTCGCGACGCAGAAGGCCCCCAATGTGTATGAGACGATGGACGTCGACTTCGTGCCGGCGTCCGAGTCCCCCATGGTGCAGGCGGACCAACGGTTCAACATGGCGATACTAAAGGCGGAGCGCGCGCATGCCGCTGCCATCGAGGCTCTCCTTCAGGTGGAACTGGATGTTGTGGATGTGAACCGGGCGGCGGAGGCTCAACTTGAGGCGGAGCGCGCGGATGCCCCTGCCATCGAGGCCCTCGTGCATGCGGAACCAGACGTCCTGGACATGAACCGGGCTGCAGAGGCTCGACTCGACGCAGACCGCGCGGATGCCGCTCTCATCGACGCCCTCCCACGGGCGGAACCGAAAGTCCTGGACTTGAACCGGGCGGCGGAGGCTCGACTCAACGAGGAGCGCGCGGATGACGCTCTCATCAACGCCCTCCCGCAGGCGGAACCGGAAGTCCTGGACTTGAACCGGGCGGTGGAGGCTCGACTCGATGCGGAGCGCGCGGATGCCGCTGCCATCGAGGCCCTCCTGCAGGCGGAACCGGACGCCCTCGACTTGAACCGGGCTGTGCTCTCGTCCGTGCAGAGCGCCCGCACGCTCCGCTTGAACGAGTAGCTGGAGGCCGAGGACAACCATGGTGCAGAGACACATGTCGGCAGCGACGGCTGGTTCGCGCCGGCAGCCAAAGACGACGAGGCCGTCTCTTTCCGCGAGCAGTGATAGTTTTTCTTTATGTTGTTGTTTTTATTATTATGGATCTTTTGCTATGTGAAAACATACTACTTATTATGCAAGTCCCCTGACTTGGGTCAGTCTACCATTTCAGGCGGTTGAATGAATATCCTATGTATCCTAACCCTTCTTTCCTTCTTCCTCACCTCTTCTTCTTCCCCAACAGACCACCGCACGGGCCGTACAGATACTCCGGTTGGATAAACATACTCTATGAACAAAAATTATGTGCCAGCGATAGGATGACTGAGTTTGGTTTGTTCACATGCGACAACACGTGTTAGTGAGAGAGCATTCCCTTGGTTGGGTTTGAGGCGTGCAGGAGCGACTGTGTGAGGGTGTGGTGTGACTGCGGCATGCAGGAGCAACCGTGTGAGGGTACAGTGCGACCGCGACAGCCGTGCGCAAGTGTACCTCCTTCTCATTTTGAAAACTTTAGGCAAGCTTGGCAAAAATGTGTGGCGAAGTTTGGCAATGCAAGGCCTAGACCCAAATAGGATAAGTACGTACGTACTAGGAGTACTAGTGTTAAAAAAGAAAGGCGAGGTTTTCCTTCGATACAAATCCTCGTTTCACGTGTCAATTAATGCGTATTTTTTTCTCGAAAGACCAACGAGCTAACCATCTCACTCCTCATTGCTTGATTAATGCAGTGCCATGCAAACGAACCATCTCACTTCCGCTTGCATGCAGGGGATATTAATGTCCTTGGTTGCTAACCCCATCAATTTTGCCTCGATTAGTGTTACTGGCCCTTTGCAAATTGTAATTTTGATATACTGGCCTTGTGTACAAAAAATGGAGGTACTAACTATATTTGAATTCCTTGGCCATTGCGGTGATGTCGACGACTTTTTTTTTGTGGTTTGGCGAAGTGCGTTCGACGGAGAACACCATTGAGGAAGACCACGGTAAGTCGTTCGCAAGTGCTGCCTGCAAGCCGAGACAACCGCCTTATTTGCATCCAGGATGTTCTTTACTAGTACTACTACTAGGAGTACTAGTGCGGTGAGATGGTTTCTCGAAGAAGACGATGGAGAAGGGGAGTCAGCGAAGAGTGAAATGATAGTTGCTTTGTCCATGCTTTCTGATTTGACGCCTCACTGCTTTGTGATTTGTGATAGAAGGGACAGGGGAGTAGACTCTGTCCTCTATACTGTACTACTCCTACATGCGTCCAAGCATGGGAGAAAGAGGAGAGACGTTGCATTTTTCTATTCCTTTAATCAATCAATCAGGGAGCTTCGGTTCCATCTTTTTGGCTTTGGCAACACCGTCCACAATGGTTCCCACGATGCCAAAAGCTATTTTCACATTTGGCTACACATTGTGGATTCCTTTAACCGTACCACTTGGTTTTGCTCCTGTGTGCTACCTATACAAATCTCAATCATATTGATCTAAAAAATTATAGAATCAAAGATTAGTAAAAAGGAGGTGATTTTGCCGCGCGGATGGCGGGGGAGGTTTCTTATTTTCGGAGGACGTTGTCCTGGCGGTTTGCTAACATGCGTTCCCACGTGTCAGTGCTTTACCAAGCTGATCCGCATCCCACATGAGGCAGAACAACGGCAGAAGCAACACGTGGTTAAGTTGAAGAAGATGAGGGAGAAGCGGATTCAGCAACAAGTGAAATGATGGTTGGTTCGTCCCTCCAACTTCTTTTTTAGCATTATTACTTCGTCCCTCCAACTTAACTGCGGGAAAGGTGCAGCTTTGTGATTTGACGCCCCATTGCTCATTACTACGCCGGTGCCATGACTGGGGTGCTTCACCCTGGCTGCTCTGCACTGTATTCCGATATGGCACGTGGACCCGTAGCTTGATGTCCCACATGTCGGCGAAAGGGACTAGAAGATTTATGAAAGTGAGCGCTCCACTCTTACGACGGAGGAGTAGACGACACGACGGCCCAGTGAACTGTCACTTGTACTGTATAGTACTATAGTTTTGCTGTTTCGCACAATCCATCGATACAAACCCGATTAAACAGGAAAGGGCGAGATTTTTCCCCATGGTAGATGATCTTCGCCATACATTTCAAAGGCAATTTTAATGTATGCAAACTGAATAATTATAAGTAACAATATGATATCTAGTAAAACTAAAAACACATATAATTTATTGTGTTAGAGTGTAGTAGTAGTGTTGTATTGCATAGTTGTTAGATGTAACATGCAAGAACGTGTAGAGATGTACTTTTGGAGGGCCTACAGAGAGAAAAGCGTAATACGGTGACTGAACTTCAGAATAAGCTGATTACGGTCACTATATACGTTTTGCGGTGATTATCCGGTCACTTCCTCACAGTTCAGTATCGGATTGCACTCTATTGACCGGACAAATAGTTTGCGTGGCGCCATGTTGACTAGTTAAATTGAGCATGTTCCTTGTGGGTCCCACCTGTCAGTTCGCATAGGGAAAAGGTCAGATAAAAACAAATTTACGCAGGCGCGACAAGGCTCCAACCCATGCGCGGGAATCACCTAGTTGTGTATTTGTCTGTCAGGGCCTGATGTGTGCGCATGCACGTGTAGGTTGAGCACTTGAGCGTGAGAGTGTGTGTTGGTCATGTGGTGTACTGGTGTGTGCATGCATGCATGCGTGTGTGCGTGTGAGTGTTGCGTGTGTGCGTGGCTGCTTGTGTACGTGTGAGTGTTGCGTGCGTGCGTGGGTGCATGTGTTTGTGGGAGTGTTGCGTGGATGGAGTTCATGTGCATGCGTGCATGTGTGTATAATCACCACACCAGCTCCTGTGTGTTAAAACAGACGGCTCAGCATACCAATACATGGCCACCTTGTCCGCTGTGCCCGCAGTCATGACTTCGCACCACCGTCAAAATATTTTTTTGTCGTGTGTTTTCATTCTTACTAGCAAGATGCCCGTGCGTGGCACGTAACATCAACATGCATTTGTGTGACTTGTTTATCTTGTGAGAGAAAAGGATGAACGAGGGAAGGCCTTATTTGCAACTGTGGAGAGGTGTGTGGGTACCTTTTTGCAAAATTGCCATAGTTTCTTTCCGATCCGTCAGATATAAATCGGATGGCCTATATTGCAGGATGGCAGGCACACCATCATCACCAACTCTGTTTTTTATAAGAGTGTATTTTATGTATTTTATAATAGTGTAGATGTAGAGTAGATACAAGTCGACAGGTGGGCATGATGTTAGTGAGATAATGTGATGCAACACTAGAGGTGCCACGTGGAGCGTTCAACTGGTCAACTAGTCATGTCATGAGCAAATACAAAGTTGTACGGTGAGCCCGTGACTGTATAATAACCACTAAACGTAAACGTTGACCGTAATGAGTGGATTATGAAGTCCAATGTATGTATCGTGCTTTCGCTTCAAATACAATGATCATCATTGCATATATTGCGAGAGAAAGATGAAAGACACGTGTTTTTCTGCGGGATAAATATACAAACACACGTGATCATCATTGTATGTAGTATAAAAATATACAAATTCACAGTGCGGAATAAATATCACTGTGGGCACAATGCAATGCAAATTAGTGTTCGTACTCCTCCATATAACTTTGTAATGTTGTATATATGTAGAAACTCGAAAATAATTTTTTGGCCACACTTTATTCAAAAGGAATGTTGTATGCGAAATAAACGTGGAGAGAGGGCTTTTTAGATCAATGGGGTACGTGATGTAACATGTATGAATGTGTAGTTGATGCATTTGGCGGGGCCTAGAGAGGTATGTGTGTGTATTACGTATTCGAGAGAGGCATGGATAGAGGGGCCGACGGGGGGGTGTGGGAGAGATAGCACGAGAAATGAGGGTGGTCTAGAGAGAGAGAGACGAATATGACGTCACGACAAGAGATTCCATTCCCTTGAGTGTGTAGATGCAAGGGGGGAGGGAATGAGAAGATAATGAGACGTGGGGGCAGAGGGTGTGTCACCGCGTGAGGTCCGGTGGGTCAAGGTGAGGCTCTTCGTTCGGTTCCGTCCTGCGCCACATTGGTCGGCCCATGACACATTTTGGAAGACCCATGGATGACTAGCCGTACAAGACAAAGATGGCATAATTGTGAAGGACTCTGTGTCCACTGACAAAGCCGGCTAGGATTTGTAACCCTAGGTTCTCGGACTAAGGTAACCCCTTTATCTCTGATATTACTCTTCATCCAACCTAACTTTAAGGGGCATCCTACAGAATGCTCTGCTAGAATCATACTCGTCGATTAGGAAGAGAGGTGTGAGATAATGCGTGAGAGACAGGCGTAAAGATAATGTGTGTACATGAGACACGTAGGCAGGTCCATGTATATAGAAAGGGTCGATGAGGATTGTGCGTGTGTATTTTTGCGAGAGGAAGAGTGCTTGTGATAAAGGTTAGTGAAAACAGTTGTAAATGGTTACGAGAGGGAGGGAGGGTTATATTTAGAGAATGTGTGCGAGAAAGACACCTCGGGAGAGTGTGTGTGAGCATGTGTGAGAGACCACCGATGGAGAGTGAAACTACACGTAAAAGACTACTATACACATTGAGTAAAGATATAAATTGTATCCAAATATTAGGATGGGACCATGATATTTGCAATTCGCGTAAGGAGCGGTCATTGATCCATCAGACATCTAGATTCTATCGAATTTGAGCATGTCTATGTTATTATTCGACACAATTGATCCACATAGTTAGTATTTTGAACTGCAGACAATGCATCGCTTTAGCAATCGAATATAAACGTGAGTATAGTTCATGTTGTGTGTGTAAAGCATATTATACATATGAAAGTTACACAATGGACATTTATAAATAGCTACCTATGAACTAGCATACATTTGAATTCAACCTGAAATCGAATTCAACATGAAATCCATTCAATTATTTGAATTTGATATCACGGCATTTGTAAACCATACCTAAACTATGGGGGTACCAATCTTTGCTGTGATTTTGTACATAATAGCATATGTAGTCGTGTACAAAATAGATTCAAATTTAGCTCCTCCATCCCAAAATAATCGTAGTTATAGGATTTTCAAGTGTCAAAATTTCAAAAGGAAGCGGATAATTTAATGAGGTTTTCAAACATAAAAGGTCAAATATAACGTTGTATATTTAGGTCAATCCTCATAGTTCAAGAGTACTCTAAACGTGAATGCTTGTGTTTCAAAATTTCGAACGAAGTGCCAAAAGAGCCTCTACTCGCCCGAAACCGCATGAGACCAATGTTTGGTAGTACAAGGAAATTACTTTTCTAATAACTCGACTGTGAAACCTACCGCCCGACATCCAAAGGTCTAAACCGGGGTAGGTTTGTAGCTTCATCTAGACGCCACGCAACCGCCTCCGAAAAACATTCATACACAATGGCCGCCTAAGCACACATGCACGCGGCCGAAATCGCTCCCGCCCACTATTTGGGACACCTGGGATTACCATCCTACCCCTACCCGCAATAGGTCCAAAATTTAAGAGGGGGGCAATGTTTGTACTTTCCCCAAATTTCAAACAAGCGCGTCCCATCTTCTGTTCCAAAAATCCAAAAACAAGCGCGTCCCAGACCGAAACATGGTCCCCCCCCCACCCGTCCGATTCCCCATTCGTACTTCGTGGGCGCCAAAACTACCTCTCCACCAGCCGCGAAACCCCAGCGTACTCCGTCCGCCACCCCATCCCACCCATCAACCGCCGCCCTCCTCCATCACACTGGAGCCGATACCCCGACGTCGTCGTCCACCTCAACCTCAACCACAACGCCCTCCACGGCTAGTAGTTGAAGCCGAGGCCGAGCCGTCCGTACCCGAGACAGTTCAACCACGCCGTCCTGCGCCTCACCGCTGCCGCTCAAACTTCACCACCCTCCACCGCACCGGAGTTGTTCCTACTACGCCGTCCTTCGCCGCCTCGGATCTGCTTCCCCTCCGCCGACATACAGCCACGGCAAAACAGTCAACAATTTGGCCATGGGTTCGTCCAAGCCTGCACCCTCCAGAACATCGGTTTCCCCAGTAAAAACAAGAAGATCGGCGCGACATGTGGAGGTGACCACACCGGCAACCGAAGAAGGTACTCCTCTTCCCTTATTCGTGCAAATCTTACCTCTCTGCTTGCACGGTATTCATCCCACAGAAGACACTAGTTGACCGCTTCTTCGTGATACTAGATGTTCCTAGTAACTCGCGATGCACAAGGTTTCTCCTCATATACTATTTCATCTTAGCTAGAGGTCCGTCGCCCCCCCTGAATTTCAATTTCTGACAAGTTGATTCCCAATTAACGGAAGCATTCCCGGGTGTTTATCTTAGGGGCGTCTGTGGCCTAGAGCTACTGGCGCCCGATCTAGAGGTCGGCCGGGATTAAAGGGATGGCTTGGGGGCGCTGTCGTGGTTCTAAGTCTGACAGTAGTGTAGGGGGGTAGGAATGGAGAGGTAAGATCCTAGCTATGGAGTAGTTATATACGCAAGAGGTTTACGAGTTCAGGCCCTTCTCGGAGGAAGTAACAGCCCTACGTCTCGGAGCCCAGAGGAGGTCGACTGGATTATGTGTGTATGAGTTACAGGGGTGCCAACCCTTTACACTGAGGAGGGGGTGGCTTATATAGAGTCCGCCAGACCCCTCCGGCCCTCAGTTATGTAGGGTTCAAGGTACATTAAGATCGGGCGTTACTGGTAACGCCACAAATAAAGTGCTATGATGACCATAAAAGCTACTTAATGACCGACCATTTGCGTGCAGAGCGACTGAGGGAGTCCAGGACTAGGGGGTGTCCGGACAGCCGGACTATCATCGTCCGCCGGACTCCAAGACTACGAAGATACAAGATTGAAGACTCCGTCCCGTGTCCGGATGGGACTTTCCTTGGCGTGGAAGGCAAGCTTGGCAATACGGATATGTAGATCTCCTACCATTGTAACCGACTCTGTGTAACCCTAGCCTTCTCCGGTGTCTATATAAACCGGAGGGCTTTAGTCCGTAGGACACAACATACATTACAACAATCATACCATAGGCTAGCTTTAGGGTTTAGCCTCCTTGATCTCGTGGTAGATCCACTCTTGTACTACCCATATCATCAATATTAATCAAGCGGGGCGTAGGGTTTTACCTCCACCGAGAGGGCCGAACACAGGTAAAAACATCGTGTCCCTTGTCTCTGTTACCATCCGCCTAGACATACAGTTCGGGACCCCCTACCGAGATCCGCGTTTTGACACCGACATTGCTGCTTTCATTGAGACTTCCTGCGTCGCCGTCCGATAGGAAGGATGCCTCCACCCGTCTTCAAAGGCGGTATTTTCACCAAAGGGGCCTTGGCAGCGGCCAATCTATCCGGCTAGGCGGTTTTCTTATGACCGCTGTCCGCCATCGCTTCGACAATGACTTCCCAAGTCGTCAAAGGCAATCTCGCGTCATTTCGAATTCGTCGAGCATTTGGATCAATAGAGCTCTCGTCTCATCAGCGAGCTCTTGGATCGCATCGCCGCCTCTGGGAGTCGCTTCTGAGACTACAATCAGATTGGGCTTAAAACCGATCGAGAGAGATTAACTCTCCCGGGCCACCCACCACGTCGCAGTGGTAGAGGAGCAATCTGGCGACTCTTCGCCTATATTGAAAACTAGTCACGTCCGATTCCCGAACCCTCCATGCGGATTTCGCGGAGGGGCGGACTTCGACCGAGCATTGAACTTAAAATCATGCATCGTTCGGACTCATTGGATCGTGTCCAGCAATCCAAGCTTCGAATTCGAAACTCCTCGGCCTTTAAGCCCTAAGATGGGCAGGATCCGGATTTTAGTCCACCCACCCGCCCGGACATATGCGATCTATCTCTAATACGGCAAGAGCCCGCTGAAGCAAGTACATCACTCTTGGGCGATTCCTCCTGGTTATGGACGGATAAAGGACTGCCGAGAGGAAAACGCAATCTCAATCTTTTGCAATAATTGCACGGACAAGGGAATATTGAACGCCATCAGCCGTCGTAAAATTATGCGCTTCACCGATCTGGCGTCCATAGTATAAAACTACTATGCGATGGAGAGTTTCCGGAAAACCGAAAACCAATTTTGGGATAATCCGGCCCCGAACACAACCCCAGTCCGCAACAAAAGGGTGCATCACACTCAGGCCCCAGATGCAAAAACCAAAAAGCAAAAACGCCATAAAGGGCACGGAACCGTACTGGAGGGATGGCTCAATGGACCCTGTAAACTTCATAGTAGAGAGGGAGCCGTCCCAACACATAGCCTTCGAGCATGTTGGATATTACGGCAGGTGGCCAAAAGTGGCGAGGAGCTTCTAGCCCCGGAAAACCACTCCAACAATACGATGCGGTATCAGCGATCTTCGAGACGCCGCATCAAACAATATGCGAAAACAAACAATCCAGCGGCCTCGCGAAGTCTACCAAGTAGCAACAGCAAATCCATGGGTGACACAACTATCACCTTCAACGCCGGCGATGAACCTAAATTCGAACAGCCGAGCACCGGCCGCCGGTGCTTAGTCCCATAGTGGGCGGCTTTCGACTTACAAAGGTCCTCATGGATGGCGGCAGCGGACTAAACCTCATCTATGAAACTCTTCAAAAATGGAAATCGATTGGAGCCGTATTGGCGAAGCAGCACAACCTTGGAGGAATAATCCTTAGCGGAAGCGCGCTGCACCGGAAAAATCACACTTGATGTGGTGTTGGCTCGCGGACAATTCTGAATCGAAGAAGTCACGTTCCAAGTGGCCCGTTCAACAGCGGATATCACGCTATATTAGGGCGAGAGGCATTCACAATTTTAAGCCGTACCCCATTACGGGTATATGAAGCTCAAAATGCCCGGGCCGCGGAATAATCACTCTCGCTAGTGATCCGGACATAGCACTCAGCGCGAAAACAAGGCAGTCGCACTAATACGGAGGCACTATCCGAGGCCCTAGCGGCGAGAAGAACTCACCGCGCTGCGCTCTACGATGTGAGGACGATGTGATACTTGATAAAAGATCCAAGTCCACCTCCTTCAAACCAGCGAGATGAAATAGTGAAATTCGAGGTCCATCCAGCGGACCCAACAAAGACGGCCTCCATTGGGGCACAATTAAACCCGAGGTGAGCGCGCACTCTACGCGAATTCGCCGGAAAATTGGGACATTTTACTTTGGCATCCTTCGGACATGCCGGAATCCCATGATTGGCGAACACAGCCTAAACATCCTAAAGGATTCAAGCGGTCAAACAGGCTCTTGACGATTTTCCGGACCCAAAAGGCAGGCAATGGGAGAAGAGCTAGCCAAACTATTGGAAGCGGATTCATTAGAGATATCAAACATCCGGATTGGCTAGCAAATCTGGTAATGGTACCAAGAAGGACAAATCCTGGCGCCTATCGTCGATTTTAAAGACCTCAATGAGGCTTGCCCAAGGATCCCTTCCCCTCCCGCATCGACCAAATTATCGATGCTACCGCGAGGGCACAATTCATTGTGCTTCCTCGACGATACTCTGGTTACCATCAAATCAAGATGGCGGAAGCGAACCAAGCCGCAGCGGCATTCATCACTCCATACTGGACCATTCTCGCTTCAACACGATGCCCTTCGGACTTAAAAATGCGGCGCAACATATCAGCGCATGATTCAAACATGTCGGCTACCCGGATCGGCAAAACGATCGAGGCATCGTGAGCGGCGAGTCGTCAAAACAAAACACGTCGAAACTCTAGTAGGCGATTTGAGGCTCACATTCGACAACCTCGAGCATATGACATCAAGCTGAATCCGGAAAAATGCGTTTGGCGTACCGGCGGAAAGCTGCTGGGCTTCATTGTACCCGTAGAGGAATTGAAGCAAACCCGACTAAAATCCGAGCTCATCACGGTTGGATATCCCAAAGACCTCAAGCAGATACAAAACTAACAAGATGCATGGCAGCTTTAAGCGATTATCTCCGTCTAGGAGAAAAGGCATTGCCCTATATCGCCTCCTCGGCGCACGAACACCAGTGGATGGATGCTGCCACTGCCGGACTCGAAGAAATAAAGGCCATATTGGCAACAAATCCGCTCCTGGCTGCGCCCAATCTGGGCGAACCAATGTTGTTATACATCGCAACAACTCATCAAGTTGTAAGCGCGGTACTCGTCGTCGAACGAGAGACAGAAGGGCATAAATTCCCTCTTCATAAACCAGTGTATTATGTATCCACTGTGTTAACCCCCTACAAATCCCGTTACCCACACTATCAGAAGATAGCGTATGCGGTGTTCATGGCATCCCGGAAGCTCGACACTACTTTCAAGAGTGTTCGATAACGATGGCCTCAAGTACCACTCAATGACATCATAAATAACCATGGCCTTAGCGGGCAAGATTGCAAAATGGGCCATTGAGCTCTTACCATTCGATATAACTTACAAACCTCGCGAGCTATAAAGTCACAAGTTTTGGCTGACTTTGTCCTTTGAATGGACGAGGCGAACTCCCTAAAGAGTGCGGCGCATACTCCAATGGATTATGCATTCGACGGCTCTAAAATGTTGGCGGATGGGGCTGGCATCATATTGGCGTTCCCAAGCCGGGGACACGATCCGATATGTACTTCAAATAATGTACGGACTCCAACAACGCAGCCGAATCTGAGGCCCTGTTACATGGTCTCCGGATGGCAGTCTCCATGGGCATTCAACGCCTAGAGGTGCGCGGGGATTCAAACCTTGCAATATCCCAAATAAATGGAGACTTTGAAGCCAAGGATCCAAAAATGGCAGCATATCGCAACGCTGTCCTAAAAATGTCAGCTAGGTTTGAAGGACTCGAATTCCATCACATAGCCCGAGATAATAACCAAGCGGCTGACGTACTGGCACGCATCGGTGCGAAACATGATGCTGTCCCTCCAACTATCTTCCTGGAACGGCTCTTCAAGCCATCCGTATTATGGGAAGAGGAGCCCGGAAATGACAAACCGGAAAAAACTGCGCCAACCGGCGATTCAGCCGATGACATAACACCTTCAGTCCATGACATAATGGCAGTAATCGCCCCGTGGACAGAACCATTCCTAGCCTACTTGCTTAGGCAGGAACTTCCCGAAGACCAAAACGAGGCCCGCTGCATAGTCCGGCAATCCAAAGCCTACAAGGTCCATGAGGGAGAACTTTATAAGAAAAGCACAACCGGAGTCCTTCAAAGGTGTATCTCCGAAGAAGAAGGGCGAAACCTCCTGGCTGAAATTCATGCCGGACTAGGCGGACAACACGCAGCAGCTCGGGCTCTTGTAGGAAAGGCATTCGTCTGAGGGTTTTATTGGCGGCGCCCGGCGGATCTCGGGACTTAGTCCAAAGATCGTCGGTTGTCGACTCTTTGCTAATCGAGCCATATGCCACCCACCGCCCTCAAAACTATACCCATTACGGCGTTCATGATGCAGGGGCTTGATATGGTTGGACCCCTTAAAGGGGGAACCCACAAGCAAAAGTACCTATTGGTCATGGTGGATAAATTCACCAAATGGATAGAGGCCAAACCGGTCAAAACGGCAGAGTCCGGACTAGTGATAGACTTTATATCCGGGGTAGTACACCATTACGGAGTCCCCCACAGCATCATCACCGACAACGGCACGAACTTCACAGCTGACGAGGTTAAGTCATGGTGCAAAAATATGGGCATCAAGCTCGACTACGCTTCAGTCTATCACCCTCAAACCAACGGTCAAGTGGAAGGAGCAAATGGTCTAATAATGAGTGGCATTAAACCCAGACTAGTGCGGTCACTTAATAATCTGACACGCACTGGGTTGAGGAGCTCGACTCCGTACTCTGGGTCTGCGGACAACGCCTAACCGTACTACCGGATTCACACCATTTTTTATGGTATACGGCGCAGAGGCAGTCTTGCCCTGTGACATTATTCATGACTCACCTCGAGTGCGCATGTACGAAGAAAGAGAGGCCGAGCTAGATCGGCAGGACAGCTTGGACACATTAGAGGAAGAACGCGACGTCGCCAAGGCTCGTTCCGCATTCTATCAGCAGCAGGCCCGAAGATATCAAAGCAGAGAAGTACGGGCCAAGACTTACAATGTTGGCGAACTAGTTCTCGCTGCGGACAAGAAAAGGACAAGCTCAAGCCCAAATGGGAGGGCCCTTCATTGTCGATCAAGTCTTGACCGCGTGAGCGCGTACCATCTACGAAATGCATCGGATAACCGACTCGAGCCGAACCCATGGAACGCAGCCCGCCTCCGAAGATTCTATGCCTAGCGCCGGACTAAGAGTTCGTCCCCTTCCTCCGTTCAAATTTTTAAACTTCGGCTGTCTTTTGTTTCTCTTTCTTCTCCTAACCTTTTTACTAAAAAGCCCCTAAGGGCCTACTTCCGCATTGTTCGCATACACTTGATGTGCCATCCGCACTCATTATACCTGGGGGCTTCTTTTTCAGAAGCTCAATTATAAGGGCTTCATGCCCAGCACATGTGTCAAGCTTCCACATGTACCTTTTACTCACCATTATATGCATCGATATGACTTAAGTTTTGGCCAAGCTGGGTTGCCTGGCTCCTGTGCTTACCCCTACGTTCCATATTGTTCGGCTAGGAGGTAAAGGAGCACCTCTGCGATTATTCTTGCTGGTCGGCGGATGTGTACCTCGGTAGGTGAAGCCGAAAGCTAGCATTCTTAAGGGAATATTCGGTCGGTGACTTGAAAGATGATTTTTACCTACTTATTTATCTGCCCCGGATGTTTTCCTGCTCTTTTTGCAGTCGGGCATGCACTTTAGGGCATGCCTCCCGAAAGAAACCCTTAGCGGAACTATTCTCCACGGAAGATGTTTCTTACTAACCATGTAATATAACATAACTAGTTGGGCACTTATGCGATAAAGCACTAATGACCCCTACGCTTTGGTCTCCATGCATACCCGGTTGTTCCTTAACCAAGAAGGTATTCGGACACACTCCGGACTCTAGGGTCCCGAGGTTGAAGCGAAAAGGTCGGCAAAGACAAGCGATCTACAATCCGGCTAGAAGGCATTTCACATGTCATTTTAAAATACATTGTCAAATTCTGATTGTATTCCTCCTCAATCCCGTCTAATAGGCTGTCTAATTCTGATCCGTTGGGAAAATTTAGCAGCCAACTCTACCTGGCTGTATACTAAACTCACAGGGATCTCCTTCCCATCGGGCCCCACCGGTCCAACTTCGACCATGTGGTTGGGATCCGCCATCTTGTAATGCGTCTTCACCATGGCCCAAGCCTCCCTGGCACCTTGATGGCAAGCCGAAATCTTCCACAAACGGAAGCGTTGCCGCACTCCCTGAAGCTTCTCCGCAAGGGAGAGGGCTGGCCATAAAGCCTGGACGACGCCGCTCATTGCCTGCCGAACTCGTTCGAGCAGTTGCAACAGCTCTGGAAGTTGATCACCCGTTGATATAGGCATCTCCTCCACAGGGCGACCTGTGAGTATACCTACAAGACATGTCATGTCAATTTACTTCCTCTCCGAACTCTTCTTTTCAAAGGAGACCGCTCAAGCACTTACTATAAATGCCGCGACGGCTGATTCTCCTTAACGGAGCGGACAGCCCGGCTCGGCGCCTTCAGCTCTTCTCCGAGCTTGGCGTTGGCATCTGAGTTTGTTCCTCTCTTGCTGCACCTATTCAGCACCCTCTCGTCGGCCTTCGGTGGCGCGATAATTCTTACTGTCCGGACCTTGTCGGCGGCACTGCAACGTCATTATTAGACTTGCCGCGCCGCCGCACAACGCTTATATTTATTAATAAAAATGTGTTACCGGGAGGGGTCTGTGTTTCCTCCTGCTGGTGACAAGTGCGGACCTCAAGTTGGGCCTTGCATTCTTGCAGCTCCTGAGACAGCTGGGCATTCTTCTCGGTAAGAGCCTGCGTTTCAAATGATCCTTAAATCAGTTAACATAACTACTTTAAGTCTCGGGGGCTACTGGCATATATAACCATTAAATTCCCTTACCCGTATGTCTTTTACATACTGCTCCGTGGCTCGGGTAAAACCGTCTTGAGCAGCACGGAGGTGCGCGTCCCCTGCGTTAAAGGCGTCCAATGCCTCAAGGGAGAAGCACGCTTCACGAAACACTGTCCGGCGGCGCCTGTGGTTCATGGCGCTCTCCACCTCAGACTTGGTGGCGGACAGTCTGTCGGCATCCTCCGGTGGAGGAGTATCCGCCCGCGCTGCGCTTGCTTGCCTCCCCCTCCGGGCGGTAGCTGGGCTGGCTGGTATGGGTCGGATCGGCAACCTCTACGCCCGCAGTCCGGTGGGCGCTTTTTCTCCTATAAAGGATCATGAGCACTCAGACGCTTCCTAGGAACGTTGCTCCGAATATTTAAATATGAGCTATACCTTTGCGGCCACATTTTGTTCCGTGCCGCGCTCCTTTTCCGCCTGCTGGTCCGGACTGGCCTTTGTTGGTCAGCCGTCGCAGGCTCGGCTTCCCGCCTTGAAGGTGCTTCTTGTAAAACACCATCGTTCGCGAAGGTCAGAAATGGGCAAGGAAGAGATAATGGTGTCCGAACCTCGGTCATAATCACCTGGGAAGCCGGATATAATCTGGGGTAGTCCGCCGTAATGGCGACCAAAGCATTGTCCATGCTGAGCTGGTGAAACACCCGTCGATCAGCTCCACCTTGATATCTGGATCCTCTTGGAGGCGGATCTTGGGATCTCCTGGATCCTCGGGTTGCGGAGCGGACTTATCATGTCCTCCACAGTCCGGCATAGTTCTGCTTACGAAGACATAATGTAAGCCTAAACTTGAAAGCATGGGTTGAGCCCTTAAAATGTTAAGCTTACCCAGCTTCTAGGGTTGTTCATGGAAAACCCATTCAAGGGGTTCGTTGAAGAAATCCTCCTTTTCCCCTTATGCAGGCGGACGGGATCTGCACGAGTCCTCGGTCGAATCCGGTCCTTCTGCGGCCGTGGCGGGTGGCGTCATCCTCCCGTTGAAATCCCACATGGGGTGGCCCTGTATTGCGATGGCTGTACTCCCGCATGATGCATATTGCCATGATTCCGATCATGGTCAATCCGAATGGGCGATAATCTTATTCGGCCCATCGGTAATGGGCGCTCTTGTCTTCCTCCAAGCGGGGGCTCATGAGCGCCACCTGAGGCGTTTCTTGAGGAGCAGGACTGAACTCGGGAGGCCAATCCGGATTGGGTCCGGCAGCGGGCGTCTTCTATGTAAACCACTCTGAAGGCCAGTCTTGGACGCCTTCTTAGAATACGGATGGGTATCCGGTCCGACAATCGCCATATTTGGTGCCGCACACTTGATATATAGATCCCTCGTGAGAGCGAAGTGCGAGGCAGAATAGCCTCTTCCACAATGCAAAATGGGGCTCAATGCCTAGGAATAGCTCGCATAAAAGAGCTCGTAGCCATGATATGCGGAGACGAGGCGGGCGTAAGGTGGTGGAGCTGGAGTCAGTAGAACTCCGAGGGCCCGGAGAAAGCAGATGTATTGGGAATCAGGTCCCCTTATCGGATAGGGGATGAAGCATACCGCTCCCCTTTGTTGGGACTTGGGGTAGCCTCCGCTTGCTTCCCACCTTGGTAGGTGGCCAGCCCGGCTCGAACCGGGACCATGAAGGCGGAGGAGATATCCCCGCTTGGAGCTTCACTAGCTCGTTGTGTGGAGCAGAGCACCTCCTCCAATCCCTGGCGGTGGGCTTGGAGCACGAGAAGAGGAGCAGCGTCGGCGGTCCATGATGGAATGGATTTTTAGGTCGAGGCGCTCGATGAAGTATTTGCGGGAGGAAGATGGTGTGGTTTGGATCTGGATTTTTGCCTCTTTTGTAGGCGGATGACTCGCACGACTAGGGGTGAAACGTAAAAGACACCACGGCTTTTCGCATTAGATGCGGCAGCGTGGAAGAAAGCCATTATTGGGTGTAGAAGCCAAGAAGCACAGATTTATGATGAAGCGGACCTTTGTTCGGCGGTACATGGAACTTGAAGGAGAACCCGCCTTGCAGCGCCAAAGACTATATCTGTATTTGGACTTATCGTCATTGAAGCCTGGTTGAGGGAGCTCTTGAGGAGTCTGGACTAGGGGTGTCTGGATAGCGGACTATCATCATCCGCGGACTCCAAGACTACGAAGATACAAGATTGAAGACTCCGTCCCGTGTCCGGATGGGACTTTCCTTGGCGTGGAAGGCAAGCTTGGCAATACGGATATGTAGATCTCCTACCATTGTAACCGACTATGTGTAACCCTAGCCTTCTCCGATGTCTATATAAACTGGAGGGCTTTAGTCCGTAGGACACAACATACATTACAATAATCATACCATAGGCTAGCTTTAGGGTTTAGCCTCCTTGATCTCGTGGTAGATCCACTCTTGTACTACCCATATCATCAATATTAATCAAGCAAGACGTAGGGTTTTACCTCCATCAAGAGGGCCCGAACCTGGGTAAAACATCGTGTCCCTTGTCTCCTGTTACCATCCGCCTAGGCGCTGAGTTCGGGACCCCTACCCAAGATCCGCGGTTTTGACACCGGCAATGACTTTAGATCTCTGGCTGTCAGTGGTTGGCTTCATGGTCGAGTGTCTTGAGTGCATCGAGTGGAACACTTCTGAGTCGATTGGAAGGTGGTTTCTTCTAGAGATGTCCTTGGGGAGGGTAGTTTGGACAGGTCCATGACCCTACCCTAGGTACATAGCTTCATAATTAGCCCCCGAATGGATCGAGGTTTGAGTGGGGAAGGAGTTGAGAACTCTTTCGACCCATTTTTCGTGCTATGAGTATATCTCGTTCCGGATCCATGAATCTAAGTAATGACACCAACTTCTTTTTCAATCGCCTTGATCCATTCTTGGTATTAGTCGAGTGAGTTTCTTTACTTGAAAAGCTCCTAGTGACGGTGTGGAGGAGATCCTCCGTCTGACAAGGTGTTCTGCTGCTCGCGGATTTCACGGGATTCGAATTTTGGGAATCGCGCAGGGCGGAGGAGGCCGCAGTAATCGGATGGGATAGGGCGGAGCCGCCTCGATCTCCGCGCCACCTTTTTCGCCACGTATCACGCACGCGACTGTTGCCGTATTTGACAGGATCGCGTGGGCCTACCGGTCAGTCACTCGGAAGCAACTCCATATACGCCGCCGGCCCAGGGCTTTTGAACAGTGCGCCTTCATTTTTTCCCCTTTCTTCTCGAATTCCTCCGCCACCTCTGCTCTCATCCCGGTGCCGTCGGTCTGTTGGAGCTTCGTCTGCGGCGATGGTGAAGGAGAAGTCGCGACCACAGAGCAGCGTGAAAAAAGTAGTATGCAAGCGAAAGCGGCGAAGAAGTCCGGTCGGGGCGGATCTTCCTCGAGGTCTGCCTTGCCGCCGGGCTGGATCTAGGGCGATTGGATGCCCTTGGCGATTCGTCAGGACGACATTGATGACCGGATCGAGGGGGGATTCATTCCTCACAAATCAGTGTGCCTCCCGAGGAACGAGATCGAGCCGCAGCCTCGCGAGGGTGAGTGTGTCCTTATCGCCACTCACGTCGACCGCGGATTCTCCCTGCCCCCTCATCCTTTTTTCCGGAGTTTCTTGAACTTTTTTGGAGCGCAATTCCATCACTTTACTCCAAATTCCATCATGTATCTTGCTGCCTTCGTGTCTTTTTGCGAGAATTTCTTGGGTTGCCGTCCTCATTGGGGCCTCTTCAAGCACATTTTCACTTGACGTTCTCAGTCGGTTAAGAAAGCCAAGTCGGTGGCGATAAGGCATAAGTGATTCAGATGTCTTGGGGGTCTTGGGATCGGATGAGAAGCAAAGTTCTTTTCGGCTATGATTCTTCTGATTCGATCCGCGGGTGGCGATCGACTGGTTCTCTGCGAGAGACGATCGACTCAAGACAGGCGATGGGTCTTCCCCCTTTCTCCCTGAACCGAGCAGAAAAACCTTCCTCTCTGAAAGTGACACCGGAAGAGAAGGCACAAGACAAAGTGTTGGTTGGTCGAGTGGTTCAGCCTGTCCGTGACGGGGTGACTAGTATGGATTTGCTAGAGGTCTTCCTCCGGAGACGTACCAACTGCTTCAAGCTCGTGCCATCCGATGTGGATGTATTCGGGTCTCGATGACACCACTTGGATTCACCTGGAGGAGGTCGACGAGGCCACGTTGGAGGGGTGGTTGTCAAGTATCACAGGGAACAAAGACAACCCCCGAGGAGCCAGGAGGATTCCTCCACTCGACCAATCATACGAAGTAGACCAGGTCCAATTCTGCATCTGTGGTGTGACCTTGCTTTCTTCATTACTGTTTGCTTAAAATCAATCGGTGACTTTTGTCTTGTTTGTTGTCTTCTAGGCCATTCTTGAGATGTACTCGATGCCCAGGGGTGCAAGAACGGCCGAGGAGGAGAGGCGAGCGGAGGTGAAAGTGAGGAGGAGTGGCAATCTGATGGTGAGGGGGAAAAGGATGACGACGGCTCCAGTGGAGAGGAGGAGGAGGAAGTCGATCCTCTTAGCATGGAAAGGCGATCCAAGCTCACCCACGACCCCACGAGCGAGCGTGGCAAAGCGACTGCGCCTGTTGGGCAGTCGTAAAAACGCCCTCGGACAGCTTCTCCGGCGCCGACTGAAAAAGCGCCAAAGCATCCACGAGCGGCGTCATCAAAGCCGCCGAAGGCCTTGCCCAAGATGAGAATGAGAATTCCCAAAATTTCCGGGTAACAGTAGAACTTGTGTTTTCTTGTGTAGCATGGACAGACTCTTGGTCGACTCCTTGACTAACCAACTGGTTTCTGAAATCTGCAGTGTTGCTACCTCCGAGACCTCCGCCAGGAACAAAGACCAGGAAATGGAAGACGCTACCACCTCCAACCTTGGTACGATCTCTGTAGTTTCACTTTTGGTCGATTAGATTTTTGTTTTTAACTTTGGATTTTTTTCTGTAGCTCCTCCTCATGTCATTGATCTCCCTGATGATGACGACAAAGTATTCTTGAGGCGAGAGGAATAGAAAGGCGCCGGTGGCAAGACTACTCAGCTTGCATCGATTGCACGAGACATCCGGTTCACGAGGTGGCAATATCACTCGGACTTCCGTATCCTTGCTGTGCCAGCGGCGAGTGTTGGCCTTCATCATCATTGTTGACCCGCCCTCCTTTTCGCTACACACCACGTCCCAGAGGACCAAGTGGGTGCTGCTAAGGAGGCTATACGCCAGGCGGGGATCATGATGGAGCAGGTGAAGGCGGTCCGGGAAGCCAGCCAAGCGGCCTATGATGCTAGCTCAGCTCTTTAGAGCAACGTCCAGGTTAGTTGGTCACCGCTTGTTCTGTTAGGATATGCTATTTGAAGACTCTCTTTCCGAAGATCTTTGTATCTGTACACCCACTGGGTGTGTCGATTGAATTTTTCGATTGGTGGGGGCACGCTGAGTGCACCCTCTGGGTGTAGTCCCCGAGACTATGGTGGACAGCTGGCAGTCGACTGTAGTCTTTGTATTTTGAGTTTCTTCACTCTAACTTCTTCGCTCGGTCTGGTCGGACCATGTCGAATGGAATCTTGGAACCAGTGGGGGCACGCTGAGTGCACCCACTGGGTGTGGTCCCTGAGACCATGGTCGACTGCTGGCAGTCGACTAAGGTCTGAAGAACCTGTGTTTTTTTGGTAGATCATGATGAGACCATAGCTGACTGCTGGCAGTTAGCTATGGTTTAAGATCATAACCTCTTTGTCTCTTTCGGTCGACTGATCGGACCAAGTCGGTAGAACCAGTGGGGGCACGCTGAGTGCACCCACTAGGTGTAGTCCCCGAGACTACTGTTGAATATTTTGATTCAGGCTGTAGTCTTAGAAATGTTCGATTTTCTCTTAGTCACTCGGAAGCAACCTATCTTTGATGTACATTGGTGACCCTTGAGAAATCACGCAAGCTTGTGGCTCGCTATACTGAATTGGAAAACCAACAGATCCAGCTCAACCTTGACTTGAAGCTTGCTCAGGAGAACTTTCAGAAGGCGAGAGATGAAGCAAAAGGTATGGCTGGTGAGTACTTGACGACTGTCTTTATCTTTCTGTCCATTCCTGATTCTAATCTCATTGTCATTTTGTAGATAAAATGGAGGAGGCTCTGAAGAAGAAGGACCATGACCTTGCTGAGGCGCAGAAGGCAGCTTTGGACAAAACGAAGCTTGCAGAAGAAAAACTGGCTTCAGTCGGTAAACTTGAAGAAGAAGCATAATCTGAAAGCTTCTCTCGTAGCGGACAACAAGGAGGTCGGCCGTCGAAGAATGATAAGATAGCTCTGAATGACAAGGCTAGTGAGCTGGTGGGGAAGAGGAGCGATCTGGAGGCTTATCTGGGAGGGCTCGCCAAGAAGTTAATCATCATGCTTGAGGGTAATCTCTCCTACCCGTGACTTGTTATCATCGACTCATCGTAGAAGCTGCTAGTTTATCTTTGAATTGTGTTTCTGATTCTGCCAAAACTTCGTGGAGGAGACCCGGTCAGTGGAGACAAGCTTGGACCCCATTAACTCTCTTGTGAAGGATGAAGCTGCTATGAGCGTGCTCATTTGGAGTCTCGTGTTCTTGGTGTGGTCGACTACCTTGCTCATTGAAGGTTCTTGGCGTCATGAGTTGACCACGACACTCGGCGGGGCGACAATTCAAAAGGACCTCGAGTCTCTAATGACTCGACTGAATGAAGTTCCAGGTCGAGTGCAAGAATGGAAGAAGTCGTCCGCCAGGTGCGGCGCTGACGTCGCTCTATCCCTGGTCCGTGTTCACTACAAGGATGCGCGAGAGGAAAAGCTGGCATCCATCAAAGTTGCCAATACCAAGAAGCACGACTTCTAATCTTTCATGGAGACCTTCATTGCTGCTACCACTCGAATCGCTGACGGAATTGACTTGGACCAGTTTGTCACGCACTCCAGTCCTCCACCTGAGGAGTAAGAAAAACTTCTATGCTTCGCCTTAAATTAGCCTCGGAATGCCGAGTGGTTTTGTAACCGATAAGCTTTTACAGGCTTGACGCCTGAGCACTTCTGAATCCGTAGGATGTTATCTGAACTTGGCTTATCGTTGAACATGCTTGCATCTGCCTTCGAGCGAACTTTGTTCTTCACTCGGAATATACTTTAGTGCTTGAGACGCAACTCTGAGGTGGAAAATCCAGTCGAACTGCACTTTACCATTCTTGCAGGTAGGGATGGAGCACAGATTGTAGTCGACCTGCGTCCTTGCGGATTGGGATGGAGCACACATTGTACTTGTGGCGCAGCTCCGAAGGAGAAGGCAGCAGTCGACCTGCACCTCGTCGTCCTAGCAGATCGGAATGGAGCACACGTTGTACTGGTGGCGCAGCTCCGAAGGAGAAGGTGACAGTCGACCTGCACCTCGTCGTCCTTGCTGATCGGAATGGAGCACACGTTGTATTTGTGGCGCAGCTCCGAAGGTGAAGGTAACAGTCGACCTGCACCTCGTCGTCCTTGCGGATCGGAATGGAGTGCACGTTGTATTTGTGGCGCAGCTCCGAAGGTGAAGGTAGCAGTCGACCTGCACCTCGTCGTCCTTGCGGGTCGGAATGGAGAGCACGTTGTATTTGTGGCACATCTCCTAAGGAGAAGGTAGCAGTCGACCTGCACCTCGTCGTCCTTGCGGATCGGAATGGAGCGCACGTTGTATTTGTGGCGCAGCTCCAAAGGAGAAGGTAGCAGTCGACCTGCACCTCGTCGTCCTTGCGGATCGGAATGGATTTCATACTTAGGCGAGTACTTGGACTGCAGCTAAGCCCCCAAGTGGGAGGGTTGCTCTCCACTCGGTTGGATTTTTAAATACTTGGCAGTCTTGGACTGCAGCTAAGCCCCCCAGTGGAAGGGTTCAGGGAGTCTGGATTAGGGGTGTGCGGATGGCGGACTATAGCTTTGGCGGACTCTGGACTATGAAGATACAAGATTTAAGACTTCGTCCCATGTCCGGATGGGACTTTCCTTGGCGTGGAAGGCAAGCTTGGCGTCTGGATATGTAGATCTCCTACCATTGTAGCCGACTCTGTGTAACCCTAACCCTCTTGATTGCCTATATAAGCAGGAGGTTTTTGTCCGTGGGGCGAACAACAATCATACCATAGGCTAACTTCTAGGGTTTAGCGTCTCTGATCTCATGGTAGATCTACTCTTGTAATACCCATATCATCAATATCAATCAAGCGGGAGTAGGTTTTACCTCCATCGAGAGGCACTGAACACAGGTAAAAACATCGGGTCCCTTGTCTCCTGTTACCACCGCCTAGGCCTACAGATTCGGGACCCGTGCCGAGATCCGCCGACACCGAAATTGGTGCTTTCATTGAGAGTTCCTCTGTGTAGTCATCTTTAGGCCAGGGTGAGACTTTTCTCCCCGGACAGATCGTCGTATTGGCGGCTTTCCCCTTGAGCCAATTAAGCAGCCATCACGGAAGCAGATTAAGCTCGCCCACAGCCATCAGTCAAATTTGGAAGTTTGAACTACGGTGGCGTCGCGGAGACCTGATCTTGACGGGTTGAGTCACCATAGCGTGCCGCCTTGTCACGATGGGCATGATCTAGCTCTGCCAGCGAGCGAGTGCCACAGAGGCCGCACCGATGTCGCTTCGACCCTTCGCTCGAGCAGCTGCGCCCGATCGAGGACAGGTGGCTGGACACCGCCTCAGGGGCTGCTATCTCTACGGTGATTGAGCCGAACACCAACCCTGTCCTTTGCGAAGCTCATGACTCCAAGGTGTCGGATGCCTCTCCGGACTCCGAGCCTTCCGCGCCCCTGCCAATCGAACCCTAGAAGCTAGCCTATGGTATAATTGTTGTTCGTCCTACGGACTAAAACCCTCCGGTTTATATAGACACCGGAGAGGGCTAGGGTTACACAGAGTCGGTTACAATGGTAGGAGATCTACATATCCGTATTGCCAAGCTTGCATTCCACGCCAAGGAAAGTCCCATCCGGACACGGGGCGAAGTCTTCAATCTTGTATCTTCATAGTCTTGGAGTCTGGCCGACGGTGATAGTTCGGCTATCCGGACACACCCTAGTCCAGGACTCCCTCAGTAGCCCCCAAACCAGGCTTCACGACGAGTCCGGCGCGCATATTGTCTTCGGCATTGCAAGGCGGGTTCTTCTCCAAATTCCATGTACTTGCCGAATGGTGTCCGGCTTCTTATAAATTCTGCGCTTCTTGGCTTCCACGTCCAATAATGGCCATCTTTTTACGTGTCGTACGAATGCGAAAAGCCAGGGTATTTTACACTTTATCCCCTAGCTGTGCGAATGAGCTGCCTATAAAGGGAGACGAGGATCTAGATCTGAATCACACCATCCTCCTTCCGCGAGTGTTCATCGGAGTGCCTCTGACAAAAATCCATTCCATCATGGACAGCCGACGCGGCTCCTCCTCTCGCGCTCCCAGCCCTCAGCCAGGAGATTGGGGGAGATGCTCAGTCCCGCATAGTGAGCTAGTGATGCTCCAAGCCGAGGGATTTCTTCCCCCAGCCTTTATGGTTCCGGTTCTAGCTGGACTCACCACCAACAAGGGCGGAAAGTAGGCGGAGAGCGTCCCCAATCCCTCTAAAGGAGAGCGGGTATGCTTCGTCCTTTATCTAATAAGAGGACTCGGATTTCCCATACATCCGTTTCTCCGGGGGCTCCTAGAGTTCTATGGGCTCTAGCTTCATCATCTTACGCTTGCCTCCATCCTGCACATCACGGGCTTCGTGGCCCTTTGCGAGCTGTTCTTGGGCGTCGAGGCCCATTTTGCGCTGTGGAAGAGATTATTCTGCCTCGTACCCCGTTCTCATGAGGGGTCAATATATCAAGTGGGCGGGCGAACTATAGCGCATCACGGGACGGATATCTATCCGGAACCCCAAAGAAGGCGTCCGAAGACTGGCCTTTGGAATGGTTTTATATGGAAGACGCCCCGCTACCGGATCCAGTTCGGATCAGCCTCCCGGAGTTCAGCAACGCTCCTCTGAAGAAAGCGCCTAAGTTGGCGCCCTTGAGCCCTCAGCGGGAGAATGATAGGGCGTCTAATACGATGGGCGAATAAGTTTATTGGCTCATTCCGGGTTGACCATGATTGGGGTCATGGCCACATGCATTATCACGAGGGTGCGGCCGCTCGGTATAGGGCCATCCATGTGGGATTTCAGCGGGGAGGATGATGCCACCCGTCATGGCCGCAAGGGGCGAGATCGGTCGCCCGATCTGGTGAAGATCTGTCGGCTGTACAAGCGGGAGGAGGACTTCCTCCGTGCTAGGCCATTGAGCGGATTTTCCATGAACAACCCTCGAAGATGGGTAGCGGACATTGTCTATCGATCCATATTCCCAAAGTTAAGTGTCTCACTTTGTGATTTCGGCCGAGGAATGCGCCGGGCCGTGAAGGATATACACAGCCTGGCTCCACAACCCGAGGATCGGATCGGTCCCTCGATCCGGCCTCCGAAGGATCGAACATAAAGGTGGAGCTGATCGATGGGGTGTTCCACCAACTTAGCATCGACAATGCATTGAGTACGCCATTACTGACCCGACTACCCGAATATCTCCGGTTTCGAATGCGGTGACGGTCTGATACCATTACCCATCCATGCTTATTTCTAATCACCGTATACCAATGGTGTTCCTTGAGAGGGTGCCATTGAGGCGGGAAGCCAAGCTTCGGTGATGCGCCCGACAAGGGCAACTTGGCCTAGCAGTGGAAAAAGAAGTGCGGTCGCGAATCGAGGCGTCGCCCGCAGGGTATGGTAGCGCCACCGCGTTTAAAGGAAAGGTTCTGGGAGGCATAATGCGCTTTCGTGAGTTTTCCGGAGAAAAGCGCCGCGGTTGTGTGGGAGAGGTTGCGGTCAAGCCCCGCCACCAGGCTCAACGCCCGAGTCCGGAGGAGGCGAACACAAAGGCGTCGCGGATGCTCCTCAACGGAGGATGCCGACAGGCTGTCTGCCACCAGATCTGAGGTGGAGAGTGCCATGAATCACAGGAGCCGCCGGACAGTTCTTCGTGACGCGTGTTTCTCCCCGGAGGCATCGAATGTCTTGAATGCGGGAGATGCGCACCTCCGTGCCGCTCAAGATGGTCTAGCCAGAGTCGCGGAGGAGTATGTGAAGGACATACGGGTGAGTGAATTTTGACAGTTATATATGTCAGTAGCCCCCGAGACTTAAAATAGTTAGAATAACTGATTTAAGGATCATTTGTTATGCAGGATCTTATAGAAAAGAATACCCACCTGTCCCAGGAGCTTCAAGAGTGCAAGGCCCTACTTGAGGCCGCACTAGCCGCCACAGGGGGAGCCACAAAGACCCCCTCCAGTAATATATACTTCGAAAGATAAGTAGATTGTGGAGTGCGGCGTGTGTATAAGTCTGACGATAATATTGCAGATGGCGCCGGACTAGATCCGGACAAGCAACAGCTACTACCCCAGCTAAAGGCTGGCGAGAAGATGCTTACAAGGGTGCGGCAAGAGAAAAATAAGCTCCAAGATGCCAACACCCAGTTGGGCGAGGAACTAAAAGATGTTCGGGCCCAGGTATGCGACTCGAGAAGGAGAATCGGCAACCTTCGTCGGCATTTATAGTAAAACTTCAGCGAACTTTTGAAAAGAAGAGTTGGCGAGGAAGTCGATTAGCGAAATATATGCGTAGGTATGCTCGCAGTCGTCCTGCGGAGAAATGCCGGTTCGACGGGTGACCTGCTTCGAGTTCTTTGCAAGCTGCGACGAGTTCGGCGAGTGATGGTAGTCGCCCGAGCCTTGTGGCCATCCATGTCCCTACCGAAGGTCTTGGAGAGCTTGCGGAGAAGCTTGAGGGGAGCAATGGCGCTTCGGTTATGGAAGATATCGGCTGCCGTCAAAGCGCTAAGGAGGCTGGGCCATGGTGAAGACCACGGTATCTGAACTGGTGACCCAAAGCACATGGCGAGTCGGACTGTGGGGCCTAATGGGAAGGAGATCCTGTGAGCTTAGTATCGACCAAGTAGAGTTGGCATAAAGTATTCAGCGGGGTGTAAACTAGACAGCTTATTAGATGGTATCAAAGAGGAATACCATCAGTCAGCTTGACTATGTAATTTAAAATGACATGTAAAATGACTTCTAGCCGGATTGTAGATCGTTTGTCGTTGCGGACCTTTTTGCTTCAACCTCGGGACCCGACAGTCCGAAGTGTGTCAGAATACCCTCACGGTTATGTAAAAACCGGGGCATGCATGGAGACCAGGCGTAGGGGTCATTAGTGCTTTATCAGACAAGTGCCCAACTAGTTATGTTATATCACCTGGTTAGTAAGAAACATCTTCCAGGGAGAATAGTTCCGTTAGGGGTTCCTTTCCCTGGGAGGCATGCCCTAAAGTGCATGTCCGGACTGCTATGAAAGCAGGAAAGCATGTGGGGGCAAATTAATAGATAGGTAAAAAATCATCTTTCAATTTACCGACCGAATATTCCCTTAAGAACGCCAGCTTTCGGCTTCACCCAGTCTGTGGTACACATCCGGCTGACCAGCGTGTAACAATGTGAAGGTGCTCCTTTACCTCCTAGCCGAACAATCGGGAATGTAGGGGTAAGCCACGAGGCGAACAACCCAGCAGCCAAAACTTAAGTCATGTCGATGCATATAATGGTGGATAAAAGGTACATCGGAAGTGTGGCCATGCGTGTTGGGCACAAACCCGTATAAATAAGCTTACATTAAATAAGCCCCGGTATAATGAGTGCAAATGCACGTCAAGTGTGTCGAACAATGCATGGCCGAGCCTCAAAGGCTTTGAGAAAGGGGAGGAGAAGGAGAGAAACAAAAGACAGCTAAAGTAAAAATGTAGGCGGAGGAAGGAGGCGAACTCGTGGTCGGCGCTAGGCGTAGAATCTTCGAGGCGGGCTGCGTTCCATGGGTTCGGCTCGAGTCGATTATCCGATCGTTTAGCGGGCGGTACCTCCGCCGGTCGGGACTTGGTCGATGATGAAGGACCTTCCCATTTGGGCTTGAGTTTATCCTTTTTCTTGTCCGGTAGCCATAGAACTAGTTACATGACATTGTAAGTTATGGCCGTGCTTCTGCCTTTGATATCTTGAGCCTGCTTGCGATAGAATGCGGAACTAGCTTTTGCCACGTCGCGCTCCTCCTCTAAGGCGTCCAAACTGTCCTGCCGATCCAACTCGGCTTCTCTTTCTTCGTACATGCGCACGCAAGGTGAGTCATGAATTATGTCGCAGGGCAAAACTGCCTCTGCGCCGTATACCATAAAAAACGGTGTGAATCCGGTAGTGCGATTCGGCGTGGTCCGCAGCCCCTAGAGTACAGAGTCGAGCTCCTCTACCCAGTGCGTGTTAGATTCCTTAAGGGATCGCACTAGTCTAGGTTTGATGCCGCTCATGATTAGACCATTTGCTCGTTCTACTTGACCGTTAGTTTGAGGGTGATAGACTGAAGAGTAGTCGAGCTTGATGCCCATGTTTTTGCACCAGAGTTTAACCTCGTCGGCCATGAAGTTCGTGTCGTTATCAGTGATGATGCTATGGGGGACGCCGTAACGGTGTACTACCCCTAATATGAAGTCTATCACAGGTCCGGATTCGGCCGTCTTAACTGGCTTGGCCTCTATCCATTTGGTGATTTTGTCCACCATGACCAATTGGTATTTTTGCTTGTGGGTTCCTCCTTTAAGGGGTCCAACCATGTCAAGCCCCAAACAATGACGGCGGTGATGGGTATAGTTTTGAGGCGGTGGGTGGCATGTGGCTTTGATTAGCAAAGAGGCGGCAGCCGCGCATTGTTGGACTAAGTCTGAGCATCTGCCGGGCGCGCGGCGATAAAATCTGTCTGGAAGGCCTTGCCTACAAGGGCCGGGCTGCGGCATGGTGCCGCCGAGTCGGCATGAATTTCAGCCAGAAGATTTCGCCCTTCCTCTTTGGAGATGCACCTTTGAAGGACTCCGGTTGTGCTTTTCTTATAAAGCTCTCCCTCGTGGACCTTATAGGCTTTAGATCGCCGAACTATGCAGCGGGCCTCGTTTTGGTCCTCGGGAAGTTCTTGCCTAGTTAAGTAGGCTAGGAATGGCTCGGTCCACGGGGCAATAACTGCCATTATTTCATGGGTTGAAGGTGTTATTTCGTTGGCAGAACCACCGATTGTGTCAGAGTGTTCGGTGTTGAGCGGTGCGGTTGGGTCCAGATTGTTGTTTCCGGACTCCCCTTCCCACAGTATGGATGGCTTGAAAAGCCGCTCCAGGAAGATGTTGGGAGGGACGGCATCGCGCTTTGCGCCAATGCGTGCCAATACGTCCGCCGCCTGGTTATTATCCCGGGCTATATGGTGAAATTCGAGCCCTTCAAACCAAGGTGACATTTTTAAGACGGCATTACGGTAAGCTGCCCTTGGCATCAAAGTCTCCATTTATTTGGGATATTGCAAGGTTTGAATCCCCGCGGACCTCTAGGCGATGAATGCCCATGGAGACTGCCATCCGGAGACCATGTAGAAGGGCCTCGTATTCGGCTGCGTTGTTGGAGTCCGTGTACATTATCTGGAGTACGTATTCGACTGTATCTCCGGTTGGGGATGTTAGGACGATGCTAGCCCCCAGGCCGGCCAACATTTTGGAGCCGTCGAAGTGCATGATCCAATTAGAATATGCGCTGTACTCTTTCGGGAGTTTGGCTTCAGTCCATTCGGCGATGAAGTCAGCCAAAACTTGCGACTTGATAGCTCGCCGTGGCTTATAGGTTATGTCGAATGGGAGAGCTCGATGGCCCATTTGCAATCCGGCCCGATCCGCGTCGCGGTTGTTTATAATGTCATTAAGGGGTACTTTGGAGGCTACTGTTATTGAACACTCTTGAAAGTAGTGTCGCAGCTTCCGGGATGCCATGAACACCGCGTATGCTATGTTTTGATAGTGTGGGTACCGGGACTTGCATGAAGTTAGGACAGTGGACACGTAGTAAACTGGTTTTTGAAGAGGGAACTTGTGTCCGTCCATTTCTCATTCGACGACGAGCACCGCGCTTACAACTTGATGTGTTGCCGCGATATATAATAACATTCGTTTGCCCACATTGGGCGCGGGCCAAGACCGGATTTGTTGCCAGTATGGCTTTTATTTCTTCGAGTCCGGCCGTGGCGGCATCCGTCCTCTCGAAGTGTTCGGAGTGCCGGAGGAGGCGATAAAGTGGTAATGCCTTTTCTCCTAAGTGGGAGATAAAGCGTCTTAAAGCCGCCACGCATCCAGTCAATTATTGTATTTGTTTGAGGTCTTTTGGGATATCCAATTGTGACAGAGCTCGTATCTTGGCTGGGTTTGCTTCCATTCCTCTACCGGATACAACGAAGCCCAAGAGCTTTCCGGCTGGTACGCCGAAAACGCATTTTTCCAGGTTGAGCATAATGTCTTATGTTTGGAGATTGTCGAATGTGAGTCTCAAGTCGTCTACTAGAGTTTCGACATGCTTGGATTTGACGACCACATCATCTACGTATGCCTCCTTTGTCTTGCCGATCTGGTTTGCGGACATATACGAATCATCGCTGATATATGTTGCGCGGCGTTTTTGAGCCGAAGGGCATTGTGTTAAGCAGAATGGTCCGTATGGAGTGATGAATGCCGTTGCGGCTTAGATGCAGCTCCGCCATCTTGATTTGGTGGTAGCGGGTATCGTCGAGGAAGCACGATGAATCGTCCCTGCGGTGGCGTTGATGATTTGATCGATCGTGGGAGGAATGGATGCTTTAGGCAAGCCTTGTTAAGGTCTTTGAAATTGACACATAAGGCGCCGGTTTAGCCTTCTTTGGTACCATCACCAGGTTTGCTAGCGGTCCGGATGTTTTATATCTCGATGAATCGGCTTTCAATAGTTTGGCTAGATCCTCTCCATTACATCTCTTGGGTTGGAAAATCGCGAAGAGCACTGCTTGGTGGCGAGATCCTTTAGGATATTTAGGCTGTGCTTTCGGCCGGCCGTCGTGGGATTCTGGCATGTCGAAGGGTGTCGAGCAAAAATGTCCCAATTTTCCGTGGGAATTCTCGTATCTGGCATCTACATCGGGGTTTAATTGTGCCCCGATGGAGTCCGTCTTTGTAGGTCCGTTGGATGGACTTGGAATTTGACTATTTAAATGCTGTCTTAAAGAGGTGGACTTGGATCTTTTGTCAAGTATCCGTCGTCCTTGTTCACCGTGGGCCTTGTGTGAGTTCCTCGGTAGCTAGGGCTTGATAAGCGCCTCTAGGGCTAATCGGCTGTCTTATTTTGGTGGTGGGCTCGTCCGAGATCATTGGCAAGGGTGGCGATTTCGTTGGGCGAGCACTTTGAGCTTCATGTGCAGCGTAATGGCGTATAGGTTGAAAAGATTGTGAATGCCTCTCGTCCTAATAAAGTGTGATATCCGCTGCTGAGCAGGGCCACATGGAGCGTGATCTCCTCGGACTGTAGTTGTCCGTGGGCGAACACCACATCGGTGTGATTTTTCTGTGCGGCATGCTTCCCGACTAAGGGATTATTCCTCTGAAGGTTGTGTTGCTTCGCTCAATGCGGCTCCGGTCTATTTCCATTTTTGGAGGGTTTCCTCGTAGATGTGGTTTAATCATTGCCGCCATCCATGAGTACCTTAGTAAGCGAAAGCCATCCACTATTGGTGAGGACCAATGCGGCTAGTGCTGGGCTGTTGAATTTAGGTTCATCACTCGCGTTAAAGGTAATAGCCGTGTCCTCCATGGATTTATTGTTGCTACTTGGTAGACTTGGCGAGGCTGCGGGTGTTCGTTTCCGCATATTATTTGTGAAAGTCTCGAAGGCTATTAATACCGTCTTGTACTGCTGGGCTGGTTCTCTGGAGCTAGAAGCTCTTAGCTACTTTAGCCACTGCCGTAGTATCCAACATGCTCGAAGGCTATGTGTTGGAGTGGCGCCCTCTGTACTATGGATTTTTGCGGGGTCAGTGAGCCATCCCTCCGATGCAGTTCCGTGCCCTTTAGGGGTTTTGCTTTTGGTTTTTAACCGGGTGCACGAATATGATGCACCCTTTTATTTCGGACTAGGGTTGTATTCGGGCGGATTGCCCCAAAATTTGGTTTTGGTTTTCAGGCACTCTCCATCGCCTGATACTTCGTACTATGGGCGCCAAGTCGTGGCGTGTAATTTCCACGATGACTTATGGCGTTCATGATTCCTTGTCCGTGCAATTATTGCAAAAATTGAGATTGCGCTTTCCTCACGGCGATCCTTTATCCATCCATGACCTTGAGAATCGGCCTAGTAATGGTGTCTTTGTTTAGCGGGCTCTTGCGGATTCGGGATAAATACGCTTATGTTTGGGTGGGCGGGTGGATTTAAATTGAACCCCATCAATCTAAGACTTAGGGGCGAAAAGTTTCCAAACACTGGAAGCTTGGGTTTTAGGTATTGTCAATGAATCCGCCCTTGCTGACGTTAGGTTCGAGGATTTGATCGACGTCCGTCCCTCATGGGAATCCGGCATGGATGGGTTAGGAATCGGACATAACTAGTCCTTAATATAGAAGAAGAGTCGTTATACGGTTCCTCCACCTGCAGCGTGGTGGGTAGCACAGGAGAGTTGATCTCTCGAGATCGGTTTAGGCCCGATCGATGCGTGAGTCATGGCGACTCCGGGGCGATGCGATCCAAGAGCTCGTTTAAGGAGGAGAGCTCCATTGGATCTAGC